>OZ007560.1:13599981-14807244 GCA_963931875.1 Pollenia griseotomentosa | reverse complement strand
TTTTTAGCAAGCTTAAAGTTGTGAATTGTTACACAACTAACTAACAACCGAAAAACTGTCACATACAATCTTCGGTTCACAGAAACTACAAAAGTAAAGCCTAAGTTAGTCTTTACTTTCTGTTTCTATTCTGTTCCGTGCCTTTCTATTACGAAATTGTAATAGTTACTTTTTCTGTAGCAACTTATCGGCCATTAATGACAAATTTATTAGTTTTGCACCGTCCATTGTTTTATTTCAATAACTTCAATGCACATACATATATTTGAATAAATTTAATTTTATGAATTCTTAAAATCAAAAAATTGTTTATCTATCTATATATATAAAAGAGACGTGTTTGTTTGTAATCGATAAACTCAAAAACTACTGCACCGACTTTGACCAAAATTTGTGTGTTTGATGTATGAGGTATGAGGAGTGTTTCTGTGGAGTTTCGTATTTATCCGATAGATGGCTCCACGTTTTTATATTTTTATCATTTTCGTCGTAATCGCTAAACATAATGTTTTAAAATTTAGATGCATCTATATATATAAAAGAGACGTGTTTGTTTGTAATCCCTAAACGCAAAAACTACTGCACCGACTTTGACCAAAATTTGTGTGTTTGATGTATAAGGTATGAGGAGTGTTTCTGTGGAGTTTCGTATTTATCCGATAGATTGCATCACGTTTTTATATTTTTGTCATTTTCGTCATAATCGCTAAACATAATGTTTTAAAATTTAGATGCATCTATATATATAAAAGAGACGTGTTTGTTTGTAATCCCTAAACGCAAAAACTACTGCACCGACTTTGACCAAAATTTGTGTGTTTGATGTATAAGGTATGAGGAGTGTTTCTGTGGAGTTTCGTATTTATCCGATAGATTGCATCACGTTTTTATATTTTTGTCATTTTCGTCATAATCGCTAAACATAATGTTTTAAAATTTAGATGCATCTATATATATAAAAGAGACGTGTTTGTTTGTAATCCCTAAACGCAAAAACTACTGCACCGACTTTGACCAAAATTTGTGTGTTTGATGTATAAGGTATGAGGAGTGTTTCTGTGGAGTTTCGTATTTATCCGATAGATTGCATCACGTTTTTATATTTTTGTCATTTTCGTCATAATCGCTAAACATAATGTTTTAAAATTTAGATGCATCTATATATATAAAAGAGACGTGTTTGTTTGTAATCCCTAAACGCAAAAACTACTGCACCGACTTTGACCAAAATTTGTGTGTTTGATGTATGAGGTATGAGGAGTGTTTCTGTGGAGTTTCGTATTTATCCGATAGATGGCTCCACGTTTTTATATTTTTATCATTTTCGTCGTAATCGCTAAACATAATGTTTTAAAATTTAGATGCATCTATATATATAAAAGAGACGTGTTTGTTTGTAATCCCTAAACGCAAAAACTACTGCACCGACTTTGACCAAAATTTGTGTGTTTGATGTATAAGGTATGAGGAGTGTTTCTGTGGAGTTTCGTATTTATCCGATAGATTGCATCACGTTTTTATATTTTTGTCATTTTCGTCATAATCGCTAAACATAATGTTTTAAAATTTAGATGCATCTATATATATAAAAGAGACGTGTTTGTTTGTAATCCCTAAACGCAAAAACTACTGCACCGACTTTGACCAAAATTTGTGTGTTTGATGTATAAGGTATGAGGAGTGTTTCTGTGGAGTTTCGTATTTATCCGATAGATTGCATCACGTTTTTATATTTTTGTCATTTTCGTCATAATCGCTAAACATAATGTTTTAAAATTTAGATGCATCTATATATATAAAAGAGACGTGTTTGTTTGTAATCCCTAAACGCAAAAACTACTGCACCGACTTTGACCAAAATTTGTGTGTTTGATGTATAAGGTATGAGGAGTGTTTCTGTGGAGTTTCGTATTTATCCGATAGATTGCATCACGTTTTTATATTTTTGTCATTTTCGTCATAATCGCTAAACATAATGTTTTAAAATTTAGATGCATCTATATATATAAAAGAGACGTGTTTGTTTGTAATCCCTAAACGCAAAAACTACTGCACCGACTTTGACCAAAATTTGTGTGTTTGATGTATGAGGTATGAGGAGTGTTTCTGTGGAGTTTCGTATTTATCCGATAGATGGCTCCACGTTTTTATATTTTTATCATTTTCGTCGTAATCGCTAAACATAATGTTTTAAAATTTAGATGCATCTATATATATAAAAGAGACGTGTTTGTTTGTAATCCCTAAACGCAAAAACTACTGCACCGACTTTGACCAAAATTTGTGTGTTTGATGTATAAGGTATGAGGAGTGTTTCTGTGGAGTTTCGTATTTATCCGATAGATTGCATCACGTTTTTATATTTTTGTCATTTTCGTCATAATCGCTAAACATAATGTTTTAAAATTTAGATGCATCTATATATATAAAAGAGACGTGTTTGTTTGTAATCCCTAAACGCAAAAACTACTGCACCGACTTTGACCAAAATTTGTGTGTTTGATGTATAAGGTATGAGGAGTGTTTCTGTGGAGTTTCGTATTTATCCGATAGATTGCATCACGTTTTTATATTTTTGTCATTTTCGTCATAATCGCTAAACATAATGTTTTAAAATTTAGATGCATCTATATATATAAAAGAGACGTGTTTGTTTGTAATCCCTAAACGCAAAAACTACTGCACCGACTTTGACCAAAATTTGTGTGTTTGATGTATAAGGTATGAGGAGTGTTTCTGTGGAGTTTCGTATTTATCCGATAGATTGCATCACGTTTTTATATTTTTGTCATTTTCGTCATAATCGCTAAACATAATGTTTTAAAATTTAGATGCATCTATATATATAAAAGAGACGTGTTTGTTTGTAATCCCTAAACGCAAAAACTACTGCACCGACTTTGACCAAAATTTGTGTGTTTGATGTATAAGGTATGAGGAGTGTTTCTGTGGAGTTTCGTATTTATCCGATAGATTGCATCACGTTTTTATATTTTTGTCATTTTCGTCGTAATCGCTAAACATAATGTTTTAAAATTTAGATGCATCTATCTATCTATATATATAAAAGAGACGTGTTTGTTTGTAATCCCTAAACGCAAAAACTACTGCACCGACTTTGACCAAAATTTGTGTGTTTGATGTATAAGGTATGAGGAGTGTTTCTGTGGAGTTTCGTATTTATCCGATAGATGGCTCCACGTTTTTATATTTTTATCATTTTCGTCGTAATCGCTAAACATAATGTTTTAAAATTTAGATGCATCTATATATATAAAAGAGACGTGTTTGTTTGTAATCCCTAAACGCAAAAACTACTGCACCGACTTTGACCAAAATTTGTGTGTTTGATGTATAAGGTATGAGGAGTGTTTCTGTGGAGTTTCGTATTTATCCGATAGATTGCATCACGTTTTTATATTTTTGTCATTTTCGTCATAATCGCTAAACATAATGTTTTAAAATTTAGATGCATCTATATATATAAAAGAGACGTGTTTGTTTGTAATCCCTAAACGCAAAAACTACTGCACCGACTTTGACCAAAATTTGTGTGTTTGATGTATAAGGTATGAGGAGTGTTTCTGTGGAGTTTCGTATTTATCCGATAGATTGCATCACGTTTTTATATTTTTGTCATTTTCGTCGTAATCGCTAAACATAATGTTTTAAAATTTAGATGCATCTATATATATAAAAGAGACGTGTTTGTTTGTAATCCCTAAACGCAAAAACTACTGCACCGACTTTGACCAAAATTTGTGTGTTTGATGTATGAGGTATGAGGAGTGTTTCTGTGGAGTTTCGTATTTATCCGATAGATGGCTCCACGTTTTTATATTTTTATCATTTTCGTCGTAATCGCTAAACATAATGTTTTAAAATTTAGATGCATCTATATATATAAAAGAGACGTGTTTGTTTGTAATCCCTAAACGCAAAAACTACTGCACCGACTTTGACCAAAATTTGTGTGTTTGATGTATAAGGTATGAGGAGTGTTTCTGTGGAGTTTCGTATTTATCCGATAGATGGCTCCACGTTTTTATATTTTTATCATTTTCGTCGTAATCGCTAAACATAATGTTTTAAAATTTAGATGCATCTATATATATAAAAGAGACGTGTTTGTTTGTAATCCCTAAACGCAAAAACTACTGCACCGACTTTGACCAAAATTTGTGTGTTTGATGTATAAGGTATGAGGAGTGTTTCTGTGGAGTTTCGTATTTATCCGATAGATGGCTCCACGTTTTTATATTTTTATCATTTTCGTCGTAATCGCTAAACATAATGTTTTAAAATTTAGATGCATCTATATATATAAAAGAGACGTGTTTGTTTGTAATCCCTAAACGCAAAAACTACTGCACCGACTTTGACCAAAATTTGTGTGTTTGATGTATGAGGTATGAGGAGTGTTTCTGTGGAGTTTCGTATTTATCCGATAGATGGCTCCACGTTTTTATATTTTTATCATTTTCGTCGTAATCGCTAAACATAATGTTTTAAAATTTAGATGCATCTATATATATAAAAGAGACGTGTTTGTTTGTAATCCCTAAACGCAAAAACTACTGCACCGACTTTGACCAAAATTTGTGTGTTTGATGTATAAGGTATGAGGAGTGTTTCTGTGGAGTTTCGTATTTATCCGATAGATTGCATCACGTTTTTATATTTTTGTCATTTTCGTCATAATCGCTAAACATAATGTTTTAAAATTTAGATGCATCTATATATATAAAAGAGACGTGTTTGTTTGTAATCCCTAAACGCAAAAACTACTGCACCGACTTTGACCAAAATTTGTGTGTTTGATGTATGAGGTATGAGGAGTGTTTCTGTGGAGTTTCGTATTTATCCGATAGATGGCTCCACGTTTTTATATTTTTATCATTTTCGTCGTAATCGCTAAACATAATGTTTTAAAATTTAGATGCATCTATATATATAAAAGAGACGTGTTTGTTTGTAATCCCTAAACGCAAAAACTACTGCACCGACTTTGACCAAAATTTGTGTGTTTGATGTATAAGGTATGAGGAGTGTTTCTGTGGAGTTTCGTATTTATCCGATAGATTGCATCACGTTTTTATATTTTTGTCATTTTCGTCATAATCGCTAAACATAATGTTTTAAAATTTAGATGCATCTATATATATAAAAGAGACGTGTTTGTTTGTAATCCCTAAACGCAAAAACTACTGCACCGACTTTGACCAAAATTTGTGTGTTTGATGTATAAGGTATGAGGAGTGTTTCTGTGGAGTTTCGTATTTATCCGATAGATTGCATCACGTTTTTATATTTTTGTCATTTTCGTCATAATCGCTAAACATAATGTTTTAAAATTTAGATGCATCTATATATATAAAAGAGACGTGTTTGTTTGTAATCCCTAAACGCAAAAACTACTGCACCGACTTTGACCAAAATTTGTGTGTTTGATGTATGAGGTATGAGGAGTGTTTCTGTGGAGTTTCGTATTTATCCGATAGATGGCTCCACGTTTTTATATTTTTATCATTTTCGTCGTAATCGCTAAACATAATGTTTTAAAATTTAGATGCATCTATATATATAAAAGAGACGTGTTTGTTTGTAATCCCTAAACGCAAAAACTACTGCACCGACTTTGACCAAAATTTGTGTGTTTGATGTATAAGGTATGAGGAGTGTTTCTGTGGAGTTTCGTATTTATCCGATAGATTGCATCACGTTTTTATATTTTTGTCATTTTCGTCATAATCGCTAAACATAATGTTTTAAAATTTAGATGCATCTATATATATAAAAGAGACGTGTTTGTTTGTAATCCCTAAACGCAAAAACTACTGCACCGACTTTGACCAAAATTTGTGTGTTTGATGTATAAGGTATGAGGAGTGTTTCTGTGGAGTTTCGTATTTATCCGATAGATTGCATCACGTTTTTATATTTTTGTCATTTTCGTCATAATCGCTAAACATAATGTTTTAAAATTTAGATGCATCTATATATATAAAAGAGACGTGTTTGTTTGTAATCCCTAAACGCAAAAACTACTGCACCGACTTTGACCAAAATTTGTGTGTTTGATGTATGAGGTATGAGGAGTGTTTCTGTGGAGTTTCGTATTTATCCGATAGATGGCTCCACGTTTTTATATTTTTATCATTTTCGTCGTAATCGCTAAACATAATGTTTTAAAATTTAGATGCATCTATATATATAAAAGAGACGTGTTTGTTTGTAATCCCTAAACGCAAAAACTACTGCACCGACTTTGACCAAAATTTGTGTGTTTGATGTATAAGGTATGAGGAGTGTTTCTGTGGAGTTTCGTATTTATCCGATAGATTGCATCACGTTTTTATATTTTTGTCATTTTCGTCATAATCGCTAAACATAATGTTTTAAAATTTAGATGCATCTATATATATAAAAGAGACGTGTTTGTTTGTAATCCCTAAACGCAAAAACTACTGCACCGACTTTGACCAAAATTTGTGTGTTTGATGTATAAGGTATGAGGAGTGTTTCTGTGGAGTTTCGTATTTATCCGATAGATTGCATCACGTTTTTATATTTTTGTCATTTTCGTCATAATCGCTAAACATAATGTTTTAAAATTTAGATGCATCTATATATATAAAAGAGACGTGTTTGTTTGTAATCCCTAAACGCAAAAACTACTGCACCGACTTTGACCAAAATTTGTGTGTTTGATGTATGAGGTATGAGGAGTGTTTCTGTGGAGTTTCGTATTTATCCGATAGATGGCTCCACGTTTTTATATTTTTATCATTTTCGTCGTAATCGCTAAACATAATGTTTTAAAATTTAGATGCATCTATATATATAAAAGAGACGTGTTTGTTTGTAATCCCTAAACGCAAAAACTACTGCACCGACTTTGACCAAAATTTGTGTGTTTGATGTATAAGGTATGAGGAGTGTTTCTGTGGAGTTTCGTATTTATCCGATAGATTGCATCACGTTTTTATATTTTTGTCATTTTCGTCATAATCGCTAAACATAATGTTTTAAAATTTAGATGCATCTATATATATAAAAGAGACGTGTTTGTTTGTAATCCCTAAACGCAAAAACTACTGCACCGACTTTGACCAAAATTTGTGTGTTTGATGTATGAGGTATGAGGAGTGTTTCTGTGGAGTTTCGTATTTATCCGATAGATGGCTCCACGTTTTTATATTTTTATCATTTTCGTCGTAATCGCTAAACATAATGTTTTAAAATTTAGATGCATCTATATATATAAAAGAGACGTGTTTGTTTGTAATCCCTAAACGCAAAAACTACTGCACCGACTTTGACCAAAATTTGTGTGTTTGATGTATAAGGTATGAGGAGTGTTTCTGTGGAGTTTCGTATTTATCCGATAGATTGCATCACGTTTTTATATTTTTGTCATTTTCGTCATAATCGCTAAACATAATGTTTTAAAATTTAGATGCATCTATATATATAAAAGAGACGTGTTTGTTTGTAATCCCTAAACGCAAAAACTACTGCACCGACTTTGACCAAAATTTGTGTGTTTGATGTATAAGGTATGAGGAGTGTTTCTGTGGAGTTTCGTATTTATCCGATAGATTGCATCACGTTTTTATATTTTTGTCATTTTCGTCATAATCGCTAAACATAATGTTTTAAAATTTAGATGCATCTATATATATAAAAGAGACGTGTTTGTTTGTAATCCCTAAACGCAAAAACTACTGCACCGACTTTGACCAAAATTTGTGTGTTTGATGTATAAGGTATGAGGAGTGTTTCTGTGGAGTTTCGTATTTATCCGATAGATTGCATCACGTTTTTATATTTTTGTCATTTTCGTCATAATCGCTAAACATAATGTTTTAAAATTTAGATGCATCTATATATATAAAAGAGACGTGTTTGTTTGTAATCCCTAAACGCAAAAACTACTGCACCGACTTTGACCAAAATTTGTGTGTTTGATGTATAAGGTATGAGGAGTGTTTCTGTGGAGTTTCGTATTTATCCGATAGATTGCATCACGTTTTTATATTTTTGTCATTTTCGTCATAATCGCTAAACATAATGTTTTAAAATTTAGATGCATCTATATATATAAAAGAGACGTGTTTGTTTGTAATCGATAAACTCAAAAACTACTGCACCGACTTTGACCAAAATTTGTGTGTTTGATGTATGAGGTATGAGGAGTGTTTCTGTGGAGTTTCGTATTTATCCGATAGATGGCTCCACGTTTTTATATTTTTATCATTTTCGTCGTAATCGCTAAACATAATGTTTTAAAATTTAGATGCATCTATATATATAAAAGAGACGTGTTTGTTTGTAATCCCTAAACGCAAAAACTACTGCACCGACTTTGACCAAAATTTGTGTGTTTGATGTATAAGGTATGAGGAGTGTTTCTGTGGAGTTTCGTATTTATCCGATAGATTGCATCACGTTTTTATATTTTTGTCATTTTCGTCATAATCGCTAAACATAATGTTTTAAAATTTAGATGCATCTATATATATAAAAGAGACGTGTTTGTTTGTAATCCCTAAACGCAAAAACTACTGCACCGACTTTGACCAAAATTTGTGTGTTTGATGTATAAGGTATGAGGAGTGTTTCTGTGGAGTTTCGTATTTATCCGATAGATTGCATCACGTTTTTATATTTTTGTCATTTTCGTCATAATCGCTAAACATAATGTTTTAAAATTTAGATGCATCTATATATATAAAAGAGACGTGTTTGTTTGTAATCCCTAAACGCAAAAACTACTGCACCGACTTTGACCAAAATTTGTGTGTTTGATGTATGAGGTATGAGGAGTGTTTCTGTGGAGTTTCGTATTTATCCGATAGATGGCTCCACGTTTTTATATTTTTATCATTTTCGTCGTAATCGCTAAACATAATGTTTTAAAATTTAGATGCATCTATATATATAAAAGAGACGTGTTTGTTTGTAATCCCTAAACGCAAAAACTACTGCACCGACTTTGACCAAAATTTGTGTGTTTGATGTATAAGGTATGAGGAGTGTTTCTGTGGAGTTTCGTATTTATCCGATAGATTGCATCACGTTTTTATATTTTTGTCATTTTCGTCATAATCGCTAAACATAATGTTTTAAAATTTAGATGCATCTATATATATAAAAGAGACGTGTTTGTTTGTAATCCCTAAACGCAAAAACTACTGCACCGACTTTGACCAAAATTTGTGTGTTTGATGTATGAGGTATGAGGAGTGTTTCTGTGGAGTTTCGTATTTATCCGATAGATGGCTCCACGTTTTTATATTTTTATCATTTTCGTCGTAATCGCTAAACATAATGTTTTAAAATTTAGATGCATCTATATATATAAAAGAGACGTGTTTGTTTGTAATCCCTAAACGCAAAAACTACTGCACCGACTTTGACCAAAATTTGTGTGTTTGATGTATAAGGTATGAGGAGTGTTTCTGTGGAGTTTCGTATTTATCCGATAGATTGCATCACGTTTTTATATTTTTGTCATTTTCGTCATAATCGCTAAACATAATGTTTTAAAATTTAGATGCATCTATATATATAAAAGAGACGTGTTTGTTTGTAATCCCTAAACGCAAAAACTACTGCACCGACTTTGACCAAAATTTGTGTGTTTGATGTATAAGGTATGAGGAGTGTTTCTGTGGAGTTTCGTATTTATCCGATAGATTGCATCACGTTTTTATATTTTTGTCATTTTCGTCATAATCGCTAAACATAATGTTTTAAAATTTAGATGCATCTATATATATAAAAGAGACGTGTTTGTTTGTAATCCCTAAACGCAAAAACTACTGCACCGACTTTGACCAAAATTTGTGTGTTTGATGTATAAGGTATGAGGAGTGTTTCTGTGGAGTTTCGTATTTATCCGATAGATTGCATCACGTTTTTATATTTTTGTCATTTTCGTCGTAATCGCTAAACATAATGTTTTAAAATTTAGATGCATCTATCTATCTATATATATAAAAGAGACGTGTTTGTTTGTAATCCCTAAACGCAAAAACTACTGCACCGACTTTGACCAAAATTTGTGTGTTTGATGTATAAGGTATGAGGAGTGTTTCTGTGGAGTTTCGTATTTATCCGATAGATGGCTCCACGTTTTTATATTTTTATCATTTTCGTCGTAATCGCTAAACATAATGTTTTAAAATTTAGATGCATCTATATATATAAAAGAGACGTGTTTGTTTGTAATCCCTAAACGCAAAAACTACTGCACCGACTTTGACCAAAATTTGTGTGTTTGATGTATAAGGTATGAGGAGTGTTTCTGTGGAGTTTCGTATTTATCCGATAGATTGCATCACGTTTTTATATTTTTGTCATTTTCGTCATAATCGCTAAACATAATGTTTTAAAATTTAGATGCATCTATATATATAAAAGAGACGTGTTTGTTTGTAATCCCTAAACGCAAAAACTACTGCACCGACTTTGACCAAAATTTGTGTGTTTGATGTATAAGGTATGAGGAGTGTTTCTGTGGAGTTTCGTATTTATCCGATAGATTGCATCACGTTTTTATATTTTTGTCATTTTCGTCGTAATCGCTAAACATAATGTTTTAAAATTTAGATGCATCTATCTATCTATATATATAAAAGAGACGTGTTTGTTTGTAATCCCTAAACGCAAAAACTACTGCACCGACTTTGACCAAAATTTGTGTGTTTGATGTATAAGGTATGAGGAGTGTTTCTGTGGAGTTTCGTATTTATCCGATAGATGGCTCCACGTTTTTATATTTTTATCATTTTCGTCGTAATCGCTAAACATAATGTTTTTAAAAATCACCAAAATGAAAAAACAAAATTTATCTATCTATATATATAAAAGAGACGTGTTTGTTTGTAATCGCTAAACTCAAAAACTACTGCACCGACTTTGACCAAAATTTGTGTGTTTGAAGTATGAGGTATGAGGAGTGTTTCTGTGGAGTTTCGTATTTATCCGATAGATGGCTCCACGTTTTTATATGTTTGTCATTTTCGTCGTAATCGCTAAACATAATGTTTTAAAATTTAGATGCATGGTATGTCACTAAATCTTTATCAATATACATTTATCAATTCAGCGGTAATTCACTAAAATACGCTAAAATCACCAAAATGAAAAAACAAAATTAATATGGTTTAATAGCCAGTTTTTTTCCAAACATTTATGTAAATTTTAGTTTACCAAAGTCTATTTCCACTTCCATAAATATTTTTCAAATACGCGGTTAGGGTATCCAATAATTTTAAACAAACATAAAGAATCTAATAGCATATTTGCTGGTAAGTAAAACATTTATTATTATTTTTTTTTAATGTTTTGAAAATCAATTAAATACGTTCATATTTTATAAAATTTTAAATCTTTACTAAGGGCCAGCAAAGCGGACCGGGTCCAGCTAGTTTTTATATAAATATGTATTTTTTTATTATTTATTTTGCTGTCACTTACAATTACTTAACAGGTTTTTGTTTTTAGCAAACTGAACCGCAACAGAACAGAAAAACTAATCAATTTCACAGGTTTTTTAATAACAAAAACAAATCAGCTGATTCGTAACAGAACAGAAAGTAAAGACTAACTGCGCCTTAAGTAGAACCGTGAACACAAATAAGTAGTTTATAGCCAGAAAAAGAAAAAAATTAATAAGAAAAAGTATAAAATCTGTTAATTCAAAATTTGAGAAAGGTTTCTGTAGCGAAAATGAACCGCTGGGAGATGTTTTAAAATCGCTAGATTTCCCGCTTACCGCTAAAACGTATTTTTTCCGCGATTGACATTTCAAAAACGCTAGATTTAACGGGAAAGTCTCTAAATTGGCAACAGTGCGTATGAGCAGCATGTTTGCGCAAATTTCCCTTTAGATGATGTATTTTGTCCCTGTCAAGGGTTGCCAAGCCTAAAAGTCCCTGGCAGCCCAGCTTGAAATTATAAACCACTGGGAAAAGATTTGAACTTTTTTTTTTAGGATGGCGTCTTTTCTTTCTTTTATTTTTTTTTTATTCTTGGGCGTTAATATCCCAGCGGGAAAATGTAATCAATAGGAATCGAGAAAGTAGTACATATTGTGTATCATATTTGATTCCAGAATTCATTATTCTTAACACAAAACATGTCCTCGGATTGTAAAAAATTATGTAAATGTATCCTGCGAATGAATTAAATAATTTATCCTTGATAATAAAAATTAGTAGACGACATAAAAACAGCAAGAAATAACGGCTTTTATTAAGAAAATATGTATGTAATAGAAAAACACGAATACTACTCACGAAGAGAAACAATTCATTCCTTGTTCTGCAAATGTGGGAATATACGTGGCAATCAATTTATAATTATTTTGTCTGATCAGATTACCTTCTCGATTCCAATAAATGCATTATTATTCTTTCAAAAATAACATTATTTTTTTAATTATTTATGTAATCAATTCCTCATTTTCCCGCTGGGATGTTGTATAAGAGTGTGAATTTGTGTTTTTGGATGAGTTTAAGAGAGTGATTGTATAACTGTAGGAGTATTAAAACATATTTCTAGATCTATATCACCTCTTAATTGCCTTAAACATTCTAAAAAAAGAACATTTAAATGATTTTGTTTTTTTAATTTAACTTTTTCATTTGCTTATTCGAATTCTTGATTTTTATACCCTTCACCACAGGTCGAAGGGGAACTTATTTATGTCTGTTATTCTGTTTATAATTTCAACAACATTGATATAAGAACCTATACACTAATAGAAAAATGCATCTTCATATTGATGTTGCCCTTACATAAGAATTGTGACATCAATGTTATTGCAAATGGCATCAATGAGGCTAAAAGTGACATCACTCCAATGACGAACTTCATTATAAAATTTTGTCATATTTTATGCGTCATCTATGCTGTGACTACACTGATAGAAAAATGCATCTTCATATTGATGTTTCCCTAACATCAGAATTGTGACATCAATGTTACTACAATTGGCATCAATGATGCAAAAAGTAACATCAATCCAATGACTAACGTCTTCGTATAATTTTGTAATTTTTTGCGTGTCATCTATTCGATGCCACATTTTGTATATTATTAACATTATTTTCATGATTACAATGTATTATAAGAAGCAAAAATTCCTATATTATATTTTTTATTTAGTTAAATACATAAAATTTTTAAATTAGAATGATTACGAAAACCACATGTGGCTTGGTGCTGATGTCTTATTATTGAGAGTTCTGCTGTAAACAAAGGTCGTAATTTAACAAACGTGAAACAAACATATGCAACGGGTAAGTAAGTCATAATATTCTCTCACTTTGACATAAGTCAATTCCAATGACTTTGACTTAATGGCAAACTGTCATTAAATTGGTGCCAATGTGTCCTTTCTCCGATGTTACTGCGTCATCGCACTGAGGACATGTTCATCATTTCTGTGATGCCGATGTGTCATCCCATTGATGACATAATTTCATTTTGACCCTGATGACACTTTGGCCAAGTGATGATAAGGGTGACATCACAATGATGACAAGTGTCATGGGGTCAAAAACGAAGACACTTACTGACATAGTACTGATGTCAAAATACATCAGTGTTATGACGCCTTTTCTATCAGTGTACAGTGACATCAATTCAATGCCATATTTTGTTTATTGTTAACATTATTTAAACAAAACAAAAATTTTATTTTTGTTTAAATTATTTAGTTAAATACATCAAATTTTCAAAATAGTGTCTTATAACTAAGAGTTCTTCTGTAAACAAGGGCGGAATACAACAAAAGTGAAACAAACATGTGTAACGGGTAAGCAAAGAATAATATTCTCTCACTTTGACTTAAGTCAATCCCAATGACTCAACTTAATGATAACATAAAAAGTTCTGTCTCCGATGGTACCGAGTCATTGCACAGATGGCATTTTTATTAAACAGACTCCGATTTCTTTGATGCCGATGTGTCATGAAATAAATTTACCTGATGACAATTCGGCCAAGTAATGTTAAGGCTGACAACACAATGATGAAAAGTGTCATGTAGTCAAAAACGAAGACACTTTTTATAGCACAGATGTCAAAATACATCAGCGTTATGACACCTTTTCTATCAGTTTTTACTATTAATACAGTATGAATATATATATATTCTGGGTCCTTATGAGTAGTAAAGTTAATGTAACGACGTCCGTCTGACCGCCTGTCTGTTGAAATGGGTTTTCCGAAGAACCCAGATAAGGTGGTAACTAAGTTGTTATACATTTCTATCACATATGCTCTGTTAAGTTTTGCTAATGAAATTAAGCCAGATAAGTCCATAGCAGACTGAAATGTGAGCAAGAAACCACGATTGCCCTGTAATTTTTTTTCCTCAAATCCCCAGCTCTTGTTGTTTAATTATTTTAATTTAAGTAAGTAGTTTTTTTTTAAATTCTTAAGCTAATTCTCGCCGAAGCTCTATGCTTGTCTGCAGGAAAGAAACCAGAGTCTCTGGCTGGAATCGAACCCGCAACCCCGGGGCTGATAGACTAGCTAGCCTACCGGGACACTTACTTTGCCTTTTTACACATTACAAATACAAAAACTCTAGATACATATATATTTTTTAATTCTGTTGGATTATGTGTGTTAGTGGGTGACTGGTCTAAGACGATGCATTACGTTAGGTGAAGGGTATTAAAGATTCGGCACAGCCGAAAATATTACTTTTACTTGTTTTTGTTTTTTATTATTTATATAATTTTCATTTGTCTGTCTGTCTAAGGAGTTTTTAAATCTGAATTTCATTTAATTTTTATTTAAATTTCTATTTTTTGTTTTAGTTTTTAATTGAAAAAATGTCTATGAGTTGTTTTTGTTGTATTTTTTAGCATTTCTTTTTTATTTATATTAATTAAAAAAATTGTTTATAATGATACCTTTTTTGTTGTTGTTTTTTATTATTATATTTAATAATTCTTTAAGTGCTACTTAATTAGAGGGCTTTTGTTTTAATTAGTTTTTATTTATGTATAAGTATTTATTTATTATAAATTTTATGTATGTATATGATTTGTTATTACTTGTTTTTAAATACATTTATTTTGTTTATAATTAATTAGATTAATTATAACTACATCAATTTTTTTCTCCTTTTTTCGTTTCTTTTACTTTTCAAGTTATCTTTTTTAAATTTATTTAATTACTAGTTAATTTTTTTTTTAAATTAATTTTAAATTATTTTTTTCTTAATTTGTTGGGTTTTTTTTTGTTTGTTGAATGTTGTTTTTTATATATGAAACCAATGAATGCAATTTTTCTATGCAAAATATTATATATTTTTTATAATTTTTATTATGATTTATTTTTTTAATTTAATTTATTTGTTGTCTTGTTTTTTGTACATTTAATTATAAAAAAGTTTTTTTATTTTATATAATATATAATAATTTTTTAATTATATATTTTATTTCGTGAAAAACTTATCTGGAAAAAAAATTTAATTTTTTTTTTTAAAAAAAGTTAGTGCTTTTAATTTAATATATCAAATTTTGAATTAGTTTTTTTAAATTAAATTTTTATAAAAAAAACTTAAATATATTTGTAAAAAAATATTGTATGTATTTTTTTTTTTTTTTTTGCTTAAACGTTAAAACTAAATGCATAAATACTAATTTTTTTTAGCATTAGTATTTGTTAGAAACTCAATTGTTAATGTAAAGTAACTCTTTATTTGTTATTAAATATTTGTTAAAATTTTTTTTTAGTATTGTCTTTGTATTTGGAAAACAGGTAAATTAATAATAACGAAGATTTTGAAATAATTGCGCTTCATTTTAAAGAAAGGCGAAAAAAACCCAACTTAGCTTGTTTTCTTGCTAAGAGAAAGGAATGTCAATGTCAAAAGGCATTTCACTAATAATGAAGAAAAAGTCCCATAACTGCCTAGGCGTACCTATAGGGGGATAAAATGTATGACCGACCTCCTTTTGTTTTTTGTGCTAAACATTTTCCCCTCTATCTCCGCCTCTTAGGGATGCTCCCATATAGGAGTTTATGAAATTTATAATTTGTATATAAATTTGCATAACTTTAAAACTCATGGAGATCCCATTACAAAATTTTTACAATATAATTAGACACCATAGGCTTACTTTGATGAAAAAATATACAAGGAAAAATAAATAAATTTTATCCCACTTTAAAACGTTTTTAGTATTATAAGTACGTTATAGACTAATTTCAGATTATAAAAAGGTTAGAACAATTGGATTTAAAAATAATAACTTCCGATTTAGAAGTGTGCCTGTAAAGAAATTTGCATAACTCTAAAACTGATGGATATCACATTTTTAAAAGTTTACAGTATAATAAGGCTAATAGTGTTAAAAAAAAATTGAAAAGGTATCCAAGTAAGAATACAAATACAAGAAGACAAAATAAGCGCAAGTTACAGGGTAGCAATAGGATAATTTATTAACGACCAAGTTTATATTACACAAAGTAAAATTAAAATAATGTCAATTGCAAATTTAATAATTAAAAATTATTTCGTTAACTTATATTTTATTTAATGTAATATATACACACTTTAAAAATGTTCCCCTGAAGAAGTCAACAAAAAATTGACGAAACGTTGGGGAAAAATGTAATTAAATGTGTTTTTAATTTACACTGAAAAAATTTAGGCCCTAGTAGCTTACTAAAATATCGAAAACTTCAAACACAACACCTTGGCCAAAAACTAAATAAATAAAGAATAATTTTAGTTTTAAATTGGCCATTTCCGGTTTTGCTTATGAAATGCATATATTTAAAACAAAAACAAATTGTCGTATTTTGTTTTTGTTTTAAATCTTCGAAATCAATGAACTGGCTGTTTTTTTTTTTTTTTGTTCGAAACTACAATTCTAAGCACCCCTGACTCGACAAATTACCATCATAAAAAAAATATTCATATCTACTAGAGCTTGAGTTATGCCAAATATGAAGAAATTTCGGCAATTTTTTTTTGTGTATCTGCTTTTTGCTTTTAAATATTTTTTAGGGATTTTCAGTTTGTTTTAATTGAAATAATTAAATTTATACATATTTATGTATTACTTGCCTCACAAAATCATTAAAAATATAACACCTATTCTCACTGCTATTTACTAACCCCCGTATTCATAAACGATTATTTTATTTAACAAACGTTTATTTAGGACAAATTTCATAGTAAAACCAAAATTTGAGAATCTAGAATTAGAGACATGAATAGTTTAAAATCTATGTGGTGTTTTTTTTTTAGTTGCATCAGACCATCAGGTTAAATTTAAATTTACTTAAAAAAAATAAATCAATTCGCGAAGTTCATGGAGCATTTTACAAAGCTCATTTCTAGATAAATGGCTACATCAATAAGCAAAATCGTACTTAACAATAGATTTTGCAATAAATCTTAATTTGGTGACAGCTTTATATCTAGATTGAACGCCTCTGGATTACTTTTTATGGGGCTTTGTCAAGTCATTGGTTTATGCCGACAAAGCAGCAACCCTTAAACATTAGAATCCAATATTCAAGCCAGATTTATTGAAAAAGTCGTAAAAAATTGGAGCGATTGAACGGACCATGTAACTTGTGGACCAGGCGGACATATAAAATGAAATTTTCTATCAGATTATAAAAAAAAGTTTATTACAACTATATTTCTGTCTTGTATTATCATTTTAAGTACTAATGCAGCCAAAAAAAACACCCTATATAATCATTGGAGAAACACAACAAATTTTCAAAAGTCATTTAAATTCATGAAAAAGGACAAAAATTGTGTACAACTAAAATAATGGCGATTTCTTTTCTGAAAAATATGTTGCATGCCTGTTACATGTTCTACATTTTTGTGTCAGGTTAGGTTAGGAAGAGTAATGCGCCCAAGAGCACGGCTCTACTCGAAGTCCAATGCGGTACATTGTTAATGTTTGTGCAAAAAATAAAACTTTGGAAACATTTTTCAAGTTCTTTTGCGAATATGTTGATGAAAACCATGCAAAACATGTTGCATATTTTACCCTCACTTTTACTTTAGGTGTTCATACTGCCCTGTTTTACAACTTTGGTACTTACTTACTTGTTTGTACAATCAATAATTTATTTTATTTGTCATAATTCACACCGCTCATACCCAGTAAAAACTTCGCTTACTTTTTTAAAGTGAATAGCTTCTTTAACTCATTATTTAGTAGCTTTCTTCTATAACTACATGTATAACAACTTCTATAACTACTTTTTTCTGGATGTATTAAGGTAAAAAAATAATGACTTGCTTTTGAATGCGTTCATTTTGGGACATCCCTTGTAAAATTCATTGGTTCTTTCAGTAGAATTGTAAGTATGTAGTGCTCTTATGTTTTTCTGATTACTCAACACATTATTTTGTAGGCGAAGTTTTTACTGGGTAATTTTGTGAAAGGATTGTTTAAAAACAAAATATAAAAATTTTTACATATTAAAATATAAAAATTCTATTGGGGGATTCACAAAGTAATCTTAATTACAAGAAATATATATAACTGCTGTGGACAACCGCTTATAATTAAGATTTCTAGTTATGACGAATCAATGAACATAGCATTAACATTTTTATTTTGTTTGAAACACAACAATATTTTTTTTAACAATTGTTAAATATTATTTACGACATTATGACAATATGACTTGATAGCACACCTTGTAAATCACCCATATGTGTATTATTATCGTTTTAATTTCCAAGACATTAGTGATGTCAATACATGCTTTCAAGCCGTAATAGTGTGAAGAAACCAATCAAATAGCTTTAAAAAACGCTAATGAAATACATTAATGATAAAACTGAATGATAATAAAAGCATTTTATTTTGTTCTTTTAAAGTTGCACAGCATATTACACTTCGAGTGATTATAGGCAAAATTAAAAAGTGTTACATTATTTACTGTAACATATTTTTCTTAGAAATCACCATAAGAAATATCGCAGAAGAATTTTAATCATCAGAAATTCCCTATCATTGTGAAAAAAATTTTTAAAAATTTGATCTATTACTAGAATCCAAAGCGTTAAAACAAGGCCAACGATTAAAATGCACGCCAAAGACAATAAAGTTTATTTTGTATTATGAACAGCTTTCACTGAGAGTTCTAGCCAACCAAATAAACGAAAGTATCTAAGAAGTTATTCAAAAATATAAAATGCATATTGAATACTGAAAACATTTGTAAATTAGTACAGAATTAGAAAAATCGTAAAATTTAGGTCATAAATCGTCAATTGGCCATTTCAGACCCCAAAATCGTCAAAATAACAATTAATCGTCAAATCTGGCAACCGTGCATAAGGACGACTTCCTTGCCAAGGCGAATTCAACTACAGGTGGTGTCGCAACTACAACAATCCAAAAACAACAGAAACAACATAGGGCTTTTTACATTGCATTGTTAGTGCCATTAGCTCGAAATGTCAACCATTTTTAGCAAAACACTAACAAATCAAAACAAATAAGCTCGAACTGTCAAAATCAGATGCCGTTTCGACACCACCTGTAGTTGAATTCGCCTTGTTTCTTGCAAACAAATGGAAGACATCCCCAAATTGTCATCTAGAAGAAAATAATCTAAGTAATTTTTTCTTTTATAGTTTTTTAGAAAAATTACAAAATACAGACAGAAAATAATTGAAATTATTTATTAATATCCATATTTACATTTTATGTATGTATATTAAAAAATATGTATATAAAAAAGGGCGTAAACTCCACAATAATAAATTTTAAAGCTATCAGAGAACTAAGCAAAAGACAAGCTGCAAAATTTATGGACGAAATTTTTACGGAGGACGAAGAAAGATTTAACTCAAGTGCCGTTCATGGGGTAAAAAAGGTAAAGTTTGTTCGTTTCTGTAACAATAAAATACTTTCTTGTTCTCTAATGTTTCTTAATTTTTGCTATTTATAGCTGTGGCATTTTAACAAAACAGCTTAAGTCGAGATAGTAAAAAAGTTTTATAAAAAATCTTGGTGAAAAAATCATTTTTATCAAATAATAAAATGAACCAAAATTAAAGAAAAATTTCGTTTATAATACAAACTTTTAAAAACGTAAAAAAATCAATGAAAATTCGTATTAAAGGGTGATTTTTTAAGCGTAGTTTTTTTTTAAATCTAATAAAACACTCAAATTTGCATCATATATTAAAAATTTTTATTGGAATCGATAAATTGGTCTTTGCCATTTACTTTTTAAAAATAACAATTTTGCATAACTTTTTCGAGCATTTCGGCCTGTATTCCATGAATAACACGTGTAATGTTATACTCTAAGGCTTCTATCGTGTTTGCCTTGTCCACATAGAACAACGACTTCACATAACCTCGCAAGAAATAGTCAAGAGGCGTCAAATAACATGATCTTGGCGGCCAACTCACAGGGCCATTTCGAGAGATAAACTGCTCACCAAATTCATCCTTCAATATGTCCATTGTTTCAAGAGCTGTGTGGCATGTGGCACCGTCTTGTTAAAACCACATATCAACCAAGTCCAACTCAGCCAATTGTCGTTTTTTGGGGATGCATGGGTAACTCTTGTACGGCATGTGGCTGTTCTTCACCCCAGATGCGGCAGTTTTACGTATCCATTTATACAGAAATGAGCCTCATTGCTGAACACAATTTTTCGATGTAGCAATCGATTGACATTTCTCACAGAGCACGAATTTTGATAATAAATTTCAACGATTTGCAGTCGTTGCTCGTTTGTGAGTTTCTCCATGATAGAATGGCATAGTGTACTGGACACTTTTCACTGTCACAGATGTAGTTTGGACACAATTACCAACCCGTGCTACCAGCCCGAAAAACTTAATTCATAAAAAATCACCCTTTATTTTCATTTTTTTTTTTTAAGTTTTTAAATTTGACTTAAGATGTTTTGTCAAAATGCCACAGATATTATATTACTTTATTTTAAATTATATTAATTGTTACTATAATTAATATAATAAACAATTTAATTTGAAATAAAATCAGTGGTTATATGTAAATTGATATTTTCCAAAAGCAAAATCTTTTTTTTAATCTTAATGATATTTTGGCGAATCTTCCTATTTTCTTATAAGTGGTTATCTGCCAATATTATATAACATAATCGCTTTCGTATTGCCATCGGGACACGTTTTCCGAAAGGATGTATCTTCCGCAATACGAAATCGATTATTGCCGCAATAATATTTTTCATCCAGGCAATACATATGCATTGTGTTTTTCTATATTTGCTGTAAATGAATTTAACATTCTAAAAACATTTAAATTTAAACATTTTAGTGAACTTATTTATTATCAGCAAACTTCTTCTCATTCGCGCTAGTCATAAAAATATTTGATGTTTCTACAATCATAAAATTATCATGACCAATTTCTAATGTTTCTAATGTAATGGTCTAATCCAGTCTTTATATGCGAGAAGTAACGCTAATTTTAGAGTCGGTGCTATATCAGGTATTAATTCTAGGCCAGTATTTTCTTGATCTCGCTTTTAAATTCTTAACATTCCAAATGATTAATAAGGAACTTAAGAACTATAATTGATATTATTTTTGAAGTACGATAGCAAAGTTTTGAAAAACTAGAGAATTCTCTTACATACACAAAAAAGAATAGAATTGATTTTTTTCGTGAATTAGCTTTTGCCCTTTAAGGTATCACTCCACTCTCCATATTGCACTTCCAAATTTTTTTTGCTTATTTGAAATCTGGTAGCCCCCAAGAGCTAAGGATCCTGAGCAGGTTGTCGACCATGCATCTTTGGGGATCACATGATGTCACACATGGTTTTTGCAAACCATCGCTCAGATTGTCAAAGTTTAAAACAATTTCTTTATATTACTTATTGTGTTTACCTGAATGGTCCTTCGAACCAAATAATGTTCTAAATTCTACATTTTATTATTAAAGTCAGAGCAAGGCATCGTCCAGACTTGCAATTTTTGATGCAGCAATTACTGCTTTATTAGTGAGAGATGTTAGAAGATTCGCGAGGGGTATTCAGCTTCACGTAATTCTGTTTGTTTTGTTTTTCTCAAACTTTTCAACTTGAACTTGGCTATAGGTGTATATGTATTTTTATATAAAATATAAAAGTAGAAGAGAAAAGACAAGATAAAAATACAACTTGTAGTAAGAAACCAAACTTACGACGGCCTAAGAAAAATGATGTAAAGCAACAAGTTGAAAACTACGAAAAGCAAGGCAGCAAAAGATTCTAAGGCGTCTTATGTTGTTTTCTTTTTTGGCAATTATGTTTCATGTATGTTACCATTCGCGCGGATTTTTGTTCTATTCTAAAAATATAAGCAAAAATGTGAGAAGATATCGTCTTCCTTTCTAAACATGTTGTAAAAATAAATGTTAAATTTTGTTCATTTCTGACCCCCAGTTATAATTGAGTGTGAGATACTACATTGCATCTGCGTTAAGTACTTTTTTATGCAAGAAAGTATTTTTCTTATTAAATTTTTCCTTGTGTTTGCGTACAATATGTGTTATATTGTGATTTTTGGTTATGTTGTGATGGATATAAAAACTTTTTGTTTTTCGTTTGTTTTACTTTTATGTAATAATAATTTTTTTTTTTTGGCGCAAACTTTTTAACAACATCTAAACTTAATTATTAAAAATCAGTGTTGTTAACGCTTATTTGAATTCAATGAAAATTTAATTTTAAAAATCGCTACAACCATGTTGAATATCGCATACTAGTGCCGGTTCATACACGTCAAGTTTGACTCTTCAAGTCTTGAGTTTTAAGGAGAAGGGGGAAAAGAAATGACATTCTCTTTTCCCTTCTATCCTAACAGCTCAAAAATTGAAGTGTGTGACCAGCACTTAGTACAAACTTTGCATTCAATATTCAACACGCTAAATACACATTAGTGTTGAGTGTAAAACGTAGCTATTATTTTGTTCCATTGTAATTAAGAAAAATGTATCACTTTTTAAGGATGCGTGTAACCTGATAAATATATTACACAATTATAATGCATTATTATTTTTTAGAAAAGAAAACATCATTAAAAAACAACAAACAAACAAAAAAGACACGAAAGACCGATTGCCCGTGAATTGTTTAACGCACAGCTTCAATTGTAGGTAACGAACATTTTTCCTTAATATCGGACTATAATTATTTTCTACCCTATTTGTTTCCTATTATTAGCTTTCTAAGGATATATGGTTAAAATGATACCAATAGAAACCCTTCTCAGGATTTCGCGGAAAACAAGTTCTTGAAATTAAGATGCAAAACTTCGTGAAGTCCTGCGAGAACTCTTTGACATTGACTCAAGGTTTTTGTATCGTAACTGTACTTAATGTCGGTTTATCGATTTTGAAAGAAAAGTATTTTAAACAAATTTTATGACTGATCTTATCGTAATTTAAAGTAGAATTTGAATCATGTATTTATTCGTCTGGCAAGATGGAGTGTACTTTTTTTTGCGTTATTTCAAAAAGACAACGGATTAACGTAAATAATTAAAAATATAAAAAAGCACAACTAAAGCTGCAAAATTTGGCAAGAATTTTTACTTACATGAGCAAATCGTGTACAAATCATTAAAACATGTCTGCCATTATTTCTCGGGTAACCCAAAATATTCTTTGAATATAACTTTGGATGTCTTTTATATGTCTTTTTTTGTTTTATTTCAAAGCCAAGAATTTTGAAAAAAGAGAATGTAAAGAAACTTTCGTTGCACTCAAACGTCCAAAAAAGGATCCCCCATACTTTCGATACTTTCAGGACCATATATTTCAATTAGAAATGTGGTTAAAAAATGCAAGATAAAGGTGAACAAGGAAAAATGTGTACATATAACTTACACTTTGCGTAGAGAATTATGCACCTTTAAAATTTATTTAAAAATTGTTTTGCTTCTACTGAAAATTTTTAAATTTGAGTTAATACCATCTTTATGATATCGTGATGAGAAAAATTTTCTTCCGGCACCGGCAGGATAAAAAAAAGTATTTAAATAAGATTTAATTAATAACTGTTAGTTCTTATTTAATATATGAAGAATCAATACCTAAATATTAAAAAAAAGAATGTAAGATTTGTACCCCCGGTAGTATAAAAATGTAAATGTGTTTATTGGACTATTGGACACATACAAAATTGCTCAATTTGTTGGGATTTTTATATGGGTATTTCCACAGAAAAGTCTACTTTTTGTCACGTTACGACACGAACCATTTTTAATTGTTTCTCAAAGAATAATGAAAATATTATTTACTTTTTGGCATTTGGGTGTAAAGCGCAACTAACTTTACATTTAGTGAAAGAGAAGAAAAATTTGAACAACATGGTTCTAAAATACAAGACTAATTGCTTAGTGTCGTACTGTGACAAAAAGTAGACTTTTCTGTGGAAATACCCATATATATATATATCGTTGGGTCGTTGGAATTTAGATGGGAATTAATATAAATTTACACAAATTTTTTAGTTCAATTAAACGAAATTCATTAAAGCATGGAAATTTTATAAAATGGTCCAACGAGCCATATAAGAAAACTGTTAAAAATGGTCCTTTGAATCACATCTGTTTGTGTTTATACAGAAAACAAATTTTTTTCTATATGAAATGTGTTAAAGGAAATTAATTAAAAATTAAATAACTAAAAAATCTATTAATTAAACCAATTTTGTTTTTCTCTTCTGTTCTTGCTTTTTATAATTTAAATAGACATTAATAAGCTTAAAGCTTCTTACAAATCGTATAACAATGCAATTTAGTTTTTTTTTTATTTTGTTTTATTTATTTTTTATTAATTATTTGTTTTTTTTCGTATAAAATTAAAATGCAATAATAAAATTTAAATCGTTATAATAAAAAAAATTGTTTAAATAAGTTTAGCATACATTTTTTCTCGTGTTGTATTTGATTTTTAATATACATATAAAGCTTATAAATATTTAAAAGAAATGTTTTAATTTTATAAAAAAAAAAAAAAATAAATAAAAGAATCTTTAAATTTTTAAACATTTTACATTTAAAAAAATTTTTAAAAAATAAAAATAATTAAATTATAAATGTAAAACACACAGCAAGGTTTTATTAATTAATTAATTAAATTTTTTTTTAATGTTTGTGCAAAACCATTTTGTTTTTTATTTTATATAACGAAAACACTCAATTTATTTACAAAATAGCGATTTTTTTTATATAAATAATTTTATGATTTTTTTGTCTTATTAATATTTTAGTTTTTAAATATTTACAATCACTTGGGTTTTTAGGGCAAAATGAAGGAGAAGTTTACAACATTTAGTTCTGTTTTTCTTTTTTTTTTAATTTAATTGTTTAAAATTATTGACATTTATTATTTATAAAAAATTATATTTAGAAAATCAGAGCGTTTATTTTACTTAATTTTATTATTTTATTAATCAATAACACAATTTTTTGTTGCTGTTTTTTATTATTAATAATTATATTTTATTGCAAAATTTTAGTTTGATGTCATTTTTAATATTTACATTTATTGTGATTTAATTTGAATTATTTTAGTCTCATTTTAAAATTTTTAATTTTTTTTAGTTTTAAATTTTTTATAATTTTCCTTTTTGTTTTTTTATTTAAACAACATTTTAGAGGTGCATGTTTTCTTTTTGTTCTTAGTTTAAAAAAAAATGTTTTCTGTTTGTTGTTGTGTTTTTAACATGTGAAGTTTTAAAATTAAATTGTTTTTTTTTATATTTTTCTTCTTTTGTTTTTTTGAAAGAATGAAAATTTTTTTCCTTCTTTCTTGTCTCAATGTCTGCTTATTTCGTTAAATGCTTATAACTATAGATTTTTGTTTTTGAAGCGCAATATTTAGCAACGAAATCATCTTTGTATTGGCAATTGACTCAAAAATGTAATTAATATGGTGCCCATTAGTAAATTAAACCAACTGATGATGGGCATGGTGGAGGAAGTGGAACCAGTTTCGCCACATTTTCCTGTTATAGTAAAAAATTAGGAAAATTCAGTAATTATCTTTATCAAATTTTTTTGAATTTATCTTAATAACTTACCAAACACTGATAAATTGGCGACTAAATGATGTTCTGGTGGCTTTTGGGTACCCCTGTAGCAGGCATCTCCAACTACCAGTTTAGCTGAAGTGCCCTCTGTCGGCCGGTAGCTTATACAGACTCCATGTTTAGTACCTTTGTGTCTGGCGATGATGTAAACAGTCCCATTTTCGGTCCAAGAACCATGACAGGAATATTCTGTGAAAAAATAAGTAAAATTAAATATTTGTTTAGTTAACAGCAGAACACCAGTTGGTAGCAGAAATACCAAAAAAAAACAATTTTATATAAATCGCGAATTTTGACAACATTAAAACAAATGGGGTTTTCTTTTCTGATAAAAATGTTCCATATATGCTTTATGTATGTATGTATGCTTTAATGGTACAAATTGTCGTTTTTCTTTCGAAATATGTTGCCCAAATAAATGGTAATCCCCAGTTATATTTGAGGGTGAGATTATACCTTTTTTTGCAGCTGCGCTAAGTACTTTTTATGCAAGCGAGTATTTGCTTATTTACTTTCTTTGTAGTCGCTCTTATGTTTACATTGTGCGATTTTTGTCGTTACAAATTTTTGTGTGTACATATATTTTGACGACTAACTTTTTGTTTAAAACTACGAATGAATGAACTAATCTAATCGAAGAGTAAACTCGCTTGTGTACCCCTTTTAATACCTCTCTCCCCTCTCGGCTAGAAGTTAAGAATCGCAACAAATAAAATCGTATAATGTAAATAGGCATTTACTCTTGTATTTGACCCTTGTTCACACCGTAAAGGCTATGAAATGAGATCTCTTCTAAAAATCGTCTCATAATATTTATTATTATTATAAAATTCCCGTAGTTCCTAGGTGGAACATAGGGCCTCAACAAACAAGTTAAGATTCGGTTTGTCCAATACTATAGCCTTTATTTCACGCCATGTACGCCCTGCTGCTAGTCCCTCAGATTCGACCAGCCTTCTCCATGTATAAGAGGTCTTCCCTTTCTTCGGCTACCCTGTGGACTCCAGTCAAGCGCAGTTCGAGTGATGTTGTCTGGGGACTTTCTCAGCGTATGCCCGATCCAATTCCATTTACGTCGTCGAATTTCGTACTTTATTGGTAGTTGGTCTGTTGCTGCCCACAATGTGGCGCTTGATATTGTGTTTGGCCAGAATACGCGTAAGATTTGCCGTAGGCACCGGTTTATAATTACTTGGAGAGCATTTATTTCCCTACCGGCAGCGTGCCATGTTTCTCACCCGTATAAAACAACGGATTTTACACAGGCGTCAAAGGTTCTGAGTTTGGTGTGCTTAGAGATGAATGTTGATCGCCATACTTTATTCAGCATTCCAAACGATGTTTTACCCTATATGATGCGGGATCTTAAGTTATCACATGTTCGATCAGTACTGGAAATGGTACTTCCAAGGTATTTATTATATTTATTATAACGTCGGCTTAATATGCAAACCTACTAACTCCCTTTCAGTAAATTTTACAGGAGAGACAAAAATCTTTATATATTTCATATGTAGAGCTTGAGAGAAAAACCAAAAATATAGTTGTTTTTACGCACTTCAATATTCAAATTGAAGAAAAACTACATTCTGGTCGACGAGGCGTATATTTCCCACCACACGGCATCAATATCTCAATTTATTTAAAAGGTGGATTGAGCAGGTTTGCATATTAAGCCGACGATAATACTAATATGAACACTAATTTAGAGTCCACACGTAAGATTATACTCTCTGCGATAGACTTTGACGTTTGCTGATATCATCTAACGTGTAGACCGCAAGTTACAAAACAGAAATTAAAAGGCAGGCAGTCAAAGAGCGTACAATTAGTTTTAAAGTGCTGGTACACACTTTTCATGTTTAAGTCGTGAAGTCTAAAGTTTTTATGAGAGAGAGGAGAAAATAAATGGCATTCTCTTTCCCTTTTCTCCTAAAAGCTAGCTAAAAGAGGCGCCTCGAACATCTCCAAGGTTGCGACTAGGGGGTGCCCCGCAAGGTGGTGTACTCTCACCATTACTTTGGAATCTGAATATGAATACCCTACTCAGGGCCATGGAAAGGACGTGCTGCAGAACGGCTGCATATGCGGATGACGTTGCACGTTGCATTTCGTCCTAACGAAAGGGTGCCAGGGATGTGGACTGGATGTAAATCCTGCCAAAACGGAACTGGTACTTTTCACAAGGAGATACAAAATTCCCGAATTTGATACCCCGAGGATGAAGGGGGTCTCACTGGAACTGTCTGACAGCGCCAAGTATCTTGGGCTAATATTGGACAACAAACTGAACTGGAGGATGAACACCATTTCCAGGACTAATAAGGCGGCATTATACATTATATGGCTGCAAAGGGGCCATTGGCCTAAACTGGGTTATTAACCCGAGGAATGTATACTGGCTATACGAATGTGTCATTAAACCCATTGTTTGGTGGCCGGCGCTCAGGGTGAAGAGTCATCAAACTAGGTTTGAACATACAATGAGAATGGTGGCGATAGCGGTAACAGGTGCCATTAGAACAACCCCCTCTAAGGCACTGTTTACGATTTTAAACTGGTTACCACCAGACATTTTGGCGAAAAGGCTAGCTGCGAACGCGGCTGTAAGACTAAGGATCACTGGAGCATGGAGGGATTACAATATCGGACATGCTTATATTCTGAATCAAATTAATTGGCACATGGATGTTGATTATGTCACACCCGAGCCAATCTTTGATCCTGGCTTAATGGTAAGCATTTTAGATAACGTGGTCGACTATGATGACCTACAAATTCCCGCGAATGCGATTCAAATTTTCACGGATGGGTCTAAAACACTGTATGGTGTCGGTTCTGGCATATACTCCGAGCAGCTAAACTGGAGCATTCCTATAAGGCTGCCGGACCACTGCAGTGTCATCCAGGCCGAGATAATGGCCATCCACACAGCTGCGATGCGCATCCGGTACGGTGAAATATCTGGAAGGGATATTCACATTATTACCGATAGCAAGACACATCACATCGAGAATTGTCCGAGAATGCCGGATGTCTCTGGAGGAGATAGCGAGACATTCACTGGTCACCCTTAATTGGGTCCCCGGACACATGGACATACTGGGGAACTGCATGCCGGATTCGTTGGCGTATGCAGGCACCACCTTGAATCGAGACGGTTCAACATATAATGTGGGTGCTTCACTCCCAAGGAGTAAGCAACTTATAGCGCACAAGTTTCATATTATCGCCAGTCAGAGGTGGCACGATGAAACTACCTGTGGGGAAACCAGGAAAATCTGGCCCATCATAGATGAGAAAAGGACACGGCGGGCATTACAGCTGTCCAGACATCATCTTAGAAACCTGATTGCGGTTATAACTGGCCACTGGCCCATTGGGAGGCACGCCCATAGGCTGGGGCTCCCTTACAATGACTTATGTAGAAGTTGCGGCGAGGAGGAGGAGGAAGAGTCAACGGAACATATTCTCTGTAATTGCCCGGCATTCGGAGATCTAAGACTCGAAATGTTTGGTCGAAGAGCCCTTGGGGACAAAACTTGTCTCTCTGATGTTGATGTAAACAGGATCCACTCCTTTGAATCGACCGGATGGCTGCGTGGAAATACTAGCAGCCAGATAACTTAGGACCCATGGGAGACGGTGTGACATGGTGACATAACGGGAACTAATTAATGGATCCACGTGAGCTGTGCTTGATCACGGCTGCCAGTGGAACCTAACCTAGCTAAAAGAACGTGAATTTACCAAAATTATGAAGTTGTTCTTTCACTTTTTTTACAAAATGTTTCTATTTTTTACAATAATGACGCAAAATTTTTTACAATAGGTGACTTTTATTGTTCAGTGTTAACTCGCAACCACACAAATTGCATGTTTATTCCATTGAAATATAAAAAAATGTAACGCTTTGTAAGGTAAAAGATGTGCAACAGATAAAAAGTTTAAAGCACTTAGATTATTTACAAAGCTTTTGAAGAGAGCCGAAAACTACACCACAAGTTCTTATAGAAATATTTTAAAGATAATTTAATATAAAATAAACAATCAAAACCAATCAGTTTTAACGAATATCCTTATCGAAATACCCAGTAACTCCTTTCGGTTCAAAATACAATTTTTTTAAATTAAAAAAAATTCTTAACAACCAACTAACTCACCTTCATCGCCTTCATCATTGCACAGTGGTCGCACATCAATTACATTCGGCTCCGTACAGCCCACCCACAATTGACGCTGGGCCTTATAGTTTGTAACACATTCAGGAACATTGCGTCTACTCCTTAATCTAGTATCACTATCGGAATTCGTAACGAAACCAACATTTGTATTATTGCCCACTACCAAAATCTCTTGTGTTGTCTTGGCCACTTGAGTTTGATTCGAGGGCAAGGTGGCCAGCGGAGTGACAGTGCTAGAAGCATCACGACGAGAACGTATGGGAAGACCACGAGTATTAGAATGCCAGGCATTCTTTTCATCATGTTGAGAATTGCGAAAACTTAAAGAGCTGTGCCTGGAAGAAAATTAGAAAAGAGTAAAAAGTAAATTTTAACTTTATCAAGAAAGTTTCGTTTCAAAGATCATACCTCTTGTGCAAAAATTCCCTGCCTCCATTGCTCTCGTATTGATGATGGTGATTGTGGAAACCGTGAACTTTGTTATGATTACGTTTGTGCCTAGTGGTAAGATAAGGAGGACCTATAGCACCTCTAAGAGTATACAAGCCTTCCATAGGACAAATTTGGGGATCAGGATTTGAGGCTGTAATTATATAATAATAATTTTTACACAGTCCATTTTATTAATACATTTGCCCTAAATTTTACCTAGCAAAGTTATATAGGGTGTTTTATTGATATCAAAATGATCGGGAGCACAGGCATCTTCTAGTCTCGAGGCTGGCTTGCCCGTTTGTATTTCAATGACATGAGTATCACGCCGATAAAACATCATGCACATAAAGCCAGATTGACTAAAATTAAAACCCATTTTGCGTATTAGTTTTGAGAATGTAAAATATTTGAAAAAAAAAAACATACCATCCTGTGGTATAGTGTACCACCGACATCATTTCCGTTGATGTTTGTTTATTAATTTGCTCACACAATGCTCGAGTTTCCATATAACCATTTGGTTTGATTATGTGTATGGAACCATCACTTTTAAAATAAACACAATTTATTAATATAAAAGTTTTCTTGAAGACCTTCAAACAAAAAAAATTACTTACTTCGAATGATAATTGTAAACAGCATTTCCCATTAAAACATGCCAATGTCTAGGACCTTTGAACCAAACTGGAAAATCGCATCTCTCGGTAACCGGAGGCTTGCGCAAAGACATAATACGAGAGCCCACCTAAAAAATAAGACGATTATTTAAGTATAACGTTTGAGTTTAATAAGAAGAAAAAGACTGAAGTCAAAATTAAACACAGCTTTACAATATGTTATGTATTCAAACAAACTTTGAAGTAAAAATATTGACACATTTTTGTGTAATGCCGGCCATACACAACACAAGTTTAGTGTTCTAGTCTCAAGCCGGCAAAACACCCAGTCTACAACAGACATAATAATCTTAACATTAACACTTATATGATGTTAGTGCTAAGTAAAGACTCATCATGTTGGACGTTTGCTTATGTTATAACCAGTGTTCGAAAATAAACACTAAATATCGCTCTTTAGTGTTCGGTTCGGTAGATTTGTGGAAAACACAAACGCTAATAGTGTTTGTGTAGAAAATCATCAAGAAAAATAACGTTTCCATGTTTGTCATCTTTCGAACACAAAAATAATACTTTTTTTATCCAACTCAACAAAAGATGAGAACATTTAATTCCGTTCGGTTTTTTTGTTATTAAACCACAAACTTCATTATGTTCGGTTCGGCTCATCAATGTTCGTCGCTTTTGGCTGGTAAAAAAAACCAAACATATTGTACAAAAACAAAATGTACATAAAAAAAAACAAAAAGCCAGCAAAATAATTTTACACCATCAAAACCTATACACAGACAAGCTGTTCGTGCTGCGGTCGTTACTAAAATTTTATGTTTGTTCATTTCTTTATTAATGTAAAAAAAAAACATTATAGAACATTAAAATATTATGTTTGTCTATATAATGTTTGGCTCTTTCATGAAAATAGTTACGAACATTATTAAGGGTTGTGTTCGTCTACACAAACACTAATAAAAATAGATATTGTTTCTAGCTTTGTAAGCCGAACGCTAAATAATATACTGTTTATTTTCGAACACTGGTTATAACACGGTTGTTAGTGCATATGTTTTAACAATGCTTTTATAACATCATGTTTTAACAGTAAATCATGTCTGTTGTAGACGGTGAGGAAGGAGCGTTTAAATAAGAACACATACAGTACTTATTTCAAGTAAAAGATCGAAAGGAACGAAGTCAAGAAAGCCGATGTATAAGATGATTATTACAGTGCAACTTCGACATCTCGGACAAATATAGTGTTAGGCTAGGTCGGATTATCGAATTGCCCGAACTATATTAGTAAAATTTGTTGAAATATTTCTAAAGAATTAAAACATGAACTTACTCTTTTGGAAACTTTTTCATTACAAATTTTTAGATACCGAATACCATGCCTAAACTTAAATTTATTTTACCAGCCTGTACCCATGTTCTGTAACTTTAGTGAGAACTTCTCGCATCGAAAAGGTGTGCAACAAAATATTCCATCGTTTCTCGAAAAGTGAGAAAAAAGTGCTGCCAACAACTGCATGATGTATACTTTTCTATAGTTAACAGTATTACACATTGGTAGCCCTGATGGTGTCCATTATTAATTGTTTATTTAAAAGTGAAAGTTTGTGAAATTTGTGAAAAAAAGGTAAACAAATTTAAAATACCAAGTAAATACTTATATTTAATAATAGCAAATATAGACTACAGGGCACGTCATAAAAGGCGATTAGTAAAAAATGAAAAATGCTTAAACAACCGCTTTAGTGTACTCCATACAGTAATGACATGGAGTACTTTTAAAACTAACCCACTTTATTACTTCATGAAATAGTTTAGGGATTATTTCGGTGGGTTATGTGGTCCCCTCCTAGGACATCGTAATGTTAAATGGACCACCTTTTACCCATATATTTGGAGTAGTTTTGGAGTACTCCTACTCCTTTATGGACTACTCTTTACATGCATGTATGGACTAGTGTCGTTATCTGCAGGGATTGCACTCGAAGCCGATGTGACATTGCAGACGTTGAGAACGCCAGTAACACATCGTTGACGGCGACCAAAAATTTACTAAAATTGAAAATTTTTCAACGACGGCGGCGAAAATACTACCGTCGGTTATACCAAATAATGTAAAGTTCGACTTTTTGTTTTTTGCAAACGAGCTTTGAAAACACTCGTATATTTTATAAAAATGTTAAAAGCAAAATAATTAAACAACAAAAAAATGTGCCAAAAACAAAATATTATTATTATTATTTTTTGTATTTTGCATTTTTAATTGCTTTTAGTGTTAAAATTGTTTCTCGCCCCATTTTTATTCGTGAGTTTATTTGACAGTTCAAAGCGGGAACTTTTCCCAAAATAATGTTACAGAAACATTTTTTCTGTAAAGTGGCGAGTAATTTCCTTACGTGACAGCTAGTACTTGCCAAAAAAAAAAAAAAAGAGACAGACACAGATTAGTAAGAAAACCAGCTGTTTGTTTCAATATGAGACATTTTTGTTTCATTTCACACATTTCAATCTCGAAAAGTTTCTCGACGAGAGAGTGACAGAACATGGGCACTGTGCTCGCTGAAAAACCGCCCTATCTCGTTATCACTACATAAAAGAATTTGGCCCTTGCTTTTTAAATTTCTGATGAAATCAGGATATGATTGTTGCTTTGTTGCAAAACCATGTGTAAAACCCTTCCTTTAATTCTGAATTTTCTGCTTTTTTCATTACTTTTCTATATCCTAAAAGATGTTGTATATTATAAAAATGGTTAAACACATGTTTTTGTTTCAAATGTTCCATTACAGGTATTTGAAATAAACGGTTTAATCTTCTCCTTCTTTTTAAATGCCGCAAATTGTTGATTTAGAAATATACAATTTTTTTCTTAATCAAGGCTTGGTAAAATACCACACTTTTCCTTGCAAGTTTGCCAGCCATATTCTGGAAATTGAAATCACATGAAATTAAAATCGATAGAGATTTTAAATTAAATATTTTAAAAAATTAACTTGGCTTTTCCTGTTTTCGAAAGTAGTAGTTCTGGTAAAAACAAGTGGTTCTCAAAGTATTAGGCAAAAAAAAAAAAAGGTAAAACAAGGGCATTTAATTTTTGGTCTTGCATAAAAAAAATTTGTCTAAAACGGAAGAGCCAAAAATTTAAAATTTCCCGAAATATAGAAGTGTCCGAATTGTTGGAGTGGCCGGGCTGGCGCACGACCGTACTATCAAAGTTCCACTGTATTAGCATATTATGTATATCTAATAGTTCAGTATAAGTATGAGAATACTTATTTATAAGATGACGTCACTGAGTAGAAAAATTTAAAAAAATAGCAGGCAAAGTTAGAAGATTTTAAATGATTAACTCGTTAAAAATTCCGATTTTAAAAGTAATATTGTATTCTGAATAGCACTTCCGTATCAGTATAAGATTATAAAATTGCTGATAGCCTTAAAATTTTTCTGTACTTACCTCTGCACTATCCAGACCATTACATGTAGCATCTCCCGATTGTGCCAGTTTATATTCAGCATCTTTTGAAGTCGACATACTTGGTCCGGCAAAGTGGCCTAGATCTAAAAAAAAATGTTACTTTTGTTAAATTATTAATTGGGGAAAAATTATAAAAATCTTACCCATTAGCGAGGATATTTTCTCATAAACAAAACAACGATAACGTTCCTCATTCGATATGGCATGATGATGTGATACTAAACCCACTAAATAGCGAGAATTGCCATCTTTCCAAGTGGCCAGACAAGTGAGTTCCTCAACTGAAAAAGAAACCACACACAAATTAGACAGTGCAACAAAAAATTTAAATCTCAGTGATTTCAAAGCAAAATTAATGAAGACAAGTGGAAGGATCTAAATCCTTAAGAGTTTTGTCAAGTGAGTTATGTTTTTTCAACACCCAGAGAAAAAAAAGCATATTTTAAAAAGGTCACCTCGAACAAATCTATTTTTAACGAAAATTTATAAACATATTATTGTTAATTTAACCATACTGTTGTCACGCCACAATTATGTTATGGTTTCCTCCGAACATATTATGGTTAATAATAACAAAAGTATGTTCAACACTTATAATAGCATGGTTGTTATTCAATTATAGCGTATTGCTCTTGGAGGAAAATACTTTTGTTGATTTAAAACCAAATAATTATAAGTCAAAACAACTTATTGTCATATTTTACCATAACATGTTTAGAGGCAACCATAATATTGCTTTTTTATTATTGCTTTTTGATGGAAGACTGATTAATTTTACTATAATATAATTGCCGGTGACAGTAATGTGGTTAAATTAATCATATTATGTTTAAAAATTTTTGTTAAAAATAGCTTTCTTCGAGGTGACCATACTAAAAAAAAATTTTTTCTTTGCATGAAATTGTATTTGAAAATAACTTTTCAAAACATTTTAAAGGTTTTCATTCCATTTGGCGTTTTAACTGTTTTTGTATATTTTTTCTCACCTGTACTTTCTGTCCCCACCACATCTGGACAGGCCTGAAAACTCAAAAGCAAACGACTGTCTTCTGTGCAGCTTTCAATATTGGAAACTGGACTTTTACATTCACCATTGCCTCGATTGTAAGTGAAAATAAAGGGTCCTAAAAATATTTTTAATAAAGTAAATAAAGTGAAGAAAAAGTACCATATAGATCTAACGTTTACCTTTTAGAGGACATTTCACCGGCTCAGCACTCTCTCTAAATAGGGAGTATAATAACGCATCACCGGGGATCTGATCACAAAGATTCTGTAACGTTTCACGACCTTTGCAAAAGTCTGGGGGACATAAAGATTTTTAAGCAAACACGAAGGAATAAATGAAAATAGATTAATGCACAATTTTCAAAATTTAATTTTCGTTTAAAGTTAAAAAAAAAAATTGTTTTTTTGTTTAATTAAAACACATACATACAACTATTCTTCATTTATTTGCAATTATTATTGATGATTGATTCAAAGTTTCCTTTCCTGTTCATTAAATTTCAATATTCTTTGTTTCAACTCCACAAATATTTCTCCCTTTAATACCATTTAGTTCAGTCTTAGTTCATTTAAGTTTTTATGATTGATTGTTACTAAATGCTATTTTTATGTTCATCTTTCATCAAAAAGGAAAACATATTTTATTATTATCGTTTTTTTTTTTTTTTTTTTTTTTGATTTTGTTTAATTAAGATAAGGAAACTAGAAACTTTTCACTTTGTATCATAAATACAAGATAAATATTTATAAATGAAAAATAGTTGAGAAAAAAAATTATAATAAAGAACTAGTAAATAAAACAAACAAATAAGGAGAAAAATAATAATTGTATTAAAAATAAGGAATTAAAAATAGAAACTAATAAATAAATCAAACAACAATTTCTGTTTATTATAAATTTTCTGTAAAAAGTAAAAAGGTTTTTTTTGTAATAAAAATTAAATTAAATTTATGAAAATTATTTATACTTGTGTTCTGATATACGAACGAATATAAGCAAAACTTTACGTTTTACAACAAAAAAAAATTATACTTTTATGCGTATAAACAAATATAACAAATATAATTTGTTTGGTTTGATAAAAATATATTTTAAATAAACAATAAATGAGTGAACTAGATTGAGCTAAAGCCAAAAACACGATTTTGTAGAGTTGTGTCATTAAAACTTTACAAACATTTGATTAGGGGAAGGTATTCCAAAGCTTATTGCAAACAATCATTTTAAATTGGCAACAAAAGGAATTTCAAGTAACAGTGAGTATAAAAGCGTATTAATCAACAAAATAAATGTATAAGACACAAACAAATACGATTATGAAATTGTAATCTCACAAAAATATTCTAGTTTGAATTTAGACAAATTTCTGATTATAATGGCCAATTTTAGCAATTCTATTTAAATATCAATTCATTTTTAAATATAGTGTTTTATATATTTTTATTTGACATGAAAAACGAATTTTAAACATAAATCGATATTTAATTAGTTGGTGAAACCGGCCATAAGAGTCATAATATGTGTGTATAAGAATAGATATAGAACCATATAAGTGAGTTTATTATACTCAGAGCATAAGATTTTGGATAGTCGGGTTATACGACATGCATATAACGAATATGCAATGAAATATAGGAGTTAGAGTTTAGGCAATTTTTTGATAATAAAAGTTATAATAAAAATGTGTAAAAATAAATATTTAACTATATGGGTGTGCCCATGATACACAGATTATAAAACTTTTGACAATCGGGTTATAAGAAATACAATGGTAATATCTTTACATATACTCCTTTTTTACTGAGACTCTTATATTCTTGTCTTTAATTTGTCGTAAGAGTGAATATATATTAGAAGTCTGAGTAAATAGAGCGAATATAAGAAAGTTATGTGAATTAAAGAATAAATTAAAACATAATTCTGTTTACATCAGTAAGTTCAATCTTGCTTTTATAAGTATCCTTCGGGGAAAAAGAACTAATACTAAACGTATCACGTGACAGTTCTAAAGTGGTCAGGGCCAGTTCTAGTTCTTGCACTTTATATGAAGGGGATATGTCACTTAAACATGGCGTTGCCCCAGGAAGGGGTTCATTGGCACCTTTTAGACACTTTGTAACAGGTCACTAAAATAACCTTAATGGACACATTTAATTTCGGTAAAATAATGCCTGTCGCAGATATTGTCGCGAGTAAACCATATCAATATGATAGATATTCTTTATATATAGAAATATAGAAAGATAGCATTAGCACGCACTAAATCCAGTAACATGACTAGTTTTGTGTCACTTTTGTACACTTTAAACATTTTATCACCAGTTGAGTGATAGGATTGTTTTCACCTACTACAATTCGTTTCTTTTTGTTATAATATTGTGTTCACTGGTCACGGGATAAGTGCTTTAAGAACAATTTACACAAATGTAAGCAGGGATGTAAGCCAAGAGAACTTATTAGTCTTGGTATGAGAGTCAGGAATTTAAGTAAAAAAATTTTACAGCCGTACCTAACCAAGAGCGGAGGGCGGAACGTTTTCTTCCGCTTAGCTTTTACGCTGATATGCCATACCTAAACAAGAGCGTAAATGTTGTGTCACAAACAGTAGTGTTTACTTTCTTGTTTAATAATATCCACATAATAGAAATAAAAAGAAGATAACAAACCGCTAGATTGACAAATAACAGCTAAATTGCCATTATTTATTAACAATAGCGACCAACTTCACTATTAAACGCGCTTTCAAAATCGGATTTTTCAATTGCAAAGCGTTGACGCCGCGCTATTTAGGGATGCTTTATACAAATTGTATGAACATGAGGATTTTTGACAGCTAGAAAACGCTTTCCGCTCCTGTTAAGTTACGGCTGTTAGTATAAGTGTGAATAAAAGTTTATTATGAGTGAAAATATAATTTTTGGGGAAAAGAGTCAAAAAAAAAAGAACACAATCTCAGTATTAAGTTGATAACAAGAGTATAAAATAAAAAAAAAAGAATAGCGATCTGAGTACAATAATTAATACATATTTGTTAATATAAGAGGGAATTCAAGACGGATTTCTGTGATAAATATTCAATATAATATTTAATACAAGTTTTAGTTATAAGAATAATGGAAAGTCGTTGCAATAAATATGTAAAAGAGAATATTAAATAATTGGGTGGGGAAAAGGATAAATGCAAGAGTGATTTATCTAAGCAAAACATTCAAGAAAGATTATGAAAATTAACTCAAGTCGGAAGTCAGAAATATGATATGATAATCGGAATATAAGAATGAGATATCTAAGTATAATGATTAATATAAGACGACATTTTCAGTGTAATAAATATAAAAGAAGATAAGAATCTGTGTATAAGAATATACACAAAATGACGACCAAAAGAGTGTATCAAGTCCAACACGAAAAACACAACATTGGATTTTTTTTTTTTTTTTTTTTGTTTTCGTTGGTCGATATGTCAAAAACACAAGCAACTTTTGACAGTTCTCACTAAGTAAGAATAAAAGCTCAGCTGTGTTTTCAACGCCACCAGAAAAGTGAATTCGCCTTGGAGTGTATTTATTTTCAGAACCTATTTTTATAAGACAATAACAGTGGAGTATTGTCAGGTGTTAATGCAAAATTTAATGAGTGTAGGAGTTACAATCTGTTATCTTGTACGTGTGGTCCCACCAAAAGCTGGCACAGAGTTAGTTATTAAAGCTACTCAAATAAACATTTTTCTTGTTAAGCGAAGCACTAAGAGTAAATTCTAAAAAGTAAGCGCACATTTATACGCTACGTAATCAGACAGACATACAGAAATGCAGTAAGGTAAGTGTACGAATTCTTAGAAAAATAAATATAATATTTGAAGAGCCACGACATTGCATTTGCCAATGAGAATTATGCGCTTCAAAAATGTAATTTTAATATTCCCATTTTGGAATACTTCCCCTTTAAGTAAAATAACTTTACACCAAATACAAGCCGGCTGACCGACCACGCATTTTGTAAATCGAATAAACAATAATCATTCATGATAATAAAATCCAACAGTCGTATCAAAATTATCGATATTTATCATTTTTGTTATTTGTAAAGCTCATGACGCCAAATGTCATTTACACTAATTTTTTTTTGATTTTGATATGTATTTCCATTTTAATTATATTTTTCGTACAAAAAAAGAAGTAAAATACTTAAATAAATTTTTACGCTGAGAGTTGCTTACGCTGAGTGTAATTAGAATTCGGCTGCTGAAAAATATCGTTTTTTTATATTTAAATATTTTTTATTTGTGTATTTTTTGACTTTGGCTCATTTTTCATACTTTTATTGTTTTATTTAATTAATTTGTAGAAATTTAATATCGAATTCCACAAATTTATTTTAAAAAAAGTATAAAGATTAAAAAATTTTAATTAAAATTATAAAATACAAAAGAAAAAAAAAACTAAAAAAACACGTTCATTTTCTAAACAAAATATTCTTTGTTTAAATTAATATACAATATATATGTATTTTGTTAAATATTTAATAAAAAAATTTATCATAATTAATAGTTATTTTATGCAAAAATATTTAAAATTATATTTAAAACTAAAGCATAAAATGCAAAAATTAAAAATTATAGGAAATTTATGGTATTTTTCTTAATAAAATTGTAAAATACTAAAGTGAAAATGTTTGTAGATTTATAGAATTATTAAATTATTTAAATTTAGATAAAATTATAAAATGTAAGAAAAGCTTTTTGATTTTAGTCTTTAAAAAATTTCTGCGAAATTCCTTTTTTAATTTCAAAGCTTTTTAAGATTGCTAGAGAACACTTTACGTATTAACTTTTTAACATTATTGCAAAACTTTTAGGAACTTTAAGTTAAGGATTTTGCTATAAGCTCACGACTTTCATGTTAAATACAAAAATTAACATCAGATATATTTAAAATCTTGTTATTCAATTTCACTTTCTGAGAGCTTTTTGTTTTGTTTGCTTTTAAGTTCAACTAAGAGAATTTTTTAAGTTTTATTGTAAAGTTTAAAAACGTTGCTGCAAACGTTTAAGGCCCAACCATAATATGCATAAGCTACTGTTAAAAAATAACGTAAAAACTATCAAATGCATTTAAAAACACAAAAAAAAAACGTACGGAATGTGTGATCACTGATCAGTTTCGCACATTTCATAAGCAAATAACAGTTATGAAACTGAAACTTTACGAAAAGATTCCTTAAGTTCATTATGGTTTGACACATACTTATGATTTAGATGTATGCGCACAATTGCTTAAGTCAGCTCATTCTCACTATTGTTATGCTTTTTGGTAATTTATTTAATGTTTTGCCAAAAGCTCTCTTCGAACTGTCAAGTTAAACAAGTGGAGCTTATCGAGCATGAGTTACAGTTTTGCTTAAATTTTCGATAGTGTGGTCGCTTATTTTTACCAGTCAACTGACAACCACAATTTGTTTGCTGTTTCAAAGGTTTTTTTTTGGAAATACAAAATTTTTTAATTATTAATATTTTGTTTGTCGGATGGTCGACTGATGACATTTTTGACTGTAGAGTACTTAACTTGCTGTTTTTCCAAAAGCTCTATTACAATTCAATTTAAGGCATTTCTATTTCTTTCTATCTTTATTAATTAATAAAATTATTTGAGATAAACTTAAAGCTTTATTTTCTGAAAGCTTTTTTTTCAAAACGAAAAGTTGCTTAACTCTTAAAGTTAAAGTAATAGAAACTTAACAGCTTAATAAAGTAAAGTTTTTTAACTTTTTACCAAACTTTAAGCAATTAATTGAATGTTTATAACAGTTTTCAAGTTTTAGCATGTGAACTTACTGTTTTTTCAAAAGCTTTGCATTGCTATTTAACTTTAATAGTTCAGTAATATTATAAATGTTGTTTATAAAAAACTTTTTAAAAAGCCTTTTTTAAAAACTTTTAAAAATAAAAAAGCTTTTTTAAAAACTTTTAAAAATAAAAAAAAGCTTTTTTAAAAACTTTTTAAGAAGTACATAGTTATTTTTAGAATAAAGTTTAATATTTTTTTTGCCACTTACTTTCTAAAAAGAAAAATATTTAAAAGCTTTTTTGCATTGTAATTAAAGTTCTTTTTTATTTTCGTACACAGAATTAGTTAATTTAACAGTTAAATTTGCTATTTAAAAACTTGTATTCCGTCTTCAAATAAATAAAAAATGTTTATAATAGAGTTTAAGTTTAGGCGACCTAAGAAATGGTCTAATGAGGTCTCAAATTAGTGGTACGTAGAATTTCAAACTCTTAGCAAGATTTAAAAAAAAAAAATTTTATATGATGCTAAGGAAACAACAGTAATTTTTTTAAAGTCGGAGCTTAATATAAAGTATTTTTTCAAACCCAGATGATGATACCCAAAGTGTATCGAAATATCAGCAACAGCTAGAAATAAAATTTATTTTCACTACTGACCTCAAGCTCGAAATAAAAGCATTTTTATTTTTAAGTAGAAAAGTCGAATAAAAACAACTTTATTATTTATTTTTTTTTTAAATAGGAAAATGTTGGAATGCATAATTTAAATCGTAGTTTAAGAGTTTAGGTTGGCTTTTTTTTAAATTTTTAATTTCAAAAAATTCGAAGGAAATTTATTAAAAAAAAAAAAACATTTGAATTTGAACTTTTAAGTTTTGCAGTTTCGAAAATGCACAAGCTTTTTTTTCTGAAAGAATTGTTAACTATTCTGAAACTATTGAAATGCTCTTCAAAATTAAGGACATTTCATATCAAAATATTGCACAAATTTTGAAATTTAACAGGCTCAGCCTAAATATGGCCTTAAGGTCCAACGAAAAATAAAATAAATTACAAGTCTTGAATTTCGAAATAGAAAGCAGGTTTTCGTGTTAAATCCGATGCAATATCGTCATTTATTCAGTTTTCATAAATGTTGAGAAATCACGTTCAAAGTTTTCTTGCTTATTAAAAATACAAATACGCCCTAATAAAATAGGCCTTCAGAATTTACTTCAGGAGTTTTAAAAATAGCTGACTATTCTGTTATTTGGATTTGATATTATTTTTATTTATATTTTGCACTTGTAAGGTGATTTCTCAACATTAAGGAAAATTGCACTTAAGTCGACATTGCACCGGAAGTGCGATATGCAAGTCATTGACTAGAGTTAAGACGAATTGTGGGGACTTTCATTAGATTTATGTGTAAAATATAGAGTTTTTTTTCAGTTTTCTTCAACCTGTATATATGTGCTTTCAAATGAAAAATAACTTCATTTTAGGCATAGAATTCGGATAGAAAATTTCTATGAAAAACACTCATGGTGTTTTCTTTTCTACAAAAAATGTGACATTTTATTTTAAAAAAATGCAATTTGGTGTCTGTGTCCTAAAAATTTTGATCCTGAAAAGGATAAGTTTTTTAGAATAAAACAAGCCACCCTTTTCGGGAGCAAAATTTTTAAATTGCATTTTTTTAAAATAAAATGTCACATTTTTTTGTAGAAAAGAAAACACCATCAGTTTTAAAAATATTTCCCATATAAAATTCTATACGAAAGTTAACGTTCGAAATCATTAAAACGGCAGAAATTTTTTTAATAAATAAAATAAAAACGCCTTATTATCTACAAACATTTCGCGGTGCACATGGCCTTCACGTGTATACTACTACTCTACAAACATTTTAACGATCTATTTTAGTAATAAAATAAAATCTTTTTTTCGCTTTTTTTTATTAATTTTGTAAAATTATAAAAATAAAAAAAGTAAACAAAATTAGGGCTATTATAGAAATTAAAAATATTTTATGACAAAAAAAAAGGGTCCTCTCTTTTTTATAACTTTCGTATCTTAGGATTTTTTTTTCAACTAGAAGAACACAGATGAAAACTTAAACAAAAATAAATCTTACTTTTAATGATATAAATTTATTACATTTCATTTAATAAAGAGAAAAATACACATTGAATTTAATTACACAACACTGCAAGCATTTTTTTTATTATTATATTTTTGGAGAAAGAAAAACGTAACGAAAATAAAAATTACGACATTAAATGATAAAATTTTTGTGTATCAAAAAATAAAATACAATAAGTTCGTACTTTTTTTTATGAAAAAAAAGGTTTTTTAATATAAATCTAGAAGAAAGTATATAAACACACACACACATACAGACACAAATACAACAAAAGGGAAGTAGAAAATAAAACGGAAACTTCAAGGTATGCTGAAGCTCATTTATAAATTAAAAAAATTTTCTTTACGGCGAAAATTAAAGGAATAGTTACTCTCTCTCATACAAACAAGCAAGCACTCTAGCAATTGGGAAAAAAGTAAAGAAAGAGACCGAGACAGAGACAGAGAGACAGGCAGAGTAGGAAAAAGCAAATAAAAAAGTAACTACTAAATTAAGCAATGAATTTACAATACCAACAGCAAATAAACAACAAAATATAACAAGATTAATGTAAGAAAGTATGTATGTGTGTGTGTGTGTGTGTGTTGCTCCAGGACTAAGTACGTGTGTAAGTCTTTCCTCCTACTCACCTAAACTCCCGTACACTCCCACACATCTCACTCACATAGAGAAATCATATTAAAAGGCAAAAAAAAAAGTCTGTAGTTAAAAAATAGTGCTGAGTCTAACAAAAAGTAGAGACTAGAAAAAAAGAATAATTTAACAAACTAAATGAAAAATGATGAAGGATTCTGTTGTTGTTGTTCTGTTACAAACAAACAGAAAAAAAAGAGCAGCAACAACAACAACAACAACGCAAAGCTAAAGAAGAACAAAAATTTTCGTAAAACAAAGTTAAAATAAAATCAGTTTTCCTGAAGAAAAAGAAAAATTATAAAAAAAACTGATTACAATGAAAATGTTTTTGCTATTAAAGCAACACTATGCCAACAACAACAGCGTCAGGAACAGGAACAAAACAACAAATATAATAAAATATTATAACAATAACAACAAAAAGGCAACTTGTCAAAAGGTTAAAAGCAATAACAATAATATAAATAGAAAAACATGAAAAAGACATTAAACGAAACAGATTCTTAAAAGAGTTCTGTCTTTGATTTTGAATCGTTGTTAAAATTAACCACAATTATGTTGTGAGGTTATTTTTTTTAATTTCCTTTTGAAACAAAATCTTATGTGCTGTTTTCACAACAAAAGTGTCTGGACGTGTAGTAAAATTTATATTGAAAACATTCAAAAAACTGAGAGCTTTTCATATAAATTTTACTACACGTTCAATCACTTGTGTTGTGAAAACAGCACATAAGTCTAGGTTAACACGTTTCAGCTTTTGATGCTCAACTTTAGAATTTTTCGGGGAGTGAAGAAAGGGGCTTGGTACGGAGGTGCTTGTATGCAGGGTTTAAAAAATTGCAGTCGAAATCAAATACTGTCGAATAAAAAACTAAAATTTTTGTACAACTTTTCGTTTTTTGAGTTATAATGACTGCGACTATTTACATTTAATGAATCAGAAGTAAAGGCAACAGATTTTTTTGGCCAATTACAAATGAAGAAGTGGAAGAAATGGCAGATTTACTACTTTGACTGCAGTTTTTAAACGCTGCTTGTATGTACATTAATGCACAACGATGGGTGCATGGAATTTTCTTCTTTTCCTTTTCCTTTTCTCTTTCTATCGCTGTGAATAAAATTGTTGTTGTTTGAACCGACAAAAATTTGAAACCGATTCCTGCGTGTGATCATATTTGCAACTTTAAAAGGGAATTGAAAATAAGTTGAGCAGCAAAAGTTGAAGCGTATAAACAAGGCGAATGCATGTAAATGGTGGTATCGATACTATAACAAGTACAACACCAAAAATACAACATTGTATTTTATTTGTTGCTTTCGTTGTCGATATGTCTCTAAGTAGAAAAAAAAGGAACACATCTGAAAAATGTATTCGCCTTGCATATAAACTTAGACTTAGTAAACCATATATTGTCTTAGAAACAGTTCCTGATCATTGTTTCTTTTTTTTCAATTTAATGTGTATATTTATAATCTTAAAGCTGGGGGGCTACCGGGTATTTCGATTCGAAAGAAATAATATACAAGTTCGAACAATTTGTACTGTGTATTAAGATTTTTGCACTCGTTCGAAACGATGGCAGAGGTTGTATTTATACACAAATGGAAAAGTTATTGTTCGTAATAGAGAGTTGCTTTTTAGAAAGGTATGTTTTTTTTCGATTAAGTATAAAAAAATTGGGTTCATAAGAAACAAATGATACGAAAATCGTAATACAGAAATTGTTCGAATTCGTAAATTATTTCATTCGAATCGAAATACGTGGTAACCCACCTGGATTCCCAATAGAACCAACATTTTTATCTTATGTTTACAATGTTAGCAACAAACAATTTCAAACTAACTTAATTTTTAAATAAAACTTCAGTTGCATTTTTCTACAAAAAATTTCAAGTGCTTGAAAATGGTCTTTTATCCCATATAAAAGGCAGGCAAGTGAATGGACGGAGCGCTTTGGACCATTATTTTTACTAATACCAAAGTCATCCACAAATAATTTTTACCAAATTTGATCTTTTTTTAGCTCTTTTTTGTCATCTTTTTGGATTTGGATAGATTTCAAATTTCAAAAGGGTCCAGAATTTATATACTTAATAGGGTCTTTAAAGATGATTTTCATGTGATGATTTTCAATGGAATGATAAAATTAATATTTTTTCTTTTTGGTGGCGGGTATAAAAAAAGCAACGAAATTTTAATCCTTCCCGTTATTCTTTCTCGTTTGTTTCATTTGTAGCACTTTTAAGGCTGGGTTTTTGAGATCTCAATTAAACTAAGTTAAGTTAATCCGAAAAAAGATTTGTGCCGCCATTACCAAGTTTGTATACACAATTTTGAGGGACCGGGTAAGTTTGGCTAAAAATGTGGTTCTTTGACGAAATAATGAAAAAAATCACATATCGCCGGAAAAATCCGAGTTTCAGACTACGTTAAACTTAGTTTAAACTTAATCCAAATCTCAAAAGCCCGGCCTAAAGATAAAAATTCAAGTTAAACTATTTGCTATTATAAATTTCTCTGTCGCAACGTTATACGATTAATTGAATTAATGAAATTTATAAGAATTAAAAATCTTTCAAGCCATATACACAAAGTGTCTCTTAATTTTGAGAAATATCTACGACTCCTAGCAACATCAAACGAAACTCGACTCATCATTTTATTTATTAAAGGTTCAAAAACAAAAACTAAACTTTCTTTATCTTATTTTAAACCTTAAATAGCTCCTCTCTACTAGCTTCAATTTCATTTGTAATATTCGCGCTTTTAAATGTTTAGTATAGAATTCGTGTTTAACTATTTGCTATTTTCTACATTTCTGTAATATTTATTCTAATCAGTAGACAACACAAAGTGCCTTAAAATAAAAATCTCCTAACCGTTTTAAATAGATTCACTTTCAATATTGTGTAACAATCGAGAAATTTCAACGTTAAGCAACCAGTGAAATGCGCATAGGAATAGCTTATCCCATTAACAATAAATTTCAAGTGTTTTTATCAATAATAAAAACTGGGAATTAAGCACGAATAACAAAATCTTTTGAAATTAAAATTTTGTATTCCAAAAAATTGAAATTAATTTTTGATAATAAACAGGCAAGTGCACGGCCTAAAAAAAACACTTAATTGACAACATCTTTTGTAAGTTGTTGTTGTTTTTATTTTGTTTTTCTTAACCTACTTACAACTACAATTAATGTTGAGAGAATTTCAACTAATTGTAGTGGGGAATGTAAGATGAGATAAACCCACTGTTTATTGTTGATATGTTTTGTTTAAGCTTTGATATTATTACAAGTAGAACTGTTGCTATAAGTCTTATACGCTTAACAGTTTTATTTGTTTTAATATCTTTAGTTTTTCTAAAATCTTTATGGATGAAGTTTCCTGATGATCTGGCCTAAGCAACCAGTGAAATGCGCATAGGAATAGCTTATCCCATCAACAATAAATTTCAAGTGTTTTTATCAATAATAAAAACTGGGAATTAAGCACGAATAACAAAATCTTTTGAAAGTTAAAGCAAAACTTCATTCACACTAAATCAATTCGAAAAAACTAATTCGCTGATTTTCTGAAAATATCAGTGTACAAAGAATTCTTTTATCTATATATAATAAATTAAAATAAGTTGGGCTCTGTTCGTGATTTTATAACTCGAGAACCACTCAACCAATTTTCAAACGAGTACATGCGTTGGAAAGGTCTACTTTCACTGATGGTTTATAAAAACTCCCGATAGGTGGCGCTGTTGTCTTGATATTTAAATTTTTTTTTATTGATGGTAGATAGCGCTGAAGTCGTGTTATTAACAAAATTCTCTAGTATTTCATTTTTTATTTTTATTTAGAAAATCTCGAGCAGCGCCGGGACCGAACAGCTAGTATTTCTATAAGTTTCGAATATATCGCTTATTTACTTCAATAGTGATATAATTTAAAAATCACGATTTTTAGCTAAGTATGTGGAAATATGTGCACTATCATGATTGATATTGTGCAAACAAATTCTTTCTGAATAGTTAAAAATTTGCCGCTTGTGATAAAAATGTGCCGTTATTCTACCTGTTTTGATGCATTTTTTTATTTATTATTTATGCAATGACACATCTCAGTTTCGCAAGGGTCGTCATAAGGTCAAGATTGTAGGCTTTCAGCATAAACGATATATTATGTGTTAGAACGATATTTTTGATATTTTTTTAAATTTAAACAAGAACTTTAAGCGACGCTACTGAAAAATAGTATTATTTGAGTAATGAAGCTATATATTCTCTGGTTTATAGGTTGAGCTTAAAATTGAAGATCTTCAAGCCTTGACGATCGGCCCACTGCTACTAAAATGCCAATCAGTTCAGAATTATTGAAACTTATTATTTCCCGGAGCAATAAACATTTTTTAAATCGAAATTCTTTAATTCATTATTCTATTGAAATAAAAAAAATTTCTCACATAAAAGAAAAAATTCGATTATTAACTTCGAATTAAAGTTTGCATGAAAATCGTATTAATGGAAGATCCAGCGATGTTACCACTTTTTTACGTCACTGTCTTTGAAATAAAAATGGAAAAAGAATGAACGGTATTATAAAAAAAATTTTTGTGAATTGAATAAAAATTACAAAAAAAAATTTGTGGAACGTTTTGAGAAAATTTGAAACTAAAAAGATATTTTAAGAAAAAATTCCCAATACAAAATTTTTTGTTTTGCGAAGCACGAACGGTAAAAAATTTCAAAAAGTAAGCGTACATTTATCCGCTACGCACTAAGGCATACAGCGATGCAGCAAGGTAAGTTACAGAAAGAAGTCTTAACAAATTAAAAAAAAAAAAAATTAATATTTGAATAGCCACTACATTCTCTTTTACTACGCAGCAGGTTTGTACGGTAGCATTTGAAAGAATAACGGTAACAACAAAACATCCAGTGTGTACAGCTGATGGTACAATTCCTTAATTTTTATATTCGCCGAATAAAGCGATTTCTGTGCCAAAAATGTTTTAATTCAAAGTGGGAAATCGCCATCTACCGTTAGCGAAATGGTAAGCGAAACTTTTACGTTTTGCTCTTACCAACCTCCTACGTTGGAAGCTTCATTTTTTATTTGGTTATTACATTTAATTAAAATAAATTAAAAAACATTAATCATTTTGATAACATTTAAACTTGAGCTAATTTTTAACTATAAGTCAATTCCTTTATAAGTCTGCTCTTTGATTTATGCCTTAAATCAATCACATTTCCGATTTTATTCAAAATTTTCGCCTTTTTTACATTTTAAAGTTGTCTGTTTTTTTTTGTATTTTGCATAAAAGGTGTTTATATTTATTTTTTTTAACAAATTTAATAAAATTATTTTATTCAATAGAGGGAGGAAGTATACCCCTGTCCAACAAAAAAATATGCTTCCTTTAAAAAGCGGAAAAAGCAGTTTTTAATATATATAAAAAAATATTAAAATAAAATCTCTAAATAAATATGAAAAATACTCTTAGGAAGAAAGAAAAAAAAAAACAACTAAAATAAGAAACATTATGACAAGGAAGAGGCAGGGAGCAGTGAAGGACTTAAAAGAGAAGAAGGGAAATGCTCTTAAAGCTTAATGTTACTACTCATGATGCCGATGATGATTTTGACAATAATGATGATGCTGTTGTTTATGATGGAGATGAAGAGCAGTTTTAGTGCTGTGTATTCTTTATAAGAATAAGTAGGAGGGAGTGTGTTTGTGTTGGAGGGTGGTGATGGTGATGGTGATGTCTAAAGTTGTAGCGGGTGTTTGTATGTTGCTATAAAAAAAAGCTTTAAATGTTTTGGGGTTGGGATTGGTGAGCTGTCTGGTTGTTGCTTGAATGTTGTTTAGGTTTTAAGTGAAGAGTTGCGTTGTTGTTGCTATTGCTGCTACAGATGTTGTTGTCGCTGTTGTTTTTACAAAAAGGGTTTTTTTATTTTGAATGGTTTTCTATTTTACATTTAGAATGAAAGAAATAAAAATATGTGGAAAAACTACTTTTCAATCAGTAGAAATAATATAACAAATATGTATACGAGTACATATACTTACATACATTTACTTGTTGTATTTGTTTCAATAAGAACAACAGCAACAACAGCATAATACCGAAATACGAGGAAGGTTTTTGAAGTGATTTTTAAAATTACCTTATCCAGTCGTATTTGCTAATCGATATCTGTGGAAATTTGGGCAACAGCCGTTAGTAACTTTGTTAATGGATTTATGCAGAAATATGAAAAAGTTATATCCAGTTCGGAAGAAAAACCTAAAAAAAGCACCCAAGTGCTTGCTACTACAGCACTATCAATTTCAAGGCTAAAAGTTTGCCGAGTTTAGCTGTACAATCTTTAAAAAGCCGAACGTTCCGAAGTACCAATTAAAATCACTGCAAAGCATGGATGGCAATAGAAATTTTATATTTGTAAAAAAATTAGCAATAAAAATTGTGCTTTATTTACTAATTTGTACGAAAACACATATTTTATATAATTTTTTCTGATATTAATGGAGCTTGAACGACCGTTCTTTAATCTAAACTATTCTATAATTTTTTTAGGTGATTTGGATACAAAAATATCATCACCACGATTTTTAACAAAAGTCAAATGTTTTCCGGTATTTGAGCTTTTTACGTAGCCAAAACTAAAGACAACTTGCAAAGACTTTCTTTCGATTTAAAAAGTCAGAAGAAATATGACAAATTCTGGATTTTGGCCTCAGTTGAGAAATATTTACATGATTTAATTAAAAACATATCAATATGAAATATGAAAAAGAGAAAGCCAGTATACATATTTCATACATATATTTATTAACAGGATTCAATCCTAAATAAAGAAGAATTCTTTCGCACATTTAAGCTCCGTATAGACGATTGTCAGATATTACAATATTGTCAGGTCTAGCAATGGAATGACATTAAAAATTTACTCCATAATTTAGTTGGCCAGATCACAGGGTTGAATAAAATTGTCAGAAGAGCTTACAATTTCATTGCTAGACGATTGTCTGTATAAATTTGTTTGCGAACATTGTCAGTTGCAAAATAACTTTAACAATATGAGAATAAGTCACAACGTTCAAGCTTCTTTTCACTTATGAATAAAAAATGATAAAAAAAACGAAGAAACAAACAAAGCTCATATATAAACAAATGTTTTTTTTTCTTCATCATACTCAGGAATAAAAAAGAAATAAAAAATTTTATATTTCTCATTCATGAGCAATATTAAAAATTTATGTTTTTTAGCGTTCAGACATGAAAATTCTCAACTGTGATTTTTGCAAAACTTGTATCTCTTTAATAGGCCGCAGTCCTTTTTCAAACTCTATAATAGTCTGCCTTTAATATTGTTCAAAAGGATGTCACACAATTGTTTGATATATATATATTATTTCCTTTAAACTCCTACAAGGAGCATAGGGCCAAGTTTGTTTGATAGTACTCGTATATTTCAGTTTTATGTTAAAAAAATTATTAGCATTTTCTAATCTTCTTTAGAGGTGATATCCAGGTTAGTCATGGACTGTTTTACATTTCTGAACGATCTGGGGAAACTCAATAATTTGAATTTGTGTAGGGTACCCCGCCATGAGGGACATGTATACAACGAAAGGGATGACTGCTTGGCAAACAGGACGCTCGCCGTCAATTTATAGGGACAAGGCCTTTCTTCAGCCTCCGAACGTCCTTTACACATTGAATCAACTTCTTTGCTAAGACAGTGCAATTGTTACCCTGTCCCGTGGTAAGCCAGTTAGGCTACTTCCGCTTGAAAAGGCGGAACTTAGGCTTCTTGTTGGCCTATTAACGGGGCACTGTGGTGTAAGTACCAAGATATGCAGATCTACTGCTGTCCCGCCTTGGAGACTTCCATGAGGAAGTTTATGATCTTTCACCAGGCAGGGTAAAAGGTTTTATACGTAGCCTGAAACTGACGTGGTGAGATACACAGATTGTACAAAAGATTCTTTGGGTCGTTGTGAGTATGGCCTTTACATATATATCTCTTTATTTTCTACATTTTCAGCACTCCTGTTTAGGCAACAACGTTCAGCTCAAGAATGTTAAAAAATAAAGATTAGTGCATCCCAAACATAAACAGCATTTCTATAAAAACTGAAACTGAAAGTTAAACTTCCGAAAGTACCCGGGATACCAAAATAATTATAAGCAACTTACGCTATTCTAGGAAAAATCTAGTATAAGAGCAGGAATAAATAGATATTTCAAACACCTTTTTCGTTGCTGAAGCAGATGATTCAATATTTCTTTCTTATTTTCCTTAAAAACGTCTTTTAATGTTTTTTTTTGTCATTTTTGTGCTGCAAAAGTTTTATTTCGCTATAAACTTTTATAATTTTGTTTAGAGATAAAAGCGAGAACGGGACTTATTTTTAAGAATTACAATCATCTTTGCTTTAAAGGTATGTTTTTTTTTAAACGTTGACATAAATACAGTTCTTTTAACGCATCTTTGTAAAATAAATATTGGCAGCACTGTTGAAAATTCGGCGATTTGTATAATCAATTCAGCGGGTTTGTTTAACCTAGATCAAATATTCAGCCGATTGGAGCTGCCTTAAGCGGCGGCGGCACGAGACATAAAGAAATAAGTGGCGCCGATTTTTAGTAAAGCAGCTTGGTACTCTGAACATAGTATGTATGTGTTTTGCCCACCACTGTTTTAGATTAAGTTAGATTTCAACGGGGTTTTATTTTAAAAACTATTTTTAAATAACTATTCTTAAATAAAAAATTAAAGAAAAAAAATCACGGACTTATTAATCTACCCTCGTGAAATAGAAATTAATATAAAAAAAGTACAATTGAAATGAAAATAAAAAAAATATGTTGTTGGTTTGGTATGGATGGTTGGTTGGCTGGTTGGTAAATGAAAGTTTTCTCAAGTATAAAACACAACTAATACTAAACACACATACATAGCAACTACTACAACAAAGCTTTTACTGAATAGGAAAAAAGAAGGAAAATTGTATGAAAATCAGTCGGAAAAACATCAACATTAAATGTAAAACATTTTAGATCAAACAATTTAAATGCGAATTTGAAAAAATAAAACTATTAAAAAGATTTTTTAAAAACATAAAAATAAATAATTAAAATTTTTTTCTAATTATTTTTAAACTTACACACACACACATACATACATAGACACACTCTCTAATTAAACAATAACTACTACATACACTTACATACAGGACACAAAAATATTGAAGAATTATTAAAAGAAAATAAATTTCTATTGAAAAATTTACAAAGAAAGAAATAAAAATTATAAAAAAAAATTACAGAAATTGTTGTTGTTTAACACATGTATAATAAATATAAACAATATAAATTGTAATTTTTAAATCAAACAGAAAAAAAATGTTAATAAGACAATACAACAAATAAAACAAATAAATTTGTTAATACATTTAAAAATGGTTACAAAAATGAGACAAATATAATTAATTTATTTAATTTTTTTTTTCATTTTTTATTTTATACAATACTAGCGGTCAACGGGCAGCCCATCCCAACATTTCGTGTTCATTTTTAAAATTTTATTAAAACTTGAGTAATTTTACTGGATTTTTTACTTTTTTATATTTTTTGGTTTGTTTTCAGGCAAGAAAACGGCTTTTTGTGGATAAAACGTTTTTCTTTTTATTTTCTGCATTTTTTCAAAAAAAAAAAAAAAACGTCTTCTTTAAAAAAAGTTTAAAGGTTTAAGTTTTAATTGAAATAATAGTTAGATTAATACATATTAATTAATTTTTTTTTTTATATTCCATAATAAAGAAAATAAAAAAGAAAATTTGTTTATTATTTAATAAATATTTTTTATATACAATAAAAATTAAAAAGCATTTTTTTATATTTATTTAAATATACAAAATCAATAATTATTTGCAGTGTATTTTAAATAAAACGAAAACAAAAAGTTTAAAATATTTACAAAAATTATAATTTAATTAACTAAAAAACAAAAACATGAAAATAATCCAACAAAATAATAATTATTATTATTATTTTTTTTTTATACAAATATTTTGAATATCTTACAAGTGAGTGAGTTTTTGAACAGAGAATTATTAAATGAGTAAAAATGAGTTTTGAGTTGTTGATTTTGTTTTTGTTTTTGTTTTATATACAAAAATGTCTATTTCTCTTTAATGTTTTAAAAACTACAAAAAAAAAAAAAAATTTAACAAAAAAAAATTTTTAAAAACAAAACATTTAAAAATCAAACTTAATAAATGGAACGAAAAGTGAGTTTTTTTAAAAGGACAATTACAAGTGCTTTAAAAATTAAGAAGAAGAAGACTAAGGTGACATTTTAAATTTTAACTACTCTTAACACCCAATATTTGTTTCTTATTTTCTAATTATGTTCTTACAAAAATTTGGTTTATAAGACATTTTTGCCTTAACGTAGATAATAGCCAAGGGACTTTTAGTGTCAGTAGCTCTTAAATGAAACTAGTGCTATCAAAGTAAAATTAGCAAGAAGAAATACTCTCAGGCATAGTAACGCCCTTTAATAACATATTTTTTATAGCCTTTTATTTTGATTTTCTCTTCTAGAATATATTTGTAAAAATTATTTGAAAGCACTTTTCGTTCAAAAAAGTACTTTGTGCTGATATTTCTTTTAAAAAAATGTAGTATGTCTGGGTTCACACTATGAAAGTTTTCTTTCAGAAAGTCTGAGTTTATGGGTGAGAGAGGAAAGAAAAAAGCATATTCTCTTCCCCTCTCACCAATAAACTCAGACTTTCTGAAAGAAAACTTTCATAGTCTGAACCCAGACTAAACATTTTTTCTTACAAAATTGTATTTTTGGTCCACAAGGATACTTTTAATTTAAAAATATGCTTTTTATTAAAAAATATGTTTTTAATCAATAAAAAGTACTTTTTATTAAAAAATATACTTCTTATTTTAATATATACTTTTTATTTAAAAATATACTTTTTATTTAAAATGGCTCTATTTATTTAAAATGGCACTTTTTATTTAAAAGGGAACTTTTTATTTAAAAAGTTACTTTTTTATTTAAAAAGGTGCTTTTTATTTAAAAAGGTGCTTTTTATTTAAAAAGGTGCTTTTTATTTAAAAAGGTACTTTTTTTATTTAAAAAGGTACTTTTTTTATTTAAAAAGCTACTTTTCTTAACGTGAACTTTTTAACGCGTTCTGTATTTTTTATTAGTAATCACCTGACAATAAAAAGAATAATTTAACAAATTTGTGAATCATGGAGGAAAACCTTATTAAAGAGGTTAAAAAACAAATTTAACGAAATCAAAAAATAATCCTGATATATTTCCGAATCCATGTTTCAATGTACAAATAAGTAAACAATTAAAAAAAAAAAACAGCTGACAGAAAAGGCTTTCATAACGCGAGTTGTGTAACTTGCAATTTTTGATTTGACTTCTAGTCTTATAAAATGAATTTGTGCAAAGTTTAATAACAATCACTGCATTCCGCCCCTAATTTATGCTAGTTTTCAAAAACAAATAACAAGTTTTTGGGGTGGTTGTTAAACATTTGGGTCTATAACTTATTTTCTACTAAACCGATTGTGCAGGATTTCTATCCCTAACTACTTAAGGCTTGTTTACACTGTTATATTTTGTATTAATAAATGTCAAAAACTGAAGTAATATGTAAAAGTGTGAATTTAATTTTTTATGAAAATGACAAGAAGTATTACGAAAAAAATTGACATCCCAATTTTTTTTTTTAGTTTTTTTAACAATAATAATTTTCATTGGATCACGGTTGCATTTTAACCAAAGCATGTTCATGTTATGTTAAATTAAATTTTTTAACAGTCGAAACAAAACTCATTAGATTTCTATCTCAGAAAGAATTATGTAATAAGTACGACTTGTGCGATAGTGTAAGCTAGCCTTTAAAATAACTAGAAACAATTTAACTCCAATACTGTACTTTTCTCTTGAGTCTTACGGAATAAGCGTGTTTGCCACAGACAGATAGACGGACATATTTAAATCAACTTAGGATTGCCCAAGGACCCAGAATATACTATATACACTTTATGGGGTCTTTGATGAATATTAAAAAGTTTCATACGGGATGGCAAAATTAGTAGAGCCTCATTCGCCACTAGTGGTGAAGGGTATAAAAAAGATGTCTTTAATAAAAAATTTATTTTTCATTTAAATGAATTTTTTTATTTAAAAAAAAAAGTGTATATTATTAATATTTATAATAATTTGCTTATTAAAAAAATTAAGTTTTTTTGTTTAAAGAAGTTCTTTTAGTTTAAAAAATTTTCAATTATAAATTAATTAAACAAGTATTTGCTATTTTAGTTTTTGTTAAAAAGGCTCTCAAAGTTAAAAGCTACAAAAAATTTTAAGAAAAATTATTGTTTTTAATCCAAATTTTGATATTTTAATTAGGCTAAAGTTCATCAAATTAAATTTTCATTAAATTATTTTCATGAACAAAAGGAACTTTATAACATATAAATCAATTAAAATAATCATTCAAAGAAAATTTCGATCTACCAAAGTTTAAATACAATTTAGTTAAAAGATTGATGTTTGACTATTGACTGCCAGCAGTCGTCGATGGCTGTGACCAAGGCGAATTGACTAGAAGGTGAGGTCAACTCTACAACTACAATGCTTCTGTGGTCGGGTTGTCAAAAAAATTGCTAGTAAAAAAATAGGTTTGTTTACATAAAAAACTAGTTTGTAAACAAACTTTGACAAGTCGACCACCGAAAAAAAAACACCATATGTTGACTTGACCCCACCTTCTACTCAATTCGCCTTGGCTGTGACTGTTAAACGGAAAACCCCTCTGAAGAGATTTGATAACCTGTCCGTGAAAGCCTGGGTTCGATTCCCGCGGCAGTCAAGAATGAAAAATTATCAATAAATTTTAATTAATGTCATGTTGTTAAATTCCTTTCTTCAAAAAATTAACTGATTGAAAATTGAATTTAATGAACTTTAGCCTAATTAAAATATCAAAATTTGGATTAAAAACCATAAACAGTTCAACAAAATAACCACAATAATAAAAATGATTGTTTTAAGAAAAAAGTTTTTATTGGAAGGATACAACTACAAAAAGTACTTAAAAATCCGGTTTAGTCTTTGAAACATAAATTATATAGAAAACAACCCAAAAATTGGTTAAAAAATTTAAAAACCAAATATAAACTAAATGGTACTTAAAAAGTATTGTACTTTTAGAGAATTTAAAAGAGAAAGTACTTTTACAAAAAAGTAACTACTGAATGCCAAATACAAATTACAGTTCTTAGGCAAAAAGTACTTCCAGAAAGAGACTACAACATAGTTACTTACAATTTGCAAAAGTACTTTTAAAACTGGAAAAATGGGTTTTCATAAAAGTATTTGTACAATGTACAAAGAAATATTTAAAAAAAAATATGTATTTTTGGTTCTAAAAAACAAACGACTTTTATATGTTTTCCCTTATTTAAATGTTTTTCAAAAAAAAAAATTTTTAAAAAGTAATTTTAAAAGGTTTTTTTTTATAAAATGTTCTATTGTTACATTGCCTTTTTTAAAGTTTTAGAACTGGAATTTTTCTAAAGTGTACTTTTTACATTCATTACAGGCCTGCCACAGAAATCAATTTCGATCGAAAGTAGAAGTGATTTCGTATCTTGTTTCACATAAAACGAAATTCGATCGGAATGGATTTCTATGACAGACCTGGGGCCTAATTCTGGCATTCGTGATCGATTACTTCCTCGATTCGAAAGCAATTTTATTTCAGTCGATACTGAACGAATCGAATTTATTTTTTTAGTATTGTGAAACTCAAATGAATGCTTTACAATAAGGAAACTATAATTCCAATTCTTTCAGTATTGACTGAAATAATTAGATATTAAATTGCTTTCGAATCGAGAAAGTACTCGATCACGACTGCCAGAATCTGGCCCCTGATATTTTTTTTTCATTTACAGTTAAAATCAAATTAAATTTAATTATCAAATTACTCATTTAATAAACTCATTATTCATAAAATTACTGAAGGAAATAGTGTAGTTTAATTAATATACTGTAAATGTTTCAAATATCAGAAGAAAAAGAAAAAACTCAACACAAAGAACCAAAAAATCGAAAAAGAGAAATTACCAGTCATCACTCTAACAGTAATAATCATAATTATAATCATCATAATTATAATGTAATGATAATTACATAATTATACAATAACAAAGATAATGATTAAAGTGAAAAAACAAATGACAAAAATTAAAAAAGAAAATTAAATTGTATCAACAGTTTTTTTTCTCTGGACTAACGAACAAAATTAATTCAAAATCAAAAGCAGAACAAATCATTTAATAAAATTTCAAAAAAATGTATAAAAAAATTTTTTGTACGCAGAATTGAAAAAAAATTAAATGAAGTTGTAAGAATTTTCCATAAACCTGGAATGTGTGATATTTACAAAGTTTTTTTTTACTTAATTTTTTTGCAATAAAAAACACTGTACAATTTTTGGTTTTAAATAATTTACAGTTGTAAATAAAGTATGTAAATAAAAATTAAATTAAATTATTCAAAAAAAGTTCAAGTAGAAAAAAAACAAAACAAAACTACAATTATTTACAAAGTGAATGAAAATAATGTTTTCAATAATTAAATAAACAAAAAATTATTTACGAAATTGAATATTCTATTTGGTTTTTTTTTTTCATTTAATTACATTTTATTTGATGAAATCTGCCATAAATTTATTATGGCAATGAATAATATGATTTATTGATTAACTCAAATCAAAATGGATTTAAAATTCATTATTTTGAAAGTGTCGATGTGTGTGTGTGTGTTTTTGTGTTAAAAGGTGTGGGAAATGAAAAAATTAAGAAATTTAGTTTTCCTTAATCTATTAGAAAATATATAGCATTTATTAACACTGTGCTAAAAAAAAAACTGTCAAGTCAAGTCTTTCAGGAAGTCTGTGATTATTTGTAAGAGCGGAGAGAAGAAGTGTATTAGCTCTTCCCCTTTCACCAATAAGCTCAGACTTTCTGAAAGCAAACTTTTAAAGTGTGAACTCAGACTAAGTAGACAATAGGCCAGATAAAACTATCGAAGGGCTTTACAAAAATTTTTCGTGTTTTGTTTTTATGACTTTTCAAAATTTTACTGTTTTTTTTAAACCTCATAAATATTGGAATAATTGAAAAACCTACAAAGTTCGAAAAGGTCTTAAAACCAATTTTAAACCTTTTGGAAGTTTAAGTTGTCATATATTTTGCAATTCTTTCAGAATAATCAAATATTCATCTGAATTACAGTTTATTTGATCAATTAAAAAACGGAAATCTTCAAACAAATTTCTTCTCAACGGAAACCCAAAATAAATATCTGAACAAAAACAAACATGTATTTTGCAAATATATATATATATTAAAATATATTACATAAATTTTTATCAAATGTTTAATTAACAAATTTTATCAAAAATTTAATTCAACATTTAATGAAAAATTACGTCAAATGTTTGATCAATTATTTTACATAATACTTTAATAATAATTTCATAAAATATAAAAATATTTGATCAATTTTTTTTGTTAAATTTCTAATAAATAATTTCTTTAAATATTTGATCAATAAATTCGTCAAATAATTGTATATTTAATCAAAAGTTTTATTACATATTGAATCAAAAACATTTAAAAATATTTCAATAAAAATTTGATAAAATATTTGTCCAACAGTTAACAAAACTTTTTAATCAATTATTTTTATCAAATATTTTATAAATAATTTTGTCAAATATTTAATAAATCGGGTTGTTGAATATACGTTAATCAATAATTTCGTTTAATATTTAACCGAATAAAATCATTCCGTAAAATATCTACTCAATCATTTCAACAAATACTTGAAAAATCGTTTAATAAACTATTCGAATATTTAATTAACTATTTCATTTAATATTTGACCGATGTTTGGCTAATATTTATATTATATATTTCGTGAAATATTAAGCAATTCATTTCACACAATTGCTAAATCAAATATTCGATGACTTAGAAACTATTTGATTAAAATTTTTTAACAAATATGTGATTGCACTTTGATCAAAAATGTAATAAAAGAAATGTTACAAAATTTTATTTTTAATCACCAAGGGAACTTTAAAAAAAAAAAAAAAAGGTATCTTTTATTCTTAAAGGTAACATTTTGTTCAAGATATGTACTTTTTTCATCAAATATTTAAAAAATCATTTTACCAATATCTGATCAATTAAATAAACAAATTTTTGAAAACTATTTTATTAAATGTTCGAAAAATATTTAATTAAATATTTCATTAAATATGCGTTAAATCTAATGTAAGAATACTTGCAACTAAAAAATTTTTAATTAAAAACATATACTCGTTTTTATTTTTAATTAAAAACTTATAGTCGATTTTATATTTCAACGTCTAAAGATTTTCAATATTTATTAGGCAAATTTCAAGTTTTGCCAAACTTCCTTTTAACGCTTTGATGACGACAACACAACGAAAAGCAAGCCGGGCACAAAACACTTAACAAATATTAAACAAAAAAAAACTAAAAAAGCGTGTCCATTAAATTTTTTAACCATTTTAATTGATTTACTTAACTTTATTTGTAAAAAAATTGTGGTAGAAATTAATAAATAAATTCTTAAATGCTGCTTGATCTAGCAAATGTAATGCAAAATCGAACAAATGTTTAATAAAAAGTGTGGGGCGTCAAATATTTGTAAAGTGTGACCATAGCTTAAGAGTCATTACAAAATCTCATAAAACAGAATTCTAAACACTAGAAAAGAAATTTGAAAACGTTTAAAAGAAACATTAACAAAACCACCACCCCTCAATCTCAAATGATAAAAACTATTTTTCAAATTGTATAGAATGCGTGTGTTTGTGTGATTTTTGTCATATTTTATACTCCTTTTTATCCACCGTCAATGAATGAAGTTAAACAAACTCATCCATTATGGCTAAGAAATCGCCGCCTTGACTCGAGTCGATTCAAAACTTAACGAAATTTGTAACGCCTCGTCTTCTATCATCATAAAACTCGCTCATTCTCGCATTTACTGTTAACAGTCGAACCACCCACCACAAGGTCCTTCAATCACCCCGATAGAGCTCAACTAAATACAAGTGCCGCTAGTAGTAGTCAAGTGTTTTGTGAGAGGGAGGGGTTTGGGTGGTGGAGTTGAATGAATATAACTTTTATGATTTTTATTATACATTTTTTTTTTTAGTTTTTGCAAAAATGTAGTTTTCTTTTTCTATTTTTTGTTGTTTTGTTTGTATGTTGATATGTATTTGTAACATTTCTTTCGAATAGAATACAATAAATATGTAAAAACTTTATTTTATTATCTAGTGTTTTTCTCCGGTTCTCATTTTTCGGCTATATTTATCGATTTGTTTGAAAGTCTTAAGGGGCTAAAGTTTTTAAATGTTTTTATATATTTACGTTTTTAAAAGGCGTAATAATCAGGGGTGTCATGGAAATCGAAAACGTAAAACGAAAGAATTTTAAGAGTCGTATTTCAATAAGATTTCTTAAATAAAAAATTTTTATGACAATTATTATACAAATTATGCTCTATTAAACATAATTTTTTAACAAAAATTGTAAAAATTAGATTAAAAGTTTAATAAAAAGAACTGCCAAATTCTTTCGTTTTACGTTTTCGATTTCCATGACACCCCTGAATGCCTAATTTTTGAAAAATAACTATGTATAAAAAAAACAAAAAGAAATTTAGAACTGAAAAAAATTTAGTACCAAAAAATGTACTAAAAAATGTTGTACTAAAATTTGATTCTAAATTTTTTTTTGTACCAAATAATATGACTATTAAAATTTGTGTATCAGTAATTAACTAAAATAAAGCTAAAAAATTTAGTACCATGAATTAAGCCTTTATTTATTTTAGTTCCAAAAAAATGTGACTGTTTAAGTTTGTGTATTAGTACTTTACTTAAAGAATTCACTACTGTGAAATTTAGATATTACAAATTCTTTAACACAACCAATTTGGAACTTATAAAATTAAGTACTAAATTGTTAATAAAATATATTCTTACAAAAAATTTACAATAAAAAATTTGTGTTATTAAATTTTTTTTTTTTAAATTTGTGCAAAAAATTTATGGCCGTTTTCTCATTATACGATTATCTTTTTTCCCAACGAAAAACTGCACATTAAAGAAATTCGGTTTCCTCAATGTCTCATTTGCTTCTATTCTGTCGCAATTTATTTGCCGTACAGATAAATTCAGTCAGCTGACTCCCAACTTTTACATGTATTTTGAGAGGTGGTGCCAACTGAAAACAATGTTTTTTGTCGGTATATTGAGAAACCCAAAACCGTTAACGGACAGTTTATCGGGCTAATAAATTTATGTTGACAATTAGTAACAGGCAGTTTGTCGATACATTTAGAAAATAGCCAATAATATAAAATAATATAATTTTCAATTGAAACATTTAGTACATGTGTACTTAAATTTCATTTTTCAATATTTTTAAATTATAAAGTTTAAAATTTTTCTACTATAAAGATATGTACCTACTAAGGCTTAATGTTAATTAATTTAGTACTTATGTCGATAAAATCCAATTTCTTTAATTTAAAATATTTAAAAAGGAAAAAGATTTTAAAAATTTAAGTAAAAAAAACTTTAAAAATGCAAAAGATTTAGAGTTAAATAGTATAAAAAAATATAAAATTTTTAAATTCTGAACAATAAAACATTAAGGCCAATTTTCACGGCTAACTGATAGCTAAAGGTATAATTTTATTTCCCGTATAAAAGTTTTTTTAAGTCTACCAGGCAGGGGAACCTACCTTTAACTTATCGCTCACTTTAGGTTAAAGTAAAGTTGTAATAATAGAACACTTTTTATACGGACGATAAAAACCTACCTTAAGCTATCGGTAAATTGTAAAAAGGGGGGTAAGTGTTAACATTTTTCAAATCATTTAAACTTTTGCGCTAACAATTTTGAATTTAAATAAAAATTATTATGTATGTTTTTTCGACCTTTTTGGTTTAACTTCAATAAGTAAACGAATAATTAAGCTTAAGGCCTTATTTTTTAATAAATTTTATTTATTTATTTAAGAGTACAATAAAGATCGGATTAGCGGGCAGTCGTTTAATGAACGTCTATTGTTACTCGTTTTAATAAAAAAATTTCTATATTTTTATCCTGAAGATGTTTCCCGTAGGGTTACGAAATATTGATAAATAAATAAAATTTATTAAAAAATAAGGCCTTGAGCTTAATTATTCGTTTACTTATTGAAGTTAAATAAAAATATTAAAATTTTTTAGTAAAAATAAATTTTCTTTTCCAAACATATTGTACTAAATAGATTTCAGAATCAAAAAAAAAGGTTTTGAAATAATAAAGGGTAGAGTTCTAAAAATTTATTTCAATAAAAGTACTAAAAATTTTTTTGTAAAAAACTGTTGTCAACAACTCAAAACACAGCAGTACGTATACGTATGCAGCACAAAAAGCTGCATTTTAAAAATAAATTTAAAGAAGTGGCGTATGCGGCACAAAACAGTAGCTTAAGCAACATCAAAACAAAATGTCAACAGCAGTACGTACACGTATGCAGCACAAAAAGCTACTTTTAAAAAAATAAATTTTGAGAAACAAACAACAAAACAAAAATGTTCCATTTCAATAAAAAAAAATTGTTAACTTCTAAGTTCTTTCATGAACATTCACAAAAATTTACATTTTTCTTCAAAACATATGCCGGAAGCAGTGGTGAAAATATAAAAAAATCTGTCGGGTTTATTTTTTTTTTTTTTAGAAAACTTGATGTAAACCTTCATTGTCGTTTTTATTCACTACGACTTTTTACATGTGAGCCAAATGCGCCAATAATAAACTGGCGATTTGTTGGTGACAAGGAATCTACAGTGGAGAGTTTAAAAATATTTCAATAGTTTGAATGTGTGTTCAAATAAAATTGTGCAGGCCTCTTCTTTGTATACAATGTTAACACGAACACACTGCCATTCTCCTCCCCCCTACCTAGTCACTTTTCAATACAACGATTTAAATCCTTAAAAGCTCTGCTCTATTTTTGGTTGTATGTAGTCATTTGTACTTAATACTTTTTGTCTTGTATTTATTGTATTTGTAGAAGTGTTATAAAACCAAAAAAAAAAGAAAAAACTTTAGTTTATTATTTGCACAAGTCCTTGTAGTATTTGTTGTAGTTCCTCTACATTTATTTTGTTAAGATCTATATTTTATTGACAAGAATACAAAAAAGTTTCATTTTGTTTACTACTAAAAAAAAGAAATTTAAGTTATGAATTTATTTCAGTTGCTATTATTTGTTGTCTGTCTTTTTGTCTGTCTGTCTGTCACTGTATATGTGTTGGAAAGTGTATATGTGTGAGAGTTTGTTTATTTGTTTGTTCGTTGGTAGTAATGATGATTGTTATTTTCACTAAAATAGTTATTTGTATTTATTTATGTCTATGCATGAGTGTTTATAAATTAATAAGAGAGTGAGTCTATTTGTGTGGCTGTGTGTTTGTGATTACAACTAAAACCACTTTAAATGTAAATGATTTTATATGCCAGGCTAAATAATGTAAATGTAAATGTGTGTTTATGAATATGTGTGTCTAAGAGTTCATAGAAATAAAATATTAAAGTTTGCTCTCGCTTGATAAACAAGTTTAATAACAATAATAAATAGTTATGACATGTTCCCAAAAAAAACCACACAAACACACCCACATTTTGTTTGACTAAAACACACACACACACATATTTTTAATATTTTCTTTAATTTTAACCCTACAAGGATAAGGTATTGTTTGGCTGTATGTGTTTGGATGTGTGGGTGTGTGTTTTTGTGTGGTTACTGGGTTGATTTTTTTTGTTGTCGCTCATAATGGGGTGGTGTTTTTAGTATTCTAGTTTATTGTTTTTACAAGTCCTTGTAAAGATTAAGACTCTTATCAGTTGAAAAATAAAAATAGAAATAAAACACAAGTTCTTACACAGTGTACATCGTCTACCCCCCTCACAAACCAATACTTTTATAAATTTTTTTTTTCTGAACTTTCAATTATTAGAAGCAATAATCATCATTTTAAGCAGCACTTAAGATTATGTGGGGTAATTTGTTTTAGACTTCAGCTTAAAAAGTTGGCCGAAAAAAGGGTCTCTTTGAAGGATTTTATTTTGTTCATGGTGTTCTATGAGTTCATGTGTTCGAAATACTTAACAAAGTTGGTTTTCTGTAAAATGTCCTTCAGGATTTAGTTTTGTTATTAAGTTTTTATTTTAATACTCTTCTGTTTTTAAAAATCACAACTGTTTAAAACGTTCTTCCTTTAAGTTTTAGTTGCTTAGGAATTTCTTTTCTTTTTTTAAGGAGATTTTATGAGGTTTAAGGTTGTCATAACTTTTTCTTGATTTAGGTAAAACGAGAACATTTGCAGAAACTTTTAAAACTTTGAAGATAAGCAAAAAATCGATTGGTGTTTTTAACAACAAAAACCCTGCTTAAAATCTCAAACTAAAGTAATTTGTTTGTATACTTTTGCGTTTAAAAAAATACTCAAAGGACGAAATTAAAATGCTAAATAAAACTATTGAATTGTTTTCATTCGAATATGAACAGCAAAACGCATTTGAGAAAAGTATTAACCTTAATTTCATATTATGAGTGCACAGTGGGGGGCAGTTACCAGAAAGAAATGCAAAAAGTAGAATTTTATTTTCTTAAAGTAGAGCTCGATTTGAAAAGCATTTTCTAATGTCAAGGCAGAATTGGGACAAAGTTTACCATGATACGTTCCAGTTTTTTTTCTACCATCAATAAACTATTACTGATAGTTATGGTTTCGACTTTTGAGAATTGACTTGATTGATTGAAAAGAATGGTTTCTTATTACGGCCTTTTTGTCTGGGGAAAGAGGCAAGACTTTGATTTTCTTTTAATGGGCGAAAGGTGTGGACACTTTTCAAAGATTTTTGAAAATTGTGGAATTTTAATTAATTTCTATTATTCCGGTTATAAAACCAGAGCTAGTCTTTAAGTCCGAATCTTTACCGCTATTGACTCTGGTCGATTAACGCCAGAGACTCTTAAGCCAACGCGCTGAGAGTCTACGTAACGATCAGTGCAAAGCAAATTCATTTACGGGGACCGCGGTGGCGAATTCTTAAAATAAAACCAGTTCAAAATGTAACCAAATAACAAATTCGCCTTTGTATTTGTTTAAACATTTTGGAAACATTTGCAACTGGAGAAGTGAACCGAAAAAATTCTCTAAAATTTGTCACCAGTTAAAGCATCAATCAAAAATTAAATGAACCGTTAAATGAAGTGAATTAATAGTTAAATTGATACTATTAATTTGTTTGCTGTTGCAAATTTAATAAATTTTTTAATTAATATCACAAATTTTTTTTAATGAAATCAAATTTTATTTTTGTCTGTGTTCTGTGTTAATGCATGACATCTTGCAAAAAATTGGCGTTAATGGAAAAGTGGGCGTGGCATTAAATTTCTTTATATCTGTAGAGCGGTGGGAGAAATTTTTTTTTTTACATTTGTTACACATAGCTGGGTTGTGAAAACACAAAATCCGTTAAAAAAAAGAAGTTGGTTTATTGGATAAGTGCAAGTCCTTCATACAAATACAAAATAGATCAGTTACAGTAAAATTTTCAAAATTAAGTACAAATGGCTTCGATACCAATACAAGACATGCGAAAAAAAATTGAGTGGAATTTTTTAATACTACTTTCTCCACTTATCGCACCTCGGTGAAGGGTATTTAAGATTCGGCATAGCCAAATATAACACATTTTTTTTAACGATGCAATTTAGCTTGTTGTTCTTAAAAAATCTTTTACGAATTTAATTATTGTAAAAAGTATTCGATATTTTTGGAAATAACATAAAATTTTCCTTTTAATTGAATATAAGAGAAACTATCAAGTAATAAACCCACTGTGCGTAATAAAGAACGTATTTTATAAAAACGATAATTATATAAACATATGTATGTATTAGCAAATACATTATACATATCTAGATATGTACATATAAATCTCAAAATAAATTTGAATGTGAAAATTACATTTTCACAATTTCTAAAATAAAAATCGGAAATTAATTGTTGTTATTGTATACGTGTGCTCGAAATGAAAACAATAACAGGACCCTTTAAAATCCTTGTTCAATTTAAAAGTGTTTAATGTTTTATTGTACATAAACTATTTATATACTTTTTTACATAATACATATAATTTGTGCAATTTATATACACCAGTTTTTTTTATTTTTTGTTTTGTTTTTATTTACTTGTTTATAGAGCAAGTTTGTTTTACAAACATACACAACCACTGAACAGCAGGATCAGAGGACGAAAAGTGAAATAAAATAAAATTAATATTATAAGCTATATTTTTTGAATTGTATAAAGTTCGTTTTTAGTTTTATTGCTTTTTATTGTTCTGTAGTGTAAAGTTCGTTTAGTTGTTGTTTCTCTTCTTTTGTTGTTTTTGTTAAAATTGTATAAATGAAATGTGTATGAGAGTATTCTGCAGCATGTTGAGATGATGTAGAATTCAGGCAGTGAACATAATAAAGTTTTTGAAAAAGCGTTTGCAGAACCTCAGAACTTTCAAGGTTTCAAATCCCTAGAACTTAAAATTAAATACTAAAAAATTGCAAGTCCTTAAAAAAGTTTGTATATTCAAGTTATTTATATCTACAATCAATAAAAAGATATTCTTTTTTGTTAAATGTTTAATTTTGTATTTTCTATATATTATTATTTCCGAGAAAATCTCACATTTTATACCTGTTATAAATTTCCCTATCACTTAACTCAGTTGAGTTGAAATTAAAACAACTGCAACCGATTAGTTGTACATAATTGTTTGATGTTTTTATTAACCGCAAAATAACAGATACAAAAACTGTAAAATTTAAACCGAACTAGAGTTGAGTTGTAAACCGTAATAGGGGCAAAAAAATGCTTCTGAATTCCGTAACTAAAAATAATAATAAAATATCTGCTATGCGATTATGACAATTTTTATCTTACGACTTATATCACATGTTGAGCTAAGAACGTTGTCAAAGTTTAAACATCATTTACAATTTCATACACATTGTTGCTGAGGTAGAAGTAGACTCAATTAAAAAACTACCGTTACATTTTTGTTCGAAAAATTACAGAAAATATGACAGACATAATTTGGAAAAATAAGATAAAAGAAAATCGAATCTTTAAGCTTCGTTCGCAATGGCAGCCAAATTTTCACTTGATAATCACAATAAAGGAACAATTTTTTCAAAACTATTCAATTAAGAAAACGTTTGCAAATTTTGCCCACACCAATTTTACGTACATACGTATTTAATATTACTTCAGCAACATTTTGTATAAAATTGTAAATGAGTTTTAAAACAATGAAAATTTTAACGTTTGTCCAATTCACAAGATCTGTCGTATGGCTTAGACAAATTTTTTGTATCGTTACTTTGTCATATTCCTATGTATATGTCAATTCACTTTGAGTAAACTACATATTTAAGAAGATTGAAAAATTTCTTTTAACCAAATAATAAAAAAAGAAAAATTAAACTAATACAAGCAAATTATTTAATCTTAAGCTTCGTACAGACGGTGGTCAGATCTTACAATGTTGTCATTAAAATTGAGTGAAAATGTCTTGCAATTGTGTGGACATTGTAAGCTATTTTCATTTGGCAGATGTGTTAAATTAATGCATCTGCCAGTGGCACCATTGTCAGAAAAATGATAACATTGAAAGATCTGACCATCGTCTGTACGAAGCTTTAGTTATAATTTTTTACTTAGTAGGTCTTACTGAGCTACCTAAAGGCCAGTTTACACGGTAATACAATGTATAACGACTTTGTAGAATCAAAATATTATGAAATTCTCTCCGTGTTTAAAAGAAAAAAATAAAAATCTTTTGTAAGTATAATTCATGTTTACACGGATGGTATAAGTAAAATCAAAAATAATTACAAAAAAACAGATGGTTGCAGTTTTAAATTTTTACAAAAACAACATGAAAATTTCCTGAGTTGATTTTAGTTGTTTTTGTAATTGTATAAAAATGCTACCACCTTCCACATACTCCGTTAAAATACACCTCTGGTGTGATGAGAATACATAAGTTTCTAAAATGGTCTAGAAAAAAAGCATTTACCGACCGTTTGTCAGATTTTGTATCCGTATTCTCCCTTACTCAATATATTTTGCTTTCACATGATAACATTTTTCTCATTCCACATAATTTTTTGCAATGTCGTAATACATTGTATTACCGTGTAAACCGGCCTTAAACAAGATCGACAAGCGGTTTTTTGAACATGAAAATTCTATTTCAGATACAATTTCAATAAAACAAACCGACATATCAATCTGTCAATTAAAATCGTCAGCCGGGTGGTGTCTAACTCGCATTCTAAAGGGTTGTTTCGTATAAATTGTATGCAAATGAGAAGTTTTGACATACTAAAACGCTGTTATTTAGGTAGCTTACATAGTTTTTATTTATTTTTCTTCTTCTTTAATATTATTTGCCATTCACATTGGTGATATCATGAAATTAAACCAGGCATGGGAGATTTAATTTAAGTTGAATTGATAATAAATGTTAATGGATAAGCAATGATAACACTGTGCTAGTTGCAAAATTAGACAAGCCGGGCACGGTTTAGTTTATTGAAATTACTAAAAAAAAATTTTTTTTTAATATGAGCAGTCGTCTTAAAAACATAAATTTTTTTTGGAAAAAAAAATAATTTTTTTTTATCAAAATTTCGAAATTTTTGTTTTTTAAAAATTCATCAAAAATTGCAAAATGCAGCTAAGCTTCTAATAAAGAATGGAGATAGCGGGTAGGTATGTTTGAACTAAATGATTGAGATAAAAAATAAAGTGGGGTTGGTCATACATTTGACCCATCTAAGGGCATCCTAGGCGCTGCAGGGGCCTAGAACACTAAATAATGTTCGTTACTTCCATGAAAACAGTTACGAACGGTATTATGGGTTGTGTTCGTATACACAAACACTTTAAAAAAGATAAAGTTTCTGGGTGTGTGAGCCGTACGCTAAATAATGTTCTTTTTATTTTCGAACTCTGATTGATTTACAAAAAAAAGATACCTTATTAATCAAAATGTCGGTTTTTTAAGACAAAAATATCGTTTTAAATTTAATAAGAAGTATCTTTTGAAACGAAATGTTAATTTTAAAATAAAAAGATGTACAGAAATACCTAAACAAACAGTTTCTTCATAAATAAGAAGTATGTATATTTTTTAACAAAACGTAAATTTCATGGATAAAAAGTCCGTTTACAATTTAAAAAAAAAAAAAAAACATTTTAAATATAAGATAATTTTTTTTTAAAAAAGTGCTCTTATAACAAAAAAAAGTAAAATTAAATAAAGTACCTTTTTTAATAAAATTCCTTTTTTTAAGCAGAGAGTATCTTTTGAGTGAAAAGTACTTTTTTGACTGTAAAGTAAAACTTTTAATAACAAAGAATTTCGTTTACTCGACATTTGTTTTCTAAATATGAATACATTCCTTCAAGCATCTGCTAAGAGTGTAAAAGGGCTCTGTTGTTAAAATAAAAAAACAACAACTCGTTGTATTGTCGTCATCAACATGAATTTTTAGCTTTTAATGTTGTTGTCGTTGTTTTTTATGTGATTTTATTTTATTTAGTTTTTATAAATTTTGCATAGAATTTTTATTTTCACATCCTTTTCCGTTTCAAAACCACTGACTGTGAGAGTGTGTGTGTTTGTATGAATGTATGTATTTTTTTCACTCCATTTTTTGGTACTTTTCCTGATTTCAATAGATGATGTGTTATGAAGTGAACTCCTGGTTTTTTTCAAACCGAAAAAAGTGTATAAGTTTTTATACAAGTATGTGAGTGAATTTTTGTGTGTGTGTGTGTGTTAATGTGTTTTGTTTAACTTTGAGTTTAAAATCTAATTTAATGTGTGTGTGTCTGCGAAGGATTTTTGTAAAATTGCGCGCGCATTCTGCTTGTTTAAAAGTTGTGGTTGTTGTGTTTTCATTTCAGTTTTCTTTTTTTTTTAATACAAATTTTCTAAAATACATACAAAAACTGTTAATGGCAAATAATATTAAACTATTAATTTAAATTTTCATTTTGCCTTTCATTTTTCGTTCCATATTGTGATAAAGCAACAAAAACTTAAAGGTTGAATTCATTTTACTTAAAAAAAAAAAACGAAAATTTTTCGTGTTTAGCTTTTGTAATTATTTCTAATTATTTTTTTAAGGTTTGGATTTCTTTTTTCCAAATTTCTTTAATAATTTCAATAGAAAATTGTGTTAAACATAAAATTAGGGAGGTGTTTATGTTGTTTAGTGGGGGGTTGTGGTGTTTTTGTTTTAATATTTTCTTTTTATTAATATATTTCTTTATATTTGAGTTTTAACAATTTTTTTTTTTTTTTGTAGAAGGAGTAAAAAGGAGGGAAGCAAATTTAACCCGTCTCAATTTGTTATTAGTTTTAACAAAATTAATTAAACAAATACTAAATAAATTATTATCTAAAAAAAATTATAGTTTAAAACAAATTCAATATAAAATATTTAAACAAAAGGAATTAACTGTAATTCATAAAAAAAAATCTCAAAATTTATTTCAGAAAAAACTGAAATTTTGTGGATTTTTTGTAAATCGCTTGTTGAAATTCCTGACTTTTTAAAAATAAACTTCTAATATAAAATACTTAACAAGATTTTTAGTTTATATATTTTGCTATCTTAAGAAAAATAACTAAATTTGCAAACAAAGACTTACTGCCAATTTCCCAAAGTCAAAGAAACGCTTCCATTTGCGCAAATACATTTTAAACAAAAACAAAGTTCTTAGAATTAGTTTTTCTTTTAAATGTAGTTGTGCGCAAGAAAAAATTTTTTCGCATATCGTGAAATAGGCAGTTCATGCGTTATAAAAATATCGATAAGTTTTTCCAGAGTTTTATTGTTAGACTTCAGCTTTTTTCCAAAGAAGCGAATGGAATGTGAGCTGGGATTTGACCTAGACGAGAATATTGTTGTGAAACAGATTTGACTTTAAATGTATACAGGCAAAAAAGCGTTCAGAAAGCTTGACAAGCCTTTCCAAACCTTTCGACTATAAAATTCAAAGTCATGCCTGTTTGCAAAAGCGAAAAAGTCATACAAAACAAGTAAGAAAGTATGGTCGGTCAAGCACGACCATTTGATATTCTAAACCACAGTTTTAAAAAACAAATTTTCGAGAGTGTTCCCTGTATGGCGCCCATAGGCAATCATGGACCCAATGCAGTCGAAACCAAAAACTGTCGAACAAAAAACGAAAATTTGTGTTCAACTTTTCGCTTATTTGTGTTGGTTTGACAGCGACTGTTCACATTGAATGAATCAGAAATAAAAACAAAATTTTTTTTTTTTTTGAGCAATAACAAATGATGGATTGGAAGAAGAGTTTATTTTCCGGACTTTTTCGATTCCCGGGAAAGCGGGAAATTTTTTTAAATTTCCCGGGATCCCGGGATCCCGCTCCATATAAATAATACAAAGTAAATTTTGGTATTAATTAGTGAAAAAAAAACTTTTATAAAAAAAACGTAAGGGAACTTGTTTACAAAGAAAGTGAATGAAATGGTTCAATACTAAAAAATTAATTGAAGATTGAAATAGCAACTTGAATTATTATTACCTCACGCCTTTATTCGCTATTATTATGCTTTTATTCAGTATTATTATGCTCTGGATAATTCATAAAACAATAATAAAAACAAAATAAAAATTGAGGTACTCAAGATATGAAATCAAAAAGTTAATTAATAAAATAGATAAAATATTTTAAAGAAATATATAACATTTTTTAATGGCTTAGGAAATAACTTTCTGACACACTCAAAGCGCTTTGTAAGTCATCAAAAAGTATATTCCTGATTTTATTTACTAATTATCATGTTTCCGAAAAATTTTGTTCATTTTTTACCGAGGTTGGATAAATAGTTAAAAGTACACCGTTGTAGCATGCTTCGGATTCACAATTAGAAGCAATTTTTTCTTTTTTATAAACAACGTCTATATCAGTCAAATGTATATCAAGGTTGATGCAAAAAAAGCATCAACCGGACTGCTTCTTCCAAACCTTTTCATTTCAATAGGTCCATTTGTAATCTTTAGGACAATGTGTTTTTCAAGTTGTATGTTGTAGTATCTTACACGAGTTTCCAAAATGTTATTTTATTTCAGTTTCCCCGCACTTCACGGGTATATAAACCAACACAAATTGAAATTGAAAATTTGAGTTTATCACCTAATAAACATATCGCTCCTTCATTGCATCATAGTTATATCTCAAAATTTGAAGGTAGTGTAGCAAAGTTGAACCGAAGTTATAGCAAAAAATGTTTTTAAATCGGTACATTTTGAAAATTTTAATCGCATTTTGCCAAGATCGTTTGTTTTTGTAGATATATATCTCCTATTTTTAAGACTTGTTCATGGACAATGAAACTTTACTGCCTGCATCTTATTTTGAATTAATGTACTTTATTAACTCTTCACTTCACTAAATTTAATAATTATCAACTGTTGCACTGCCCATTCTGCTTTTAGTAGATTTATTGCATCAGGAGACATTGATTTAAATACATGAACTCACTTCTTGTAATTAATCTAATGCGCAACCCATCCACAGATGCTAATTTTTAGAGAATAGAAAACTAAATTTCAAAGTATAAATAGCTGTTTTCTGAAATTATAAGGAATTTTTTTTCCCGGGATCCCGCAAGAAAAATCCCGGGAAAACGGGAAATAAAATAATGGAAATTCCCGGGAATTCCCGGTACGGGAAATCCCGGGAAAAACCCTAATTGGAAGAAATGGCAGTTTTTCTACTTTGACCAGTGTTGCCAGAAGTAGGGTAAAATCCTTAGGTATGTTTAATACTAAAATAGAAGCGTAGGGAAAATCGGACAGATTTTTTATAACCTCCAAAATGTGGGGATTTTTCGTTTTATCGCATTATTTATGAAATAAACGCAGAAAAACGTTGTTTTAGTGATATTTTCTTATCCAAAAAAAATTTATTTTTCCTAAAATCGCTTAAAAATATATTTCCGGAGTTGTTTGTGGTTTAAAAAGTTGGCGACACTTATATGATTGTATATGTTTTTCCTAATATATCATATAATGTTGAAAGATTTAATTTAATTAAAAGTACATACATACATACAAACATATATTTATTATTTTTTTTTAGTTTTGTACTTATTTTTTGTCAAAGTTTTAATATACATATTCGAATAAAATTTTTTTTTATAACTAATGTTTTTTCTTCTATTTTAATGACAATAATGCGTAGGAATTTTTGTAGGGCAAATTTTTTCAACGTGTAGGAAAAATCGGATTTTTTTTAGCCTGTGTAATTATTTGTTCGAAAATTCCACTGGCAACACTGACTTTGACTGAAGTTTTTTAAACGCTGCAAAATTATGTTGTGAGTTTATGATTCATGTTAAGCTTCTTTGCGTCCAACATTATTTAGTTATCTCCATCGTTATGTGATTATTTTTGCCTTTAACTAATTTTAGGAAGGGGGCTTATATATATGTGACAACACTTTGTCATGACATGGTAATTGGCGTAAAAGTTATCGTCCCCAAATTGAATATCAATACCAACATTTATAAGGTAGTTATGGCATTAACAGCTATTTTTGGGAGTAGTAATTGTATGGGAACCATGGCCAAAAATGACTAGATTCCAATAAAATTTTATAAGTTTGCAATAAAATATTTTAAATACGAACATACAGGGGTGTTCTGGAAATCGAAAACGCAAGACGCAAGAAATTATGGACCATTTTCAACAGGTTCGGTTCTTATAAAAATTGAAACATTTGTATTAAATTTCATCAAAATATCGCCAAAATTGCGACCTGTACTTTCCACTCTAGGTTTACATGGGCAGACAGGCAGCCCGCCTGCTAGACGGACGGAAGGACATTGTTAGATCGATTTAAAAAGAGTGATTCTAAGTCGATCGGTATACTTAAAGTTAGGTCAAGGACCAATATTTTTAGGTGTTAAGAACAACTAAAAATTTTTAATATTAAAATAAAAATTTTAACAAATGTTATCTCAAAGAATAAACTCAAATCTATTCGCTTAAGTTCCTCATTTTTCTTTTTGAAAATTCTTCTAAATAAATTCCATTCTAAAAAAGGTTTTTGCAAACAAGTAAAATATAAAAATTTTTATTGTTTTTTTTTTTATCAAAGTCACTTATTTCATTTGTCCTAAATATTAGTATAAGCCATCTAAAGTAAAAAAAAGAGAAACGAGAAATTTGAAAGGAGTAAAGGATACTAAAATCCTTGTTTTTTTAAGAAGCACATTGTTCATTCATTAGCGTGAATGTTTTGTATTCATTCCCCTGTTTCTTCAACAATCTTTAATTAATTATTACATTGTTTTACTTTTTTTCAACACAACAGAAAACAGAATCAAAAAATTATAAAAAAAAACTGAATTGAATGGAAAAGATTTCTATGCCAACATCATAATAAAATTCTTCATTTTTTATAAAAAGAAAAAATAAAATATCTAAAGTCTTAAGTAGCATATGATGCTTTTCATTTAACAAAAAAAAAAAAAAAATAAACAAGTCCTTCAAGAAAAATTGTAACTGGAGAGAGAAAAATTGAAAGTCTTAAAAAATAAAAGAAAATATTAAAACTCATACACAGTGGGTTGGGAAAAGTTGAAGTTGAAATAGAAGAAGATATTTCTTCTTCTTAATTTTATGATAAGTCCTCTTAGCACAAGAGAAGAAAAGTAACAGTAATGGCTGTTTCTTAAGAGAAAAATGGAATAGTTTTGGAAAAGTTTATCAATTTTAGAAAAAATCAGCTTATTTGGCTTTAATAAGTAAAAGTTCCGAAAGTTTTAATAGTGTACCAAATACATACTTTGGTAGCAAATCACAAAATTTAAAAACGTTTTAAAGTTAATAATAATAATATCGATTTTTTTCTATTAAGTCTGTGTTCAGTTTGAGTTTTTTGGTGAGAGAGGAAGAGAACTGGCTTTTGTTTTTTCCTCTCTCACCCATAAGCTTAGAATTTCTTTCATAGTGTTAACCCAGCCAGCTCCGTACAGACGATGGTCAGATCTTCCAATGTTGTCATTTTTCTGACAATGACGCCATTGTCAGATGCATTAATTTAACACATCTGCCAAATGAAAATAGCGTACAATGTTCACACAGTTGCAAGACATTTCTAGGCAATTTTAATGACAACATTGTAAGATCTGACCACCGTCTGCACGAAGCTTAAGCCAAAATGTTGGACAAGTATCGAAACTTTAAAAAAGTTATACATTTAAAAGAAAAAGTGCTTACAGCCTGGCCCACGATGTCGATTGACTACTTAAAAGAGCGACAAGTCACTCAAAGTCATTATGATAAGCGTCCGACTAACTATCGTCTTGTCGGTTACAGGTTTTACTTTTATTAAGAAATGGATAGTTGTGAGATAGTGAGTTTTTCTAAATAAACAATAAGCAGATGACTAGAAAATGTCACTTGTAAGAATTCACCTTGATTTTTTATATAAAAAAATCATTAAAAATATGTTTGCGACTTTTATTTTCTTAAACGAAAGTTTTTGTGAGACTTTATTTTTATAAAACGAACTTTTTGAAAATTTCTAACTGTAACCCTGGTCTATATGTAGCAGCAGTACAGGTTTAATACCTGCTAGAGAACTATGATATGCCTTAAAGACCTGATTATATATCTCTCTCCCTCTAACTTTAATTAAAATTTTATTTAAAATTGATGCTCCTATGATTTAACAATATTGAACCCGTCTGTCTTTTTATCAACTTTAAAAACAGAAATGCCTACATACCTATGTTAATATATTTAAAATATGTCACATATTTTTTTTGTTTGTTCTCGTATTTTCCCCCAACCCTCCCACAGTGCATCTTCTCATGTCTTAAAGGTTTCTTCATTACATTCTGTTGCTTTTTGTGTAGGTATAAAAATTTTTTCCTACATCTTTTAAGTCTTCTAATTTTGTTGTTGGTTTGTTTTATTTATATATGGATGTATGTATATGTACATTCTACCTTTTACTTGTTGTTGTAATAAAAGCTTCTTTTCAATTTAGTCCTTTTTAAACGTAACAAAACAACAACAATAACGTCAAGAAAAAAAGTAAAGTAGAATAATATGTACTATGTAGTATGAAATAAAGTAAAATAAAAAAGTATTAAAAGGGGTTATCCTGTCACTTGAAAATGTTGACATGTTCAAAAGAAATTAGGGGTAATTGACTTGTTTAAAATTCGACTTTTTTCGACTTTTTCCACAATATTGTTTTTTTTTTTTGTTTTTTTAATATTTTGTTTCTTTTTTTTAATAATAAATACTTTAACACAGTCAGTCGTCTTACCAACCAAAAAAAAAAAAAAAAACTGTTACACAAAAAATGAAATCGTGATAGTACTTTTATGACCTGTTCTAAGTAGCACACAATTACATTATTAAAAAAAAACAAAAACAAACAAAAATGTCTTGTTATTATTATTGTCCTTCTAGACTATATCGTTCACTTACTCATTCACTCAACCATTCATTTATTCACTCGTTGGTTTACTAAACCTAGTGAAAGAAATAAAAATCAAGATTCTTGTCTCAGCCCCATCTTTTTCTCCCCAACCGCCATTTTCAATTTGTTTTTGTTTCTCTTGGTGTTGGTGTGTTTGTTTGTTTACCTTTTGAAAGGGTTACAATTACCATCGAAGGCAGTCAGTGTGGGGGATTTATTTGTTTTATTGTTTATGTAATAAAACGCTTGTTTTGTTTGCAAAAATGTTGGTTTGTTTTTGCCGTGGGTTTTTCTTTCTCTCTTGTTCTTTTTCTCGAAAAGAAGTCATTTTTTATTTGCTCTGTCAAAAGAGGGAGAGAAAAGCTGGGAAAAAATGTAATTCATTTATTCATTTTGCCAGGGCTTATCAAAAAATACCTACCTATGTTACATTTTTTGATTGTGTTTTTCTTTTATTTTTTATATGTATGCATGCATGTTGTATGTGTATTAATTTTTTAATTAACAACAACAGCAGCTACAACAAACATAAGATAAAGCACAAAATGTATTTGAAAGAAATAGGAAGTGCAAAGAATTAGAAAAGAAATTTGTCTCAATACTGTTAAACAGATTTTGTAATCATTTTCCTCTTTTGTACCTACTTTTCTGTTTACCAAGAGATTTTTTGTGGGAGAGGTGGGAACAAGAAAGGGGATGACTGCAAATCTTTTATCAAAAGTCTCTTGCAAGATTAAATAAGATTTTAATCTAAATGGGTATTATGAATTACAAGTTTTTTGTTTTATTACAAAATTGATTTAATTTAATTGATTTAATGAAAAGAAGGTGTAATTTGTTAAATTTCTTGTTAAGAAAGAAATTGTTAAGGATCTCTTTCGGAAAGGGAAGATTTATAATGAATTAAAAATCAAGAACTAATAGATTGCAATGGAAACATGTGAAAGTAGACAAATTTTTGATTTTGTTTTCTTACCTATTAGGAAGGGATTCAAAGCGACCTTAATTTAAGCCATCTTGTGGTTCCCTTTTGTACTACTTACGTTTTTAAGGGCGACTTTTATAGACTTTAATATTTGCTGGTAAACCCAACGAAGTGTTTTGAAAGATAAAGAAGTTTCTATAACGCTCAATTGTCAAGAAGAGAGAGTCTATTTAATTAACTTATTATATTTTACCAAAATGAAGGCAGTAAATGAAAAAAGTTTTTTATAAAAATTCTTAAATATATGAAAAATTGCATAATTTGTTTTTCATTGCTTCCTTAAACATACTAAATCATAATTAAATATTGTCTTTAAACAATTTCTTTTAATGAAATAATTGAACTGCAACTAAATTTACTACTTATGGGCGCAATTGAAGCAGCAATTTTACTCTATAAGCATTTTTTAAAATTGCACAATGTGTGGATGATAAATTGTATAAATTGTGTAAAGTACTTCGCTACTTGAATGGGTCCAACCAACTAAATTACTGTAAAATATTTAATAAACTCAATTTAAAGTTGACTTGTTTTAATAACCGACTGACTCTACTGGTTGGTTGGCTGGTTTATCTGCGTTGTAACCTTGTGATCTTTAACTAAATAAAATTGAAGTTTTAAGGCCAATTATAAATTAATTTTAGTACCAGTCAATTACTTCTAATAAAATTAAAGAACATAAAAAATAAAAAAAGGGTGAATGAAAACCCAGTGATTGTAACATATAAAATTAAATAAAAGTACCTTTTTATACTCTTCATTCTTGACTGCCGTATTAAAAAACTCCTTTCTTCATAAAAATAATTTAATGAAAATTAAATTTGATAATCATTAGCCAAATTAAAATATCAAAATTTGGATTAAAGGCCCAACTATAATATGCTTAAGCTCCTGTCAAAAAATAACAAAAATCTTTTCAAATGCATTTAAAAACACAAAAACAAAACCAAAAAACATTTGATTCCGTACGGAAAGTGCGATTTGTTTCGCACCTTGCTTAAGCAAATGACAGATTCATAAAATTTAACAAAAAGTTTCCTTAAGCTCAATATGGTTTGACATATATGATTTCGCCCATTTGCTTAAGCCAACTTAAGCATATTATAGTTGGGCCTTAAAAACCATAAACAGTTCAACAAAATAACCACAATAATAATTATATTGAAGATAGAACGTTTTTTTATCTAGTGCAAAATATGCTTTTAAAGCAAAATATGCTAAAACAAGCAAAAAAAAATAAAAAAAATAAATTTAAACGATTTGTATACCCACACCACAATAGTGGAAAAAGTATTATGCTTTTGTTCGGATGTTTGTAGCACCTTAATATATTGGACCTAGGCCAACCTTCGACTCAGAATCATTTGCTGAGTCGATCTAACGATGTCCGTCCGGCTGGCCGGCTATCTGGCTAACTGTCCGTAAAACATTGCAAAGTACAGGTCGTAATTTTGGAGATAATTTGTTGAACAGGACGAAGCCTACTTAAAAAGAGAGAGGAATCAGTCTATAATTTCACATAGCCCCCATTCAAGCTTCTTTCCGGAAAAGGGCCTTTGTGCCCATAAGCCCTCTTATTATGTTGGTGTATAAAGATAAAATTAAGTCCAAACTTACTTTATTTCAATCTAAGTCATCTTACCAACTTTTATTGGACTCAGTCCATATTTGAACACAGTTCCCATACAAATACTGCTCCTGAAAATAGCTTTTAATGCCATAACTTCTTTATAAATGTAAACACAATAACTATTACGATAGCTACTATGTCGTGACAGAATTTTGGGCTTAAATCTAGTGTAGCGACGCAGATACAAATAAAAAAAGGACCTATGGGGATAGAAAATTGAGAAAAAAGAAGAAAAAATTGAATAAAATTATTGGCGCAAACGTTTAGTTTTCTAGTTATAGACGTTTTCAATTTTTATAGAAATATGTGATTTGGCTGAAGTGCAGCTTAAAGGGCTAAGAAAGAAATAAAAAAATATGCCACCCGATTCAGAATAAAAAAAGAAAAAAAAACCAAAATTAAAATTTAAGGGGGCTGAGGCCCGTGGGGCCCCTGGAACCAAAAAAAACTGCCCTGCCCACTTAGAGATATGAGTTGCTACTCAAATTAAAGGTAATTTGCTCACGATTGCAAATATGTATTTTGTTTTTGCACAGGGCTGCCAGGTATTTTTTTCCTTGTCCCCAAAAAATTAAACAAATATCCCCAAAAATTGTAAGAAAAATTTTAATAAGAAATCCCCAAAAATCCCCAAATAAAAATTTTTAGGAAAAAAATTATTTTATTTTGTTTGTAGGGACTGGGTTCGGCATGTTTTTTTAAATAATTTTTATGCGATTCCAGTGAGGAATTAGAAGCAGAACAATATGCTGTTATTGAAGGCGACTTTATAAGAATTTGGAGCTTGTTCAATCAGTTTTAGTCATCCTTATAATCAACAATAAAAATACATATATACGTCATTTATTTAATAGTTCGATGCATCATATCTACTAACCCATAGCCCTTTTTTCCTAAGCTTTATTATATTGCCTTTCTTTTTTACTTATTTTTGGGGAAGACATACATATTTGCTTGAAAATTTTCTTTAAAAAAAATCAAAAATTTTTTGTGTTGTCAACGGTTTTGGAATCTATTTTTAAATTCTTTTTTTTAAGCACTCACTCAAGAAAAATAACATAAGTTTATAAAGTACCTTTTACACAGTTGACAAAAATGGTAATCTTAATTAGGACCTTCTTAACCGTATAAGTTGTTGATAAGAGTAAGATAAAAGTTTTGCTACTTTTTTTCGTATTTTATATACGAAACAAAGAAAAATAAGCGTAAATAATAAAAGAAGAGAAAATATATTAAAAGAATGTAAAATCCCCAAAAAAAAAACCCAATACCCAAATGACTTTCTTTGTCCTCTTTGTCTTTGGGGATAAATCCCCAAGTCTGACAGCCCTGTTTTTGCATTCGCATATTATTTTTCTCTTTAGGTTAATTTAAGTATTGTTTAGGTGCAGAGAAGCTTTATTTAGCGAAGCCGGTGTTTGTTACACCATAGAGGAGAAAATCCTTGCGCCCGGCCGAAGGCCGGGTAAGCATGAAGTTTTTGTTTGCGATATTGGTGTTTGTTATTTTATAAAATTTGTATTACACTTTTATTAATAGTACACTTTTATTTAGTAAGTACACAAAAACTGTAATGTGAGCTTAAGAATTAAAAATTTTTAAATAAATTATATATATATATATATGTATCCAGAAAGATCTAGATTCTATACCTTTAGAAATGTAGTGGAAAAATTACATATTTCTATGAAAACTAAAAACGTATCTAAATAATATTCGACAAAAAAAAAACTTTTACATAAATCTCATAACATAACTTTATTCTGGCGGGTCCCATTGGCCCCAAATAGGGAAAATTCGTTTTTGAATACTGTGGTGTAGGGTATCATATAGTCGAGCTTGACCGACAATACTTTCTTACTTGTTATTTTAAAAAAATATAATTTTTAAGCTGTTTTTTTTCTAATTTACCTAAGTGTTCGGTAAAAAAAAATAACTTTTTCCTGTTTGTGATCTTCGAACACAAAAATAATATGTACTGTACTTATTCAAACTTAATAAAAAGAAGAGAACATTTAATTCCGTGCTGTTTTATTTTTAAACCACAAACTTCCTTGTGTTCGCTTCAGCTCGTTAATGTTAATGTTGTGCTTTTGTCTGGTAAAAAAAAAATCAAAAAATTTTTTACAAACAAAAAGCCAACAAAAAAATTTTACACAAAAAAACATGTACACATGTTTATTCATTTCTTTATCAATGTAAAAAAAGAAACACTAAAGAACAGTAAAATATAATGTTTGTCTACAGAACCATTACAATTGTTCTGTTTTATAACGAAGAGCAGAACACGATATAATGTTCGTTACTTTCTTGAAAATAATTACGAGGGGTATTATGGACTGTGTTTGTATACACAAACACTTAAAAAAATATATATCGCTTCTAGGTAAATAATGTTCTGTTTATTTTCGAATTCTGCCTTAAACTTCTTTTTCTTTAAAATAATTTCTGTTTCAGTTTTTTTTTAATTGGGACTTTTCTAAGCGAAAAAAGCAAATTCTATGAAATTACTCGCTGGGAAATCGTTTTTTTTTAATGCATTTAATGTCATCCAAGTCTAAGTTGACTTAACATTAATTGAAAATACTAGAAAGAAGAGACTTAAATAATTGTTTAAAATAACTCATTTTTTAGGAATAAAATTACAAATGAAAAATCGTGAGAGAAAGAGATAGAGAGAGAGAATGAAAAATTATCATAAACAAATCTAAATATTCTGAAATGAAAATACGAATTAACTTCACATGTCATCCAATTATCATTTGGTTTTTATTTTTCTTATTTTGTCCCGTTTTTTTGCCTCTTGATTGCGTTTTAAATACGTGAACTAAAATTGCAATGCATTTTTAAGATACTTTCATCGTACGAGAGTACGACTTCAAGTTGAAAATTAAAATGAATGATTAAACAAATAAGAATCAAGAGAAATGGAAAACAAAAAAGAAAGGATGGTCGGTCAAGTCCGACATATGATTTCCCTACACCACAGTATATAAAAACAAAATTTCGAGCGTATATCTTCATGGGCAATCATAGAACCGCCTGAACAAAATTATGTTATGAGATTAAGATTTATGTTTAAGTTCTTTGTGCCGAATATTATTAAGATAGGTACCTGCTTCTATATGAGAATTGTTTGCCTTTAAGTAATTTTAGAAAGGGGGTTTATATGGGGCTAATGTTTAGTTTTGCACCTACCAGCAGCTATCGTCAAAGTTATTGTCGCCTATTTGCAACTCAATACCAACATATGTATATAAGAAAGTTATGGCATTAAAAGCTATTTTCGAAGGGATTTTTTGTATGAGAACTACAGTCATTATTCGGACTGATTCTATTAAAATTTGGTAGGATAATTTAGATTGCAATAAATAAAGTTTAAACCAAATTTTATCCAAAAAACAGCATAATAAGATGGTTTATGGGCACAAAGACTTTTCACAGGAAACAAGCTTGTATGCGGGCTATGAGAAATTATAGACCAATTCTCACAATTTTTAATATGCTTGGTTTTCGTGGTATTTCGAACCTTTGTACCAAATTTCATCAAATTATCTCCAAAATTGTGACCTACACATGGACAGCCAGCGAGCCGGACGGACATCATAAGATCCCGCGACAATTGGGTCTATGTACCGAAGCGACTCGTAGCATCAATTGCACCGACCAAAGATTGTCAACTTAGCAACACCATCAACACAAGTCGAGCTGTTACAACAACAGCAACGTCATTAGATCGATTCAAAAAGTGATTCAGAGGCGATTGGTGAATCTAAGACCAATATTTTAAGGTGTTGCAAATATCAGCACAAACGCATAGTACCCTCTTTACTATTGTGGTGTGGGTAAAAAAAGAAGAGAAAAACCAAAACTCAAATTAGAATTTAAATAATGTTGAGGTTGTTGAGTTTGATTTGAATGTGTTGTTGGCTGTTGCTGGGTTGGGGAAAACGACGACGACGATGACTGCCAACAAAATTTTTCATTCATTTAACGTAACGCACACTGTTTTTTTTTTTTTTAAATAAGTGAATGTTGATGGGGTTCCTGCCCTAAATTTTTGTGTCTTGGTTATTCTTAATATGCAAAAAAACAGAAAAAACTTTTCATAAAGCTCTATTTCTTTCTTTAAAAGGGTTTTCTTTTTTTATTATTTGTAATATTATTTAGCATTTTAATATATAAGAAATATATTTTTTTTCTTTATTTTTTTGCTAGGATTTTTCTGTTCGGTTGGAAGAAAAATTCATTTAAATTTTGTAAATTATAATATACAAAACTACATATGTATATCTAAAAAAAAAAAAACAATAAAAGATTTTTAATTTTTTTTTTTTTGTTCAAGCGAAAGAGCTTTTTAAAACATGTTTAACAGCCAAATCCAAATCAGCGCGTTAAGCATGCTATGCAAAAAATTCTCTAGCTCACACAAAATGAAAGAAGCAAACCCAAATAGCGCGTTAACGCCGCGCTATTTATTATGCGATTTTGATTAAGTAGTAAACTTGGCTGCTATTTGATGATAAAATTTATGTTATGTAACCAAATGTTAGTTATAGTCTATTTTATTTAAGTGTAATTTTAAATGTCTAAAATGTCTGTAAGGATTAATCCATAGACAATAAATAAATAAATGACTGTTAATGAAACAACATTGACGCACTTGTTTAAGTCCAAGGCGAATTCACATCAGGTGACCTTAGCTTGCTACGTAAGCAGTAGCTGATACCTTAACACGTGTCAAAATGGTATACCATTCTGATAGTTCTGGAAACTCTTTCATAAATTCTATAATTTTCACTTAGAATTATGAAATTTAAAACGTTTTTAAATTGTGACCAGGGAAACCAAAAATATGCAATTACATGTTTTTCCTTGTGCGACCAATGAAGGCACAAACGATACATTGATCAGTTTTTGGGCCTTTTATGAATTTTGATTTGTTAGTGCATATTTTTGCATATTTTACTGTTTGCAGCATTGTTGTGCAAAATTTAGTTAAAAGAGTATTTTTGCAGCATTTTTTAAGTTTATAGCGCATATTTTGCCTTTTTAAGGCATATTTTGTGACATGTTCATTTTTATTAGATGCCTGTAAGAGCTTTCGCAGCAAAAAACAAATTTTTGTCCAAATTTTGGACGAAGTCTATGTTAATGGTGAGAGTCGGTCGTGTCCGTTACCATTATGTTGGTATTAAAATTAAATTCGCCCCAAAAATATGTTACTCCAAATTATTATTCCGAATCGGTTCACCTTTGCCCAAAGCTCTTTTTTTTAAGACAAAAATCCGTATGGATGTTAATATCTAGATAATATTTGGCGCAAACATCTCTTATTTGAATTTTAACCTAATAAGGGCTTAAGCGATAATATTTTCAAGTTTTTTTTTTAAATTTTATTACTAAATTGTTGAATATTTTGTTTTCAAATAAGCAATTTTTGATTTTTTTAGGGCATATTTTTAACAATTTTCAGGGCATTATTTCCAGTTTTTACTGCATATTTAATGCGCATAAACGCGTTTTCTGGTTTCCCTGATTATTACATTTCAAAACACACAATTTAAAATTAAAAACAATATGAAGTGTTTGTTTGAATTGTTTACTACAGTGTTGTATTATTTTGACACAACGTTGTTTAAGTATTTGACAGTGTTGCATTAGTTTTCAAAATAAGACCACTTTGTATGAATTCGCCTTGAGTATGTCATGTTAGCGTTAGAAAACGTTAAAATATTTAAACTGATGCCCTATTACGCTTTACATCTCAATTCAATTAAGTTGAAACTTAACAGCTTAACTTTAAAACTGCAAGTGATGAGTTGTAAGCGTTTGATGATACTAATACTCTCTCACGGCTCGATGGATCATTAACTTTTCTTGTTTTGCGAAGCACAATAGTAAGGTAAGTGAACGAATTCTTAACAAATTTAAAAAAATTTATAACATTTGAAGAGCCACCACATTCCCTTTCTACGAAGCAGGTTTGTAAGGGAGCATATTTAAGAATAACTTTAACAACAAAAATTAAATTGGGTAAAGCTGATCGTTACTCTCACCATTTTTGATATGCGCTAAATAAAAATGTATTGCTTCAAAGTGGGAACTCGCCGTATAAAATGCATGTCTTCAGTAAGCGAGATGGTAAGCAATACTTTTACTTTTGGCACTTACATACCTGCTGCTTTAGAAGCACAATTTTTTCATTGGATATTTATATAATTCTTTTTTGTTTTTTTTGCTGCATCTTCATAGAAAAAAATAATACTATTGCAGTTCAAAACAGCATAAATTTCTAATGAACACAAAATAAAAGAAAAAGAGTGAAGATTTCTTTTTGGTTGCCAAAAAAAAACAACAGAGCTCAACTTTTTTAGGGTTCGAAGGGCCTTAAATAGCTTTTGTTAATTTTACCTACGTTTTTTCACTGTATTCTTTCTAATTGATCATTATTTAAATAATAAAAAAAATATTAGAGGAGAACTTACTAATACTCTCTAACGGTTCGATGGACCATAAACTTTATTTTTACAACAGTTTTTTCTCTTTGCTGTATCTTTATAGAACAAAAAACACTGTAATCGATACAAGTTAATTAATTTAATTTTTAAATTAAATTATTATTATATAAAATCTCTATTTAATTTGAAAAAATTGGTTTTAAATAGTAATTAATTTATGTTTGTGGAATATACATATTAATAAAGTTTTTTTTTGCTAGACGTTGTTTATTTTTTTGCAATTAACTTATTATTTTAATATTAAAACATAAATTTTCATTGGAATAATAATTAAAACGTAAAAAATAATAAAAATCGAACGCATGAATAAAATAAAACCAAAAAGAAGAAGAAAAAACAGAATCTGAAACGAGTAAAACGGGGGTAATTGGGATTGAGAGACTGGGTTAAACAGCACACACAAGGACACACACATTTAATTTAATGTCGATTTTTTTGCACATAAAAATCATATTATTATTTTTTTTTTTTAAATTATATGATTTAAAAAAAGTCATAATATTAAATCATAATTAACCAAAAAAAATGAGAGAGTAAAAAAATTGGACATTAACAATAAATCACTAAAATGAAATCATTTAACAAAAAAAAACAACTTTCAATTTTTAATTAAACAAAAATTGGCTTAAGGCGTGCAAATAAAATAAAATGATAAATATTTTTTTTATTTAAATTAAAAAGAATTTTTTTTGTACAAAGTTAAATAATCATCAAATCAAATGTAAAATTTTTTGCAAAATTTGTTTTTCTTTGCGGAAAAGTAACGAACTGAAATAAAAAATTGTAACAGAATTTATAATTTACAATAATTAATAATTAATTATAACATTGTATAATAAATATTAATTGTTATAAATATAAATACATGTTTAAAAAAAAATAGATACAGATACAGTTTATTAAATAAAAATTAACTCATGGTGGTGGAAGGTTTCTTTCATTTTCCCTTTTTAGTCTTTTTTTTTTAATTCTAAACTGTAGAATTTTTTTTTTTTTTTTTGTATTTAAGAGGATTTCTTTTGTTATAATAAAAAAATTAAATATTTATACAAATATATATTTATAAAGAATGGCTATTTACAGATGAGTAGAGATGTTTTATTTATTCAAGAGCCTAGTAAATTTTTTAAAATTATGAAAAGCATAAAAAGGTTTCATAAAGAACAAAAACACCTTAATTAAAGAAAGTAACTAATTTTTCAGAAAAACCAGAATTGTTTAAATTTAAAAGCAGCTTTTGGAAAAAGCTTTAAAATTTCTTAGTTATTAATATGTAAAAAAATTTGAAAAAGCTTTTTAAATAAATCTTAAATTGTTTTTTTATAAGAAAGCTTTCAAAGTCTAAAAGCAATTATTAAGCTTTTTAAAAATGTTTAAGTTTTTCAACTTTAAAATAAGCGAAAACTTTTTAGCTAAATATTCATAGTTCAAAAGCTTTAAATATCCTAAAGTACTAAAAAAAATCGTCTCCAAAATGAAAGCTTGAAAAATTCAAATACAAGTTTTTAAAACGTCAAAAAAATCCAATTCTTAAGAATGTTAAAACATAGGTTTTGTTTAATCTGCTCGTAAAATGATTTAATAAAAATACAAAAGCTTGTAACTAAAGCTTTGTAAATATCATTAAAGGCAATTAAATTGTATAAGTTTTATGGAAAAAGTTAACAAAAAAAAACTTTAAGAAACTTCGATAAAAAACCATAAGTTTTTGTCAAAAATTTTATAATAAATTAATAAGCTGAAGAGCTTTTAAATTTGTACACGCATTAAAAACAATTTTAAAGCTTTCTTCAATTGTTTTATTTAAACGCATTTTTTTAGCATTTCAAAAATTAAGACATTTGCAAATAATGTAAAAGATTTTCATAAAAGTCTTTGACATAAAGCTTGTTAAGTTTTTTTAACAGTTCACGAAAAGAATTATTTACTAAATATGGCTTGAACCAAAAACATTTTGCATGATTTTTGTCCAAGCTGAAAAATATTTATTTTTGGCTTGGTATAAGCAAATTTTTTTTTTTTTTTAATTTAATTTGTATTTAAATTTTTTACTAAATACGAAATAGGCAACGTGTTAAGAAATGGTTTTTATATTTACAAAAAAAAACTTGAGAACTAGTATTTTCAACAACGCTCTATAAAAAGCTTAAAAATAGCTTTTGGAAATGTACTCTGTTAAAATGTTTTATATTTTAACTTGAAAAACTTGAAAATATTACGAGCTTTTTTTAATTTCTAAAATAGATTAAAAGCAATTCTTAAAGGCCCAACCATAATATGCATAGCCTTGCTTAAACTACTGTCAAAAATAAACAAAAAGTCTTCAAATGTATTCAAAAAACAAAAATAATATCAACAGGTTCGCACTTTGCTGAAGCAAATGACAGTTTCATAAAATTTAACAAAAAGTTTCCTTACGTTCATTATGTTCTGCCTCATATGATTTACATGTATTCGTACATTTGCTTAAGCCAACTTAAGCACATTATGGTTGGGCCTTAAAGGTTTTACTTTAGTACATCGAAAGCTTTCAAAATGTTTAGGTTGATGGAAAGCTTTTATGAAAAGTATTTGAAAGTGCTTTATATTAAAACTTTTTTTTAATAAAAATACTTTTTAAGGCATTTGATTATTTTTTTTAAACATTTTCTGCAAACAGTTTTTAACATAAAGGTTATCATTGTAATGAAGTTTTTTTTTGGAATTTAAAGTTTTTATTTAATTTATATGCATAAAAGCTTTTTTAAGGATGTTACGGAAAAAGCTTTTCTCCGGCTTATAGATAATCCTTATGGAACTTTTGACAATTTTATTCCTTTAAAAACATGAAAAAGCTTTCTTTGTGTTCAAAAATTTTGTGTTTCGTAACAGAGTTGGCCTAGTTGGCGCGGTACAGACTCTTTAACATGAATGAGAATTTTGCTCAAATTTTCGCTTGCCCGATAGTTTGGCCGTTAATTGTCAATTGCAAATGAAGTTGTGGTTAAATGTTGGCTGATGAGCTTTTTGACTGTCACTCAAGTTCAATAGTGTGTACCCGCATTAAACAAATGTTTTTAAAAGCTTTTTTCCGTACAAAAGCTATTTTTGAAATTTCTCGACATTCGTGCTTGCCCGACGTTGCCACACGTTAACTGCTAATTTTGCTTTCCGCTCTCTCCGACACTGTCTAAAAGGCAAAATAAGCCACGTAAATGGCTTGGCAAATACGTTTAAGTTTGTACAAATGATTTGTGCTGTTAACTGGAGTGTTTGCTAATTGGACAAACATTTGACGAATGTTTGTGGAAATATGAAAAATTTTAAATTTGTGAAAGTGTTTGTGGTGTCTAGTGCTAAATCGTATCGATTCAGTGAAAACTTTGCAGTTATAAGCTATAAGAATTTTGAAATTTGTCAAACATTTTTGTAGAAAAGCGAAATCTTGCTTTCGTAAGAACATTTTAAAAGCTTTTTATATCGCTTCAACTGGCTCAGTTAAAAGCACATATTTTCTTTTAAACTTTCTTAATAAAAGAGCTTTTAAATTTAATTTTTTTCCTGAATCAAAAAAAGTTTATTTCAAAATATAAATATCGAATTTATAGTTGGCAAATTGAGAAAAAAAATTAATAATATACAAACAAATATTTATAATAATAAATATATAAACAAACAAATTTTATTTGGTTTTATTTTTTTTCTTATATTTAATAAATATTTACAAAAAAAAATATTTTTTAATTATTTACAGTTAAAAAACTAAAAAAAGATTTATTTTGTAACAGAAAATTTATAAAAAAAAATATTTTTTTTAACAAAAAATATTTTGAGAAATAAAATGAAAAAAGTTTTGTGAAAACTTAAAAAAATGTTTGGTTTTTTAAATATTTTAATGAAAATTAATGAAAATTTTTTCGTTAAATATTTTGTTTTCATTTTTATTTTTTTTAATCGGAATTTTTTTTTTTTATTTTTTTTTATATTTTCAAAAAATGTAAGACAAAAGTTGGGACGGGTTAATCTGCTATTCCGCTAATACACTTTAGTTTTCTTAAGATTTTTAACGAAAAGTCAAATTCAAAATTTCAAAGTTTGAAACTTTTGTTTTGAAAATAAAGGAATAGTTTCTGTTTTTTCCCTTAAAAGATAAAAACAGAGAGGAGGACCCTTTATTTCATTTGATTTCATGGCAGAAAGGAAATGAAGGAAATTAATAAGTTTAATTAAACGCTTTTCGTTGTTTCAATTAAGAGAGAAAGCTATTTACAAAGATTGTGGATTTCATTTTTTACAAAATTAACGAAATGATAGTTAAAAAAAAAACAACTAAACAAACTTAAAGAAAAACCTTGAAAAAGTGTAATATTGTAGAAGATTTTTTGTTTATAATAATTTCAAAATTATATAAAATTTTTTTAATAAAAAATCCTAATGAACGTGTTTTTATGTTTTTTTTTAAGAATAAAATGAAATGAAATTTTTTTTATTACTAAATAAAAAACAAAACTAAAACCTTAACTAACTTAGAAAAATATATGGAAACTAAAACAAAAAAAAAAAAAATAATAAAAAAACTGATTTAATAAATATAAAAAAATCATAATTTCTTTTTTTGTACTTTTGTTTAAAAAAAATTTTTTTTATAGATAAATTGAATAATTGAAGTTGGTTTAAATTGGAAAATAATGCTTACAATCATTCATATCGTCATTGGATCTCATTATATATTGATCCGATGAGGATAGTCTTGAATGCCCGTTCAAATTGGGATGAGCTCCCCCCCTATGATCACCACCATTATTGTTGTTTTTTTGATTTAAAACGCTACGCATCGCCATTGCAGATGGATTTGTTTGATGCATATACATACTATCACCTTCGCACTCACTTTCTTTATACTGCAACACATTGTTGTGTTTCTCATAAATGACCAGGCACCGATGACATCCTTTCCTAAAATTTTTTTCGGTTTCATTTTTTTTATATGATTTTTGGTAACGATTTTTTTATAAGTTTTGTAATAATTTTTTACAGTGGTTTTAGATTTTTATGGTAAAATTTTAGAATTTTGATAAAAAAAAAAATTGTTTTTTGGGGAGAAAAAAAATTATAAGTAAAATTGTTTAATAAACAAATTAATTAGGAAACTAAAATATGACGTTTCTTTTTTTTAAAGGAGGTTAATAAAATTATTATTATTATTAATTGTTTGTTAGTTTTGTGGGGTCAAAGAAGTAATAGATTGTGATTGTTTAATATTTTTAGTAAATATGATTTAAATTTTTTTTAATGATTTTTTTTTTTTTTTTTTTTTTGTATGAAACAGGGATTTTTTGCAAAATATTTTGATAAATTGTAAAGCAATTTCGCTGAAATACAAAACTTTTTAAAACAAACTTCCCAATTTACTAAAAAGGCTTGAGATTCAGGTTTGTCCGATCCCTAATACAAAATAGTTAATTCGTGTTTCCCGCTTGACCACGGCAGACGAAACAAATGTCGCTATCGACCAACTTAAAAACGTTTCTCTGATAAAACATTCGAGAACGACTTTTTCTAGTGAAATAAGAAAAAAACACATAGAGTTCACTCGTCGCTCAATTGGCCAATCCTCATGGCGTTTCTAAGCAACAGGTTGAAAAACTGTGCATTTACCAACCGCCCCGAGTGTGAGGGGCACCCAGGTAGGAATTTAAGTGTATAGTTCGGCAAAATTATATATTCGCCCCTTGTTAAGGAGTTGGAGTTATTTAACCTCTACTGCTATTGAAAAATGCCAACAGCTTCTGTTCAATAGCAAGAAAGTTTAAAGAACACTTTAAAGCGCTTAAAATGGCTTTTCAGTACTACGCCTTCCCGGGACTTTGGGCTTGAACAACAAACACCACGTGATCCCCGAAGGTATCCTGTAAGCGGACAAACGAAATTACCACAAAGCAATCTCCCTGAAGGAGGAGAAGGCGTTTCTCTTAAGAAGCAGACTAACGGAGGCTTCGACTTAAAGATAGCCTGGTAACATGTTACCGCCAGCTACTCATTCGCGTGGTACCAGATAGGATCTCTGGTCAACCGCAATCTCAAGAGATCTGTCAACTGAAGACTTCGGACAAAACCAAGGTATTGGCTGCACCTGATCTGCCATTTGACCCAAATGTGAAATATCCTTCAGACTATCCCTACTACCCTCAGAGGGAACAGTCGTTTGCAATCAGCATCAGCCCGCTTGGAGGCCAGTATCGCATGCAGAAGTACAATCAGCTAATGATTTCAACCAACTAATTAGCGAAACCTCTTTAAGGCCCTGTTCCCTCAAGAAGTCATGGGCACTTTCTAAATCCCTTGGCAAGAGTGCTAAGGCAACAAAAGCTGGAGGTCCACACTACGCGCTCATTGCGTTTATGCATTTGTTAAAAAAGCAGAATCAGTGTTAAATTGTATTAACAAGTTACACAGCAAACGCAAAAAGTACATAAGGCATAAAAAGGCCTGCAAAATTCTACTTTTGCAGACATCGCATGCATCTTGAAAAAAGGCCAAAAAAAAAAAATAAATAAAAGCCAGAGGTCCACAACGTACATTCAATGCTTTTTCGCTTCCTACTCAGCTGTTAACAAAGTACATTCTGTGTTGTTTTACGTAGCAAGTTACATGCACAACAAGCGTTGAATGCGTTGAGGCTTTGAATGCGAAGAGAAGATTTTACTTTCTACTTTTTTAAGCCTCGCAAAAAGCATTCGAACAAATCACAAATAAAAGTTTATTTTTACTTGTGGTGATGCCGCATAAAAAGAGTTGCATGTAACTTAAACCGTAGAACGCAAGAAAGGTATGAAAGCTTATACCTCTGATTGCGCGACATTCACTTGTACACTTAAAATTCTTTGCTAGTTCTCTTTGTTTCTCGCAAAAACAAGGCAAATATTTGATGATTTTTTAACCCAAGCAGAAATGCTTAAAAGTCAGGATCAAGACGAATGTAAACACACGGTGGCAGCAAAACATACTACAACAATACAAAGACAACAGAAACAACATGCATTGAATTGTTTACGACTTGAAATGTCAACCATTTCCAACAAAACATTGTAAAACCAATTGGACAAATTGGTTCGAACTGTCAAAGTCAGCAGGCATTTCGCTGCCACCTGTAGTGAATTGGCCAGGATTAGGGATCACTTTGTTTTTTTGTGCTCTTCAAGTTTTATTCGCTAAGTCTTAAGGTTTTAGGAGAGTTAGGAAAAGAAATGGCCTTTTCTGTTCCCTTCACTCCTAAAAGCTTTAGACTTGAAGCCTTAAACTTGAAAAGTGTGAACCAGCACCTACAAGAGGAATCTTATTTCTATGTCAGGGTTAGGAAATTGTTTAAAAAAAAAAATATATTATCAGTTAAGAGAAATTTTGAAACGCCATTTTAATCAAAATATTTTGCATAAATCTCGTGTTTCTTTTCACATAAAAACTGTTGAACATGATTTAGTAAATTTTTTAAGTTGAAGTATGATTTCAATATTTATATCCCTTATATTTTAATAATAAAAAAAATACTTAATGTAACAAAAACAAAATTTATAATTAATTGTTTAAAATTTAAAACAAAAATATTGGACTGGAATTGATAAAACGAAACCAAATTAATTTAAAAAAAAAAACACAGCTAAAATATAATAATAAATAAGACCTTTGAAAAAACCTATAATTTTTTTTTTTAAGAAATAAAGAATTTTTTGTAAAATTTACGAAAAAAATTCAATATATAATGAGTAACAACAAATACATAGAAAACAAAAATTATTTAGTGTATAATTTTTTATGGCTTAAAAACAGAAAAACACATTTCAGCTACAAATTAAAAATACAATTTATTTAAAAAATATTTTGCCAGGGCTCAGACTATAAAAGTTTGCCTCTCGAAAAACCCGAGTTTATTGGTGAGGGGGAGAGAAGAATAACATGTTTCATTTATTCTCTCACCAATAAACTCAGACTTTCTGAAAGAGAAGTTTCGTAGTGTGAACTCAGACTTTCATTGATAAAGAAATGAAATCTTAAAAGTAATTTAATAATAATAATTCTTGTATTTTTTTTTATTATTTATTTGTAATAAAAAAGCAGAGTTTTTTTTAGAAAATATTTTTAAAACTTACAACAAAACATTCATTAAATTATAGAAATGTAAAAAGAAAATCAAAATACTTTTATTAAATAGGTACTAAATATTTACTTAATGGCATTTTATATTTTATTAATTCTTTAAAGAATATAAAATGAGTTAAATTTTTTTCCTTTATAAACTTATTTTATACCTATGTCAGGAGAAAAAAAGTAGTTTAAGTTAAGTGGAGGTAATTCATTGAAATATAAAGAAATACTGAAATAAATGAGGTTTGAAAATTAAAAAAAAAAATCCTTAAAAAATCGCTAAACTAAAAAAAGTTTTCTTCTTCATAAAGAACCTAGAAAAATCGTTGAATCGTTAAAGTATTAACGAAATGAAATGAGTGAACCTTAAAAGAAGTTTAAATAAAAAATTAAGTAAAACTGAAAATGTAATTTCTTTTATATTTTTTTTTTTAAGTTTTTATAGTTTTTAATGGTAAAAGCACAGAAAAACACGCAAACTCTTAAGATTTTTACTTGGAATTTTAATTTTTCTTTTTTAATTCCTTTTAAAATATTGTATTCAGTAGTACAACATATTTATTAAATAAGTATATCAACGTGAAATGGTACGAACGAATACATAAAAAGAAATTATACCGAGAAATTAAAAGAAGAAAAAAAAAACACAAAAATGAACTGAAATTTATATGTGTATAAAGCCATCATTAAATATATATTGTTGTTGTTGTTAGTGGAGGTAAAGAGTCATCATCATTAAAAAAACTGAAATTTTTATATAAAAAGGAAAAACTATAATGAAAGCAACAGCAATAACACAAAAAAAAAAACAACAAAGTTAAAGGAAATGACTTTAAATCAGGGTACGGATTATAGTAAAGCGCTCAACGATTTGTGGGTTAAAGAGTTTCCGTTTAAACTAAATCACAATTTACAAGAACTCAATCAAATGTTGAATTAAAAGCACGATGATTAAGATAAGAAATTGTAGTAGAGAAATATATATATATTGGTGGCGCAAAATTAATCACACTATCGGAAAATTTTATAATTTTTGCAAATGGCTTCTTACGTCAATGATATTTGACATTTGTGAACTAAATGCTGCAGTATACAAACCGACAAGTAATTGGGCGCTATACTCTACAAGATAGTGCAACAAATGTGCCAAAAACAAAGAGGGCGGTTTTTAGTCGAAGAGTTTTATGTTGAGCTTATATTTTTATTTTTTTTTTTTTATTTATGGGACTATTAAATTCAGACAAAAATAGTGGAATAAAAGTTATTAGAATTATATCTAAATTATGCGTTCACAGACTACGTCATCTAACGGGAAATTATGCGCATGTCGTTATAATTATTTCTATCGGTCTTGCATAAAAACCAACTCTTTTAAAGCGGCCCAAACAATTGCAATACAATTGTTAAATTTTTCATATTGTTAAGGGTTTGAAAATTTTAGGTATCATCGGTCAATGGAAAGCGCTACAGGAAGAGGACCCGAAGCTTTTTGTGGCGAAAATTTGATAATTTAGACGTATAGAATATGTGGTTTCAACAGGATGGTTCCACACACAAAGAAAAACAATGGATCTTTTGAAAAAAAGTTTGAAAATCTAATTATTTCTCGTAGAGAGGGAGTCAATTGGCCACCAAGATCTTGCGATTAGACACCTTTAGACTATTTTTTGTGGGTTTTTTTTTAAATTGAAAGTGTACAGCAATAATTCTACAACAGGAGCTCAAGAACAACATTATCGAGCAGATATCAACCATTGACAACAGTTTATTGAAAAATGTGATTGAGAATTTTGGTAAAAGACTGGGAAACTAATTTTTCATATTTAACCGGAACCTATTTGCAATAAACTAAATTAATAATATATTTATTATCACAAAAAAAAAACTCTGTTTTTATTAAAATTAATATGATACCTCAATTTTTGGACACCCATTAGAATTACATATATCGCCAATGTGTATGTGATACTCAAAGGTGGCACAATAAATGTATGTATTGGCAACAATCAAAAGACTTTTGATTTTTATTGCACAAAGCAAATAAGCGCAATATACTGTGAAATGTGTTGCCAATATTCCACAATCTTGTCTTGCTTGTAGGTTATGTTTTTTAATGAAAATTGCGCCATGTTTTAATTGAAACCATTGTTCCACTTATTGCATAATATAGCGCAAAATGGAAATAATACGGCGAATAACATACATATACAATAATATTGTATAATGCATGGGACGCTTAAAAAACAAAAAAGTTTTCAAAAAGACTGACTGCATATAAGCCGAACCCTGTTAAATTATAATTATAAAATATTTAAACTATAATATCCATAACCTGATATAAAAATCCCTTTAAAATAAAAATATATTTTAAAAGTAGAAAAAACTAAAGTATACAACAACAACCAAAACATTAAAATAAAGAAAATTTTATACAACAACTTTATTGGTTGTTCTGACTGCACCCAATCATGGTTGTGTTTTAATGCACTTCAGTATCCAATATGCATGGATGGGATGTTTTCAACCTCTAAACAAACTACACAGGCGGTAGATGATTATTTCATCATGATAATTTTTTGCTTTTATTTTTTGTAACTTCCTTCTTCATCTCATTTAATACACAAACATACGTTCTTAAATTTTTTTTTTCTTCTTTAAAACGTTGATTTTACGAGTTTTTCTGGTATTTTGGTTTACTTTTTTTTATACTTTCTAAGCACAAATTAAAGTATAAACAGCTGAAATGTATATGTGTACTTTTTCGCTGAGTGTAACTGTTGTACCGGTATGTTTAGTTTCTGGTTAAACTACAGCTAAACTGAGTTTAAATTTATAGGTATTTGGAATAGTACTCTAGAGAATTTTGTGTCCATTTCAATTCATTACACTTTTAACTGTATTTGTTTTGGATTTTCCTTTTTTTTAGTTTCTATATACATTTTCATCAGCTTACCTCATTTTCTGTTTAGTTTAGTTTTTTGTTACGATTGTTTTTTTACTATATAAATGTTGCAAGGTTTATTTTTTTAAGAAGATTCTCTTGTTTATATTTTTCTTTTTTTTAGATTTTTTAATTTGTAATTTCATGAATGTTTATTTATTTGTCTGTAGTTGTAGTGGTAAAAGTATTGGGCAATAAGGATATTTTTGTTCATATCCTGTTTTATTTTTTTTTATATGAAGTACCTAAATTTTTTTATATATACTTATTGTATGTAATTTAATTAATTATTCACTAGCAATTTATTTAAAAGGTTGTAGGTATTCAATGATTTTTAAATGAGGTTTAAAAAAACCCAAAAAATCAAAGAAAAAAATTCTTATCACTATAAATGAGACTTATGGCAACTAAAAATATTTTAAATTAATTAATACGTGGGTAGAAAGAAAAGTTTTTTAAGAAAACCTAGACTTAAAATAAAATATATAAAATCTGGTTACAAACTAAAAGAATATGTAGGCGAAATTTCTTTATAAAATTTTATTAACATGAAAACCCAAAAGTGTTTAAAAATTATAAATGTTAGATTTAAAATGAAAAGTCTTAATTGTGTTAAAGAAACGACTTGTGGATTATCTAAAAATTTTTAATTGCAGAATATTTAAAAATCTACAGCCGTATTCATAATGAAAATTTGGCATGAAGTTAGCACAAAGCTTATTTATAATAACTTGCCAAACTCTGGCTAACGGTTTGCTAAACTCTTGTTATCAAGCTGCCAAACGTTTGCCAACTTGTGAAAAACAGTTGTTTAATGTTAAACAATTTGGTTGGTTTTATTTAAATTACTGTTTATTTTATTTTTCTATCTTTTTTTTTATTTTATTTTAATTTCCTTCCAATAATTTCTCAAGCTCAAGGTCCGTTTTATATAAAGAATATTTATTTAAAAATTATCCAATATTTCGCTATCTCAATGGATAGCTTCTTCAGGGATTTTTTTATATTTCAAACAATTTTATAAACAAAATTTAATGAAAAAACAAAATTGTCAATTATGAAAATTAATAAAAATAATACACAGGAAACAAAAATTATTCTATTACATTTTTGTAAACTTATTTAATTTCCTATCTTGGAAGGAAATAATATTCAGAAGGTCGAAGAAATTAAGCTAAATAATTTATTTTATTTTAATTTTAAAAACTTTTTAAAATTGTTATATGTGGAGGAAAAAAAAAATTACAAAAAAATAATAAAACCAGCGATGATTAATGCATACGTGTTGCATTTTTGAGTAATATAATGTGGCATCATTAAAATTCAGAGTTGATTTTTTTAAAGTTAGCAGATGGAGAAAAGTTTGTTATGAATAAACTCTGTGCTTACAAGCTGCTAGGCTTAATCGGCATTCTAGTAAGCAGCTCGTTGTACATAGTGTACAAACTGTGGCTAACTTTTTGTTATGAATACGGCTGCTATAGATTATAAACATTATAAAGCAATTAATAAGAAAGAAACTCATTCAAGGACTGTTTAACTTTGTCCCACTGTAGTAATCAATATATCGTCGGCTTAATTTAAAAACCTGCAAGCTTAAACTTGGATCATTTCCTTGGACTTGGTGTTTAATTTTTAAAAAAAGATATATGCTTTAAAAAAAACACCCCTTATAAGTTGAAAATTTGCACGGAACTATGCAAACTTTGTATGCCATTTTGAAGTGGTTAAGGTGCATAATTTTAAGTGATTAAACAGTGTAAGAGAGTTATGTTAACGGTTATCTGCAAAAAAATCGTTTTTGTAAAAAGTGGCTTTTACAACGTTATTCAGTTCACGAGCTAAACAAAGAAAGTCCGCAACATTTAGCAAAAATCCAATTAAAGCATTTCTGGAAAATTGTAAGTGAATTGCTTGGATAACTGTCTTAATAATTCCTTGAATTCCTTTAATGATTTGTACATACTTTGAAATAAAAGAGGTAATAAGCGACCCCAGTTGGACTCTAAATTCTAAAATATTTCGGAAAAAAGGCAAACTAAGCAATATTCCCTCTTTTTATTTCTTATGTAGGTTAGGTTCCTTAAGCAGCTATCAATAAGACAGCTCACTTGGGTCCTTAAGAGGTACCTTTGTGATACCCAGCGCCAATGCACAGCCTACGGAGCAGGGCAGACAGCCTTACAAACAGACAGACACTGATTCTCTTATGTATCTCTCCAGGACACTGACACAGAAAATAAAACACAGTTTCCTCTTCCTCCTCGTTATGACAACTTCTGCAGTAGTCCTTGAATTCTAGACTCATTCTCACCGCATGTGTCCCTACCAGTCATATTTATAATTGAGATCACTGTTTTAATCTATTTGTTATTGAACCAAAGTTGAGATCATATCCTCCATTCATTATTGCCAGGGCACAATGCCCTGGATACGGAGCAGGTGGATTCATGAGTCCACCCATCTGTGGAAGTCTATAAGACTCGCGTTTCTGAAATAAATGTTTCATACAGACGACCAACTCGTTTGGCAAATTTATCTGTCATTTGATTACCCGGCAGTTCACATGCCCTGGTATCCACATTATCGTTACTCTCGAATGCTTCGTAATCTCATTAAAGTTAATCTCGATGCAGCCAGTTAGCCGCCCCACTTATACCAGATATGTAGAAAGCACCGCCAACTCTACTTCCTTTTTTCGAACCGTCAGTATAGGCCCTTAGGGTCGGTTTTATATCTGGGTACAATCCTTAATCTTATATTATTTACTGCAATTCTCGGGAATAAAAGATATGTTTTATAATTTTCAGCAACATAGAGCATATAGAGATGAAAAATTGACGTAAGAAAAATGCCAAAATCATTTGTGAGAGCAGCTTTCAAAGAAAGAGAAAGAAAAGGTTTTTGGAAGTGAAGTGGCAATGTGTAAAAACAGGCCGTCGCAATCAACACAAATTGCGTGATCAAGACAAAAATGCAAAAAGGGCAGCTTTCGAAGAAAAAGACAGAAAAAACACAATATTTTCCGTCTCGTGAAGCCTCTGTGTACTCTGTGTTCAGGAATTCGAAGGCATTTGGGAAATGAGAACGTTTTTTCAAAGTGTGAATCATGTTTAGTTTTTTGAAACTGATACCATGTCAAAAGTTTTTTAATGCCAATAAGTTTGATTTCGATTTGAAAATATTTTATGTAAGAAGGTATTCAAGAAATAGTTCTGAGTTTAAAGGACGATTCACCAATGCGTTCCGAACAATATTTTTGTCCGTACAAATTTTTTTTTATATTGAGTTTGACGTTTTATGCTGGGTACAGACAGTGCAATCTACATGCAATCTATTTCAATGCAACCTCAAAATATCAAAGCGTTTTGATGTTGGTGCAATCTGGAATGAATGAAAACTGAATGAAAATGAATTTAATTTGCTAGATTGCGTAAATGCATTGCATTGTGTGAACCCAGCATTACTTTTGAGAGAGAGAGAGAGAGAGAGAAATTACTTTGTTCGTCAAGTTTTTTTTGAATTGGTTTAATTTTAATTTTTGTGCAGAACAAAGGGGATGTAAGAAAAGATAAGCTCACTGTTTATTGTTGGTGTTTTGTTTAAGACTTTGAGTGTTTAAAATTCTTATTCGCTTTAGGGTTTTATTCGTATAATATTTTTAGCTTTTCTAAAATCTTAGGAAAAGGTTTCCTGATGAGCTGGCCTAAGCAACCAGTGAAATGCGCATAGAAGCTAGCTTTTCCTCAACAATAAATTTCAGTGTATTTATCAAATATGAAAAATTGGGAATTTAGCACGTCATACAGAAATCGTATTATTGATAAATTTTGTATTCCCGTAAATAACGTTGACAAAATGAGCTGAGTTGACACTTTTTTCAGTTTGTACATAAATAAAAGTTGAAATGATTTTTTTTTTTTTTTTTTGCTAAATAATTAAATAACAAAAAAATATAATTAAATATAATAAAATCACATTCCTTTTTTCGATCATTTTCTTTAACACACTTTTAGAAAACAATTTAAAGTTGTGCTAGTTGGCTTGCCATTTTGTATAATAGTTTACATCTGTAAACCATATGGTAGCTTTGTTTTTCCTAACAAATTTTCCGAAATGGGTGAATCGTTCTGCAGAGCACTCTCAGTAAAAAAAATTATTTTCCGGACAAAAATATTGTTCGGAACGCATGAATGAATCCACCTTAAGACTCTCCAAAAATAACTTGTAAATTTTTGAAATACCCTCATTGTATTTAAATCTTGTTAATCTTTTTTTAATTAAATTTTTTCAAAACATTTTCTTTAAATACCCACGTATTAATTAAAGATACTTAAAAGACCTATAATTTAATTTTTAATTTCAGGGCTTGATTAAAAATACATACTTCATTATAGTCATTAAATAAAATCTTATTAATATTAAGTGTTAGGTTATTTAGTTAGTAAGTTTAATTTAATTAAGGTTAATTAAATTAGTATTTGTATGGGAAAAATTCAAAGTTATTTATAAACAAACACTAAATATTTAATAAAATCAGTGGGAATAGGAAAAAAATAAAACTTACTCGTCCACAATTAAATATTTGTTACCATCCGAAGCAGCACATCTTCCCCTATAACTAAATTGGGAACCTTTAATGTGTATAGATTGTTGATAGCCCGATAGGAACCAAGAGCCCTCCCAGCGGGCAGGAAATGTACAATTGGTGGGCACTAAAAAAATTTAAATATAGATGTTTTACAGAATTATTAAGATTTGTGGCATTTTAATTTAATTTCTCCCCCATCATCATCTTCATTTTATGAATAATAAAAATATGTTGCTTTTTTTCTTTTTTTTCGATGTTAATTTGAAAAAAAAGTAAATTTATATAAAACGACCTTCAAGTGTTTTTTATTAGTTTTTGTGTGGAATAAAAAAATTTCCATTTTGAGGCCAGAGGTTTACTAGAAGCCATTGATAATTCAAGAGATTTATTTAAAGAAGAAGCAGATGTTAATAAATACCTTGACATGGTAAAAGAACTTTCACACACTTTCTAACTTAATATTTACAATGGGAAATTTTTGGAAAACAAATAGGAAACAATTTTTATTATTTATTTTATTTTAGAGAAATTAAAATCACAGAAAGCTTTTTGACGAATTACACATGAAAAAAGGTTTTATTTATGATTTTTTTTTTCTTTGTTTTCAATTTCTAAGTTATCATACGAGTGTTTATTTCACAATACATATTTTTAATTTCTTTTACAAAAAAAAAAAAAAAAAAATCCAGTTCGTCCGTCCGGCTGACTTTTCATGTAAACCTTGTGCGCAAAATGCATGTCACTATTTTGGAGATAATTCGATAAAAACAAAAACTTTTCTCTCGATGATTCTCTATTCGCACGTTTCTAAATTTTAAAGACAGTTTTCACAACTACTTATGTATATATAGCCAGAAAAACAAAAATAAGGGTGGTCCAACCATAATGCACGATGTTAATTGTGAGTCACACCTTAACGTCAAGTTTTTTGCCCAACTTAAGTTGACATTTCTTTGTTTTGGTGTTTGACAAATTCAACCATAGAGAGGTACATAAAAGACCAGCGCTTTAAGATTGATGAAGTCTTTTAGGAAAATTGGTGTTCAAATCAAAATGCATTTCGTTTGATCGACCAAATGTGTCCACAGTCGGGACAATTGTGCGCAAATTTCAGCAAATCGGGTCTGTAGGAAATGTGAAAACACCTGTGCATGCTCGCCCAGTTCCTTTTACTGAAAACATTGCTGTTGTTTGTGATAGTGTGGCAGAAGAGCCGTCAACCTTGACTCACAGCAGTTAGCGTGAATAGTGTTCGCTACCGCGAGATGATAACAACTTCTTGTGGCCAGAAATTGAGGATATTGATCTGGACAATATGTGGTTCCAACAGGATGGTGCCACTTGCCACACAGCCAGCTCGTTTGCGCGAGAAATTCAATCGACGTGTTTCCTCACGTCGTGGCAAAGTTAATCGGCTGCCACGATCATGTGATTTGACACCGTTGAAATTCTTTCTTTGCGGATATTTAAAAGAAAAAGTGTACGTCAAAAAGCCCTGGACAATTTAAAAGATAAAGGATGAGATAAATCGGCACATTAACGACACTGAACCTCAATTATGTCTCAGAGTCCTTGAAAATACTATCGGAAAGAGGCATACCTCTCACCGAAGCCGTGGCGAGCATTTGGCCGACATTTTGTTTCACACAGATTTATCCTAGATCCTTCTATCATAATAGATAATTTTTAGATAATTCTCTGAAAATGTTTTGTTTTATTTACAATTAACATCGTTCATTTTGGGATCCCATATAGAAGCTATGGCCAGCAATAGACTGATTCAAAAAATTTTTTCTTATAATTAACTGAAGCTTAAATCGAGGATTTGTTGCACTGTATATATTGTGATGCAGATAAATACTCTTAACCGGTGTGCTTTTAAGCAATAAGTTTGAAAATCGAAACGTTTTGCATTTAAGCTAATTACATAAACAAAAAAAAAAAAAAAATACTGTACGAAGTTGATTGGATTTCAACTTCGAATATTTTCGAATGCACTTTCGATACAAGAAAAAAGGTTTTATTCATGATATTGATAAAATTAAGCAAGCTTTGTGTAGCGCTATATGTGCATATAAGCGATTTTTTGGAGATGCATTTTTAGTTTAAAAACAACTTGAACCCGATTAAAACACACTATGTAATGGTTCACACTCTTTAAATTTAGCCGTCAAGTGTTGAACTTTAAGGAAAGTAGGAAAAAGACAATTCCATTTATGTCCCTCTCTCTTCTAAAAACTCAGGACTTGACGGATTAAACTTAAAGAGTGTTAACCAGCACTAAGCAATATATTTCAGTGATTTGTGCCAAAAGACTTCTTTTGTTGTACTAAATTAGAAAAGTATATATGTAAATAAATTAATTACTGGATTCAGGATTGTAGGCAATTTTGGCACCGCATGGATGACGGATGACCAAGAGGGACGGTACACTTTTGTTATCGGGCACTGCGCATTTTAAACTTCGTCAGAAGTTCGGTATGGTTCTAAGGTAGGCGTCCGGTTTAGTGGAACTCCATGGTTCACCATGGATATTGAATATAAGTGTATCAGATGGATACTGACTGCCATTTCTAACTAACCTTTAGCAATTATAGTTAGGAAAAACAGACAAAATGGCAACAAGCGATAACACAACATGTTGTGTAAAAGAAAATGCATTGAGCAGTAAGTTTGTCGATCTTTGGCTAAATCCATAATTTTTGCTATAAATACCTATATAAATTGCAAGTTTATTGTTTTTAATATACCCATTGTGCTTTATTCCATTTATTTTATAAAAGCAATCATTAAAAAACTTTGTTTTACAAACATCTTCTTCTCAAGAAAACCTTTTAAGAAATTAACAAAAAAAAAGTTGTAAAAAGAACACTCTTTAATAAAACACATACGACCGGAAGGGAAAAAAGCAATAAAAATTTAAATATTATTTATTTTTTTTACAAACATTGTTTTGAATGTTTAAATTTCTAGTACAATTGTGTTAAAAAATTAAGCAAATAAAAATGAAAAGAAAACCAACCCAAGAAACCAACATTTTTACTTATTTAACATTTTAATTGACAAAAAGTAAAAAAATAAACATAAGGGAGGGTGACCAACCATTATATTCGTTCATTCATTATGTTCACACCATTCTTTTGTTATCATTTTTTTCGATTCATTACTTTCACATTCACACATCCATATACAGGCGATGTTTAATGTGTGTTAATGTGTTTGTGTGTAAGTAAAAGAATTTACCGTTTGCTGGGTGCTTTTTACAAGGTGGTTTTTGTTTTGGTTTACTCTATTTTTTAATTGCATTGTATTCGAGTGACTACTGTATTGCTGTTGTTGTTTTTCTATTACTATTTCTCATAAATTGATAAATTCTCATAAATGATAAAATTGGTACAATTGTACTTTTTTTGGTACAATTCAAAGCTAAAAAGTACGCTGGTACTCCCGTGACTCATTTGGTACTATTTCCAATTTGTTCAAACCTATTTATTATTGATATAAAATGCCAACTTTTTTATGAAATCCCCTTAGATTTCATTTTTGTTGCTGGATTTAACAAAACACCTCTGATATTTTGTATTTGCTCTTTTGCAAGAGCATTTGCACCAAACACTGAACTTCGCTATTGTAAATAGATTTTTTGCACTTGTTCATTGGACTATTGCATATGTCACATTCTAAATTAAGTATCATCAGCAGCATATAAGCTTCCATTTTCTGATGACATGTTCAATTTTTTTAAAGATATAGGAAACCACTTCTGCAAAAGTACTACATAGTAGGGGAGACGACTTCCTCTCAATTCAAGAATATTTTGGAATGAACTCATAATAGTTTCAAATATTCGTCAACAAGATGGTTGTCACGTCAAGAAGTAATCAACAGAATTTTGGAACAGTTAGAGCCCACTCCATTATTATTTTACTAAGAATTATTTTGAAAGAGATTTTACAAGCGCTACTCCTTTCCTGTTTCTCCAGTACATATTGAAAATTGTAAACACAATGAACTTGGAAATGCAATCCGAAGATGCTCGTATGCACTTATTTTTAGAACGCTTAAAAATTTAATTTTCATTTAAAATTCGAGATTGCATTTTGAGAAAAATTCGTAAATTTTCCACAAAAACAGACTTTAAGTTCTAAAAAGTGTACGAAAACGCTCTCTGGCGTCAATCAAAAATAAAAATAAATGGATTTCTCGACCCTAATAACCACATGATACAGGTTTGGCTAGACCAAATACAATTTGTTTGCCTCTATTCTTAAATATTTTGTAAAACTAACTATTTGGAAAAATCCGGGGCTCGAAATTAATTTTTGACCTATTGTTTCTTTGGCAAATTTTGTTGGAATGACTCATAAAACAAGAATCGCGATGTGCTTTTGACGCGAAAAAATTTTACCCATGTAATTTTCATGTATTTCTTGCTATCTATACTTTACATGTACAAATAAATTTTAAGTACCTTTTGTTTTTGTTGTATAAATTTTTTGTTTTTAAAAATAAAATGAAAAAAATTATAAAAAAATGATTTAGTACTATTGGGGACGAAAAAGTACGATTTTAAAAGTTCGTTGGTACGATATTGGTTTTCCCATTTATCATCCCTGCTATTTCTAGAATAGACGACTCTCCTCTCCTTTAATTGTTTCACACAACACAACAAACCAACTTCTGGATGTAAATATTAGTGGTTTGTCTTAGAAGTGTTGAAAATGTATGACAGAATAATAACGATTATATTTTTTTTTTTTTGTAGTTTTGTTGTTTATTATTGGTTCATTAATAATTATTATGTACATACATTGTCATATTGAGCCATAACCGCCAAAAAGACGTAAGCGCCAAAAACCAAGTTTTACAGGGGAAGGTTTTTGTTTAAAATATTTTATTCAGTTCTAAGCATTTCCATGTAATTGAATATGTAAGCATTGTTACTTCAAAGCTCCATATAGTTACATATATTGGATTTAGTTTTTTCATATATTTTCAAAATAACGCCTTTTTACGTTTGTATGTCGGTTATTACTTCGTTTTCACTACTAACTTACATTAAGGCGGCTACGCTCTAATGATTTTATTAAAATATTACTTTCCGTGTTCATTTCTTTCTATTTTTTAATTATACTTTGCTGTACAAAAATTTAAATTTACGTTTGAAACCTTAAATTCATTGATTTTGATAAAAAAAATATAAAATATGGTTAAAATAGATATGAAAAATACTATAGAAGAATCATTATCGATATATGAGGCAAAACCATTTTCAGCGTTTAAAAACTGCATTCAAAGTAGAAAAACTGCCATTTCTTCCACTTTTTCAATTGTCATTGGTAAAAAAAAAAAAACTGTTGCTTTTACTTCTGTTTCATTAAATGTAAACAGCCGCCTGTCAAACCAACCCAAAAAGCGAAAAGTTGTACACGCATTTTCGTTTTTTGTTCGACAGTTTTTGGTTTCGACTGCAGTTTTTTAAACCTTGCCACTTTTTCGGTCTGCCAGCAAAATCACCCAAAGCAGTATGTGAAAAATCGCCCAAAAAATAAAAATGGCAATTATAAACAAAAATGGTAAAATGGTCCCAAAAAATAATAAAAATCATGCAAGTTTTATATTCAATTTTTTATTTAATAAATCTTACAAAGTACTTTTAAGCCTAATAACATGACATTTTTGGGTTGGCATCGTATGCCCGCAACTTAAAGTCCCGAATCTAAAATTGCGAATTTCTAAGCCCATACTCGCCAACTAAAGCTTTTCTGCATAGCCTGCCTTCGGCCGGGAGCAGGAATTGTCTCCTCTATGGAATAATTTGCAAAACTACTCAAATTTGCATGAAACATTTTTGGGCGATTTTGCTGGCAGCCATATTTTTCGGTTGAAAACTGAAAACAAAGTTTTACAACACAAACACTGCCACTTATATTTATTAATTTGTAAGCTCCACTTCTTGCTTACAAAAAACATACGTATATATGTAAGTAAATAAAAAGTTTTACATACATATATTGTAATTGTTATGGCTGAAATCAGGCTATCAGCAAAATCACCCTAAGCAAAATCGCCCAAATCAATGTGTGAAAAATTATTTGTAATACCATTGAGGAGAAAATCCTTAAGCAAAGATGAAGGCCTGCTTCGCAGAGAATCTCAAGTTGGCAAAGCCAGTATTTTTAACCATAGAGGTGGAGGGCCGGCTATGCCGAGAAGCTTCAGTTAGCGAAGCAGGTGTTTCTTATACCAAAGAGGGGAAAATTTTTGCTCCCGGTAGAAGGCTGGCTATAAAGGAAATCTTTAGTTAGCGATTCGAGATTTTTAAATTCGGGATTTTAAAATTTGGAATTTTTGAATTCGGGATATTAATAAAAAATAATTTACTAGTTACTGAAAATAAAAGTTGTGTTACTAGATCTTACAGCCGTTATTATTGATATCTCATTGAAAAATTTGTCAAAATAAAAAAACGAAACATCGCCCAAAAATGCTTCTAAACTTTGGAAAAATTGAATTCTGTATTTCCCAAAAATAACGAAAAATCGCCAAAAAAAAAGGGTAATGTTTCTTATGCTAAATCAACCGAAATTGCCATGGGAAATTTTTGGGCGATTTATCACCCACTGAATTGGGCTATTTTGCTAAGGGTCATTGTGCTAGCAGCCGTAAAATCAGAACAGTAAATTTTTCATCAATGAAATTTTTTTAGATGATGCGAATGATAGAGAACTAGCGATTTTTATCAAAAAACAAAAAACGATAATCATGGCGCTTAACTCTTTTTGGCGGTTATGTTTGTATATATCGGCACCTAAAATCCGAAAGGCCGTAAGTGACAAAAAATTCAAAATCGGTTTTTTTTTACTAAAACCAAAAAACATTTAGATCAATTAAAATGCCGATTTTAAATTTTTTTTGCTTACGGCCTTTTGGATTTTAGGTGGCGATATGTATGTAAGTATGTAAAATGTATGTATTTATTATATTCGATACACAAGCCCGTTTATTCATTTGTTTATTTGTCATAAATTTAACAATTTAATGTGACGTCATTATTCTAATTTAATTTTATTAGTTTTTTATTGTATTTTACCAGCTGACCAAACACGCACTCACACACACACATACACACTCGTAGAATTACTTTGGGAGGGGGTTTGTCATTTTATTTTACATTCATATTTTTTTTTTAAGTTCTAATTAAACTTTAATGAGGGGCAAGTGTGAATGTGTGTGTTTTCTTGATGAAATTTGTTTGGTATTGTGTTTTGTCTTCAATGAAATTCAATTTCAATTTTAACAAGTCAACAATAGAATTTTTTTTTTTTGTTTGGTTTGGAAAATTTTGATTTTTGCTAAATAATTGCTTGACTTATGGCTAATAAATAAGCGATTGTTTAAACGCTGGTTTAGTTGAACTAAACTTAAATTTATATGTAGTTTAAAGTCAACAGCTGTAAATCAGTGCCCCATATATTAAATGTAGTTTAAAAAATAATATTGTGGCAACACGACGATGCTTGTTGTCAAATTCATATGGTCTGTATTGGCACTTTAAAGCAGGGCTGTGGAGTCATATTAGCCTTAGAGTGTTTGACTGATAGATTAAACCACGAGTTATAGTTAGGGCTATTAAATCAGTGCAATTTAAACTCTCTTTTTGGTTTAAAATGTGTTTAAACCAGAAAATCTATAATTCAGTAAACATTTTAACTATGTATCTCTAAACGCATAAAATTGGGCGTTTGAACTACCAATACAGGCCAAATGAATTTGACAACATTTATCATAGTGCTGCCACATTATTATTTTTTGACCTACATATAATATATGGTGCGCTGATTTACAGCTATTCAGCCTTATTTATAAAAAATAAAACATGTTAATAAAGGGTTTATTAAACGGATTTTGTATGAAAATCCATTTTATTAACCCTTTATTAACCGGTTTTATTTTTTATATATTAGGCCGATTGAGTTTAAACTACATATAAATTTAAGTTTAGCGATTAATCTTATGAACAAAATTTAAATAAATTTTCATATTAATTCGAATGTGTATTCTAAGTCAAATTACAATTTATAAAGCTTTCATACTTTAATAGTCTTATTCCTTTAATATTTTCCAGGAATATTTTTTATGAACTTTTAGAATTTTTGTTTGTAGGTATATATTCTGTTACGAAGCTTACTTCAGCTATCCTTTGGCTAGCAATAAAGTAAATTGTACAGAAAATTTATAAAAATATATTAGATACCAGCAGAATGTAATGTATTTTCTGGCCCGCTACGGCCTTCGTCAGCGTTCTTTGTATGTATCTTATAACTGGATATAGAGCTTATTGTAAATTTTATGTATTTAACTAAATTATCTAAAGAAGTAGAATCTGGGAATTTATATCTCATGGTTATTAACATTTTATTATGAAAATTTATATAATAAAATGTTACTCACTCAATGTTAATATTTAATTAAGAAAATTTATATAATAAAATGTTACTCACCATGATAAATAAATTCCCAGATTCTATATGAAAAAAAAAATTAATTAAATTTTAGTCTGCTCTCACGACTTTTGAGTAGTTCATAGCTATAAATTATATAAAATTAATCGCAGGTGGACTGTTTATAACTTGAAAACGACTTGACCAAAATGGATACTTATGTACTTTTGCGGGTTTGTTCGTAAAAAAGTCGACAAAAAGGTTACAAATTCGTACTTTTGGGATCTTTTTTTTAAGATGTTTTATTTTAAAATAATTTTGCTTAAAATTTAAACCTATGTTCTTTACAATAAAGGCAGCAAACAAAAAAAGTGGATTTTTTTGGTTAATCAGTGTAAAAGTACTTTTGGTACTTTTTATAAAAACGGTTTTTTTAAAATAATTTTGCGAAAAAACTTAACCTTTATCTTAAGCAGAAAGGCAGCAAACAAATAAAGTACATCTGAGGGGCAAAACAGGATTAAAATTTGTACTTTTGGTACGATATGTAAACATGTTTTTTTTTTTTAAATAATTTTGCGAAATTTTGAACTTATATTTTTAGACAAATGGCAGCAAACAAATGAAGTATACTAAATGGAAAAAACATAGTTAAAATTAGTACTTTTCTTAAACCCTTTTTTTAAATATAATTTTTCTCCAACTTGAAATCAATGTTTTTTAACATTAAGGTAGCAGGAGTACAATCTTAATTAAAGGCAATTACATTGGTGTATAAAAAGTGTATTATATGTACATGAAAAATGGACTAAAGGTACTATGGTACAAAAAGGGAATTTTTGTTTTCTTTAAAGTTGGTTTATTTTTACTATATTATAAGGAACTAAAATTGGACAATTTTATTATTTTTTTTAGTAAAATGCCATCATAGAACTTAAAATATGAAAATTGATTTAAAAGTATTCTTAACCAAATTTTATCCTGGTCCCAAAGTTTTTATAGAATATTTAAAAGCGCAAAACGCATTTTTTTTGTTTCCTTTAGGAGGATCAGGGTTCTATTATGGGCTTGTCTTTACAAGATTTTAGCTCATTAATACACCTTTAATATTTTGACTTGATTACTGGTTTTACACCGACTCTCAAAACGTACCAATGAATTTTAAAAAATTGTTCGTAAAATATATAAAATTTAAACAAACTTAACAGTATTAAAAATTCGCTGGCCTCTAACGTTATATTTTCTTGCAGAGCGAGCAAGTTAAAATAAAATTATATTCGTAAGAATTTATATTAATATAAATTTTCATATTAATTGAATATTTAGAATACACAAAATTACAATTTATAAAGCTTTTAATAGTCTTATTCCTACAATATTTTCCAGGAATATGAAAATTTATAAAATAAAAGTAACCCACCATGAGAAATAAACTTCCAGATTCTATTTTTTAATTTATATTAGTTTTAACTTACGGGGCAAACAATTTAATATATGTATCTTTAAGTTAAAATTTAAGGTTATGTTGCCAAAAATGTTCTTAACCATCATAAAATATTCCCACCGTTTACGAATCTAGCATTTTATTTACATTTTTACTTCTTTTTATTCTTTTCATTGATATAATTACTAGTTAATCATGCCAACAACCTTCTATCGCTTTATCCTATTACACTTGTAGTCATAGTGAAATTTAACCTAAAACTTTATAAATTTATTTTCTTTAATGTTGATGTAATCGGTTTTATTCGAGTTTCATTTCATTAATTACTTTTACTAAAACTCCCTTCCTTATGACAATGACTTAATTATTAGTTAGTCTGTCTATAGAATACCCCATACCGTGTCGTTTGTTGAGTTTTAAATGCAAATAAACACACTAGTGGGAAATTTCCATGACTATTATGGGACAATTTTGATGACATAACCTCAAACATTAGCATTAAATGTGTGCGTGTGTGTGTGTGTGTATGACGAAGAAAAGAAACCTTAAAACTTTGAATGATGAAAAATGTGATACATAAGGAATCCCAAGAAATTTAATTCGTTTAAAAATAATCTTAAATTAAAGAATTTTAAGGAATTTAAGTGGTTTTTTAGGGTAATTTTAGATTATTTAGAAGGAAAATTGAGCAAAAAAAGTTCTCTGATTTTAGTTTGAACAACGTTTTTAAAACTTTTACGGATCTCAATTGCCAATAATTTATTTTAATTTTGCTTTGAATTTTTTCGCATAAAAAAAAGAAAACCCAAAATTTTCATTAACCATTTCAGATCTTTTGGGAGTTAAAATTGCTCTGTGTTCTACTTTGGTCTACTACAGAGTGTGTTAAAAGTTTTGTGTTTTTTTATTTTCCATCTTTTACTTTCATTCTAAGTTTAAGTTATTCTTTTCACTCAAAATAAAAATAAGGGGCAAAAATTCCCGAATATCAAGAGGCTTAAAAATTAAACTCCAACTAACTTTCGAAAACACTTCGTGGATTTGGTTTGTACTTTGGTCTACTTTTATATTGTCTTGAATGCATTCTTTTTACTTATTAAGTATACTGGTAAAAAAAAATAAAATTTTCACAGATTTTCAAAAGGTTATTTAAATTAACAGCCCAACCTAAATCAGCGCACAAGGCATACGATTTTCTAGCGGCTAGCTTTAACGCTCCAATACAAACTTAACTATGTCCCAATTCACATGATACGATTTTTGTCGTTGCGATTATTGTCGTTTCCTCTTTGAAGTCGGTCTCATATTTACATTGTACGATTTTTGTCGTAACAACCTTAATACATTTTTCGTCAATTGAGAGAAAATTGAGATAACGAATGAATGAACAAAACGAATCGAATGTACCCCTTATAATTCCTCTCACCCCTCTTGCCTATAAAGTAAGAATCGCAACGACCAAAATCGTATAATGTGAATGGGCACTAAGAGCGTCAAGCCTGTGTGTCATGAACAGTAATGTTAACTTTAACTTGTTTAATAAGACCCACAAAGTAGAAATAAAATTGGAGATAAAACCTCTTAATTGACCAAAAATAGCAGAATTGCCATTACTTCTTAACAATAGCAGCCAACTTCACTACTTAACGCACTGTCAAGATCGGATTTTTCAATTGCAAAGCGTGGCGCCGAGCTATTTGGGTTAACTTCATACATTTTATATGAGCATGAGAGTTTTTTACGTGCTTATTTAGGTTGTTCCGTCAGTTTTCAAAACTTTTGGTTTTTAAAACCAAACTTTATGACATACAAACATATGTATGCACCTTGTCTAACTGCTGAATAATAATTTGTTACTTTAAAGAATTTTCTCATCTCTCTTATTTCCAGTCAAGCGGTTAACCTGTTCTTTAGTTCCATGGATATCTTAAGTCGCATACGGAAGCAACAATCAGTGAAACTAACTGCTGAATTTTTAATGCCTGCGTGAATTCTGTGCTTCTCTGCGGCTCAGAGATATGGCCTGATACCGTAAAAATTAAAGCAAAATGCAGAGCCGTTGCCTACGAAATATCCTCCAAACATGGTGGCGCAAAACCATATCGAATTAAGACATATGGAGAAATGGAGACCAGCAGAATATTAACGCTGAAATAAATACTAGAAAATGAATGGATTGGGCCCACTCTGTGAAAACCTTACGATGATCCTCCCCATGCCGCTCTGGCTTAGAACCCGAAAGTATGAGATTACGTGGAACACCACAAAAAACATTATTAGCACATATTAAACATGGAGCATGAAATTTAATAATAATACTGCCCTCCTTAGAAGGAAAGTCACATCTCAATTTTAGTAGTTTTGTGTAGGGTTGGAAAAAAGTCTATTCGCGAGCACAATTCAAGTCAATTCTCTCGTTTTAAAATTTGTGCTGGCGATCTTAAAAATAAAAGTGGCAATCACAAATTTTAAAACGTGAAAATTGAATCGAATTGTGCTCGCGAATAGAATTTTTTCCTACCCTGCTCAATAATACAAAAATGGAGATGTCCCTGCAGATAACGAGACTAGTACACATACACGCATGTAAAGAGTAGTCCGTAAAGTAGTAGGAGTACTCCAAAACTACTCCAAATATATGGTTAAAAGGTGGTCGGTTTAATATTACGATGTCCTAGAAGGGGACTATATAACCCACCACCAAGGGGACTATATATGCCACTACAGTATGGAGTACACAAAATGGGTAGTTTAAGCATTTTTAATTTTTTACTAATCGCCTTTTATGGCGTGCCCTGTAGTCTATTATTGCTATTATAAAATATATTTTCTTGGTATTTTTTATTTGTTTACCTTTTTTTTACAAATTTCAAAAACTTTCACTTTTCAATAAGCAATTAATAATGGACACCATCAGGGCTGCCAATTTGTTATACTGTAAACTATAGAAAAGTATACATCATGCAGTTGTTGGCAGCACTGCATGTTAATTTCTTATAACATGGTCCATATTACAGTATTGGACCATGTTGTAAGTAGTCCATTTAAGCCACAATGGACCACGTAGTCCAATATTATCTGTAGGGAACAATGACATGGTCCATGCTTGCATAACATTGGACCAGTCCAGGGAGTAGTCCATTTCATCAAAATGGATCACGTTGTCCAATATTATCTGCAGGGATGACTTTCTTTCTTAGGAGCGCGGAATAGTTCCGTGATGTTTACAGAAACCAATTTGGTGGACAGTTGAAGTACTTTTGGAATATCTCGTATAGTTAAGGAAGTAAGCTAATAGGATGGTAGAGTTGAATTCTTGCTCGGCTATGGTATTATTATCAGCTCAAAAAATTCTTTAATTTGTGGGTAAAAAATCCGATTAAATAGATCGCATTCAATAATAAACTTAGAACATTTGTGGTCACGTTCGGTAGATTCTTAATCATGGAAAGTGATATCGAGTCCTACCCCGCAGATCTTCTAGTATTCTTATGTGTACTGACAACTTTTTCAATATATTGTGAATAAATATTTATCTCTGCATTCGTGAATGTTAATGCCTTGTCCAGACTAAAATCATTTATTAGGCTATTCGGTTGAAAGACTGCACTTAAATAATCTACAGAAACTTCAGCTTTATAAATAGCACTACATGCCCAGGTTTTATCAGCTTTCCTAAAAGGACCTTGTGCTTCTACCGGCGCACACAGGCCGGTGATTTCACGGATAAATTAAAAAAAAAAGTTCAAGTGCCGTGAAAACTAAAAGTAGTCTCTTAAAGTGCATAAAATTCTACATCAGTAGGCGAAAAAATAAATGTGAAATATGTAACGGTGTTTTTGTAATGACGCGTTGAAATTAAACATTGCGAGAAAAAATTTAAAAAATAGGCAAAAAAGAAAGCAAAAAACTTTTTGTAATTAAATCCGATTTATCGAAAGTTATTTTAAAAAGTAAAAAATATAGGCATGCAACCATCAAGCCGAGGCATTTATTCAAACGTTTTGCTTTGTAAAAAAAATGTTTGAAAGTGCTTTTATTTTTTAAGTTTATGAGAAATGAAAAAAGAATGGATTTTCTCAGTTTAAGTGGACGTAAAGTTATCAATTGGGCCCAGTTGAGTAGAGATTTTAACTTTATTTAAAAGCTTGAACAAATTAGCGTTATTTAAAAACAAATTATGCTGCGCATCGGTGCACCTTAGAAGTTATGAGCGCTTCAGGATTTTTGCTATAACTTTAATTGCTGTTGTTAATGTTATCGTCAATGTTTTATGTGTATTTATTATAGATGTGCAATTGTCGTGATTTGTTACGCACAAGTCAAGCGTGAGTCACGCGTGACCGCGGTTAAATTTTTATTTAACAATGATTTAAAAACTAGACTGCGTGAATATAAAAAAGTTAAATTCTCACGCACTCACGAACTAACTTTACCTTATTAAAAAAATGAATTTCTGAGTAATCGTATCCAAACTCATTCAATGGAAGGAAACTCAGCGAAAGCGTGCGTGATTTAAAAACCAATTTTATTTATTAATTGATAATTTTTTGTATGACAGGTACTCGTCTCCCCCCTCCTATACTTCCAAGATTTTTTTGGTACATGCGGTTTGTTCTAAGAGCTACGCACATCAAAGTTAGTGTGCCTCACTATTGTAGATGCAGATATAAGAAAATTAATAAATACTTTGTATGGTGGTATCCTTCTCCCCCCTTCTAAACCTCCAAGATTTTTTTGTAACATGCAGTTTGTTCTAAGAGTTTCGCACATCAAATTGTGTGTGGCTCACTATTGTAGTTATTCAGATATAGGCTAATTAAGAAATTTTTTGTATGGGGGGTACTCATCTTTCCCCTCCTATACCTCCAATGCAGTTTGTTCCAAGAAAAAAGGGCTTTTGGCCCCAGCGTGCGGCGCACAGTGGGAAATTTTACGAGAAGGCGGTCAAAATTCCATAACTTTTGACTGGATCGGTATTTTTTTATGCGATTTTTTTTGCTCGATAGGTGCGATGTTAGGCTTTAATTTGCGCTATAAAACGTAAAATTCGACTGATAGGAGTAAAAGTTATGGGGAGTTCAAAATGCATTTTCATTTTTTTGTTGAGTTTCGGTGTAAAAGTTGAATATTTCAAATATGATTTTTTTATAATTTATCATTATTTCTCTTGTATTTTGCAACTGATACTTATTTTTTATTGTCGAACTTAGATCCTGTCAGAAAATGCCAATATTTGGCCCCTGTAAATTTTTTAGTCCCAATATTCACAGGGGCCAAAGGTTGGCGTTTTTGGGAAAGACGAGTTGTTATAAGGATAAAACTGAAAAGGAATATTTTGAAAAATGCCCAAATAGCATTCTTGGCTATCGATAACATTTAAGGTAATTCAACTTTTATTTTTGGTTTGAGATGTATGTGTATTTTATTTTATTTTATTGGTTCGCTTTCGCTGTTCTGTATACTGATTTTTTTGTCCGTTTTAAATCCAAAAATAGTGCAAATGCTTCTTCTGGAGTAAATTTCATTTCTTCAGTTGGTGTAGGTATACTTTTTAAAATCCTCTTTGTGCGTTTAGGGCTCGCTTCCACTATTTTTTCAATTATTGCAATTTTTGTTTTCTTATTTTGCGTTGGTTGAATTTGATGCAGAAATGAATCCTTTATCATACTATGAGAAATTTCTTTATTGATATTTGCTAGCTTGCGTCTTCGTGATCTTTCACTGCAATTGTCAATTTGTTTTGCGGGCCGACCCACTTTTCCAGTTTCCTTAGCAGTTATTGACAGCTTCTTAAAAATCAGATCATTTGTTAGCCATTTTTCGTTGCGTAAGTAAAACGTTTTCTTGTTTCTAGAACATTAAAGGTACCGTTTTCTTAATGTTAATGAACAATTTTTAATTTTTATCTTATAAATCTTATGAAAGAATGGATTATTCATTATGTGTAACACAAAATCTTTTTCATCTTTCTGTTGAAAATATATATCTGCGAGAAGTTTATAACTGAACTTAGCCATTGTTTAAAAAATAATGAAGGTAAAATTATGAATGCATGCACTTTTATACTCTTGATAGAAGTTTTTTTAAATGATCTTTTGTTACTGCTTCTTTAAAACATAAAAACCCTTTTTTAAATACAAATTTAATCTTTTATTAGCATTTCTTTGAAACATAAAAAACCCCTGTTTTCACACTTTTTAAAAGGATAACATACCGGCAATAAATTAACAGGTAACATGTAGGTAATTTTCACGTAAAATATAACTTAATTAATTGATAACCTGACGTGCTAGATAATTTATGTGGCCTGAACTGCTTTATTTGTCGAAAATTCTTTAAGATTCACCTTCTTTAATTTCAGTAATTTTTCCTTGCAGGACTTATTTTTTGAACCGAATATCTTACCTTGGGTCACAGAAATTGCTGTAGTTCGCAAGGCCGTATCCAGATGTGCGTACAATGGGGTATAGAAATGTAGGTTAGATTCTGGACTACAAGAGAGTATAGGTTTTTTTTTGACGCTTTTTGACGCTCAGGACTTATGCTCTATAAAGTAGGAAATTTCCGGGAAATTTTGACATTAAAAAAAAAAAAAAATTAAATAGTTCTAGAGGTCGCAGAGTTTAATGCTTTAAACCACGTATAGCTAATAAAATAAACTAATACACAAAACTTATTCTGTCAAAAAATCTTAAAAAACAAAAAAGTTATGAGCATTTCAACTTCAAAAATTGACTCAGAAATTCAAAACTATAACCAAATATTGAGAAAGTCCATTTCGGACCACCCTGTTCTCAATGAAATAGTTGAAATAGGGTTTTAATTTTTTGGCTCCCGAGGTTCACTAGTATTTACTTTCACATGAATAAAAAAAATTTTAAATCGGAGAACAAAAAAAAAAATAATTTTGGCCGCCTTCTCAAAATATGAACCAGTGTGCGGCGGCTTAATATTTCTTGAAGCCTTTCAAAGGGAGAAATTTGTGTATCTTGTATTTGAAAGACTTTCGATTTATATTTTATTTATGCGATCCTCTTCTATGTGAAGGGCATTTCTAAGTTTCATAACAGTGGTGGCCAGCTTCTGCTGTGCAACAGGTAATCTATTTTGTTGCCACTCTCTTCTGAGATGTCTCTTTTCAAAAACAAGTTTCTTAATTTTTGAATTAAAAACAAATATGCCATTTCCCTTATAATTTCCACTCTTACTTCCAATTTCACAACTGATAGCTAAAGGTAGGGTTTTTTCGGCCATATAAAAGGTGTTCCATTATTAAAACTTTACTTTTACCTACCAGGTAGGATGAACCTTCCTTAAACTTCTCGGTCAAATTAGGTTAAATTAAAGTTGTAACAATGGAACACTTTTTATACGTCAGATTAAATCTTACCTTTAGCTATCGGTTAGTTGTGCAAAAGGGCCTTAGAGTGTTCCAGAGCTGAAGCCATCAATGATGTAAAGTCATTAATACCATGTTCACACGTTTTCGTGTTTCGCTCTCCCATTCCTGTTTCGCGCCCCAAACATGATCGAAACAACATGTTTTGCCATGCAAAATTTTGAGAGCGAAACAGGTCGTTTCATATTGAAACAGGCTGCGAAACAGGAAAAATGTACTGTCATCTCCAATTTTGTGAACAATTATCGTTAGTTTATCTGAACTTGCTCTCAAAAGAAATCCAAAAAAAATTAAAAAAACAAAATTAAATTGATGTTAAATACAATAAAGTGATAATTATAAAAAAAAATATTAATAAAAGTATTAAATAATAACGGCCTAATTTATAAAAAATAAAACCGGTTAATAAAGGGTTAATAAAATGGATTTTCATACAAAATCCGTTTAATAAACCCTTTATTAACATGTTTTATTTTTTATAAATAAGGCTGTTAATATTTAATTTTTACATACATTTTAATGTGTTTTAAATAAAATCACACAAACAACACAAAAAAAAATGTCAAAATGAAACAGGAATGAATAATATGAGCAGCATGTTTGGCAATCTGGTTTCAGAGAGCGAAACAAGTGGTTTATATCGTCGTATGAACATAGCATAACACTTTTGTCTACAACTTTCTCACGCTGCAAGCAAGGATTTAAGTGGATGTGACTGCTGATGTATTTTCTATATTTTAGCCAATTAATTAAAAAAACCACTGAGTTTGGTTTCTTTATTCTCCCGAAATATGGAATAGTCCAAAGATATGTTAAATTGTATTTTTGTAGATATTGAGCTTCGATTTATGTTTCTAACTATAGCAAAGTCTATTAGATCTGAAATTTTTCTAGAATCCGTCGGCCAGTAAGATGAATGTCTTGGGGAAACGAAATTAAAACAATTTTTGCGATCTGCTAGAACTTTAAGAAGGAGTCTTTCTCCAGAGTAGACGTGTACCCCAATAGGCATATTTTGCGTTATAGTTGCCACATACCAGAAAACGAGCTTTTGAAGAATTCTTCAAACTTGTTTTTGTCGATTGAAAACCGCGGAGAACAATAAATTAATAAAAAAAGGAAATCAAAGTGCCCAAAATAAAGTTGATGATGAGGTTTTAGAAAAAGTTAATTTAAATAAATTTTTTATACCCCTTGAAATAATATTTTAAAATAAAACAACTTACCATCATTACGTCCCGCCCAGCAATGAGCCGATGTCGACAGCATTACAAATAACAGCCACATAAACAACCACTTTGAAACCGCAACCGTTTTGTTCAATTTGGAACAGCCAACTAATGTCTTTAGCCAATAGCCAGGCAGCAGCTGCCACAAAGGAGTTCTTAATGTAACTCCCGCATATGCTTGTTTAGCACTGGTTGAGGAGGATGCTGCTACTGCTCCTCTAATTATTTCCAAATTCTTTTGTTCTAAATTATTACATTCGCTGCCAATAGTATCACGTTTTAATTGTTTAAAGCACCTACATTCCGCATTTAATATCGTTGTATACGAAGGATTTAATAATGATGATGATAATGATGATTGTGTTGTTGAGGGAGTTTGAGTTTGTGATGTGTTAGAATTTAAAGTTTTTGTATAAAATAATAATTTTTTATAATTAATATAGGAATTCTTGTCCTGCTCCTGCTGCTTTACCTCCTCCTTCCCGTTCTCATCATTATTTCTTAATCTTAAATTAATATTTTCTTTTACATTTCCAGCTTTAGAGTGATTATCATACACTGCCTCCTCATTGTAGGCTGCTGCCTTGTCTTGTAGCTGGCCATCACAGTTTATTGAGGACATGAGGTTGTTTTCCAGTTCCGCTTGCTGCTCTATGTCTTGGACATTGCTAAGCATAATTTTGTTGTTGCTGTTATTTACAATATTATTTTTATTATGTTGATTATAATTTAAACAATGACATCTTGACAACACTGACGTGTTGTTACTTTTAATGTTGGTGCCATGATGGTCCTTCGAAACGTAAGGACCACGACCACACGTTAAGTTTCGTTGTTGTTTTTCAGTTTCTTGTTGTACTTCATGTCTTACAGTTTGTTGCATAAGTGGTGGTAGTTGTTCTTGTTCTTGCTGTTGCTGTTGCTGTTGCTGTTGCTGTTGCTGTTGTAGTTTGGAACCATGTGTTTTTTGTTTTAATGTCTGCTCCTGTTGTTGTTGTTGTTTTTGTAGAATATTTCTACGACCACGTTCTCGTAGATATTTTGTACTACGATTGTTCGCATAGTTTACAAATGGGGTTGATAGAGAACTCAGCGTTGAAGTTGAAAATAATGATGAAGATGATGACGATGATGAGGTTTTGTCTTCTTTTAGGTGTTCTTGTTGCTGCTGTAGTTCTTTTTGTTTCTGTTTTTGTTTTTGTTGTTGTCTTGTTTTATTATTATGATTATTAGATGAATTCAACAATGTTATTGTTGTTGTTTTTGTCTTTATCGTTGTTGTGGTCTCTAAGGCAGGCATTTCATAATTTTCATAATATTTATCCTTTTGTTGTAAATTTTGCTCCTTAACCTGCTTTTCTTCCTGGTATTCAGATCTTGCTTGTACGTCTCCTTGTTGTTGCACCAAAGTATTACGATTATGACAACAGCTGCTGCTACTTGTTGTAGTTATACAACTGCTACATTTGCCCATAATACTGCTTGGACAGACACATTGTGTTTTACAACTCATAGTAGTTGTAGTAGAAGTCAGATTCGTATTGGGTGTATTACTGCAACAAGACCTGCTAAAGTTGTTGTTGTTGTTTTTGTTAACGATGGTGCTATTCGAATTTATAGCATTATTATGATTATTACGACTGATATTCAGACGATTACGGGCCACATGTGTCTGTTGGTGTAAGACAACTGCTGCTGCTGCTGCTGTTGCCTTTGTTGCTGTAGCTGTTGCAATATCTTGTTCATTACCCAAACACTGTTGTGGCATTGACTGGGCTCGCGTTGCTGTGGATGTTACAACATTCTTACACGGTTGCAAAAAAGGCGCTAAATATATTAATGTCGCCCTCATTTGTGTTGCCGTCATCGTTGCTGTTGCTGTTGTCGTTCCTTTCAAAGATGTTGTGGCGTGTTTTGAATTCTAAAATAAAAAGAAAACACCATATCTTAGAGTTAAAAAATTGTACATACAGCAAAAGAAAAAAAAAGAAATACAAAAAAAGACATTAAATATAAATAACTTTAGTAAAAAAAAAGAATACAAAAAATGTACTAGTCCTCTTTATTTCAAACACAAATGAAAAATATACTTGCAATTTTTTGTTTTCCAAGAAACGTGTAAAATATTTGATTGGTATTCGTACAATGTTTCCCCCTGCCTTAAATTTTTCTTTCATTTTTTTTTTTTTATTTCTTACATCTGTGTAAGAAACTTGATTAACACAGGGGTTGTTTCTTTTTTTTTCAGGAGAGAAGGGAGAAAAGGAAAAACGTTACTTTATAATAAGCTGTAACTTTAACCATCTTATAGATTTTGACATAACGCTACCCCAACTCCTAAAGACTACAAGTCATTTTAAAATTAAACATGAAATTTATAAATTTAATACATTAAAAATGTTGAATTAACAATATGGGCTCTTGTAGGTTTTCAAAAATAGAGTCCTTAAATATTTATGAATGTATACCTACTTTTTGTACATTTTAAGAACACATAAAATTTCTGCGAAAAACGTTGCCACAATCGTATCTAAGATATTTTTGTTTCAGTTAAAAATACCATTTTGGTTGGGTTTAATACAGGGTGTTTCTTTAGAAATAATAGTAGAAATTGGCAATCTTTTAAAAAGGAACTTAACAAGATTGTCTTGAGATTCTTTAATATTAACAGCAGAACCTTTTTCGCAAAAACTACGTCATTATTAAATCTCGTTTGAAAAAAAAATCATTTTATTTGTCATTAAATTTAAGTCTAGGACAAATCGTGGTATATATGTACTGACATTATCCACAGAGATCTTAACATCCCTAACATCCAGGAAAAAATTAAAAAGTATTTAGTCAAATACATAGATAAACTAATGGTCCATCCCAACTACCTCGCTCGGGATCTAATCAAGTTCGAAGGTCACCGGAGGCTGAAAAGAACCGACACTTTGGGTCTAGTAGGCTTTTTTGACACTTAAATGCAATTAATTTGCGGTACTATTGGTAATGGCTAATTAATACAAATAAGAATTAGGATTAAGCTTTAAATACATATGTGAACTTCTCGAGAAAAGGGACCTAGTGTGTCAAAAACGGGTTTGGACTTAATGCTAAGTTCACACTTACGTTTTTAAGCGTTTTTAATCAAAGCCGTTCACATTACATTTGAGATGATTAAGATGACAGATGATTAAGAAAAACAAAAACACACAACAAACACACAAAAAAACAACAAACAAATGTATATTTCTTTAAAGTATTAAAAATGGATAAAAACACTTTTATAAAGTTATCAGAAGATTATTTAATAATTTTAATGATGAAATTGTGAAAATTTATGAATTATTTAAGGAAAAAAATAAAAACATTAAGCAGAAATCTTGGCCGGTTGTACACGATCATGTTGGCGATTCTACATTTGAGGTATGTTCAGTGGATTCTATGTGATTTATGAAGTGATTTAGTTGTAATCATGTCAATTTGAAGTGATTAACAAATCACTTCAATGTATGGGTAATCATCTCGATTTTGAAGTGATTATAGCTTAATCACGTTCGAACTGCTTCAACGCGTTTAAGAAGCCAAATGTGAACATACTATAAGAGTGGATTCTGGTACCTGAAAGGGTGTAGAATAAGATGAAATGAGTTAGATTTCTGATAAAAATTTATTTACCCCATAAAACATCACCCAACTGAAGGTGTGTTCACAGTGATAATGCGTTATGAAACTTTAAATGCGTTTTTCTCAAAACTTCATTTTCACACACAAGGTCCCTTTTCTCAGAGAAGGTCATAATTTTCGACAAGAAAGTTTCAATAAAAAAAAAAAAAAATGACTTTAAAATTAATTCTTGAAAACATATTATCTTAAAAGTTTCTTTTTAGAAAACATGCCTTTTTTGTGAAAGGTATGTATGTATGTACTTTATCTATGAACCAGGGTTTGAAAAACTGCAGTCGAAACCAAAAACTGTCCAACAAAAAACGGAACTGTGTGTACAACTTTTCATTTTTTGAGTTGGTTTGACCGCAAATTTTTATATTTCATGAATCAGAAGTAAAGGCAAGAGTTTTTTTTTGGCCACTGACATATGAAGAAGTGAAAGAATTGGCTGTTTTTCTAGTTTGACGGCACTTTTTAAAACGCTGCTAAGAACAAGTTAGAGTGTTATAATCGGCTGTACCGAGTCTTTGATACCCTCCACCGACAGTTCGAATATTTCAACAGTGGGATCTATATGATATCTATATATGTGGCATTTTGCCAAAAGATCTTAAGTCGAGATAAGATACCAAAAAAGTTTTTCAAAAAAAACTTGGTCAAAAAATCATTTTTATTAAACAATAAAATAAACCAAAATTAAAAAAAAATTTCGTTTATAATACAAAATTTTAAAAACGTAAACAAAAATGTTTTCTGAATGAAAATTCGTATGATTAACAACATTTTTTTTTTCAACTTTTTTAATTTGACTTAAGATGGCTTTTCAAAATACCACAGATATTATTTATTTATCTTTATAAAAATGAACGTCAGCATTAAAATTGGTTGCGGTTAAGACCTATATTTAATTATTGTCCGACAATCAGAAAGTCTTTTGCTTTACTTTTTAGCGATTTGAACTGGCTTGAGGGGAATTTATATTGGAGCCATGGTTAATTATGGAACAATTATCCCAAAACTAAAGTGATTTCTGGTATTAAAAAACATAAATTTGAATAAATATCAATACAGCAGTGAAATTAGTTTTAGCGTTTACAGTGAATTTCAAAAGTCTGATTAATATGGGATCTAAGGTAAATTATAGAGCGTATATCGCAAAATTGCATGACATTTTTCTGGCCATATGAAGCTTAGTTGGAATATTTCTGCTACGGTTTTAGGCGTACATATTTAATTAATTTACCAGAGTGGGCTTTATATGGGGCCTATAGTAAATGAAGTAAATTATGGACCGATCATCACGAAATTCAAAAGTGTGATTTCTAGTCCTATTAAACTGTGACGTACCAAATTTTATTATGATAGCATTACCTATTACGGTTTAAAGCATACTGAACTGTTTTCCTGGAGAAGGGTTAATATGGGACCTACGGTAAAATTTTTACCTATTTTCACAAAATTTGACTGTGCAATTCCTTTTCTAAAAAACTGTGACGCACCAAATTTAATTATGAAAGCATTGCTTGTTACGGTTTAAGACGTACTGATATGTTTTCTGGGAGTAGGGTTTATATGGGGCCTAGGGTAAATTATGGACCGATCTTCACGAAATTTAACAGTGTGATTTCCATTCGAATAAAACGAATCTGTGCAAAATCTTAAATCATTCTGTGCATTATTCCACCATTTGTGTTAGTTTTTATAACAAAATTATCAATTTTGGTGGTTCCACAATTTGATTCACAGCTCTGATCCTACTGAACCGAGTTTGCTGGATTTCAATCACAAGCTGCTTAGGATAACTACAAGCAATTTGACCCCAAGTTTGTTCATTTCGTTTGAGTTTTTCGAAAGTGAGTGTGTTTCAACAGACGGACAGAAATTGCTAAATCGACTTAGAATTACTCAAGGAGCCCGAATGTATATAATTTATGGGGCCTGGGATGAATAATAAAAAAGTTTCAGACGGAATGGCAAACTTAGTATACCCTCATTCACCACTAGTAGTGGTGGAGGGTATAAAAAGGTTTTTCTTTTAAAAAAATTATTATTTTTTTTTTGAACCACCAGTACTACTGGTTAAAGATTGATGTTTGACTGTTGGCTGGCAGGCACCACAGTGATGCAAAGGTTAGCACTCAAAGAATTCTGATAAAGGAATGTGGTGATTCTTGAAACATGTAAGTTCAACCAAGGTTCGAGCCCCAGCTCAGCCCTTGAAAATTTCAATGTTGTAAAATTCCTTCGGTAAAAATAATTTAATGAAAATTAAATTTGATGAACTCAAGCCTAACTTAAAATATTGAAATTGAAAATTTACAGTTCAACTAAATCACAATTGTTCTTAAAATTATTTTTTTTAAAAAAAGGAAGCAACAAAATTTAAAAAAAAAAATTTTAATTTTATGTTTTATTACAAAAAGGTTAAAGAGGATCAAAAGTAGAACGAAAAAGGTAATTTTTTCCGTTCTTGTTTTTCTCCCCAATGAAGTATCAAAAATTTCAATATTGTAGTATAAGCCCATAATTTAATACGTAAATATCAATCAATAGAGAAAAATGTTTTGTCAAAAAAATACCAAAATTAGGTTAAGGTTTTTACCCCTTAAATGTGAGAATGTCCAAAAATGACAAGTTAATAACTTTATTTTTTGAATAAGTTACGAATTTGATATAATTTTTATTTCTATGTTTATTGGCTTAAAAGACAGAAGGGGTGACAAAAAAGTTCCAAAATACAGGTTTTGCCAGTTTAGTCCCCAAAAAGGCAGAATTTTTTTAATGAACAACGATAAGTATTAATTTTTTTTTATCTCTTTTAGTTAAGGAGGTATGAGTTTAGCGAACCTACACGTTTTCACCCCCTAAGCATTTGAATTTCCAAAAATCAAATCTTAATGGATCGATTTGGCGAGAGACCGACCTTCGGTCCAATTTCATCCTTTTTTGCTTAATGGTTGCGCAATTATGAATCAGACTGTCAGTCAGTAACGTTATAATTTTATGTATGGAGCCGAAGCAAACCAAGTTAAAAAAGAAATATCGAAAATATTTTGAGTTTGAGTAAGTGAACTTTCATTAATTTCTGAAGTCATTGACTTAGGTTTAATACCGTTACCTTAGGAACGAAACACTTTTTGATTTAGTCCGTAACAGAACTGAAAGGAGTAAAACTTTACGGAGAATTTGGCACTATATTGTATTACATTTCATGACTTGCTTCGGTTCAGCTCTGAGGGCTCCATATACAGCAAGATAATTATGATAGAAAAAGTACGATTAAACCTCATTCCTGTTTTTAAAAAAGTATGATTCATAAATTGTTAATTTCAGAAATATTAAAAAATAATCTACTTTTTAGGGTTTTCATTTAATGTTGTTAATAGAAATTAGAAAAGGAATTACGAATGTATATATACTCTTGCCACTTTAAAGGTTAGTAACCCAAATCGTGGCACATTTAGGCCATTTGAGGCACTTTTGAGTGTTTGATGACCCTGTGGTACTTTCTTATCTCTTTTGGCCCTTTCAGGTCAGAGTTCAGCAAAAATACTAAAAACCGTTCAGTACATTTTGTTAAAGTTATTTGCTAACTGTTTCGAACACCACTTTTATTTACAACACTGTTTGTTTGTAAAGGACCAAATAAACCACACAAGCAAATTGACCTAACATATGAAAAACGTTTGACGCATGTTTGTACAAAAATCGATAACTTTTATTGGCTCTTTTAAGAAAAAACTTCTTACTATTATTTGCAAATCTCTGATGTTTTTGAAGCTATGTCTGTCTATACCTTTCAAATATTTGTCGTCCTACACTTAACAACTAGTTTTATTAAAAAATTGTTTGCTTTCCAAAACGTTTCCTGGATCAAACATCTTTTTAGAGTTTCTAAATTAGATTATACAATTATTTTCTTACAAATTACTGGTTACGCTTTTTTCTTTTGATTTTTTTGTCAAGTTTTTGTTAAGGGCTAGTTTTTGACTTCGCATTTGTTAAATATTTTGTATCTTTAAGTTCCCTTTAAATACGGAATTAAGTTTTCCAGTTATTTTTTAAATGTCACCTTAATAACTTACTTTGCCTATTGTAAGTTTCTTTAAGTTTCCATGGGGTATTTTCTTGACAGGGTGGACTCAATATCACATAAGCGTATGCCAATTTTAGCCTTTTCACACTTGTCAACATTTAACATTTATTTGCGAAACAATAGGGCAAAAAATCAAAATTTTTCAACATCTTTACAGAATGTTATACCATGTTCACACGGACAGCAATATTCGTGTTTCGCGCTCTTATTCCTGTTTCGCGCCCTAAACATGATTGAAACGACTTGTTTCCCCATACAAAATTTTGAGAGCGAAACAGGTCGTTTCATTTTGAAACAGGCTGCGAAACAGGAAAAATGTACTATCATCTCCAATTTTGATAACATTTATTGTTAGTTTATCTGAACTAGCTCTCAAAAAAAATCAAAACAAAGAAAAAAATTGATGTTTAATATATTTAATAAAGTGAGAATTATAACCTAATAATATTAATAAAAGTATTAAATATTATATTTTTAAGTTTTTTTTACTTTTTTATCTACTTTAAAAAAAAATCACACTAACAACACAAAAAAAATGTCAAAATGAAACAAGAATGAATCGTATGAACAGCATGTTTGGCAAACTAGTTTCAGAGAGCGAAACGAGTGGTTTATAGCCTTTCACACTTGTCAACATTTAACATTTAACATCAATTTGCGAAGATGTTGGAATTTTCCCATAAGAAATACATAGGGCTAATTACAAAATTTTTCAACATCTTAACAGAATGTTACTATCTCATTTTGTTCCCTTTTACATTTTTCGATTCTTTTAGTGTCATCACTAGAAAAGTGGCAATAAATTCTATTATTATTGTGGCATCACTGACAAAATGGAAGTTGCTTTGAAAGCAGCGTTACCATTTCTCAAGTTTTTACTTTTTTGCAAGCCTTATTTTGCTTAATTTTGCTTAAATTATTAAACAAAATGAATGAGAAAAACATTTTGGTGTTATCTTTTAGAATATTGGCACTTTTGTAGAAAAAAAGTATTTTAAAAAAAGAAAATTTTTTTTTCAGAAATGGTGACATTTTTCATTGATAGTAGATGTTAGACGTTTCAAGTGTGAACGCGTATTTCACATTTTCAACATCTTCCATGCGTTCTTCGGAAATGAATGCAAGTGTACAAAAGGTATTAAACGTACCTTTTGTTTAAAAAATTGAGGGAAAACGGAGATGTAAAACTCAAGGTAAATAAGGGTGAAAGTAATTTTAGCGTAGGATAATTAAGCGGGTTTTACTGTGACACTTACCACCTTCCTCACAACTTACCGATAGCTAAGTGTTTCATTATTATTACTTTACTTTAGATCAATTTAGAAAGCGATAAGTTAAAGGAAGGTTAAAGTAAAGTTTTAATAAAGGTACACTTTTAATACAGCCGATAATATCCTGCCTTTAGCTATCGGTATGTCGTGAAAGCAAGGGTTAATATCATATAAATAATAAAAGATTTTTAGTCGTTTAATTTTTGTTTGTTGGAAAGATGATCCCATTTCGATTTCTAGAAACTCTCAGTTATTAAACAAAAAATACTTAATTGGTAAAACATTTTAAATATTTAGCTACTATTAAAAACTTAAACTTTATTACTTTTTCTCTTGCGTAAACAAATAAAATATCCAATTACCAAATTCTCGAAAATCCACTACAAATTTCACACCAAAAAATTTTAGAAAACAAAAACGAAAATAAATTGTCAAAAAAAGTATTTGAAAAATAATCAAACGCAACACGCTCAATAAACACACCGAATCTTTAACAAAACGAACTGATGAACTGTGACAATTTTACGCCTTTAAATTGAAAAAAAAAAAAAAAATCCAAAATGAAAACAAAAACTCAAAATATCTCCCCTTTCCAAAAAAATTAAAACTAAATTATTTAAAAAAAAAAAAAAATAATTTAAAGACACATGTATAAATTTCAACGCATTAAAATGCAGTAAAATATACTTTTTTAAAACACTTAAGACGAACATAAATCAAAAAAACTAAAAAAGAAATTATAACGAAAAACTTCATCGCCATTAAAACAACAGAAATTATAACAAAATTTATTAACAAAACCGGCAAATAAAATTGAAAGCAAGATTTTTTCCCCCTCTTTGAAATTAAAAATCCTCAATTTTAAAATGGAGCCATTTGCTTGGAGAAACTGTAACGCAAAAGTATCTACAAAATTAATTGGAATTTTATTTTTTTATTTTTATTTTTTAACAATTTATTACTTTACACTTACACAAACATTTTTACACATTTCCACACTTCATAATTTTATTTTAATTTTTTTCTTTTTTGGAGGGGAATCTAAATCGTTCAAAACGTCCGAGCAATTTTTGTTTTTTATTTATAAAACTGTCAATAGTTTTTAGAAAAAAAAATTTTTTATGGGGCTCTGGAGAAGCACTGTGCATATAAAACTCAGGATCGTTGGCTGAATAAATGACTGAATGTTGGAATTGTAACTGACGGCCGTTACGCAATTGTGTAAAAGTGATTATTTATCTGTAAATCTTGAAAATACTTGTGTGAGTGTATGATTAATGGTCAGTCAGCCCGTCCTACAAAAAACAGTGTAAATGTCACCTTTTCCATAAGAAGTCATTATTTAAGTTATTAAACACTATTGGAGTGCTTGGGCGATAAATCTTAAAGTTAAGTTAAGAGGACATTTGCAGATTTTTTCATTTTATATAATATGATTTGTTTGTAATATATTTTAAATCTTTTCAGTAAATGTAATACACATAGTGTAAGCAGGATTAGTAAAATCATTTCGCACAACAGTTTTCGTAGCCTACACCACAGTGGAAAGAGACATAAAAAATTTCGTTGGTCTGTATGTAGTAAGGCCTTAACTAACATAATTGCAACTTTACAGAAGAAGGTAAAAACATAATAGAAACTGTATAAAAATGTAAAATTGCTTGTAAAACTTTTGATACTATTGCCCCGGTAGAACCCCCGCTAGGGGTTGCGGGTTCGATTCCCGCCAGAGACCCTGGTTTCGTTCCTGCAGAAAAGCGTAGAGCTTCGCGGGATTAGTTTAGGGAATTTAAAAAAAAATTGAATAATAAAAAAAAAATATTAAATTTTTGTGACGTGGTGTATTGTGTGAAATGTATAAGAATCAATAAAAAATCAATTTCTAAAAAAAATCAAGTTAGGGCCATTCGACATGAGACCAACTTTATGTATTAGGGTTGCCATTAAGTGTTAATTATTTTGCAATATTTTCTTGCGGTCGCCTAATTAAGTAATAACAAACAAAAGTGCTCAATAATTCTGCTGTGCTAAATCGTTGATACCCTCCAGCGACAGTTTAAATATTTCATGAGTGGGCTTTATATTCGATATATTTATTATAAAACATTCTTTCGAAAAATTGACTTGACAGTATGATAATTCATTCGAATTTTAGGCGTATTAAAGTCTATTCCAAAAGTGTGATTTATATTGGGCCCATGGTAAATTGTAGTCTAATTTGTACCAAATTTGGCAGTATGATTTCTAGTCCTATGAAACTAATTTAAAGCATATTTCATTACAAAAGCGTTATTCTTTACGGTTTTCAACATACTTAAATGTTTTCCGAGAAGAGGCTTTGTATGGGGTTTATGGTAAATTATTTACCAATATTCACAAAACTTAATAGTCTAACTTCTAGTCGTATAAAACGAATTTGTGCAAAATTTAATAAGAATCGGTGCATCCCGTCACAAAAGTATGGTAGTTTTTTTTTTTTATCAAAAATATAAGTTTTTTAGGAAGGTTGTTCCACATTTGTGGTTATAACTCTTTTCCTACTTAGCCGATTGTGCTGGATTTCTATCCCAAACTGCTTTAAAGAATACAATTTGACACCAAAATTGTTGTTTTCTGTTGAGTGTTTCGAAAGTGGGAATTTTTTCAATAGACCATGAAATTGCATTAGTGTCCAGATTGTGAAGTTCTATTCTTGCAATTTTTATATCTTTATCTATCTTTCCTCTTCTTATTTTGATATTTTATATATAAATACAAAACAAACCTACAGCCAACTTCAAGTTGAGAAGTGTAAGAATTACAAAACAAAACAGAATTGCATAGTTCATGAAACTAAGTACCCCTCTTCTTACCAATCCCACCAATAAAGTCATGAATTGCTGCAACTAAAATTACAAGTCTGGACGATGACTTAGTATTATTATTATTTACCACAAGTGGTGGTGGAGGGTATAAAAAATACATTTTTTGGAGAAAAAATGCAGCTTTTAGGGAAAAAATATAACCCTTTTTGGAAAAAATTTTAAGAAACACTTGCACGACAACCAAAACCTTGCAAATTAAAAATGTTGTAATCCCAAAAATTACTTGGATAACTTGCTTTATTTTTCGATTTTCTTGCGAAAACAATAGAGCAAGCTGTTTTTGTTTTCCCTCAACCTACTTATAACTATAGTTAATGTTGGGAGAATTCCAACCAATTGTAGTAGGGAATGTAAGCAAAGAAAAAAACACACTGTTTATTGTTGTTGTTTTTGTTTAAGCTTTCATATTGTTACAAGTAAAACTGGTACTTATAATTCTTATACGCTTAACAGTTTTATTTGTATAATATCTTTAGCCTTTCTAAAATCTTTGTATGAAGGTTCCTGATGATCTGGCCAAAGCAACCAGTGAAATGTGCATAGGATTAGCTTATCCTATCGACAATAAATTTCAATATGTTTATCAAGAATAAAAATAGGGAATTAAGCACGACAAGCAAAATCTTGTTAGTTAAAAAAATTTTGTATTTCCAAAAATTACTTAGATGAAAACGTTTGTTGTTAATATTTTGGAATGAAATATGAACTTCATTGGAATAGTGGCATAGTTGTAAAAAGTGTGTGATTTAAATGGTATTTTTGGATAAGTATAATTGATTAGTATAATTTAAAAAAAGTCCTTTTAAAAAAAGAACATTTTTGAAATTCTTAAAAAAATTTAATTACTGAAATAAAGTGACATTTTTGAAAAAAATTTAAAATTGTATAGTTTTGGAAAAATACGTTTCTGCAAAAATAAATTTTTGAAATTGTTTTTTTTTTTTTTTTATTGTAATGAATATTTTTTTATTCATATTTGCATTCATCACTTTATTTTTTCTGCCAAAGTGTAAAATTTTAGGTATACAGTGATGTATTTTTTAGTTCATTACAAGGCGAATTCAACAACAGTTAACAACATAGGCATTTTGCATTGCATTGTTAGTGTTTATGGTTCGAAATGTCAACCGTTTCTAACCAAATCAAGACAAACTGCATCACTTGGAACTGAGTAGATTGTTGAGATTTTGCCAAGATCTAGTCGTCACAGAGGGGTTTTCATTTTGTATGGGAAATCTTATTAAAACCAACTAGTTTCGGTTCAAAATCTCGTATGTCAAGATTTCTCTTTGCTGTAATGCCATGTTACCACGGTACGTGATTCGCTCTCTATTCATGCTTCGCATGCCAATCATGAACAAAGCAACTGCTTCGCCATACAAAATTTTGAGAGCGAAGCACGAAAAGTTACTCTCTTCTCCAATTTTTATCGCAAGTTTATCTGAACTAGCTGTTGTCAACTCGGTGCGTTTCGCACCATTTTTGGTGCTTTTTTAAATTATTTCTGCGATAACAATAATGATGAAAATATTAACTTTATTAATTTGGAGTTATTATAATAAATTTTTGATCTCTTTTTAAAATGTTTTACGCAGAATTTATTAAATTAATTTACAAAAATGTATCATCTCGTTCAAATGAATGCAAACATCAATACTATCCCCCATATTCATAAAAAATATTTTTGATTAATAAAAGGTTTATAAATATAAAATATTTTTTTGAATATGGGGGTTTGTATTTATGTAGAAATTTGTTTAATTTTTTTATGAAGTTTTTGGTTTTTCTTTTTTAACTATGTAAAATACGATAAATTATGAACTATTGTTAATTTTGAATCCTTAAGCTTCGTACAGACGATGGTCAGATCTTACAATGTTGTCATTAAATTTGCCTAAAAATGTCTTGCAACTGTTTGAACATTGTAAGCTCATTTTCATTTGGCAGATGTGTAAAATTAATGCATCTGACAATGGTGCCATTGAAAAATGACAACATTGTAAGATTTGACCACCGTCTGTACGAAGCTTTACTAGATATCTATGTATAGTTGATCTCTTTATAAAAAAAATTTGTATATATTTTATGTAATTAAAAAATATGTAACTAGTACATATGAATACCGAGTCGAATTCAACAAGGTAAACTCGTCGCTACAACAATTACAACTCTAACAAAAACAACAGAAGTATACATACTTTGTAATCAATTTTAATAAAAGTTTTACACAAAATGAGTTGTTTCGCAAATAATTTTAAGTCTGAGTTCATACGGCTCATGTCTTATTGACAAGATTCTTCCTTTTTCTTCTTTGAACATGAATTGGCGTTCAAATGATTCATGTCGACGACATGTTTTTTTTTGTATAGCAGTTGCTCTAAAGAGTATTTTGTTGAATTCGCCTTGATTGAATACAAACAAATTTGTGTAGTTTTTTTTATGTTTGTTAAATTTTATTTTTTTCCTAAAAACTCTGAACTGTAAAGACTGTTTAATAGTTTTACAGTAGAATCGTGAAAAAGTAAACCGAAATATTCCAAGGGGTTAACTTTTTCGAACTATTAAATTTTCTAAGCGGTATTTAATTGTAAAAAATGCAATAATAAACACATTCTGCTGTATTTTTAATATAAAAATAAATATTTTAAATAAAAAAGAAATTCTAAACTTGCTGCGTTTTTTTTCTCTCCATTTTTGTGCGTTTTGAAAATGCAAAGTTACCAACACTGATTTGTTTATTAAAGACAACTGTCAATTCGAAGCAAGTAGATACGTCGTGTAAACACCATGATTCATTAACATGATTCAGAGAGCGAAGCAGGTGATTCAAATCGTCGTGGAAACATGGCATAAATGTACTATTAGTATCACAAACAACACCTAAATCTAAGATCTCATCAATATTTGATAAAACAACTCCATTTAATACATAGTAAGAGACTAACTAATGACAACATCTGTAATATGTCTTAACATAACATTTATTAATGTGTATTGAATTTGTTCACATAATTTATGTTATGATATTGAAATGTGAATGCATACTTTTTTCTTGAATTACTACCTATGTATGTAAATATGCAACTACGTATGTAAATATTCAGCATTTTACTTAATGGATTTTGTACTTTATCTTTACAATAAAATCACATCTTAACAACAGAATTAATATTTAGTGAATAAATATTAATAAATATTAAATGTAGACAATCTAGAGATTCTTTTCAAGTCTTCTTGAAGTTCAAATTTATCTGTAATTGTCAATATACATAGGTTTACAAACTTTTAAAGAAAATAAGAGTTTATAATAGAATATTAATAACTTCCCTGAGGAATGCCAGTTATAGAGACAAATGGTTGAAAATAAATAGAATTTTTTTATGATAGTATTTTTTTTTTTAAATGGAAAATTTAATTAAGAAAGATTGAATGTTGAAAAAAAATAATGTTAAAAGAAACCTTACTCAGAAAAGTACTTTTTTTAAACAAAATTCAACAAAAGAATCTTTTTTACCGTTTTTAAAGTATCTTTTTTAAAAATATGTAACCCAATTTCTCTTTAAAGCACCCTTTAAAAGGTGAAGTTTTGTTTTTTTTTTTTTTTTTTGATTTGTTGTTTAGCTTCAATTTAATTTCCTTTGAAATTTCGCAATTACTTTTTCCCGGAACTAATATTCTTGTATTATTTTTTATGTTTTAATAAAAGAAATACATAAATAAAGTAGAAAATAGAAATAAATGGAACACATGCTCTAGAATACAGCAAATGCACACCCAGGTACATGTGGATATTCTTATATGAATAATTATTATTAACATTTGGATGATGCTCAAATATTTTACGAGTGCAAACAACCTGGAAGTTGCTAAAATAGTTTAAGTCATCGTTACGAAATGGGCACAATTTTCGATGGCTCCTTTTAAAACACCAAAAATTTAATTCTCTCAAACAGTCATGCATGTGTATTTTGTTGGGCTTATGGGAAAATCATCAAACGTTCAACCGACCAAATGGTTAAAAGAAAAAAAAAAGCATAAAAAATATTAAGAAAGCGAAAAAAAATAAGACCATAACCGACCGACCAAGCGACCACCTGACAGGGTGAAAATTTATGTTTGCATGTTTATCTACAATTTATTTCGTACAGCGATGATGAGGTGTGTGTGTGTGTGTTACGGACGAAAAGTGTGCTGACTGAATGGGTTTTCTGTCAAAGAGTGTATGTTGGTTGGTGAGTGTATGTAGAGTGTGTTTTCCTTTTCCGTTACAATCCATATAGAAGGATGTATGTATGTGGCAAAACACAACTACGAAAAGTGCTGGTTTTTAACTTTACTACACATGTGATAAAAAGGAGTCAATAGACATAAAATACATGCAATACAAACACTTTACATTAAAAATACATGGATACATACTATACATATAATAATAAATATACTATTACGCGGATAGGCTGCAAAGTTATGAGAGAAACTAGAATAAGACCCCTTTCAGACTCGGCAAGTTTGTTGCGCAAGTTACTTGTCGACAACAACAAAGTCTGTACACAAATTGTTTTTCTTTACCCCAACCTTACCGCTAACGTCTACGTACCAAGAGTTGCGCAAGAGACTTGCGCAAGTAACTTGCCGAGTGTGAAAGGGGTCTAGGGAATTTAAGAAACTAACTAATTCTAATCTGATTCTTCCGAGTTTATTAAATTTTTCTTCTTTAAGACTACTGGTTTTATCTCTATATCAATTTTTCAGTTGCTTCTTAAATCTAAGTAGTTTTTATTTCTTACCCAACATTTCGCAAACAACCTATGCATTAATACAAGTGCTAAATATTTACCATACACAAAAAGGATATTTAACCGAAAATAAACATGAAGACCACAAAGCGAGAAAAAAACAGCAGCAAGCGACCAACAAACAAACAAACAACAATAAGCACATGTAAAAAATTGTTAATAGGAAAATAAGTATTTTTTCTTTTAATTTTCCACACTTTTTCTTTGTTTATGACTTTGATACGAAGGATACTTTTACACGCTTTCACGCACACACACACATAAACAATGTCTGACTCTATTTTGGTTAAACATTTTATTATAATGAAACCAAAGAGAGTCCTTTCTGTTTGTTCTTTTGTTTTAATTTTATATTTTTACATACAACACTGACATATTTTATTATTATTACTTTGTGTGTGTTGTTGTTTATTCGCAATTTTATTCTCAAGCTATTATCATCTTTTCTTCTCTTTTTACACAATTTATTTATTTAAATGCCGCAAATGACTAATACACAGTGTTACGCCGTGAGAAATGTTTTAAAACTTGAAAAAAGTTGGGGAAAAACGTTCCACATACTGACTTATAGTCCTCATTATTATAATAATTAAAGTTTTGATTTTTGAATTAAAGAAAAATAAAAGATGTGGATCACTTTGAGACTGGGCAACTTTAAAAAAGAATAAAACTTTGATATAGGTATTTCCTTCCTTCGAACAAGTGCTAAAAATTTTGGCTTATTACACAGTGGATCTTATTCACTTGGGTGAGAGTTACTAGCACCCACAGGTAGTAATTTAACTGTAAAATCCGGCAGAAGTATACTCTTGCCCGTTGCTTAGGAACTGGATATATCTAATCTCCGTTGCTTTAGGAATTGCCAGCAGCATCTGTTGACTATAGCAGCAGCACTTAGAGATGATACGTTCTCACATTCGAACTTTCACAAGTGAAAACTCTCATATAGTTCAGGAACTAGCTTTCCATGTTGTTGGGTTTAAACTACAGCCACCCCGTGATCCCCAAAAACATCCTCCCGTAAGAATAGCACTCCTTGTGATTGAGCATCATTCTGTAAAACACACATTTCATACGACACTCAACTTCACTATCGGTACCTCAACTTTTTTTCTCTCAGCTCTCAGCAGTATTCATCGCAAACGCACTCCACTCTTCACAACCGATACCTGAACTTTTCGCCACCTCACAAAATCCATAAGTTCATGGATAGCATTTAAAAATGTCGGTCATCACCTCATTCGATCCACAAGCTAATACATCATCACCCCACAACTAACGCTCTCCACTTAAGCAAGAGCCTAACCTCACAACTTCAGTTCCCCATAAAAGCAGAAGCATTACCCAAAAAACCTCCCAAAAGTTCAACGTCGGTATTTAAACTTTTCGCTCATCGGGCGGTAAATCAGTTCCTTAACCCTTTATTTACTGACTTACTACTAGGTCTAGACCCAATGACAACCATAATCATCCCGTATCCCAAGAGAGCTCTGGTCTCTGGAGTTCTCAGCCTATAGTCAGTCTGGTACCAAAAGCACTAGTGGCTTTTCTATACCACTCTCGTGGTACCAGATAGGATATCTGCTCAGGCATAATCTCAACCGATAATTATGTCGAATTATTGACGAATTCCTGGTATTAGCTGCACCTGTCTATGTCCCGGAGGAAACAGCACCAAATAGTAAAATTTAATTTAGATGATTCCTACACCCTTGGGGGAACAATATGTCATTGACTAACCTAAGCACCTGTTTTATGACCTAATCTAAGGGAGGTCCTATCACCGGATGAATAAAATGCATTCACCATCGCCTCCTTTGAACATCCCGCCACAAAGCCGTGAAAAAATGCAAAAAAGGTGTCAATAAAAGAAAATGTCTTTGAAGACGTTATTTCACCTTCGTAAGTTTGGTTGCAATGTAACTCCATACTAAGCGATAAAATGCTCTTCCCGGTCTACGGAAATCAAACCAGAGGCACCACGTTACGCCCCGAAGGCCCTCACCATTAACGAGGTTGGCATCGTAGTCGTAGTAGTAAAAAGAAATTTCAAAGGCGTTCGACAGTTTCTGGAATGGTACACTCTTGTCAAAACTTGTTGCATTCGGTGTCGGCGATAATTTCTCTCGATTTAAATCGCGCTTTCTCATAGATCACACTATACGAGTTGTTATAGATGGGGTTTTGTCAAACGATTTCAAAATTAATTCAAGGGTACCGCAATGCTCCGTTCATTCTTCTACTCTATTTTTCATTTTTCTAAATTACCTCCTGTGTCAAACTTCCAGCTAAATCTACTATCTTGCAGATGACAGCAGCCTTTGCCATTCGTACTCATTTGAAATTAGACCAAGCGTATTCGATGTTGGTGCTATGAGGCAAAACATGAACAATACGCTTGCTCGAAACCCTGATTTTAATGCCCTAAAGACCCAATGTTGCAAGCTGACGCATAAACGCGCGACGGATCAAGCTGACGCATAAACGTGCGACGGCTCAATGTTCCACATCTGTATTTATGGGTGGTATAATTATTGAGGAATAAAATCTCTTGATGTTTCATGGAAATACAATGTGGTGTCCGATGTACAAAACATATATTTATATGACCTATATCCGACCGTGAATGAAATACAACTCTCATGAGTGCTTCAAAATCTATTTTGAAGCTTCTCGACTGCGTTCAGGAGAGCATGTTGCAATGTGAATTGTATTTGCATGTTTTAGAATAACTACAATGCTATCCTCCTTCTCATAACCTATTTTCCTAGTTCCTATACAATGCATTGCATTAGTAGGGGTCATCTCCTGAGTGCTGGCCCTTACAACGAAAATAAAAATCCTCAGAACGTACCACATACCACCAAAGTCCCTAACATAAACATAGCGTACGCCGTTGATGGCCGGTGATGGCCAACGTCATACATACAGCCATGTCACAGAGTACAATTCCGTTCGGAAACAGAATTCACTCCGTATTTTGGTGCTATAGAAAATGACGAAAAAAATTTTCGGAATGAATCCATAGAATGAAGAAATAAAATATGAAGTTTCAATAACATGTCAAACTTAGAAAGAACCTATTGGAAGACCCTTTATATACATGTTAAACCGAGTAAGAAAATGTATGTGTATAATTTTTTAGTTTAAATCGTAATCATAGTTATAGTTTTTAGTACTAGTTTAGTTGGGCTATAAAATACATTACAACAACGTCTTTAAAGATATTTAAGATTAATGGTTACTAAACATCCGAAGGGTCTATTCAACAAAATTGAAAGCAGAAAACAGAAAAAAAAATCCACAAAAATCCAACAATTACTAAAAATGGAAAACTAAACAAGAGGAAGGAAGAATAAAGTATGTTAACAAAAAAAAAAAAAAAAAGATTTTAGATTAATTTTTTATGTAGCTATTGAATGATGTGGAACAATATGAATTAGATCACGCTAACACTAAGTACACCCCATAAACTTACACACAAACTTATACATATACTTACAAAACATACAACTTGCAAACATTTCACCAAGCTTACATACAAACTTATTCATTTAACATTATAGTACACACACATTTTTTTTTTTAATTTTTGGTCTTTTCTGGTTTTAATAATTTATTTAGCAGCAATTACCAACAACCAACATAAAAATGAACGAACATAAACTTTTTGTTTTACAAGGGTAATTGCTAAATGTAATTCGGTTTGTTATGCTAATTAATGTTTTTTTTTTCAACTTCTACTTAATTTTTTTTTTCTTTTTCTAACAGAAATTATGCTCGTATTTGATGAATTTTGCAATATTTCTGTAGTTAAATGAGAGTTACTATTGTAGTCGTGCGAAAGTGTATTCATAGATTTATTTCTGTTCCTTTGAAATTTTTGCCATTAATAATTTTAGAATAAAAGCAAATGAGCTTAAGCGATATTGTTTGTTATTAAGCTAAAGCTTCGTACAGACGATGGTCAGATCTTACAATATTGGTAAGCAGCGTTGCTTAAATTGCATTAAAATTGCCTAAAATGTCTTACAACTGTGCAGTGTTGCCAATTTAGCCATTTAGTGGCTAGATTTAGCCATTTTTCACCCTGTTTAGCCATTAAAAAATGAGTTTAGCCATTAGCCATTTTTTTTAGCCATTTTTAAAATTATTTAGCCATAAAATTTTATTTGTCGTTTTTCTTTTAAAACAATAATTTTTATACTATTATAAAAATTTATAAAAGTAAAATAAACATTTTTAACAATTTAAACGCCTTTAATTTGAATCACAACTTTTACAAATGTTGAAAATCGCAATAAACTATGATGATGAAACATCTTTCAAAATAAAGGAACAGTATTCCAATATTAAATTTAAAAATGGATCAACACCAATAACGCTGTTTTTTTCTGGTTGCAAGTATTTCAATAAAGAGATGCAGGCGGCAACAAAATTTTTTTAGAAATTTCAGAATTGACTATAAAGTTGCTCTCACTTCCATGGTCTAATGCTGAAGTAGAGAGGGTATTTTGCCAAGTAAACATCGCTAAGAGTAATTTAAGAAACAGGTTACATTTAGCAACCGTTAATTCGATTAGGTAAATATTTTTACCGTAACAATAAAATGTTTTTACCAACACCACAATAGTGGAGAGGGTACTATGCGTTTGTGGTGATGTTTGTAACACCTTAAAATATTGATACTTACTACTTAGCCAACCGTTACGTATACCGATTGACTCAGAATCACTTTCTGAGTCGAATTAACGTTGTTTGTCCGGCTGGCTGGCTGGCTGTCCATGTACACCTTGTGCGCAAAGTACAGGTCGCAAATTTCCAGATAATTTAATAAAATTTGGTACATAGGTTATAATGTGGTGTAGGGTATCATCTAGTCGGGGCTGACCGACTATACTTTTTTACTTGTTTTTTATTGTAGATCTGGACTCAAAAGGTTGGGTTACTGTTGTCGTGATTATGATTTTCCTTCAAGTTAATTAAAACTAATAGGCACGAGTGATTCCTATGAGATGAACAATAACGGCATCGATTTTATCGATGATTTCATTTTTAAAATATCTATCAATATATTAATTTACGTTTATTCTTATTTCAGAAATTGATCTTAACTTACAATTTCATCGTAAACAACTTAAAATGAATTATTTATGTTTTGTTATTGAATTTTAATGCGTTTTTATTTAAAAAAGCTTTTAGCCATTTTTTAGCACATTTTTAGCCATTTTTTTCCGTAAATTTAGCCATTTTTGGTCACCAAGTTTTGGCAACACTGCAACTGTGTGAACATTGTAAAATTTGGGTCATAGGTTCTTATTGGCACAAGGACCAAGCCTATTGAAAATGGGCCAATCGTAGGACCACGAGGGAAGATAGGGGGAAACTTCTTAATCTCAGAAACTATCAAACCGATTTTAATGAAGTTTTTAAACATAGAGAAATCCATATTTATATGGACACATGAGCATGATGTGTTTTTAAGTACTGTGGTGCTGGGTATCATACTTTCTTACTTGTTTGTATTTGCAGAAGTGCAAAATTAATGCATCTGACAATCGCACCATTGTAAGAAAAATATTGCTGTTGGCAACGCCTGCTTACAATATCTGACCATCGTCTGTACGAAGCTTAAGTTTGAAAGAAAATTTTGGGCGAGTAGTCAGAAGTTTCGAAAGAGATCTTAAAAAGTTTTCTTTTTAAACTTTACAAAACTTCCATGAAATGTAAATGAACTAGTAAGAAAGTATAGTCGGTCGAGTTTGACCATATGATACCTAACACCACAATGGTTAAAAACAAATTTTCGTAAGTGCACCCTACTTGGGACCCATGGGCAATCATGAGGTTAACATTCGCTTTTTCAAATAAATCGATTAAATTAATTTTTTAAGCAATTGACTTGGGTTTATTACCGTTAGCTTAGGAACGAAACACTTTTTGATTTAGGACGTTACATAACTGAATAGAGTAAAACATTGCGGCGATTTTCGCTTTTGATATTAAAATCTTACATATATAATTCTTTACTTTTTGACGACCTTTCGCAATTTTAGATAAATTTCCGGATTTGTGTAGCGAATTTAAGAAACTACCAGACGAATTTCAGGAAGGCATCATAGTTAAGCTGCCAAAGAAAGGAAACTGAAAGCATCGTGACAACTGGAGGGGTATAATATTGCTAAGAACTTTTAATAAAGTTATCGCCAAAATTATCTTAAACCGTATATGGGGCAAACTGTCACATGAATTGAAGCAGGATTCAGACCTAGGAAATCGTGCACAGACAACGTGAACTGTCTTACAGTAGAGCAACTGGTGGAATGTCGGTCCCTTCTGTATCTTATATTTATAGATTTCGAAAAAACGTTCGACATTCTCTCACACGAAGTTTCATGGGCCGTAATGGCATGTAAAGGCGTTCCTGAGAAGCTAGTTAACCTTATCAAAGCTCTACACAGACAAAATTATGTGTAGTTTTTTAACAATTAAAAAAATTGTGACTTTAAGAACAATTGTGATTTTAAGTTGAACTGTTAATTTTTAAATTTTGATATTTTTAGTTAGGCTCATCAAACTTAATTTTCATTAAATTATTTTTTACTGAAGGAAGGAATTTTTTCAAAATGAAATTTTATTAAAATTTATTGATAATTTTTTTGACTGGGTTGCTGAAATCAAATTAAAAATATAATTTTGATTTAATTACCATTTTAGTTGTTTTGAAATAAATTTTTAATTAAAATATTTATTAAATAACACAAAATCTTAATTGATTTTTTCGTTTAATATAAGCAAATAATTTAAATTTGTAGAATTATTGTTGATAATTCTTAAAACCTGAGCTATATTTAATTTAATCAATCAAGACATTCTTTAAAACTTCAAAGTTTTTTGATAATTTTTTTAGTTAAAATTAAACCTAAAATTGAATCAATTATTGAAAAAAAAAATATTCACAATTTTTAATTTTTACAATCTTCTATATACGGCAAAAGCAAAACAGTTAAGAACACTTTCCTCCTATGTATTTTAACCGATTTGAACAAAATATACACCATTTCAATGGTACTTACTTACAGAAGTGCACAATATATATTTCATTAAAATCTGTTTAATTGATAATTTTCAATTATCAAATAATAAAAAATAGGGTGGTCGATTATTCGACATTTTTCACAAACCGGGTTTCAAATATTTTGACTATATAAATCGGCACAGGCAAAACAGTTAAGAACGCTTTTTTCCTTTGTTTGTCAACAATTGTCAATTTTGTGATCATTTTTAAACTTTCTACAATATTGAACAAAATATTGGTACTTTTTGTTTTTCACCTGGTACTTTTGAATTTTTGTTAATTTTCGACCTATAATGATAAAATTAAACATGCATGGTCCTGAGTGAATAAGAATGAATAAGAGGGAGTTTTTTGGTACTTTTTCGTTTTAAGTACCTATTTTACAAATTGTATTTAAATATCAATTTTCGTTTTTTCATGTCAAAACAAAATTATATGAAAATCTATATATAAATATGAATTGATATTTAAATACAGTTGGTGAAATTGGCCCTAAGTCTGGTACTTTGATTAATTTTCGTTAATATTAGACACAGAAACATAAAAATAAACATACAATGTCCTGATTGGATGGCAATATATAAAGGAGACTTTTTGATACTTTTGTGTTATTTAATTGATTTTTTCTGATATTTTTTATATTGAACTTACAAAATTAAATTAGCTCACGTAGAAGATAAAATATTAACCGGTGGTTGGTCCCTCGCCAAATCGATCCACTAAGACGGAAAAAATAAACGCTCGAAACATATAAATTCATATATACTTAGATGAACTATGTTTTCTTCATATTAACATAAAAATTTATGGTCGAATTTTGACCATTAGGCGAACACTAGTATATATAAATAGGCAAATGCAAAACAGTTAAGAACCCTTTCCTCCTATGTATTTTAACCGATTTGAACAAAATATACACCATTTGAAATATTTCAATAAATTCAGAGTTATTAGCGTTCAAATTTGCTACTAAACCAAATACAAAAATTGGTTTTTTTCAATTATCAAATAATAAAAAATTGGGTGGTCGATTATTCGAGATTTTTCACAAACCGGTTTTAAAATATTTTGACTATATAAATCGGCACAGGCAAAACAGTTAAGAACGCTTTTTTCGTTTGTTTGTCAACAATTGTCAATTTTGTGATCATTTTTAAACTTTCTACAATATTGAACAAAATGTTGGTACTTTTTGTTTTTCATCTGGTACTTTTTGAATTTTTGTTAATTTTCGACTTATAATAATAAAATTAAACATGCATGGTCCTCAGTGAATAAGAATGAATAAGAGGGAGCTTTTTGGTACTTTTTCGTTCTAAGTGCCTATTTCACCAATTGTATTTAAATATCAATTTTCGTTTTTCATGTCAAAACAAAATTATATGAAAATCTATATTTAAATATGAATTGATATTTAAATACAGTTGGTGAAATTGGCCCTAAGTCTGGTACTTTGATTAATTTTCGTTAATATTAGACATAGAAACATAAAAATAAACATACAATGTCCTGATTGGATGGCAATATATAAAGGAGACTTTTTGATACTTTTGTGTTATTTAATTGATTTTTTATGATATTTTTTATATTGAACTTACAAAATTAAATTAGCTCACGTAGAAGATAAAATATTAACCGGTGGTTGGTCCCTCGCCAAATCGATCCACTAAGACGGAAAAAATAAACGCTCGAAACATATAAATTCATATATACTTAGATGAACTATGTTCTCTTCATATTAACATAAAAATTTATGGTCGAATTTTGACCATTAGGCGAACACTAGTATATATAAATAGGCAAATGCAAAACAGTTAAGAACCCTTTCCTCCTATGTATTTTAACCGATTTGAACAAAATATACACCATTTACTTACAGAAGTGCACAATATATATTTTATTAATAATTAATCTGTCCAATATTTATAAACGTTCAAATTTGCTACAAACATGCAGAACACATAAATACAAAATTTGATTTTTTCAATTATCAAATAACAAAAAAAAAATAGTGTGGTAGATTATTCGACCTTTTTCAGAAACCGGTTTTCGAATATTTCGACTATATGAATACGGGAAATTAAATTTATCTCTTTAATTTTTCCGTGCTGCATGTAATAATTTTAAAATTTCCTATAATATTGAACTTATAAGTTTCTATAGAAACATAATATTATAGGTGCAGGGTCCTGAGTGAATGAAAACCTTTTTGCTGAAAAATTTTGTTACTTTTTGTTTTTCATCTGGTACTTTTTGAATTTTTGTTAATATTCGACCTATAAAGATAAAATTAACATGCAGATTCTCAAATTTACAAAACATGCAAAAATACACCCGTTTTTAAAATGGCCCAGCTCACGAGAGCTCAAAGCTGGAGCCAAAATATTTTAAATGTCGTCTTAAAAAAGGCCAAGGTTCATTTTGAGGGGGGTACACCTTGCACGAATTTCGCTTCCATACAACTTGAGTCGGTCTAATGTACATACAAATTTATGGTCGAATTTTGACCATTAGGCGAACACTAGTTTTTAGAAATCTATAAAATCGTTCTGATATTAGGTGCAAAATCAACAAATTGTTTGCTTCATTCTATGACTTTGGTATGAGTTTGGTGATTAGAGACAATTTTTAATTTTTTCTGTGCATGGGCCTAAGTTCAAATTGAACGTTTTATCTAACTTTTTTTTACTATTGTAATCAAAAATTTTATAAATAAAGGAATTGAAAAAAAAAATGGGCCCCATATAAATCACACTTTCTGAATAGTCTTTAATACGCCTAAAACTCGAACGAATTATAATAAAAAAGCCCACTTATGAAATATTTTAACTGTCGCTGGAGGGTATCAAAGACTTAGCACAGCCGAATATAGCAATTTTACTTGTTATTACTTAATAAGGCGGCCGCAAGTGAACAATGCAAAAAAAATTCAAACGTAATGCCAGCCCTAATACATAAAGTTGGTCTCATGTCGAAAGGCGCTAACTTGATTTATTTATTGATTCTTATACATTTCACACAAATACACCACGCCACAAAAAAAAAAACGGTTTAACAAGCAATTTTTAATTTTTATAAAAAAAAAAAACGGTTTTAATCACCAAAATAATTGAAACAATCAAAAAATTATTTAATTTTGCACCTATCACCGAAATGATTATACCAATTACTCAAAATTGCAAAATTGTAAAACAAGGAATTTTTTTCCAATTAAAAAGTTTTTACATTTTAATTACAAAAATAATTGAAAAAATTATTAATATTAAACAATCTTTTAATTGAATGAATTAACAAAGTAATTAAAAAAAATCTATATTTTAATTGAATGAATTACTAACGTAATTGATTACAATACAGAAAAATAATTATTTTAATAATTGTATTGATTAAAACAGTAATTTTTCAGTTCTTTTTGATGACAAAACATGTGTGTTTGTATGTATGTGTATGTACCCAGCGGTAACTAGAATGAGTAAAGAGGCCCAATAGAAGGCCTTATTTAGCAGTCAGAAGCAGCCATAAGCCCTTCTCGCCGCATTCCATACTTATTTATTTTTTACACAGGTTGTCATTGGGCGCAAGGCCTTCCACACTTCCTTTAATAACAACTTCGATCCCTTCCCAAAGAAGGGAGTTAGGAAGGTCACTAAAAATAAAAAATAAATAAAAGTGATTAACTTCCTTTCTTCCTTCTCAAAGAAAGGAGTAGCGAATGTGTACTTAATAATTTAGTAGGTCTTTTAAAAAGAAGTGAATACCTTCTAGAAGGCATACTTCTGCAGGCATGATATCATGCGAAGCGAATCTTTTAGAAAGGAGTTGATTGATTCAATTAAACATTTACTTAAATTTAAGGTTAAAATCAAGTAAAATTTTAATTGAAAAACACTATTATTTTTTTTCAATCAATTAAGAACGTAATTAAATTTATTTTAAAATTCAAGAATCACCATTAATTGAAAAAACTGCCAATAATTTTTTCTGCGTACAGTTTCTAATATGTGTTAACCTTCTCCTGCAATTATGTTAGTTAAGGCCTTACTACATGAGACCAACGATATGTTGTATATCTCTTCCCACTTCAATGTAGGCTACGAAAACTGATGTGCGAAATGATTTCACTAATCCTGCTTACACTATGTGTATTACATTTCCTGAAAAGATTAAAAAAATATTACCAACAAATCATATTATATAAAATAGAAAAAAATCTGCAAATGTCCTTAACTTTATGATTTATCGCCAAAGCACTCCAATTGTGTTTAATAACTTAAATAATGACTTCTTATGGAAAAGGTGACATTAACACTGTTTTTTGTAGCACGGGCTGACTGACCATTAATCATACACTCACACAAGTATTTTCAAGATTTACAGATAAATAATCACTTTTACACAATTGCGTAACGGCCGTCAGTTACAATTCCAACATTAAGTCATTTATTCAGCCAACAATCCTGAGTTTTATATGCACAGTGCTTTTCCAGAGTCCCCATAAAAAAAAACTAAAAACTATTGACAGTTTTACAAAAAAAAAACAAATATCGCTCGGACGCTTTTAACGTTTTAGATTAGAAAAACCGAAAGTACTGAGAATAAACAGCGACATATCTAGGTCCTTCAAAATTTACGACAATGCCATAGAGGACGTGAACAAGTTTTGCTGCCTAGGTAGCATCTTGCCAAAATCAGCTGGGTCCTCAATGGATATTGTAAAACGCATAAAGTCTGCAGTTGGACGACTGACGAGCGTTTGGAAATCAATCTCACTATCAATTGATGTAAAAATCAGGATCTTTAACTCAAACGCCAATACAATGCTGTTATATGGCTGTGAGAGGTTGGAGAGGTCTCACACTTTTAAACATGACAAACAAGATCATTGCTCACATAATAAACAAACGCATTTCTGCTACCATTGAGCCAGAACTTCGCAACGTACAATCTGGTTTCAGGAGAGGTAAATCTTGTATAGACCATATCAGCAGTCTTCGTATAATAGTAGAAGAATCAGTCGAGTGGAGGTCTGCATTATATTTGCTTTTTATAGATTTTGAAAGGGCATTTGACACGTTACACCAACCGGCCATATGACATGCTTTAAGATGTAAAGGGATTCCAGAACACCTGATCCATCTAACCAAATGTTTATACGATAACGCATCCTGTCGTGTATTACATGATGGACTTGTAAGCAATAAATTTCCAGTTGAAAGAGGAGTACGACAAGGTTGCGTGCTCTCCCCACTTCTTTTTAACATCGTTCTAGATGTTGTAATGGAACAATCGATGAAAGGTGATCGTGGTATAGCTTTTGGGCTGCAGGGTAGACTGGATGATTTAGATTATGCCGACGACATATGTCTTCTGTCACATAACTTCAATAACATGCAAACCAAACTAAATATACTTGTTGCAAATGCATCCAGAGCTGGTCTTAAGGTAAACATATCTAAGACAAAAACATTGCGTATTAACACCAACAACACCGAGCCTCTAAAAATTTTAGATCGCCCAATACTTGATGTAGACAAGTTTTGCTATCTCGGTAGTATAATAACTACATCCGGTGGTAGCAAAGAAGATATAGCTTACCGCATTGTCAACGCAAATCAATCATTCGGCTCATTAATTAAAGTGTGGAAGTCCAATCGTATAACTCTTCGCACGAAAATAAAACTTTTTAATTCAAATGTAAAATCAGTTTTACTATATGGATGTGAAACATGGAACATAACAAGTGAGGACTCAAATGCACTCCAGGTTTTTACTAACCGTTGTTTGCGAAGAATTTTACGTATTTTTTGGCCTACAACAATTTCAAATAATGATCTATGGCGAAAAACCCAACAAAATCAAATCATGTTAGATATCCGTTTGAAAAAGTTTAACTGGCTGGGTCATACCTTTAGAAAAAGCCATGACGACGTCACAAGAAAAGCTCTTGATTACCATCCCCAGGGCAGCCGACGTAGAGGAAGACCCGCAAATACATGGAGGCGCCAAATAGAAAATGAACTGCTTTCAGCCAGAACTTCATGGAGAGAAGCAAAAAGACTAGCCGAAGATAGAATTCAATGGAAAGCTTTTGTACTGGCCCTTTGTTCCAACTAGGAATCCCAGGAATTTATATATATATATATATATATGGCTGTGAGACCTGGAACGCCGTGCCACACTGCCTTGAGGCTGTACAGGTCTTTCTTAATAGATGCTTTCGGAGAATCTTGAAAATATTCTGTCCCAACACAATCTCAAATTCTATGCTATGGGCACAAACGAATCAAATACCTATTGAGCGTGAAATTAAAGGTGTAACTGGAACTGAATTGGGCGTACGTTACGAAAGCCCCATAACGACATAGCCCGAACAGCAATAGATTGGAATCCACAAGCTAGCTTCTAAAGAGAAAGGCCTGCTTACACTCGGAGGAGACAGATCGGCAAAGAAGTTGCCAAGACGGGGAATGGCTGAAGCGAATTTGTTCCAATATTGATGTTCATACAAATTGTTCAAGAATTAAAAATAAATTAAAATTGCCCTTAAATCATGTCAAAGAAATTTTAAAAATATCCTTGTTTCTTTACTTTTCTGGTAAAGTTCTGTAAAAGAATAATAATAAATAAATTTTTACTTATGAAAAGTACACAACTACGGGAGCGACAAAAGCCAAGTTTTTTTTATCACAAAGGAAAACTGCAGACTTTATTATAAATTGTTGTGTAGAATTAAATCCATATCTTTTTTTTGTTATTGTTTACATTTTCGACAAACAATCAGACAATCTACATACTTAATCTACCTAAAAGGAAAAGGCTGGGCTACTTTGTGCCAAAAAAAAAGAAGAAAATGGTTTTCTCAAGACCGCTTTCGTTTACGCAAATTTCGAATACGATAATGCCTTTCGGTAGCATTGGGATCCCGCGGGATCCCAATTTTGAGTACAGAAACAAACCTAATGTAGATAGTGTAGTTTAAATTTTTAGGTCTAAGTTGATTGCAAATTCCATTTTGTTGTATTGATAAGCCATGTTCAAAAAAAAAATAACTATATTGTATTTTCGCAAAATATTAAATCACTTTGTTAATAAAGACAAATACATATATACATACTTATTTACATATGCCATGCTTAAATAACAAACAAATACAATTTATCTCGAAATAATTAATTATAAATCTTGTCTCACTGTTCGTCTGTCTCCTTTTTAATAAAGACAAAATATTATTTAAATTTAAAAGTAACTTATACGTTTAAAATTGACATTAATATAAAGTGCTTAAGCATGTGTGTAATTTGTTTCAGTGTGGATTTGTATGTTGTGTGATGGTGTATTTGTATGTATGTATGTATTTTGTGTACTTGTTTGTATTATTTACTTGTCTTGTTTTTGTTGTTTTTTATTGACACCTGAGATTCTGAGATAGAGAGTGTGTAATCTTAATTTTCCATTTACAAATACATACATCTTAATTTGTATGTACAGTGTTATCCTCCCTTAATGGACACTTCCCTTAAGCAGACAGCTCCTTTCGAGGGATACTGTTATCTGGTCCCTATTGCGTTTTATAAGGGAAGCATTGAATGTTTTAAGGACATCCCTAATGTACACATTTGAATGGTTCCTTTGATGACCGGTCATTAGAGATTTTATTGTATACATGTACATACATACATACATGTATATTGTATGTATTAATGCATCTGTATTGCATAAATATGTACATACATATATGTATGTACATATCAGTATAAAATCATTAATGATTTCTTGCTTATTTAAACAAATACATATGTTAATACATATGTATATCACACACACATCGACCCCTTTGCGCGAAATTATCGTATATGGGCATTTCCGCCAAATGGTCCACCGTGACCGAAAATTTAAAAGTTATTAAAATCTGATTATTTTACGATATTGTTATGGAGAAATATTTAGATTTTACTAATTTTATAAGTTTACCCATAAATTTGTTCACTTAGATGAACAATCAGACTGCAAAGTTGTGCAAACGTAATTTCTTATTTGTGAGTATGTTTTATTGTATATTTTCTTTAATATTATCTTCCTTAAAAGAGGTGAAATTTGATGAAAATTATTCCAAAAAAAATTTCTTACATGGTCTGTAATCTAAGGAAGAGTTCGAAGAGAAATATCTTATTCGAATTAACGGTAAATTTTTATTTTGTATTAATCATTATTCAGTTAAATTATTGTGGAAAAAATTTCACGTTCGAATTGTCACGTATCGAACCAGATTTTGGCTTAAACAAAAAATAGTACAGACGATTTTGGAACCAAACCAAAGACATTTTAATGTTACATTGCTATGTAAAATTCTGAAAGTAGTTTGACTAAAAAATTGTGCCAAGTTACGCTGAATTACAACTTTTTATACATGGCCACAAAAACTACTTCTATTTTTTTCACGTTCGAACCGCTACTTCTTTTGCCATTATCTTTGACCTAGAATCGCGCCCCCCATAAACTTTAGCATAGATAATAGTGCTTTCTTAGTGCTATAGTTTTAGGGTTAAAAGAACGTAAAAATATTTGTTGTTTAAAATGTTGTTGCATTTTTGATGCGTACGACGGTCACCTTCAACACTTTGGAATTACCCATATGAGTCATTCCATGTCAAACCATCATGCCATTCGGCATCAACACCTAAGATTTCAATGGAATTCAACACAAATGTTGGATGTTATTGGACTTTAGCAAAACATAAATTTTCAGACCCCAGATTCCTTTGGCTTCCGAAATATGACGTCATAAAATATGTGAAAAATGTTAAAAAAACACAAAAGTCTCCTTACAAAAGGGGATAGAACTTTTGAACCACGCAAGATAATTTAGTTTTTTTTATACCGTTTTAAAGGTGAAAGTTCACCCTTTAAAATGATATGCATATTGTGTTTTTTTAAGAAAAGGTCAAAGGTAATTTTTTGGGGTCTTGAGTTCAAAGTTCCATATCTGAAAAAGTATATTTTTTAAAATTCTTAAAAAAACATATGTCAAGTATTAGACCCTCTTCTACATTTCGAGAAAATTTAAAGGTGGAGACTCGATTGGTGTAAAAATTATAGACCAGAACGTGATCCTAAGTATGTTTTGTGTTCATACAAGATAAATATTTTATGTTGGATTTTAAATAAGACATTAAGGCTTTTTATTCTAAATGTATTTCCCATGCGAATTATTTATATTGTATTATTGAAGAAGACATTATAGTTTTCATTTATTTTTTATTACAAAATATTGAACAACACATTAAAATAATTCAATTCATTTTTTTTAAATAATACTGTTTAAAGCTTTCAGTTGAAATTTGTAATGTAAATTTAAAATGTAGTACAAAAATAGTAAGTTTTGAACAAAACAATTATATAATTCAGGTAATTTTTTTGTATTAAATTTATTATATGTATATAATACTACTTAAAACTCTTAATTGGTAATTTGTGTTTTAAATTTTTACGGCCTAATTTATAAAAAATAAAACCGGTTAATAAAGGCTTTATGAAACGGATTTTCATACAAAATCTGTTTAATAAACCCTTTATTAACATGTTTTATTTTTTATAAATAAGGCAGTTAAAATTTATTACAAAAATTGTTTGAAACCTTTAAAAGTTTGAGTTAAATATAACATTTATTCAGAGAGTAAAACATAAATTAGTAACGAACATTTTCAATTAAAAATTCGCTATCATTTGAAAAAATCTTTACTTTTAACTTATTTTCTCCTTCAGGAATGAAACAATGATATTTTTGTGTACCTGGAATTGTGCGTAGCCCAAAAAAGCGTTCTCTTAAAAATTCATCTTCTTCTCTATGATCATCTTCAGAAAGATATATGAAATTGCAATTTTTAAGGTTTGTTTGGCACCAATCGAACAAGAGTTGTGGCGTTGTGATCTGGTTATCTAGTGGTCGTTGTAAGCTTACTTTACGTGCCTCTCTTTTGACTGTGCCTCCAAGGCCGTCACTAGGGCCTTTTCCATGGCTAGTAGCGAAAAAGTGCCATTCAGCATCGCATCCGAAATCTGCCTTATGATAGCACAAATTCACAAAATTTTTTTTATTCTTAAATTGTCCTGCACATCCATCCGAGAAGTATATTATTTTTAGTGGATCTTTTTTAAAGTTATTTTTTAAAAATATATGAAGGTGTTTGTGGAATAAATGGACCGCTACAGTATTATGTACAAGACAGCTCGATATAATTATAAAATTTGTGTTTTTCAGTATTCCATCGGATTTATAATAAATGACAATTGGATACAATGTTGCTTGTGCATTGTTCCAATGAAATCCTTGGACAGAATCTTGAATAGTAAAAGACACGTTTTCAGAAAAATCACAAACAACGACATATTCGTTTTCTTTTAAAGATGATTTTTTGAATGTTAAAAAGGAATTCTGTTGTTTTGATATAAAAGAATGTGGAAGTAATTTTTTTAGTTTTTCAGAGAGTAAATCTAAAAAATCATCGGCTGGTTGGATCATCGTTTCCAATTTGTCTCTATCAGTACTTATCCATTGTTTATACTTTATTTCATCAATGTTATTTTCTTCGAATAATTGACGAAGTGTATCTATTAAATTATTTGTTCCAGGACAAAATTTACACTTTCCAATATAGCAGTTTGGAGATTCTGAAGAGCACACAATTTTTTTAAAACAGTCTTTGTATGATTCCATTTCATAATCTTTTAAGTTTTTTGTTAATTTTTTTAAATTTATAGAGTGAAGCATTAATTTAACGTTCTGGTGTTTTATACAGACGCATACATTATGGGTGCCACATGCGTTGACGAGCACTACGTTTTTTGGTCTGAGCTCACAAAATTTAGATAGACCTATTTTGGGTTCCCCATGTCGTTCTCGAAACAAGGCATACATTTCCCGTAAGTTCCCTAGCAAAAGCCTTTTTGTTTTACGAACTTTTATTCCATTTTCCGTAATGGATACAAAATCTTTAATTCCGGGCATGCACCGGCTGATGTCATCGCATTCATAAAACTCTTTAACTGTATTAGCAATTTCACTCGGTAAAGATTTGCCCAGCTTTTCATTCGGGGTACTTAATATACCTTTTTCATCGACAAGTTTTTTCACTTCACGTGCCATAAAATTTGATATGTGGAATTCCTCTACCATCTTGAGAATAGACCAGCTTTTAGGCAAAATAGTAAGTAATTGCATTTTCTCGCTATTTTTCGCAAGTGTTTTAAATTTTTCTTTTAATTGTGTTATTATTTCTGATTCCGGGCATTGGTGTGATGTTGAAGGTGTCGAATCTGGAAAAACAATTTTTCTGATTGTCTTGCTCACATTTTGAAACTTGCTGCTTCTGTACTTTTTATATACCATTTTTCTGGATGAAATTGGAGATTCTTCAAGATATGGTAGCGTCTCGTTTAATTTAGAAACCGCAATCTCTTGAATCACCACAGCTTTGTCTTTAGGCAACGATTCACTTTGCTCCAAGCCTTCAACTGAATCTATCTCTTCATAGTCTATTTCTTCTTCTGAATGTAAACTGTTTTCTTTTTTAAGTCGACATAGTCTAAGTCTACATGAATGGCATATTTTATTTGATGTTGAAATATTTTTGCATATGACAGTCATCCACTCTTGAGCTCTTCTTAGTCCTAATGATATATATTTATGCCCCACTTTTTGGAAAGGGTTGCAACAATACATTTTTTTATGTGACATTTTAAACACAATTATTAAAATTTTTTAAACTAATTTTTTGCGAGTTTTTTATATAACAATTTTTAATTTTGTTTGACTTAAAACACAAATTGTTCAATACTTACTATTTTTGTACATTTTTAAATTACATTACGAATTTCAACAGTATTATTTAAAAAAAAAAAAAAAAAAAAAATTTATCTTGTATGAACACAAAACATACTTAGGATCACGTTCTGGTCTATAATTTTTACACCAATAGAGTCTCCACCTTTAAATTTTCTCGAAATGTAGAAGAGAGTCTAATACTTGACATATGTTTTTTTAAGAATTTTAAAAAATATACTTTTTCAGATATGGATCTTTGAACTCAAGACCCCAAAAATGACCTTTGACCTTTTCTTAAAAAAACACAATATGCAAATAATTTCAACTTTCACCTTTAAAATGATACCAAAAAAACTAAATTATCTTGCATAGTTCAAAAGTTCTATCCTCTTTTGTAAGGAGACTTTTGTGATTTTTTAACATTTTTCACATCTTTTATGACGTCATATTTCGGAACCCAAAAGGATCTGGGGTCAAATATTTTTTGTTTAATTATACTCTTATAGTGTATGACATTTGTGTTGAATTTCATTGAAATCGGAGGTGATGATGCCGAAAATGCCTTTTTTTCGTGATGGTTTGACGTGTTTTAACTCATATGCCAATTTTTTTGAAATTGAGTTTTTGATGCAATCTTGTTCTACATTCAAAGAGACGTCACCTGCCAAAATATTGTAGGCGAATTCAACTTCGTTGCTCCAAAAATTGAATGTATATTTTCATTTTGATATTGCAAGCGAACGCAGAGAAAAGTAGAAAAATGGCTGTCCTGTAAAATTTGGTTTTTGTAACATACGATAATTTCGTGCAAAGGGGTCGATATATGTATATGAACATCATACATATGAACATCAAAAATTATAACAAAAAAGTGTTGTTGCTGCTATTGTTGTTTTTGTATTTTAAAATTATTTTAATATTTTCATGTTTTAATCACCTTTTAATTCATTATTTTCTTTATATTGCATTAATTTAACAAACAATCAAACGCCAAGAACAGCCAAACACAGTGGGACATATAAAAAAAACAATTATAAAAACAAAACGTAGGATTTTTTCTTATACGGGTAAATTTTTTTATTTTTTGTTGTGTTTTACATTAATTCAGTTATCTCAGTAAATTGTGAACAAAATCAAAAGTTGTGCACCGAGTGCAATTTAATAATAAAGCTCATTTCATTCGAAATATGTTTAACTAAATATTTTGAGAACAAAACTGTGATTTTTGTCGCATTTTTATTTTTTTATTAATTTTTAAAGTACAAAAAATTAGTTTTTTTTTTAAATTTTCCTTTTTTTTCTTCAAAAATTTAACGATATCTCTGAAACAACTGGGCAAATTTAAGAACAATGAACGCACGCCTTAAAGACAAAATTATTCCAATATATTTAGTGAAAGTGCCTTAATTTTTTACACGGTATATCTCGAAAAGTCGAGCTGATAGAGAAAAATGGGGATTAGATTTGAAATCAGTGATCTCAAATTAGAAAAATTGGCAATAAAGTTCCAAGCGCACAAAAAAAGTTAAATTTTGTTTCCTGGTGATATCTATTCACTAAAATCAGTTAAATTAATATTTAAAATATTCTGCTTTGCTTTATTTTAATTTAAAATTTTAAAACTTAAAAAAAAATAGCCTGTGGGTAATTCCATGTCAAAACGACCAAGAGTGGGACACGACCCCTTCCGATTTTAATGAAATTTGGTGAGAAGGTTTCTTTTATCTTATAAGGAACATGTATGAAAATTTTTTTTCGAAAGTTATATCATATTCAAAATGTCAAAATTTCGCCGAATTAGCGGAATGTGTTAAGCTTATTTCTTCAATATCTCGAAAACTACTTTACATACGAAGATAATTTTTACGTAATTTTAAAGAGAATACATGGGGCTACAAACAATATATTAAAAAAAATTCAAAAACTTATTTTTTTATTTGGCTGATTTTTTTTATATAATACCTCAAACCGTCCTTTAAAAATCCTGGAATTTTGAAGGAGGTGTTTTTTTTAAGATATGATTTGTTTTCTTTCGCAACTAAAAAAAAATAATCTTAAAAAAGAATTTTAATATGTATTGTAATTTTGGGCAATAAGTATACTAGTTACAAAAAAACAGACAAGCCTTATTCGGGCATGCTGAATCCAGTGGTGTTAACCGTTTTTTAAATTAGCTCTTGTTTTCGAGATATACCGTTATTTCGAAAATGGAGGAGGCTGCCCAACAAATATTCGCGTAATTCAAAATCGGTTTAGCTTATTAAAATTAATTTTAAAAAAACGAAATTCCGCAATAAGAAATAAAGTGGGGTTGGTCATACATTTGACCCATCTAGGAGCATCCTACATACAAGTTATATATCGCCTTCTTAAGTAATGAAAACGATTTTAATAAATGTAGAAATTACGTTTTTTTTTTCTTGCAAAAAATTAGAATTGCCTCAGATAATTTTTGGCTTAAGATACCCTTATTTAAAATAATTTGGCATAATTTTTTTTAATCAACAAAAGTACAAAAATAATAAGGATATATACGCGAATATTTATGAAAACCACAAATACATTTATGTGTTTAATATATATGTATGTATGCAAGTCTACTATGCGTAGTCCGTATCGTGCCAAGGAAATATTTCTTTAGCCTCTAAGTTGACGTTTTAAAACTTATAAAAAGATTTTAATTTTTTTGTTGGGTGGTTCTCCATCATGCCAATAACAGACAATGAGGCGGAATTTGCTAGATCCTAGAATTTCACAAGGTCCTAGAATAAATGCGCCTTATAATAATAATAATAATAAGGCACATAATACATTTTATGATTGTATTATATAGATGGTTGAATAAAAAAATAAAATGCTAACAAGTTTTTGGGTTTGCAAAAGCCCTAAAAAGATACCCACCCAACTTTAGGAACTTTTAGGATTTGTGTACCCTTCACCACAGATGAAAAAAGTATATTAAAGTTTTTTATTTTGTTTGTCATTTCTACTAATGTTACACCCTATAGAGCATATATATTCTGGGTCCTTGAGAGTAGCGCAGTTGATTTAACAATTTCCGCCTGACCGTGTGTCCATTAAAATGGGGTGTCAAAAGACTCTAGTTATCATAAGGACTTAGTGCTATTAAAATTCAGCCAAATCAGTATACTCAACCTCCTTTATTTTTTACCAATAAAATCCCTTGTTGTTGTTGTTTTTTCTCTTTATCTGGAGAACGGCAAGAGCCAAAGTTTTCAAGCTGTGTAAATGCATCTTGGTTATCAAAACACAAGATCCGATTAAAATAAAGGCACTATTGGAGACGTAGACGTGGTACAAAATAGATTTATTTATATCTTAAGGACGGTAAGAGAAAAATTTTCCAAATTTGGTACACATAGCTGGGTTATCAACACACAATCTCTATAAGAAATGGGCGGGATTGGAGAGTGGGAGTGACACCTCCTAGACAAATACAAAATAGATTTCTATACATCTGGAGAATAATAGCGTTAAATGTTTCCATATTTGGTTAAAATAGCTTCGGTGTCATGGCATGACATCTGCCAAAAAATGATTGGAGATGTAGGCGTGGCACAAAATACGTTACTTTATATCTGGAGAACGGTTGGAGAAAAATTTTCCAAATTCGGTACAACATAGCTGGGTTGTCAGTACACAACATTCTTAAATAAGTAGTGTTATTGGTTAAGTTGGAGTGGCACCTTTTATAAAAATACCAGTAACAGTAAAAGTTACAAAATTTAGTTAAAATAGCTTCGATACCAATACAAGACATCCGAAAAAAGTGGGCCTTTTTTATTTATACAACTTTCTGTTCTTATCGCATCATGGATTAAAGATTCGGCATAGTCGAATATAGCACTGTTGCTTGTTTTTAATTCTGTTTCATAATGTATGTTAGTGGGTAATAGGTGAAGGGTATTAAAGATTTGCCACAGCCGAATAAAACACTGTTACTTGTTTTTCTTTCAAAATCTTTAGAACAGACAGAATTGGATCAATGGTTTTGTTTTATAGAAATTTATTCCATGAAAAATTAAACGTAGGTAATCCTGTTTAATTTTTGTTGCGTTTTAATCAAAAATAGCCCGTGTTCATTGACCAATAAAAGTACTCATTATACAACAATATAATGTTGGGTTTTTTGTGCTTGATTGTTATTGTACAATGCAAAGACACGCGGGTAGTTGTGTGTATGAGTGTGTAGTAGATGTTTTTTAAGTATTTGTATAAAAATGCATTAAATATTCATTTCATCATGATCGTTGTCATAATTAATTTTTATGTCATTTCCACCCGTTTATTGTCATTTTATGTTGTTGGCCCGTTGGTTGGTTGCCTTAATGGTGGGGGGTTTTGTACAGTGTCATTTTATACCTACCACTAGTATTTAAGTCCATACAAGAACAACAACAATAATCAAAGTATTACCAACGACGAAATAACCAACAACAACAACGAAAAATAATAATAATAAAAGGTAAACGAACCGTCGTCAAACAAAACCAACAAGCGAGTGCATTCATTCAATTAATATTTTACAACATTAAGTACTTTGGCCATACATACAACAACACCAACAACCACACCTACCAACACAATACAACAACTGTGGTACATAAAAAAAATAATAATCACAATAATAAAAAATGTGCACACATATCGCAAAAGGTACGCAAAAGGGTGTTGCGAAAGCAGGAATGTCGTTTCAAATTGCACAAAAGTTAAAACAACAGATGACCTGCTTTGACTTTACGATTATTGAAAAATTACTGTAATTAAGTTTGGTGCAAGAGGTATAAAAATAAAATTGTAATAGTAAATAAGGGGTTTTAAGAAATTTTTAAAAATATGTTAAAATTCCTGAAGGACTTTTTCTATTAGACCCCAGATTTGCTTCAGGAAAAACTGATGTGTGTAAAAGCAGGCTTTAGGATTTTTACCTGAAAATTAAAACTTAGATCTGTTTAGACCTTAAAGCTTTTTTTAGTTCCATTTTAAGCAGCCGTATGTATTTTACTAACTTGAAATAAGTCTCCGGCTTGCCACAATTTAAATTGAAAATAAGCAAGTTAGAGTGCTATTTTCGGCTGTGCCGAATCTCTGATACCCTCCACCGACAGTTCGAATATTTCAGGAGTGGGATCTATATGATTTCTATGTATTATTCATTTATCTTTATAAGAAGGGACGTCAGCATTGAAATTGGTTGCGGTTAAAACCTATATTTAATTATTGACCGAAAATCAGAAAGTTTTTTGCTTCTCTTTTTAGCGATTTGAACTGGCTTGAGTAAAATATCATGATTCGTAACAGTTTAAGCCGAACTTAAATGATTTCCAGGAGGGAAATTCATATTGGACCTATGGTGAATTAGGAGCCAATCATCCCAAAATTCTGTAAAGTGATTTCTGGCATTTAAAAAAGATAAATTTCAATAAATTTCAATACAGCGGTGAAATTAGTTTTAGCGTTTACAGTGAATTTCAAAAGGCTGATTAATATGGGATCTAATGTAAATTATAGAGCGTGTATCGCAAAATTGCATGACATTTTTTCTGCCCATATGAAGCTTAGTTGGAATATTTCTGCTAAGGTTTTAGGAGTATTTCATTAGAGCTTTATATGAGGCCGATGGTAAATTATAGACCGATCTTCACCTAATTTATAAGTGTGATTTCTAGTCCTTTAAAACTGTAACGTACCAAATTTTATTATAATTAAATTATTTATTACGGTTTTAGGCGTACTAAACTGTTTTCAGAGAGTAGGATTTATATGGGGCCTAGGGTATATTATGGACCGATCTTCACGAAATTTCACAGCGTCAATTCTAGTCCTATAAAACTTTGACATTCTAAATTTAATTATGATAGCATTATTTATTACTGGTTGAGGCGTACTAAACTGTTTTCCTGGAGTAAGGTTAATATATAAAACTTCGGCCGATTTTCACAAAAGTTGACAGTGCGATTTCTTGTCTTATAAAATTGTGACGTACCAAATTTAATTATGATAGCATTGTGTGTTACGGTTTAAGGCGTACTGATATGTTTTCTGGGAGTAGGGTTTATATGGGGCCTAGGGTAAATTATGGACCGATCTTCACAGTCTGGTTCCAATCGATGATTTCCAATCGAATAAAACGAATTTTTGCAAAATTTTATATCATTCTGTGCATTATTCCACCATTTATGTTAGTTTTTGTAACAAAACTATCAATTATTTAGGGTGGTGGCTCCACATTTTGAGTCTGACTCTGATCCCACTGAACCGATTTTCCTGGATTTCAACCCAAAACTGCTGAGGATAACTACAATCGATTTGAGACCAAGTTTGTTGGTTTCTTTTGAGTGAGCGTGTTTTCAACAGACGGACAGACAGATGGACATAGCTAAATCGACTTAAAATTACTCAAGGACCCACAATATATATGTACTGTATAAGGCCTTAGATGTTTATTAAAAAAAGTTTCGCACACCCCCACCACCACTCAATAGTGGTATGTGTTTAATTTTTAACAAAAATTTACCATGAAATTTTAATATAAAAATACTGCAAAAGTGTTTTCTTTAAAAAAAATAAAAAAAACGCATAAGTTGTTATTTTTAAACTCACTTCGTTTTTGGCCGGACTGTTGGACTATGTGGATTAAACTTCCTGCTGAAGTCTTCCCTCCTATTTTCAACATGAATAAGTTCAAGTCGAATGTCCACAAGCACTATCCCTTTAACCTCCTTACCAGTACCTATTTTCCTAGTTCCAACACAACACAATGCAATGCATTAGTAGGGGTCTCCCCGGAGTGCTGGCCCTAACAAAAAAAATTCAAGCTATTAAAGCTTATGTTATGTTTCTTTGCTTTTCACAATGTTTTTACTTCAACAATGTTTTTGTTTAATAAAATAAGTGGTTTCTATGTTTGACATAAGTTGTTTTATCTGCACACACCTTTATTTATCTTTATCGCTTTGTTGTATAGACAATTAATACATTAACTTACTTGATATTGTACTTAGATTTAATCTAATTATATTTAAATGTACTTTTTTCTTGTATATGTCTTGTTCTGATTTACAATATTAAATTTGCATTTTTAATAAGCAACAAGTATTAAGATTATAAATAATCGTATATGTATTATTTAAATGAATTGAGTTTTGACCCTTGATTTGTTTACTATAAATGATTTATGATGTTATTTAAACTTGTACTTTAAGTTTTTGTTGAATTTATTAAAATAACGTAAATAAAAAAAACTGCAATTAGCTAAATTTACTTTTAAAATTAAAATACACTATCCCACAAAGTCTTAAGTATTTTACGAAAATGCTTCCCTGATGTAATTATTGTTTGAAAATTTTCAAAAAACAATAACAACTTATCATGACAGGGTTGCATTTTCGTAAAATACTTAACCAATTTAAATCAACGTTATTCTTTGTTGTCCTAACGTTTTTGTACTTTATAATTGCCATAACTAAACTGACCCCCAATTTCACCAAGTTCAGTTTTGATTAACTATCAGTTATATCTGTCAAAACATATTGTTAACTGGAAGTTAAAGGAATAGTTAGTTTTAACTGAACTTATAAATTCAAGTAAATCACTTTTGTTGAATTCTAAAATTAATTTTTTGGCTAACCTTGTATTTGTAGCAAGGTTAATTTACACAAGGTGTACAAATCAGAGAGTGAGAGAGTTATGCTGACTATTCCTTTTTATACCATTTACCGAAAGTAAAAGGGTATATATAAGTTTGTTACTCCGTTTGTAATTTCTACGTTATAGATCTTAGACCCTTATGAGGAGCGAAGTTGATATAACAATGTCTGTCTTGGAAAATCCATTTCATTATACATTGTTGATATATATTTCGTTTAATTTAGTTAGTCCACAAATGGTTTGGATAGGAGAAAAATACACATAATAGAAATAGAAAATGGAGATAACACCGATAGATTGACAGAAAATAGCTAAATTAGCAATATTTATTAACAATAGCTGCCCACTTTACCATTTATTTATTCCGCGCTATTCAGTGATGCTTCATAGAAATGGTATGATTATGAGAATTTTTGACAGATTGATAACGCTTTCCGCTTTGGCCTAGGTACGGCTGAAAGTTTACAAATTAGGTAAAAGCAACTTGGTTATCAATAGACTACTTTCCACAAAATGTGGGCGGGAGTAGAGATGTTTTATGTCAAAATGTATAATTTTTTAGTTTTGTAGCCAAAATTTTATATTTTAAATATAAAAAAAAAAAATTAAATTACTTTTTAGTTTTATGTACATATATTTGTTTTTTTTTTAACTTATTTTTCAATAAAAAATACATTTTATAAAAAGTACCAAAATGTTGAATAAAGTACTCTAAATTTTTGAATTTTCAATCACTATTACAAAGCAAATTGACACGCAGCATATCATACAACATAGGAGCCTTTCCATAGCCATCGGTCGACCTAAACCTTCGTATAGAAAGCCAAAAGCTTTCAGAATCTGCTTCTGAGTATTATGGTCTTCACCAGTAATCGAAATCAGTTTTTAATGGTACTCCACTAGTAAAACAACTAACTTTTAAATGACCCTCCACTAAGTCAAATCGGGTATATAGGGTTCTACACCAGATAAACAGTTAAAAAAAATTTACGCGATACACTTATACGCTGCTAAGGCGAAGTAAAACAGAAAACGCACAAAAGCCAGAAAAACAAGGACGCCCTGAGTGCCCTTTAAAGTTAATGACAACGACGCGCAAGTGGCTCTCCAGCCCAGAGCAGTTTTACAGAATTCAAGATAGTCAAAATATAATTTCCTTTTATTAAGTTGAATTTAAATAATCTTTCCTTCATTCAAAAAGCAAAATGTCTTCAAAACACATTTCACTGCAAAACCCTTTCTAATGCATACTTTTTAAATACAACTTTTTTTGTTAATCTTTAAAAACTATAATTTGCATTCATGACAAGAAAAGAAAATTTTAATGGAACTGTTTTCTTTTTAACTCTTTTATTTTATTAAATGAAATTCGCACCTTTTTAAAATAAAAATATCAATAAAAGACAGTATATTAAGTAGAAATGAGTTCGAATGAATGCAAGTCAATGGAAAAACGTTCATTTAATTATTGTGCATTTAATGAAGTGCTTAAAACGCGCTTCGTTACCCGGTGAGCAGGCAGGCAGTTTACATACACCTTTTTAATTATTATGCATAATATTCAACAATAATATGCGTAATAATATTTATTGTTGGTACTGATATTACGCCATTTTTGTTTAATTGACAGGTACAGAGAAGCCGCAATTGACTCTTACGGTATTTAAATGTCAATTTAATAAGACAAGTGCGGATTTGTTAAAGTCACAGGAAAAACGTTTATTAGAATTTTAATTGGTTGTGTGGACATATTTAAAATAAAGGGAAAAAGTAAGAAGTAATAAAAACTACTGTTCTAAATTTGTCTTAGAGAATTTTTTTTAAAGAAAAATCAAACAAAGAATAGAACATTTTAAGAGCAGCTGGTTTAACTTGAAATTTCTTAATTCAAATATTTATACAAAAAAGTTAAAAAGAAAAATTGTACTTTAAAATTTAAGTAACAATTTAGTAATAACAATAAAATATTCCTCTTTACCCACATAATCACTTAAATTTCTGTCATAATTTACAGCTGTTTGTAAAACAGCTGTTAGTTATGATTTGAATTTAACCAGAGAGTTTAACCAAATATCATCTCAATAATTTAACTGTTGCTACAACAAAAATTTTGTATAAAATCTTTTTTAAAAAAAGTGTAATTTAAATGCCTTTTCAAAGTTTTAATTGTATTAAAACCTAAATGAATTGCACTTTATTTTTTGAAAAACTAACCGTGACATTATCCCGAACAAATTAAAAAAAACACACACACACACTCTCTTTCGAACTCCCATTTAAGTCTTTTCATTGTCATTTCCAGTATTTAGCAGATGTTTTTCGAAAAGGGGTTGATTTTTTTTTTTTGTTCTAAAAGACATTTGCATAAAGTTGTTAAATCCTCTTGTAATCTTGTACACGAACATAAATTAGTTAGTTTTGCCTCAGGTTATTTATACATACTACATACATATATTTTCGATTTAAGGATTAATTCAAATATTTTTGCTGAACAAATTAAGAGCCCCTCTCTAATGGAAATTATACTTTATTAAAAAGTTTAATAGCAAACAAAGAATAAACTGCAGCAGACTTTTAATTCTCAAGTATTAATTGAAAAAGGAGTATCTTAAATTTGTATTTGTTTAAACGTTTTTTTTTTTTTAACAAACAAATTTCGTGAAAATTCTCTTGCGAATGGAATACAACTTTCTTGTGAGGGCCTGGGCATCAAAGTCTATTTTGGAGCTTTTCGACACCGAAGGTTCTCATTGCTTACAGAAGGGTGTCCAATTCTATTGACTTCCTTGAGCACCGTCGCAATGTGGGTTTTATTGGCAATTTTATCGTAACTGTAATGGGATGAGTTCTAATAAAATTAGGGGTCTGGTTCCCGAAACTCGTACGTTTTTTTTTTAATACACGTTTTTTTTCTTGAAAACCTATGCTTTTATGATCGATTGGCATTACAGGAAAAAATCGTTTTTTGGCCGGACTATTCGTATGTTGAATTACCTTTCTGCTGAAGTCTTCTCTTTTACTTTTATAATGAATAAGTTCAAGACAAATGTTCACAGGTACTACTTCCTCTATTCTCCTTTCCATAACCTATTTTCCTAGTTCGAAAACAATGCAATGCATTGGAATCACTTTTTGAGTCGATCTAATGTCCATCCGTCCATCCATCTAAATTTGGACCAAAAATATATTAATACAACCTAATTCGTCCTGCCAAAACGGTACATACTCAACCATAGCTGCTATTTACTTCCGAAAATAGCTTTTAATGTCAAAAATTCCTTATAAAAGTTGTTATTGACATAAAATTTGACGACGATATATTTTATTATGTCAATTTAAAACAAGAAAATCTCATATAGATGTTGATATTTAGATAATACTCGTCACAAAGAACTCTATTATGAACCTAATGGCCATATTTCAGGATTGATATTAAAACACATTTATGTTTAAAATCGTTTTAAATACAAAATTCTCTTTTTCACTAAAAACTAAAATCAAACTTAATTCACCGATGTGGTACACTTAATTTCAACTTGAATTTTTATTGTAATATTTTAGCAAGGTGGCCTCAAGAGGCAAAGCAATAACAATCAGCTGTTATTTGAGACCACCTTGTAAATAATTATACTTGTATGTTATATTTTTTTGAATTTGGTAGTGCTACCATACTTTTATCTTATTTAAATAAGACTTTTCAAATAAAACTCAAAAAATCAATCTGTATTTAAATACGATTTAAGTTTTTATGAAAATTAACTTTATTTAGATTTAATTACTATCCTGAAAAATGGGCATTAGTCTCATATTATAATTTCATTTTGCCAAGTAAATGATTGTACATGTGTTCTAAATAGGGTAAACTCTCCAAAAGTTTCTTTAAATATTGTGGTGAAGGGTATCAATGGGATGAAATAGTAACAAATATTTTTTTTTTTTTTTAATTTTTAAATATTCAAAATCATGGTGAAATTATTTGAAGGTGGCCTCGACAAGCCAGCTGTTTATTGTTTGCTTAAATGTGTTTATGTATTAAGTGTATTGAATAATGAAGTTGGTATATTTTTTCAATGTTTTTTTAGGGTTTGTTTATAATGAAAAAATTGTTTAAATTCATTTTAGCAAATTTTTATACCCAAACCCAATAGTGGAGAGGTTATTATGCATTTGTGCTGATGTGTGTAACACCTTAAAATATTGGTCCTAGACCCACCTTAAAGTATACTGATCGACTCAGAATCACTTTCTTAATCGAAATAGCGATGTCCGTCCGGCTGGCTAGCAGTCGCCATTTTAGAAATAATTTGATAAAATTTGGGAATTAGGTACTTTTTGGCAAAAGGACCAAGCCGAAATGGGCCGAATCGTAGGACCAGGAAGAAAGATAGGGGGAAATGTCTGCCTCTCAGAAACTATCAAACCGATTTTAATGAAATTTAAATCATAGATAGAGACATATTTATATGGACACATAAGCTTTTCAGTTTTTCAAAAATAGGACCACAAGGGGAGCTAGGGGGCAAATTCTACCTCTCACAAACAATCAAACCGATTTTATGAAGTTGATAAGCATAGATAAATCCATATTTATATGGACACATAAGCATGATATGTTTTTAAATACGTGGTGTAGGGTATCATATGGTCGGGCTTGACCTTATTTTTTTTAGAAATTTCAATATAAATTTTTATCAAACGCAAATTTACCACGGTAAATGCTTATGAATAATAGTAAAAACCTCTCAAATTAGGATAAAACTCATCAAAAGGCATATTTTTGGACCCCATATTTAGAAAAATCCCAAAAAAAATCAAAATCGACACAACCTAGTATATAATGCACGTCCACTATATTATGATTGTCAAACTGCATATAAAAAATACACAAAATGTTTTTGTTGTAATACACAGAAACACAGACTAAGTCAATACCCTATTTTTTTGCTGAATTTTTTTTATATAATACTTCAAACTGTTTTTTAAAAATGCTAAAAATTTGAAGGATGTGCTTTTTTTAAGATATGATTTTTTTTTTCTTTCCAAAAATAATCTTAAAATAAAATTTTAATATAATCATTTGAGCAATAAGTATTTATTTGAACAAAAGTAACGACATTGATAAGGTTGCTTTTGCTTATTTGTTGCATATTTTTGGGAGCTCCATTTTGGGCACATTCAAAGAAAAGTACTCTTTTTGTCACGTTACGTCCCCAAAAATTAAATCATACCTATCTTAAAAAAACCCCGAACACCTAAATCTTTTTTTTTAATGAATTTTGTGAACTGTGATTTAATGTTTAAGTGCAGGAACAAATTTTCAATGAAGGTGTAAAAAACCGGACAACCCCGGACACTTGTTGAAAAAGAAGTAGGACTGCCCCGGATACCCAAAAAAAAGAGGACGGTGTCCGGGGAAAAGAGGACGGCTGGCAACCCTAACTGCAGCCAGTAGTAACAAGATGGGGGCCTGGCTAGATGCTTCAGAATTCTATTTAAAAAAACTTTAAGTAATTTAAGAATGTAAGAAGAGCTTGTTGATACCGATGATTAAAGTTAACAATGTGTGGAAGGAAGAATAGATAGTTGGATAACAATAGACTGAATTTTTTATATTTTTGTTTTTAGTAAAATTAAAAAACTATTTTTTATAGAAATTTTTTAAGTTTTTAGTGAATATTTTTTATTTTTTTATTGCATATTTTGGATTTTTTAGTGCATTTTTTAAGCGCATATTTTCGATTTTTTAGCGCATGAAAATCTCATCCCTAATTATGATTTTTAATCAACATTGCGCAATGTTAATTTTACATTCGTATTTTTTTTCTGTGCGTATAACTGTTAAAAACATATTATTAACTGGAAGTTAAAGTAATAGTTAGTTTTAACTGAACTCGGTGAAATTGGCCGTGAATAATTAAAATTCTAGAAATAAAATTGTGCTTGTGTAAAAAGCTATATGATTTTATCTTAACTTCTTCTTCCCCTAAATAAAAATAAAATACGGGTATCAATCAGTAAAATAATAATAATAATAACAAAAACATTTTAGCTTAATAAAATCTATGAATTGCAATACTTTTTATACAAATTATATGTCATAATTATTCATTTTTCGTGTTCGTCTCCGTCAACATCATGTTGTTGTTGTTGTTTTTTTTTTTTTTTTGTCATTAATAATACAACCCTTTTTTATTCATTAATAGAAGATTTCAATTAAATGATATTGAACGGCAAGGAAGAAAACACCAACTGCAGCAGCAACAACAACGAATTCGCTTACAATTTACGAGGAATACAGAAATAAAATACATTTTGAGTGGAAGTTGAGTGTGTGTTTGTTGTTGGTTGGGCATAAAGTATTGGAAAGCGAAGGGTAGAAATATGGAAACAATATTCATATTTATCTGATAAAAAAAAAAATAAGAAAAATTTATATAGAAACAAAACTTTTACTTAGCTTTTTTCAATAAAGAAAAAAGTGTGACAGCTAAAATATTATTTTAATAAAAACATTATATTATATAAAAGGTTAATGAAAAGAAAAAGTTTTTTTTTAGCATGACATTTAGGAAATCAATTAAATAATTAGAACTTGTTAATAATAATGTCCCGTTATTTTAAGATTTGTTAGAATAATTAGAAAACTAATAGAATAGCCCTAAGGGAAAGGGAACAAATACCAAACTTGTCACATGACAGTTCTAAAGTGGTTGGGACCGGTTCTAGTTCAAACAATTTATATGAAGAGGACTTGTCACATTAACATGGCGAGGTCCTAGAAGGGGGCTAATTGGCACCTTTTTGACAATATCCTAAATAGACAGACTTAATTTCGGTTAAAAAATTGTCCCGAGTGAACCATGATGAAAGATCTTCATATTAAGTAATAGAACCAGAAAGAATCAGTCACTTCTCGCACAAAATTCTGTCACATGTCTAATTTTGAGTCAATTGCAAAAACACAATATCACCAGTTAAATGATCCAGCCACGGGATAAGTGCTATAACAATTGAAAAAATGTGGCAGGGATTCGTTTAGTGCATAATTTGGTTTTTAAAATTGTAATAAATAAATTTTGGGTAATTTAAACTAAAATCAGTTTAGAACTTCTTGAAAATAATGAGCTGCTGAAGTGTATGGAGTCAAAGTTGGCAACCCTACAAAATAAAATTTGCATTCAAAATGGTTTTTAATTTTATTGCTAAGAGCATAACTGGGACGAACTACTAATTTTTGACCGTCGCAAGCTTCTCAATTTTTAAAGATCTAAGTTATTCGTTGTCATTGTGTTTCATACAACGAATTTAGTCAGCAAAGTTTTCGTGTTGGGCGAAATTCGTCGTTCATCCCAGTTGTGCTCCTAGCATAAAATTGGAAATTATACAAATTATAAAATATTCGGGCATGTTCTAGAAATCGAAATGAAGTGGAATTGAAATCGAACGAAATTTTGATTTCAATTATTTACACAATGGCTGCTTTTTCCTGTTTTTAAGAGTTGAACTTGTTAAGATAATTGGTACTCAAAGTATGAAGTATACAAAAAGGAATATTTTTGTGGACTTACAGGCTGGTTTTCAAAATTTGTTCGATTTTAAATCCACTTCATTTCGATTTATAGAACATGCCCATTTGTTTTTGTTTTACATGTAATTTAAGCGAATGAAGTCTTCATTCGAAATCTATCAACAGGCCATTAATTTTTAATTCTTTTAATGAACACCTCTTTTTGGGTTGCCTTTTTTATTTAGCTTATCGGTGTTCCCATTTTAGCATATTTTCTGCTAGATTTAGCAGATTGAGTTAAGAAAATGCAATTTTTTTGGTGATAAAATATGCTAACTGCTTTTTAGCATATTTACTTGTCCAAAAGCAGATTTATTAGCATATTTTTACTTTTTAGAAAAGCAGAATTTTTTTAGGAAATTTTTTTTTAAAACAGACTTACTTTAGGTACATATTTTCAAACATTATCATTTTCAAATGATTGCTACTTCTTCGTTTTTCGCATTATTATTTAATATAAATACTTTTTTTAAAAAAAAAAATTTTAATATATAAAAATTCCTTTTTATTTAGCAGATTTTTAGCATAATTTTTTATTATATAGCAGATTTTTAGCATATTTTCTTCATTTTACGATTAAGCAGATTTTAGCAGAATGTTTTTGAAGTTTTGGCATATTCTCATCAAGCAGTTATGGCAACACTGTTGCTTATGCTTTACAGCTGTTTGATAGCACTGTGCAACAAAATTCGGGTCATCACCGCCAGCCTCAATACTTGCAACGCGAAATGAAACTAGACTATTGGAAAAGCAAATCTGCCAAAGGGCTTTGAAAAGTTAGCTCGAGTTCCCGAAATATCGGCCCCTAAAGTTTTGTAATTTTTTGAAAAGGCGTTTGGTATAAGTCAAAAAAAATTTAAGAAATGTACTTCTGAGCTAAAATACTATTTAAGATGCCTGCAGTGGAATTGTATGGCGATTCTTTTCTTGGAATATATTAACCCTCTAACACTCATTTTAAGAGGACACTTTTGTACTTTTTTTTAACTTCCACACAAAAGTATACTAAAACGGCACTTTAGAGGGTTAAATTGTTTGACAAATATTTTTTGCATTAAATTTTATTAGGGGTCTTCTAAGACAAAAAGATCGTGCAATGTATGTAAAACGGGTTTTCGAAAAATTCAAAAATTTTTAAGGCCCGGATTTTCGAAAATTCGTTTTACATACATTGCACGAAAATATGGCTTGAACCAACAAAATTTTCCACCATTCTCGTCCAAGCCAAGAATTTCTTATTGTAAACATGTGTGGCTTGGTTGAATCAAAAATTTATCACTTAAAGCTAACTAAAATTTACTTAACTACAGCTAAACAAAATTTATTTTAATTCTATAGTTACTTAAATCAAGTTATCGTTGCTTTTTATTTTACAAAATCATAAGAAAAGCATGAATTTTTTTCATAAAAACGTGTAGCACTAGTCAGTTTAAGAACACTAAATATAAAAATAAGAAACTTTTGATTGATTTGCTTAACATGTCGATCCAAATAAAATTGAATTGAATCAAGCCAAGTTTTCTAGAGCATTTTCTGGAAATTTTAAAGAAATCTCTAGCATTTGTTTCTTGATACAAAAAATTCGATTCCATTTAAAAATCAAGAAATTCAGACTTATATTAAATAAAAGCAGCTTGATTTCAGAAATATCTATTTTGTCTTTAATAAAAATAAGATACTTTTGTATTTCTTGTTTTAAGAAATTTTTGATCATATACCAAAAAAGTGAATTTTTTGATCATGAGAAAATGTTTCTTTATTTAAGGAAATTTTACTTAATACTTAATGTACGAACAAAACAAGTTAGAATCAGGAAATTATTTTTGGATTTTCTTGTTTTAAAAACAAAATGGATTACTTTAGAAAATAAACTTCTTTCCGTCTATAGTGTGCATTTCAGAGTACTATGTATCAAAAGTATTTAAAAAACGAAAACAAATTTTGTTTTAATGTGTCTTGATTTTAATGTATGCAAACAAAAGTTCAAAAATGTTGGGTATCTATAAAAGCGCCTGCTTTCAGAAATATTCCTTCTAGAAGGTATTAATTTCTTTTGAAGAGACCTTCCCAAATATTCATTATACATAAAGGCCCAACCACAATGTGAATAACGTGACTTAAGCAACTGAGCAAATACATGTAAATAATATGTGTTAAACCATATTGAACTTAAGGAAACTTATGTTAAGTTTTATAAAACTGTCATTTGCTTAAGCAAGGTGCGAAACTAATCGCTCATTCCGTACGGAATCAATATTTTTTTATTTTCTCTTTGTTATTTTAAATGCATTTGAGAGGCTTTTTGTTTTCTTTTTGACATTAGCTTAAGTTTGTTTATGCACATTCTGGTTGGGCCTTAAGTGTTGCCATACATAACTGTTTGATGAGAATATGCCAAAAAAAAAATTTTGATATTTTAATTAGTCCTAAATTGCTTCTTAAGAATATTTCTAGAAGTAGTATTATTCGTAAATTATTTCTCGGATTCTAAAATGCCGAAATATATTTTTGAGCACAAAATGTTAAACGCAATCATAAGCACACCGATCAATTCAGAATCGCCTTCTAAACTGAGCTATCGAAATCCGTCCATCCGGCTGGCTGGCTGCCTGTCAGCCAATCGTACAGCTTTTTTAAGAGAAAAACAAAAAATCTTTAATATCCATGCAGGAAGTCTGGGATCAAGTGTCTCCAAGCCGCTTCATTTGTCGTTTATTATGATGACTTTTCATTGGCATTGTCAATAAAGCGTCTAATCTGACTTTCTTTGAGAAAAAAAAGAAATTTTTGGCAAGCTGTAACGCAAGAATTAGTTCACAGAAAAAAATGTTTGCGCCAGTAAAAGAATTAATTAAAAATAAAATCAGTTTTAATTAAATATTTAATCAGGTGAATTAAACTTTTAATCAAGTTAATTAAACGTTTAACTGAAATATTGTCAATTAAACATTTAATACACTTGATTAAAAGTTTAATTCACCTGATTAAATATTTAATTAAAACTGATTTTATTTTTGATTAATTCTTTTACTGGCGCAAAAATTTTTTTCTGTGTAAAGAGGATGCAACAGTTTTTTTTTTTTCGTTTATTTATTCACAATTTTGAAAATTTGAACTATAATAAACACTAGTTAACAATATTACTTTTTTATATACAAAGTCCCTTAATCGAGCTCTCGAGTATTATTGGAGTAACAAATGATGCAACAGTTTGTAGTGAAAATTCCGCTTTTTTATAAAATAATGGAAATTTCTTTTTATTGATCGAACATCTTATTTAATCAAAATACAATGCACGTATTTGAATGTAAATAATTGCCTTATCCACTTATATTATTAGTGCAAAATTCAAGCAAATAATATTCAGAAATGTAAACTAGAACTATTAAAATTAACTAGTGAATCTCTGGTGAATGTCGGCCATATTGATCCACAAGAAATAGCTAGTCAATAGTTGTAAGGTCAGTAGTGGATTTTCAATAATAAGCACATGCTAAGTGTCTATATCACAATGCTTTGTGTGATCTAAAGTTGGCCAGTAGTACTGGTGAAAAAATCAATAGTTAATCAGTGCAGTTTTACTATTGACATTTCTTATAGGGATAGTAAAAATATTGTTTCACCAAACTTATTCAGGAAAACGGTTTTAAAAACAATACGATTTGAAAACGATAACATCGTTTTCAGCATCTTTAAAAATTGATTTCTAATACATGTTCCTCTGTTTTCCTGTATATAAATATTATTTTAAATTTTTTATTATATATGTTAATTGAACCGTATTTTAATCAAAAAATTAAGACTTTACTTCAGAAACGGATTTTAAAATCGGTCGAAATTCAACACACCTGCTTAAAACGATAGTTCTTCATCACATACCTGATTATTGTACTCTAGGCTTGATAGATCAAAATCGGCTAAAAACTTGACATTCGGAAAAAAGCTTGATTTTTCCTGACAATTAAAAGTTCGGTTAAATTAACAAAAAAAAAATATGTTATTAAAATCGCTTTATAGTCCAGAATTAAAATTCTGCCAGATCGCTCTACAAAAAGCTGATATATCAGCAATAAATTACGGATGTCTCTTATTTCTACACATAAATCTTTACTTTTTTTTAATCATGTTATAATTTATGGACTTTATTTGACAACTTCTTTTGATTTGTGATTGTGTTGCAGCAATTAATCAGTCTTTCGTAATAAAAGCATTTAAAATACTTTTTTAACAACTCTTTTCTTATGCTGCCACATTCCACGTTTTGTTGTCCCCTTTTAATCAACACATTTTCCCCACTCCGAGACGAGTCTCCAGCTGTAAACATCAGTGTTACCACCAGCAAAATTCAAAATTACACTTAAGATGAAGCAAAACTACCCGATTTAAATGAAATTACACCTGATATAAAATTGAAGTTTTATTTAATAAAAAGATATTTATAAAGACACAAAAACACAACAAACTCATTGAAAGAAGATCAATATTAGTCAAACTGTTTAGATTCTTATGGTAATTTAAATAAAATTCCTAAATTACATAAATAAAATTCCTAAAATAATGAGTTTAACTTCCACAATTGGTTGCATATATCTAGGGAAGGTTCAAAATGCTCATTGCCATTCCTTTATAATGGGTGTTTTTAAGCCCGATAGAGCTTACGAAAGGTTAGCTGCCAAACGAACTGTCATACTGCTCTCACTTTTTGCTCAGGCACATCATCATGAATAGATTCATGCTTGAACAACGCCACCAAATTATCAAAATTTATTTAACATAAAATAAACTAAGTAGAATACTAGTAGTGAAAATAACCAAATCGTTCTATAAATGATTTATTTAGATACAAATAACTACCTTATTCTTTGAGAAATCATGGTTTTGGTACAATAACGCCCATACCATATCAGATAGGAGGACTTAATTTCGCTCAGATGTTTCGTATAATGTATGTGAATGCAAAATTACCTTCTAAATCCAATATTGAGACATGAAATTAATGGATTATGTTATAAGTTAAAAGCAGATAAGACTCTGATAGTTCTTCTGCTATACATTCTTTTTCTAACAATTCAAAATCTACAATTCCTAAACCCCAAGCAGAATGTGTAGATCAGTTTCGCAGATTGCTTAAGCAAATGACAGTTTCATAAAACTTAACAAAAACATTCCTTAAGTTCTATATGGCTTGACTCGTACGTTTTGCACATTCTGGTTGGGACTTTAAGATACAAATTCCCATAGCTCATTCCGACAATACATTTTAACTGCAGGCCAAATATAAATAACATGATCAATAGTAATGGTTGGTTTTTCTTGATTTTTCTTCCCAACTTAATAGAAAACTTTGTAAATTCCGGTTTAGCTTGACAAATTAAATTTTTTCCTGATTTTTGGCACATATTGAAAAAGCTTGACAATCAAGCCAAATCAAGTCCGTCTGGCAACCCTTTTGTACTCACACTTTTATATTCCTGAGATAGTCCCAATCCATATTATGAAACATTTGCTGCAAAAACTTTCTTCAATTCTCTTTTGAAACTGCATTCGTGTCCGTAGGATAAAAATTTTATTTTACAACATTGAATACTTTTTTGTGCCTTCAAACTTAAAAAACTGCTTGTACACGAAACAAATTACACTTTTCCATTCGTCTTTCCCCCCCTCATCAATAAACTCAAATCTTTCGCAGCAAATGTTTCATAGTATGGATTGGGACATACCATGAGTAACAAATATACGAAAACTTCTATAGCAAGCTTATGAGGGCTATTTTTAAGAAATTTGTATGGGATTTTTGGGAGAACATAATTTTGTGTTGGCGGGTCCATGATTTCCATGGGACTTAAATAGGGAAGAGGCTCTGGAAAATTTTTTGTGTAAGTTCTGTGATGGACCGTATAAACATTCTTTTTTTTTTTTGCATTGTGCTCTTATTTAAATACCTGATTTAGACTATGGGACATATTCCTGTAAAAATATTCGTGGTTTCTTCTTCAAAAAGAAACAAAAAGAGTTTTGCTGGATTTTCGTGATACAACATTGTTTTCCCCGCAAGCGTCCATACACCCATCGTCACCAATATTTCTATGCGACATGTCGCATAGTGTAAAACCGGTATAACTCGATTTCTAGAATAAATATACTTTTTTGTCTTTTTTTTAATATTTGTAGAACCCAGCTAGCATTTGTGTGATAACTTTTTGTAAAAATTACCCAAACGAGTTTTCTGAGATCACTTTTGATGATTAAAAACTGATTTATCATTTGAGCGATTGAAAAAGGATTCACATATGACTCATTCATAAGCTCAAAAAGCAATCAGAAAACTATATCACAAGTGATTCTTTGATGTGATTCATCCGAAGGGTACCATTTAATCACAACGCGATTATCATTTATAATCGAAAAATGAGCTCATACGCGTTTATTTTGCTCGTGAAGCTGATTCCTAAAAGATAAGTTTATGATACAAAATGCTAGTTGGGTATTTTATTTAAATTCTTTAAGGGTGCCCCGGTACGCTAGTTGGTATTGAGCTTCTTGTCTATCAGTACAAGGGTTACAGGTTCGATTCTTAACAGAGACTCTGATCTGTTTCAGTACGTCTCGACGGGCTCCTCGGTCAATCGTGTTACAATATAGTAAACAACTGTATTCGTTACATACAATACGAGTAATTAAATAAATTAGCTAAGAAAATCTATTTACAGTTTTGCAACCATCTCAAGGGCTTTTCTTTGAAATTTTTGTACAATTTGTCTTTAGAAAACAACAAACCAAACCTTCATTTCACCTGCCACAAGGACATTTATTGCAAACTGTTGTAAAGTATAATTTAAAGTATATTTATTCGCAGTTTACAAGCCTTGTCACGGTCATGGTGGAAGAAAAAAAGTTTTGAAATATTTCGAAAATATTTTAGACTAAAAACAAAAGAAAAGTTTTTAAAATATGTATTTCTTAAAATACTATTTTGTCTACAAAAATGTTCACTAAAAAAAAAGAATAAATATTTTTCCTCAATGTTTAACTTTCCAGTAAAAGTTCAAAATGGAAAAAGACGAAGGCTGGCTTGGCTGAAAGAGTGTTTGGATGTTTTTTGTTTAAGCAAAAATTTTTCGGCAAAAATAAAAAAAAGAAGAAACAATTGGAATTCTGTTTTACACTCTTAAAAAGGTTAATCGATAAGCTTTTTAGATATATTTTCTTACTTTTTTTTGTTATCAAGAAATTTTATAAATGATTTTAAATAAAATATACAAAGTTTAATTAACTTACCTTTAAAGGTTGCTCCATAATTGATCAGTTGTGAGTTTAAGACAAGAATTTCGAATGTTGACAGTTTTAAAAATTGGAAATTTAAACATGGAAAGTTTTTTTTATCTTGTATGTTAACAAAAAAAAATCCAAAATTTGGCTGCTGGTTGATTAAAGAAAAAACTTTTTCAAATTCGGTTCCTTTTTTAATATACGGATGTGTAAGTAAGTGTTGTTTTATATCTGTGTGATTGTGTGTTTTAGTATTGGTTTCCAAAAAAGCAAGGTGTTTCCTTAACGCGGTGTAGTTATAAAGCTGCTGCTACTTTTTTAGGTTTTGGGTTTTTGAAATGTTTAACGATGATGTTGATGATGAAAATACGCACGCGACTCTTACGAATTTTTTTTTTTTTTTGCTTTTTCCTATCCGATTTCCACTAGTTATGAAAATATGCTCTTATATGCTGATTTATGTTTTAATGCTCTTCTTTAATTTCTAATGGAAAGTTGTTATGCTCTCTTTTTGCCTCTTTCTGCTTTCGGGAGAGTTAAGGGAAACTATCTGAATTTGTTGTTTGATTTGTGTTGTTGTTGTTGTCGATGTGGGTCTGAAAACCACAGGAATACTTGAAACGCCGCGCGTTTGTTGTGTTGCTCTCAATTCAACTTGAATCCAATTAAACCGTGACATGAGAATTGTTTCATTTGTATGAGTAGTAAAATGGGTTTAGATACAATTCAAAGATATCGAAAGATTTTCTTTTTTTATTTCATTCGTTTCTTCACTTTTTGTTAATTTTTTGCTTTTTTCCTTTCAAAAAAAATTCACTTTTGCACTATTTTCTAACTTGCGAAATAAAATTTTTAAATAAAAGCAAAATAACATTTTTTCGAAATTTTATTCGAGATACTTTTGTGGCAAAAAAAAAAAATTGTGAATAAATTCTTCCTTTTAATGATTTTAATTCCGTTCTTGATGTTGTTGTAATGTTATATATGTACTGTGTTGTTGTAATTGCAGAGTATAGGGAAGGCAGCGCGCACCAGGGGTTTTTTAAGGGTACACAAAATTTTGCATTTGTGTGTTTTTTTTCAAACACTTCTTACGAAAAAGGAAAAATTTTGTAAATTTAAATTTTTAAGCAAACAAACTAATTTTACATGATTAAATAATTTTAGGTTTTAGCATTCATATTTCTTAAAATTTTCACAACATTTTAATTTTACTTTTTTATACCGAACACTAATATTATTTTGTTAATAATATTTTATTTTTCAATTATTAATTTCAACTGTTATCTCTCAGGTTCAGCCAAGTTTTTTTTATATTCGAACACTTTGTAAATTTTCTTTTTTATTTTATAAAAAAAATATTAAAACAGCAGCAGATAATTTTCTTTTACATGTAAAACACTTTTTGTTTTTTTTTTTTCTTGTTTAAATTAAAAATATGTAGTGTTTCAGGTTCTTGGTTTAGTAGAGTATTTTATTATTAATAAAAGATAATTTTCAGTGTGTTGTTACGGCTGCCTAAGTTCAATGTCTACTACCTATCTGACGACTGCAAGAAATTACAATTTACTTACTTGCTTGCTAGCCAGCCAGTCAGCCGTCCATCCAAACATCCTTCCAGTCAGTCAGTTTGGAAAGATACTCTCTTGTTTTCCGCTCCGCGAGAGCCATCTTTTCCCTTCTATGCACGTTTCTTTTGTATCTTATAGATTCGTATTTGTGGGAAACAGAGACAACTGTATCTGTAAAATACTTTTACTTCCAATATTTTCTCGTTGAGTGTTCTCAACTTGTAGGTTTTTAAAAGCAGAGAGTTAGTTTTGCACTCTTTTTGTTTTTGTGCTCTTTTTTTTAATTCTGTTGTCTTGTGAACATTGTCAATTCCAATATTGATTTTTCCCAACAAAAGTGCGGTATGATGGTGCTCAAAATAATAGCACTTAAAGGCAGTTATCAATAATTTTTTACTAGCTTTTGCCCGTGACTTCGTTCACGGGAAAATTAAAGCAAGATTAATGGAAATGTGTTTTTCCAAAAAAAAATTTACAGATATTTTATAACATATATTTTATTAACATTATTAAATGTATTATATGTATTCCTATAACACATACAAATTTTCAGCACGCGATGCTTTTGAGCAACCGACAGACAGCTGTCCATGTGAAAAGATAGGGTTGTCTAAATATAGTACGGCCACTGCATCATATACAATCTGTACACGTAAGGAAAAAGTACCTATTTTGCCGGTTTACCTCTTAAAAACTACCCTATATTTCAATCTGGGCCATATGCTGTCTTTAAACAAAATTTATCGAAAAGGAAAATGTACCAATTTTTCCCATTTTTACCTCCTAAAAAGTACTAAATATATCGAAAGAGAAAAAGTACCAGAGGTAAACGGGTACCAAAAGTTCCAGCTTTTTCCTTATTTTAGACTCCCAGAAAGTACACCTTATATTTATGTAACCTATAATCTGTATGTATACCAAATTTATCGAAAAAGAGAAAAGTTCCAATTTTATCTCGTTTTTACCCCTTAAAAAGTACTCTATATTTTGAATTGGACCATATTCCAAATTGAACAAAAAGAGAATTAGTAGCAAAAGTACCAATTTTTGCCGTTTTACGTCTTAAAAATATACGCTATTTCTTAATCTGGGATATATGCTATCCGTATACCAAATTTCATCGAAATCCATTAAGCGGGTTTCGTCACAAACAAGTAAACTCACAAATTCACAATTATACAAACTTTCACATTAATACATACTATTTTGATATTAGAAATTTGAATAAATCTTAAGTCTGAATTTACAAGTTTCATCTTTTGATGCTCAACTTCTTTTCAATTCCCTTTTAAAGATGCCAATATAATCACACGCAGCAACGGGTTTCAACTTTTTACGCTTCAAAACAACAATAATTTTAATAACAGCAAATCAAAGAGAAAAAGAAAAGAAAAAATTACACGCAGCCATCGTTGTGCATATACCAACGAATAAAAACACAAAGCGTACTGACCGAGTACAGGCATCTCCGTACTAACCCCCTTTCTTCTTTCTTCCCTCACCTAAAAACATAGGAGTTGAGCATCAAAAGATGAAACGTGTGAAAGCAGACTAAATAGCACAGTGCAACAAAACACACGGATAGGACAACATATATGTATGTGTGTTCCCGTAGTTCCTATAAGTAGCATAGGGCCTCAACAAAATCTTTCCATATGGATCTGTTCATCGAAATTTTTTGTTTAATTACAGCGAGTTTGCTTATTTGACGCTTCAATTTTAATTTGTCTTCGCAGTGTATGAGCCTTGAGGATTCCACTCGATAGTGGTTCTGACAATATCTGTGACCGGTATGCGTATGGCGTGGCCAATCCAGATCCATTTTCGTCTTTGTATTTCAATAGTTGTGGGGGACTAGATCGTGTGATGCCATAGTTTGTTGCTTGATATACATATATTAGGATTTTTCTAAGGCATTGGTTTATAAACACTTGCAGGGCAAGCATATCGCGAGGGTCCGCATTCCACGTTTCGCATCCGTATAATAATGTGGATCGGACGTTAGAGTTGAAGGTATTTAGTGTAACACGGCGAAAGAGAGTTAAAGAGTTCCATATATTATGAAGTTGGCTGTGGGCTTGAGTCACCTTTTTTATTCGAATTGCAATATCTGCACCCGAACCGACTGATGATGTGATGACAGCTCCGAGGTAGCAGAACAAATTTACCTTTTTTCGTAAACTTAATGGGTGAAAAGTTATTAGACACCTTTCTTGAGGGCGCACCGGTTTACATAATTTTTGGAGGCCCATGAAAAAAAAAATGGTCACCAACATTGCAAAACTACCCGTTGGTAATACAATCGAATCTTTACTGTCCAATTCAATTGAATTTTCAATATAAAAAAGGTTTTCAAAACAAATTTTCTATGAAAATTTTGCTTAAAACGTTTGTTAAATTTGTAATTTTGTAAATTTGTAATTCAATATTTTTATCCCATTATATGTAACGTATAAAGATGAAGTACCCATTCCAGAAATGTCATTATGATCTAGACAAAATAATTACAACCAATCTGTGTCCTTGGCACCTGAACCTAGTCAATTAATCTTACAAGAGTATTATAACAGAAAGCTGCAAGATATGAAGCGAAAGTTAGGAAAACGAAAAATAACCTTTATAGATTATTATTTTTCAAACAGATGCAGCCTTAGGGACCAATAAAATATTGTTATATGTTTGTGCAATAAAAAATGATTAGTAATAATTCTGGAATGTTTAACACAAATTGAAGATTTAGTTTGTTTGAATTTTAACATTTTTATCAAGGCGAATAAATTTTTTAGGTGGCTTTGAAAGCACAGCTGTGCTACTTTTTTTCGTATTTAGAGAGAGGAATGTCAAAACCGCTAACATAAATACGCCTTGATTTTTACCACATTTTTTAAAACCTTTTTTGTTCAGCACATGTTTTCCAAAAGCGTTTGGTATTTGTACTAAGAAACAAACTTTTTAACAAAAAATATTATTATTGGTGTTTATACTTGCACAAATTACGTAAAATGCTGACCCAGAAGTTTTTGGCAACTACTAATACAAAAGAAATGTGACCTAAGGGAGCGCAGGAACTGGAAGGGAATAACCTTATTAAATTCCACATCAAAACTTATGGCTATATTGTTACTGCCAGGGATAACCTCAGCTGTGGAGACAATGCTTCTATGTGAACAAACTGGTTTTTAACCGGGTTAATATTGCGCAGATCTCATCAATACGCTGCATATTATAATTGAGCAATCAAGAGAATATAAAAACCACCTCTATCTTTTATTCGTTGATTTCGAAAGAGCTTTTGACACCGTATCCCGTGATGACCTATGAACTGGCTTACATAGAGTTTCCAGATAAGATCGTGCAGCTAATTCGTGAACTTTAAAGAGACCCAACCAGACGTTTTCACTTTAATTGGGCGTAAAGCTATCAATTCTCGACAACAGTAGGAGTAAGGCAGGGTTGTGAGTTACGTATTTTTGCGAAAAAACTGAATGCCATTGACTATGCTGAAAAATTTCCTGGTGGCACATCGCATCGACGACTTCAAGGAGAAACTAAGAAGACTGCCAATAAATGCCGCTTAAATTGGCCTGAAGGTACATTTTGCCAAAACAAAATTAATGCATATTGGTACAAACCTAACAACACCACGTACTATAAACGGCACCATTATCCAGGAAGGAGAATTTTAATGCTATCTTGGAAGCATTATTTGTAGTGATGATGGTTCCGAAAACGATATAAAGGCAGTAATAAATAAGACAAGGGTTGCGTTTCTGTTGCTGAATTAAGTGTGGCGTTCCAACAAAATTAGCTGAAAAACAAAAATAGCCTTAAAAATGACAGCAGTGAATTTTTATAAAAAAAAAATAAATAAATGAATTAAAATTTTTGTACTTTTTTAGTACTTTTTTTGTTATTACAGTTTAAATTACATTTATTTTTGCTCATACTTTTTAAAAGTATGTAAATTTTATTAAAAATTTCATTTGTAAAAGAAGTCCAAACCTTTTCAATATTTTTTTGACCAACAGTGTAGGTAGAACAAACAATACAATCGTGGATTGATTACCATCTTTTTGGTCAACTAAAAACACAACGATTTTACACTGACACTCCAACTCAGGAAGGGGAGAGCAAAAATTCTAAAAAAAAACACACGACCCAAAGCAGTCGGCCTTTAGGCAAGTTGATGGTCGTCTTAAAAATCCAACAAAGAAGCGGCAACGAAACGAATAAATGCAAATGTACACAAAGCGTACGAGTTGAGTATTAAATTAAATAAAAATGAATGGACAGACAAAACAAATAAACAATCAAAGAAATTTAAACGCATTTATGATTTAAACACCGACCGACCCGACCGACAGACCCAACCAATCCAAAGACCAAATTAACGCCCAACTATTCTGTTCAAACTTTAGTAAAATCAGTATTTTTATTTTTTTTTTTTTATTTCGGAAAAATAAATAAAACTTTCCAACTCTTGTTTTAATTTAAATGTGTTCAATAAAGTATGAAAAAAACAGTGTTGTTTTTGTCGTTGGTTGTAAAAAGTGGTGGTCAGTCAGTCAGTGTTTAGGCGAAACATTCTAACATCAACAAAAACAGTGGTAGCAGTAACAAGAGAAAAATGCTGATGATCAACATTCATCAGAACCTATAAAAAAACAAACTTTCAACTACGAAAAAATAACAATTATAAAATTGTTCTTTTTATTCGTTTTAATTCACACAATTTCCTTGTAGTTGTTTTAGTTGTTAATGTTAAATTGTCGCTGCTGCTTTTATTGTTGTAGTTGTTGTGTTAATAATGTTGCTGTTGTTTTGATTTCTCAGAAGACTACTTCTACTACTCCTATAGGAAGGAAAATATAGCAAAAACCATAGGAAAACAACAAGGAATTCTTTTCTTACTCTATTCCAAGGAATTGAAGTAAACTGAACAACGACGACGACGGCGCGACAACTATAACGACAATGTTTTTGTCGACGAAGATGAAAACAACGCCAACCCATCATCTCTCCCACAGTGGGGTGATTATTGAAAAATAAGTAAGCTAAATTTACTGTTTTCAAAGGATTAGTTTGATTTTAATAAAAGCGATGCTGAAATAAAAAAGTATTATTAAATTGTCGTGTTCTGGAAAACGCAGAGTTCTTAAATCGCAAAAGGGTTGATAACCGCAAAACCCAAGCATGTTCTGAAAACCGCTGAATTTGCTATTTTTTGAAGTTGTGTTCAAACAATTAAAACAAACTTTTAAAAATTGGGCCAACGATTTGATAAAAACGTATTAATAAATTGCCGTGTTCTGGAAAACGCATAGTTTTCATATCGCAAACGGGTTAAAAGCGCAACACCCATTTCAGCATGTAATGAAATCCACTCGATCATATATATATATTATATTATATTATATTACAACTACATTTAGAGTTGACAAAAAATCAACCAATTGTAGCCGGGACTGTAAGAAAAGATAAACTCACTGTTTATTGTTGTTGTTTTGGTTTAAGCTTTGATATTGCTACAAGTAAAACTGTGGCTTATAATTCTTATTCTCTTAACAGTTTTATATGTGTAATATCTTTAGTTTTTCTAAAATCTCTGGATGAAGTTTCCTGACGATCTGGCCTAAGCAACCAGTGAAATGCGCATACGAATAGCTTATCCCTTCAACAATAAATTTCAGTTTATCAATAGTATGAAATGGGAATATAGCGCATTTAAACGAAACCTTGTTAAAACTTTTTTAATTTACGAGAAAAAATTACAGATTTACTGCTTTATGTATTAAGAATACACAATGTGTATTCTTAATCAACAACAAGTTAAAATATAAAAAATTACGAAAAAGCTTTCAAAAAACTCCAATATTTTTTAAACGTACATATGTATTTAAATGTATTTTAAGAAAAATTTGTATGAAAATTTTGCCTAAAAACACATTTCAAACTTGTTTTATTTTTTATGAAAACGGCAGTATAAATTTATTTCGCTATTTTTTTAGAGCGGTAATTCCAAGGATCCCAGAAAAATTAAAAATTTATCCCACCTAAGCGAGAACAGTTCGAGCCCAAAAGAGGCTCATTATAATGCTTTTAAGACTTAACTCTCTCATATTTGTAAAACGTTAAAAATAATGCTTTTTTGAAGCTCAATGTGGTAATTAGTAGCGCATTATAAGTTTCTACGATTCTGCAGAGCCGAGCATTCATAAAGAATGTATATAAAATTGACTTCACCTTTCAGTATACGCTGTGGAAGGTACTGGCCACAGGGAATGTAGACAACATATCGCTCCTTTATTGCAACATAGTTATTTCTCAAAAAAAAAATCAAATTTGTCAAAATGCGATTAATGTTTTCAATATGCAGCTTTTTTACAGATTCAACAAAATATATTTTGCTATAACTTCGGTTCAGTTTGAGATAAAACACTGATTTTTGTTTAGCATATAGAAAAGGCATGAAAGAGCAGTTTTGCTTGAGTAACTTCAAATTTTTGATTTTTTGAGATATGACTATGTTGCAATAAAGGAGGACATATCGCTCCTAATAATGAATTTTTCTTAAATCTTACAAATTACAGTCAGCAGTCGGCAAAAAATCGTTTTAAATAAAAATATATGGAATATAAAGATTTAAGGGCGCTAAATTCAGATCCGTGTTTAGCCCGGAATTGAGTCATCAAAATACCATTTTTTGATATTTTAATCCAAATTTTGATATTTTAATTAGGCTTAATAAAGTTCATCAAATTTAATTTTCATTAAAATATGTTTATGAAGAAAGAAATTTACCAACATGAAATTAATTAAAATTATTGATAATTTTTCATTCTTGACTGCCGCGGGATTCGAACCCAGGCTTTCACGGACATGTTTTAATTGCAACCACTCAATCTCTTCAAAGGGTTTTGTCGTTTAACTATCACAGCCGTTGACGACTGCTGGCAGTCAATAGTCAAACATCAATCTTAAAACCAAATAGTATTTAACCATTGGTAGATAGAAATTTGCTTTGAATAATTATCCATTTCAATTGATTTACATGTTCTTCCTTACTTCCGTTACTTGGTTGGTTGGTTAACGTGGTAGCACGCATAGGTCCAAGCGTGCAGCAAGTAGAGCCGACAGTGGCTCCGTTTTGACACCACACAACTCGTCAAGAAATTGGAACCCCCCCGATCAAACTTGACCCAGGGGCAATGCCGAGGTGGCTAGAGCCAGCCCGTTGCGTTGAGATATTTCAGCAGGTTGTTGAGACTTCCGTTACTTACTTTTTTTATATTTTTAACTCTTTTGGACTTATTCAGAAATTAGTGTTGATCATTTTTCTTCATGTAAAAAAGTAATATTTTTTGTTTTTCTAAAGTTCATTACTTTAAGGGCAAAAATTCCATATTTTTGTAATTTATCATAAAGCCGGGTTTATAACGAATAAAATATGCTAATGAAAATCGGTAAACAAATGTTAATTTTATTTATTATTCATGATTATGGGCATGACTAATATTTAGCCCGAAAAAGACTGTTGTACTTTTATATTTCATCATAACTTGATAACAATTTTCCAAATTGGACAAAATTATCAGCAGATTTTTTAAATTTTAAGTCATTTCGACAATAGTTTTTTATATTCTCAACAGTTTCGGAGATATTCAGAAAAGAGTGGCAGTAAAAAGCAAAATAAATGCAATGTTTTGTTTTCAAAAATTCATAAAAAAATGTTTTCTCGTATCGATTTCTAATAGCGTAAATATGTTGAATTTTTGTTTAAATTATACCCCTGCAAAATATTATTTATTTATTTTTAGTGTAAGAGCCCGCGCTTTGATCTTCAATATTGTTAAATTTTTAATATAACAACAATAGCATTGTATTTAGGGATGCAACATCGCTGTGAAAAACATCGATGTTTGAAGACATCGATGTTTCCACGATAAGCATCGATGTTAAAAAACATCGGTAAAAAACACGATACATCGATGTTTAACATCGATGTTGAAACCTACTTTGCAATTATACTTACGGACTGTTTTAAATCTTCTTTGCTACTGAAAATCTTAATGCCCAACTATAATATACATATGCTTGCATAAGCTTTTGTCAAAAATTAACAAAAAGCCTGTCAAATGCATTCAAAAACACCAAAACAAAGTGCAATCGATTTTTGCTTAAGCAAATGACAGATTCATAAAATTAATCAAAAAGTTTCCATAAGTGCAATATGGTTTGACAAATATGATTTTTATGTATTCGCACAGTTGCTCGAGCCAACTTAAGCAATTTAATACAAACATATAGTTATGCAATGCACAGTATGCATGCATGTACATACATACATACGTACTTTGTATGGCTATCAGGGGTGTGCTGGAAAACGGAAACGTAAAACGCAAGAATTTGGGAGGTCGTTTTTAATACACTTTTAATAAAATATTTTTTATTTTTGTGTTAAAATTCTGTTTAATAGAGAAATACATATTTATATAATATTTGTCATAAAATTCTTATATTACAGAAATTTTATTAAAAACCGACATTTCAAATTCTTGCGTTTAACGTATGCTTTGAAAAACACTTTTTTATATTTTTAAATAAAAGGTTTAATTAAAAAATAGAAATTAAAATTGCTAAAAATATTATAAAAAATATTAAATTAATGAAAATATTAAATGGACGATGTCGATGTTTTTTAGTTTTGACGACGATGTATCGCCGATGTATCGTAAATCAAAACATCGATATTAACATCGATGTTTATGAACGATATATCGATGTTTTCTAAACATCGATGTATCGTTTGCATCCCTAATTGTATTGCAGAAAAGTATATTACTGTATTTCAACGTCTTTTAAGTTCGTGAAAATAATATCAGAGGCATCTATGACTCTATTCGAAAAAAAAAATCAATAGAAGGTTTAATACAGACGAATATTAAATCAAGACGAGATATTTAATATTTAATGACAGCAAATAAGATTTTGTGACCCAAACAATAACTTAAATATATAATTTCGTGATTTTATTGTTTTATGTTGTATAAGAACCAAAGTTTTATTTTTTTTTTAAGTTTAATTAAAAATGTTTTTAGTATTAATTTAAAACACTGCGAAACAGACACTTTGCGGTTTGGAATTTGATTGCAAATGTTTACTAATTTGAGGTCGCTGATTTCAAATCTAGTTTCCATTTTACTCTATCAGCTCTACTTTTCGAGATATACTGTTATGTCCAAAATTAAGGCACTTTCACTACATATATTGGAAAACATATTTTTTCAAAGTTATTTTTTGGGAATACAAAATTTATTAATATGTAATAAGATTTTCATATTTGATAAATACACTGAAATTTATTGTTGAGGGAAAGCTAGCTTCTATGCGCATTTCACTAGTTGCTTAGGCCAGATCGTTAGGAAACCTTTTCCAAAGATTTTAGAAAAGCTAAAAATGTTATACAAATAAAACCTTAAAGCTTCGTTCACAATCAAAAAAACATTTTCATTTGGTGTTCATAATAGAGCAACAATTTCTTTTGCAACCACACACATTTTGCATTAAAAACCCGTTTGCAAATTTTAGCCACAACAATATTATGCATTTATTATTATTTTTTACAACATTTTGTTAAAATTTTTATTCAAAACTAAATACAATTTCATACAAATTGTTGCTGAAGTTCTAGTTGACTCAACTTTAGTTACATTTTAAAAAAAATTTTAGTTACATTGTTGTTTAAAAAATGAAAGGAAAATATATGAAATACTTTGGGAAGAAAAAAGATAGAAGAAAAAACAAAATTGTTTTTCTGATTGTGAACGAAGCTTAAAGCGAATAAGAATTATAAACACTCAAAGTCTCACTTGGAACTATGTCAAAGCTTAAACAAAACATCAACAATAAACAGTGAGTTTATCTTTTCTTTCATTCCCCTATTTTTTGTCCTTTAAAAATGCATAAAAAATAAAAATGCGACAAAATAAAAATTTTGGTGTCAAAACATTTATCTTAACATTATTTCGAATGAAATGAGGTTTATTTCATTATAATCGTTGCACAACTTTTGATTTTGTTCACAATTTACTGAAAAAACTGAATATCGACAAAATAAAACCAAATAAAAAGTCCCATAACTGCCTAGAAGTCGCCCTTTATCTTCACCCATTAGGGTGCTCCCATACAAATGGGAATAAAATCAAAAGTTGTCACAGAATTGAATCATTTGTTGCTTGTTTTGCTTCGAACTTTATTTCTATAAGTGAAGAAAAAATAAGAATAATTATAATAATTAGATAACTGCATTTTTAAATTTTTAATGTCGTTTTGAAAAACAAAATTTTCGAAATTTGGCTAATAAATTATTTTTTATGTTTCTAAAACAACTGCGCAGAATAGAAAAAAGTTTTTCCTAACTTGAAAGGTAATTTCATTGAGTAATTTCGGTTTTTCAGTTTATTCAATAAATTAAACTGAATCAGATTAACCCGACGGGTGCCTCGGTCAGTTTTTTCAACTAGCACAGTGAATTTATTGGGATAAAGATCAGTTCAATAAAAAGATATTAAAGGTATGTTCAGACTTAACAAATATTTGAAGAATAAATACAAAAAAAGTGGGACCAGTAAAATGATTAAACTTTAACTTTATTGGTAAGCCGATAATTTTATAATGTAATTAAAAAACTGTAAAAGTGCCCATACATTAGCAATTTTATTGATTACTTTATTGCAGTTGTTTTTGTCGATTTGATCCACACTATTTACTTTGTTGAACAATATAGAAACAAATATACAGCGAAATTTTTTATTAAATACATGAAAAAGTAAACAAAACCAACTCACTCATGTGCGTGTTGTACAATGTTTTCAACTCATTAAAATTCTTTTTGCGCAATATAAATCAAAAGGCTTTTGATTTATGGTTTATTTTATTCGCCTGACTTTCTGATAAATGTTCAAATATGTAAAAAATTTTGTCCTTTTAATTTTGTTTAAGAATTTTTGAAAATAAACATTGCACGCATTTTGCTTAAAAAAATTAAGTCAGTCAGTAACGTAACAATTTAAGTAAATAGATAGAAAAATAAGAAATAGGTACATATATCATTTTAAAGTAATCAAAATTAAAATGGATCCTTGTCATTCCAAAAACATTTGAAATATTAAAAAAAAGTGCCATTAAACTTCAAATCTAAAATTTTAAACATATTTATTCAAAATTTAAAAAACCTATGTAAAAATTTATTTAAACCTAACGGATAATTTGAAAAACTACAAATTTATTTCTCATTTTCTCGAAAGTTCTTCACTGTACATCCTTCGCATAAGCCATCAAGTCCCAAGGCGTTTGTGTGTACCCAACAAACACGAAGTCAAACGTTTGACATGAAATGACTTAATCATTTTATATTCATCACAATTCTCAAACCATTTTCAATTGTTTTATTTTAACATTTGAATTCAAATTGATAATGATTTGAAGATAAGCATTTGACATACAATGTTCTATCAGTTTTAAATCAATTTATAATCAAATTCTCAAATCAAAAATAAACTTGTCAGCACTACAGCGAAAAATAAACGAAATATCGGATAAAAAATGAAAAACAAAATTAAAAATACAAAAATTTGTGGATTTTTATTTATAATTTTTATATGACCTTGAGCCAAACAAAAAACAACAACATAAATGAAAACAAAAAAATGGCGATTAAAGTTAAATATGTTTTACAATTAAAGAAAAATTATTATAGTGAAGTGAATTCGACTTTGCAAGATCGTGGTGCTACGCAGAGCCATGACAATCCTAAAAAGGAGCCAAGTTCATAGGTATTTCGTCTTTCCAAGAATTTGAGGATGAACAAAACGCTATTTCATCTATCAACAGCAGCTATGGTGCCAAATTTTTAGCTGTCAGTTTATGTAAATAAATAATTAATTTAACTTAAAAAAAAATATTTTCATTTATGGTCCACATTTCATTACAATCCAAACTTTAAAAACATTTGCGAACAACCTTTGAAAACAAGTTGAAAATAAAGGAATTTCTCAATTCAAAAATAGTTTCCCCATTTTATTGAGAGTGCTACGATTTTCAAATGGTTTTCATATCATTTTCAAACGTTTGTCGTTTGAGAAAAGGTTCAATTTAAATAATTTTCAATTTGAAATCAAACCTCCGTGTTTGTTGGGTATAAGGTTGTATTTATTTTTGTATATGTATGTATGTGTATCTGTGTTATATGTTTATATTTATTTAACATCATACACCATGCAAAAACAAAAACCACAAAGCTTTACGCCCTTTTGTCTGACTTCTGGTTGCCTTTTTTGTTCACTTTTTTTTCTTGTAATTTTTTTTTTCTTCTTGATCTTCTCTTTGTTGTTGTTGTTCTGTTAAATATTTTATTCATTTGAATTCAGACAATTTGACACAAGGCCTTAAATTTACACTGTGTGCATCATTTAAACACATACGAATGGTTTGTGCTTCTGATGGGGTGAACTGAAAAGTTGTTTCAAAAACTAGTGCTTACCGCCTGTTTTTCGATGACGATCGAAAAAGTCGTTCGTTTAACTTAAATTTAAGACAAAAACAAATTTTGAAATTTTGTTTTAAATGTAAGTTAAGCGAATGAGTTTTGCGGTTGTCATCTAAATAAAGGCAGTTTACGTATCGCCTGAAACCGATTTAAAAATGCATTTATGAGAATCAAACTTTTTATTTATGTATTTTCCAGACTATTCTTTGCATTTCCTTCAGTTTCAAAGACACCTTTCAAAAATGACCTCGTAGGTATATGTATAGTAGCAGCAGAAAATATGTAGAAGTACCAGAGTAAATGTTTACCGACACAAACCGTCATACAACAACAAATGAAAAAGACATGAAACCTACCGACCCACCAACATAAATACATTCACACACACCATAAGTAAATAGTCTGTGGCATTTGGCTGCCCCTTATTAACTTTTAATTTCTTACGTTTTTATTCCGTTTCTTATAAATTTTTTTTTTTTCGTTTTTCACTTTGTTTTTGTCAATTCCAGTTTTGTCGCTGTTTGTTTATTTAATATTGTTGCTTTAACAGGTCTAAAAGTCAAAAGATCTCCCTTCTCACTTCCAACACAAGACATCACCTCACTCCACTCGACTCCACTGACTGCACACCACAATCCAGCCAGAACAAAATTTAAATCTTCTTGAACAACGACGACAACAATAATCCAGCATCTCTGATTTGGGTACAACAAACAGCATTTTATTGTTTATTGATTTGTTGTTTCGTTGACATCATTCGAAAACAGTAACGAGAACAACAACAACAATAACACTGTATAAAATACAACATGCATACAATGTATTTAAGCCAAGTATGACAAAAGCAACAACTACAACAACAATAGTAATGAAACAATGAATGTTATTTGCATTTCTATTTGTTTCAGTTCTTTTTTTTTGGCAAGTGTATATTCAAACGCATTCACAGACAGTTGGGTCTAGAAAAATAGCACTTCTTTGTCAATCTACCCACACCACAATACTGGTGAGGGTATTATGCGTTTTTGTTGATGCTTTTAACACTTTAAAATATATACCTTTAAATATACCGATCCGAATCACATTCTGAGACGATGTTCGTCCATTCGGCTGGCTAGCTGTCCATGTAAACCTTGTGCGAAAAGTACAGGTCGCAATTTTGGAGATTATTTAAAGTTGGTAATAAGGCTCTATTGAAAATGGTGAGAATCGATGAATAATTTCACATAGCCCCCATACAAGCTTCTTTCCGGAATAAAGACTTTGTGTCCATAAACCATCTTATTTGTGTTGGTATTTACATTAAATTTGGTCCAAAAATATTTGATTGCAGCATAAATCGTCTTAGCAAATTTTTTAAGTCCTTTTTTGACCAAAGCTTCCATACAAATACCACTACCGAATTAGCTTTAAGTTACATAACTTCCTTAGTTAGGTTCAATGGGCAGCCGACACGAGGACGGTTCAATTGGGTCCGTACAGCGGTTCTTTTGTGAGAGCCTGAGCCGGTAAGAAGAGTCAACCAGTATCCACCAGACAAATCCCCAGACTTTACTTCACTCAAACCATTTCGACTCTCTGCAAAACAGAGATATCGACCCCAGTCCCACATTAGACACAGCATCCAAACATGGCAATTCTGGTACCCCAAAACTCCTCATCCTAATAGCCCCGAGACCGGGGCATTGGTAGAGAAAGGAAAACACAATTTCCTCCTCCTTCTTGTCATGACAACTTCAACAGTAGACATAATAACCATCCCCATCGCATAGGTTCCTATTACACAGTGAACCTTCATGACTCATTAAAATGCCATCAGGCCGTCGACGAACATGTCGTTATGTTCAGCCAGGCCGTCTGCAAATTGGTTTTGATATAAAATATGGCAACCATTACTTTTATAATAGCAAAATATTGCACTAGTAGGTCGAAAAAATACCATAGGTCCCATATAAATCCCCATTATTAAATCACTTAAAGCCAAACAAATTTTATATAAATAGATGAAGATATCTAAATAATTTTCGACACAAAGAACATTTGCAAGAGTCTTAATCTCTATTGCCTATGGGTCGCAAATAGGGTACACTATCGAAAATTTGTTTTTAAATATTGTTGTGTAGGCCCCTTGACCGCCTATATTTTATTTCTTGCTTTTTTTTTCTTTTTGTGTTCCAGATTGAGAAATTTCGAATTAAACAGGAAATTTACATACTCGGCCTTATTATGAGTGTCGTTGTCGTTGTCGAAGTGGTAGTCGTTAAAAATTGTTCTCTACCCTACAAGAAGAGAATCAGCGAGTTGTCACTTTTTTCACGTTGGTGTTAAGAAAATGATAGAATGAAATGACCGAAATCAAATTTTCTGTCATTTCATTCTATCATTTTCTTAACACCAACGTGAAAAAAGTGACAACTCGCTGATTCTCTTCTTGTAGGGTATATAATTAAAATTAACGGCAATGACAATGTAAAACACATTGAAAGTTCGTTGTATTTGTGTCGTTTGCGACAATTACAATTCCAATTTTTAAAATCGACGGATTTTCGACTACGACAACGACACTCGTAATTAGGCCGACTTTGTCCAACTGCATGTTTTTAACAGATGGACGGACATCGTTAGATCCATAAAGAAAGAGATTCTGAGTTGATCGGTATACTAAAAGGTTAGTCTTATACCAATATTTTTATATGTTACACACATCAGCACAATACCCCCAGTGGCGGATTTAGGTCTGCTTCCTCCCTAGGCACTCTTTAATATGCCGCTCTTTTTGATTATATAGCAGTGATTATCCAAAAAAAATTTAAATACTAAAATTATTGTGTATTCATTTTTATTAATTTATATACATACATACATACATTAGACCTGGCGTTAAACATTTTTTTTTGAATCTTGAATGTGGGTAGCGATGAAAATATGCAATTTGATACCAAAATTGATGTGGCAAATTTTCAGGCTGATCGGATGGTGCCAACCCGTGCCATGGTGAGGTCAAAGGTCAAAACTTTGAAAAACCACCAAAATACTATTTTTTTAACTTTATAGATTTTTTTAATAATAAATACTAATTAAATAAAGTATTTTTCTTTAATTTTTGTTTATTATTTTTATTATTTTTATGTTAAATCAATGAAGATTTTGTATAGGCTGGGAAGTCCTTTCGGTAGCCCTCTACAATGTGTAGCAAGTACTGTTTATCGCCTTCGTTGTGTGTTAAGCATCTGTTAAAGTCAGTTATTAGTTTGACTTTTCTTTCGGCGGGATCATTAACAACAGTAATGCTTTTCACGATCTGCTCCCCTTTACAAAATGATTCGCTCTTAGGCCAATTTGCTGGATTAATGCGTAAGAAATCCATAGAAATTTCCAAACGAGAAAACAAATTTTTTGTTTTGGTAGTCACAAAAGAGCTTAAATCCTTGGATGTGAATAATTGTAATTCATCGACGCTTGCACACAATTTTTTTTAAGGAAAAATATCAACATCGTCACCGATGTGATTGTCTTTATCTAAATGCATGGCGAAAACCATATTTTCCTTTATTTCTGATTCTACATGTGGATCAAAAAAGGCAAGTGCAACTGCTTCCTCTGATAAATACCACAGATGGTTTCGAATTTTTTCCAATAGCAGTTTAGATATTTTTTTTTATCAAAGTAGCCAATAATCCCCTTTATTAGTTGCATATCTCTATTTGGCGCTTCAACTGCATTTGCGGAGCTGAACCAGTATGGAATATAGAGACTTACTAAGAAAATGCACATATTACGAATTCCATCCAACTGACTTGCAGAAATTTTAAAGTGAGCGTGAAAAATATACATTTTTAAACAATAGATGGCCTTGGACATGAATCTTGCATGAGACGTCGCTCCTGGTGCACGAAATGTAAAATTGGGAATGCTTCCACCAAGAAAAATTAAGATGTAGTAGTTCTCTATAATCATGCCGAATGTGGACTTAAGGCAAAAGTGCTTGTTTTTTTCGCGTTCCTCGACAGATATGACACGCAAAACTTGTTCATCCTGCATACAATTGATGTATGCCTTTGAGTTAAGGGTGCTCCATTCCCGCAAACACGCAAAACGTTCAAAAATTGCTACCTCTGGGTCACTTGATTTTCCGAAATTTATCTCAAAAATAGCTCTTAAGAGAATTTCTGCAATATGGTGGCGACATGGTAACCACAATAAGCTGCGTCCCAGCTTGCGTTCCAATAAAGTTCCAGCACCACTAAAAGGGCCAGTATTTGCAGCAGTTGTATCAAAACATATCATTTCTAATGAATGCAGCATATTCATTTGTACCAAATAGTCGTATACTGATTGCGCGACTGCAGCACCAGTTCCATATTTAATGATGGGGATAGCTATCAACTTTTCAACGTTCTCCGACGTGAGCACAATAGCCAAGCGATCCACTTTATCTTTCCCAGGAATAGCAAGAAGTAGCTTTCCGTCCCAATGTATAGAGACTTACTAAGAAAATGCACATATTACGAATTCCATCCAACTGACTTGCAGAAATTTTAAAGTGAGCGTGAAAAATATACATTTTTAAACAATAGATGGCCTTGGACATGAATCTTGCATGAGACGTCGCTCCTGGTGCACGAAATGTAAAATTGGGAATGCTTCCACCAAGAAAAATTAAGATGTAGTAGTTCTCTATAATCATGCCGAATGTGGACTTAAGGCAAAAGTGCTTGTTTTTTTCGCGTTCCTCGACAGATATGACACGCAAAACTTGTTCATCCTGCATACAATTGATGTATGCCTTTGAGTTAAGGGTGCTCCATTCCCGCAAACACGCAAAACGTTCAAAAATTGCTACCTCTGGGTCACTTGATTTTCCGAAATTTATCTCAAAAATAGCTCTTAAGAGAATTTCTGCAATATGGTGGCGACATGGTAACCACAATAAGCTGCGTCCCAGCTTGCGTTCCAATAAAGTTCCAGCACCACTAAAAGGGCCAGTATTTGCAGCAGTTGTATCAAAACATATCATTTCTAATGAATGCAGCATATTCATTTGTACCAAATAGTCGTATACTGATTGCGCGACTGCAGCACCAGTTCCATATTTAATGATGGGGATAGCTATCAACTTTTCAACGTTCTCCGACGTGAGCACAATAGCCAAGCGATCCACTTTATCTTTCCCAGGAATAGCAAGAAGTAGCTTTCCGTCCCAATGCAAAACAAATGTTTCAGGGATCTAAAAAAAACTTAAGCTCAAAGAAAAACTAATAACTTGGCAAAAATAAAAAAAATTACCTTAAAATTTTCAATAATTTCTTTGCCTTGACGCCGACGATATTTTCTACGTTGTTCACGCAAACTTGTGCAATTCAGAACAAGATCCTCAATATTGTGTCCCAAAGCTTTGGCAGTTGCACTGATGAAATGTATAGCTAGTGGAGTTGACATATTGCCAGCATACTACATACTACAGCGATAATACAACTTATAAATAATGATGTTCTAATTTAAAGTTGTTTTATTAATAGTATTTTTTATTTTATAATATACAAAATAAGAGTATTTTGGTGGTTTTTAAAGTTTTGACCTTTGACCTCACCATGGCACGGGTTGGCACCATCCGATCAGCCTGAAAATTTGCTACATCAATTTTGGTATCAAATCGCATATTTTCATCGCTACCCACATTCAAGATTCAAAAAAATAAAAAACCCCATATAAGCTACGCCAGGTCTAACATACATACATATAAGGGTGCTTCAAAATCGTCTAAAGAATTAGGATTTATTTCTTCAAGGCTGGATCATTGCGTATGAACCACACCAACATATGTTCCAAATTTAAGCGAAATCGAATGACGTTTTAAGATCTCAAAATCAAAATGAACAAATATAGAAATTTTCCTCAAACCCAAAATATAAACACTAGAGATTGCCGTCCCATAAAATGAGTTGGTACATAGCCTTTTTCATAGCACCGTCAATCAACTTCAGTTTACTAGCATCATTTTCTGCCTCACCAAGACTGACCCGCCGCCATGTAACACTGTTTGGTTTATATATTATAATGGTAAGGCCGCATTAGATTTTCGCCAAACTTGGGTCCGACCGTCTCCTCTATAAACCATAAATTAACATTCAGAAACACTTACGATATATTTCGACTATTCTTTGCTTAGGGTTTTTAAGTAAAAGAAAAACTGTCATATACATATGTTCGATTTTCAAAAATTCGAGGGACGACAAAAACGTTGGTTACTTTCATAGTTTCTATGTTCGTTGAAATTTTTTATAATTCTTTGCACCGTTGGCTTTTTTAAATTTCATATTCTTCCAATTTCATTTATAGAACTGCGGTCATTCCTCGAAGTTTCTTTGTCTCTACCCATTTTACTTCGCGACTAACACTTTACATTTTCTGTTTTACAACTATTCTCACTTTATGTGAAATGTCAAGGTCTACTGATAATTGAAAGCAGATATCAAAATGACTTACAACGGGTATTAAAAAAGGGGCTCATCATTCTTTAAAGCCGTGTATGTATACTAGAGAGCTCCAAAAAAAAAAAGAACTTGCGAATTTTTGCACTGTTTTGTCTTCGTATGACTTAAGGGTATATTTTTCTCTAGTTTTATGAAAATCGCCACAAAAATATAAAATATTTCGCTATCTTTCCTTTAGAAATTCCAAATATGTCAAAATTTGACCTTTGACCTTTATGAGTTCAGGGTTATTGTTTTCCGATTTTAGTTAATCCTTCAGTGCACATTTAAAATTATCTGGAATTATCTGATTACTGTAAAGAAATTGCGCTCATTCGCCAATATATGGCCAAAAAATGTGTTCGAAAATCGAAAAATTTAAATTGCAGGTACGGAAAAACTATGGGAGGTTTTGACAAAATTTTTTTTAAATTTTTAATTCCTATTTTATCCTCAATTTATCCCAATGTGATGATCAAAACAATTTAACAAAATTTTTTAAAATTCATACCACTTCGTTAGAAATGTTGGTATTGATATACATATATGGGGTATTCACAAGGTGTGCTATCATGTTATATTGTCATAATTTTCTAACATTTTACAATGGTTTAAAAATATTGTTGTTGGCTTGTTAACAAAAAGTGTCTTAAATTAATAGAACTTTGCTTGCTATGTTTATTGTGCTGTCGTAATAAATCGGAAGAGACCAGCGCTGAGCGTCTGAGCAGTGCCGCGTTAGTTTTTGTTGCCGTCGCCGTTGATGGTATAGTTTTATCCGGCTAACATCCGAATTTAACCTGCGGCTAGCATATTTTGCAACAAAACACTTGCGGCGTCAAATTAGATTGGCTTAGGACTCTGATGTTTGGTAAACAAACAAAATAAAATTTATTTGTGATTTGCGACTAAAAAATGCCAAATAGTAAGATCAGATCTAATTTAATTTATTAATTCATGGATTTGAATTAAAATGTATTTCGATGTTAGGTAAATATTTATTTATCTTATTTATTTATAACCAGCTGATTTAAATTTAAAATAGCACACTAAATTATGAGGGGTTGTTCACAACAGTCGTATTTTTTCATGTTATTATTTTAAGACATGACTTTATGACACCTTGTGAATCCCCCAATAATCCTTATAAGCCTTATTACGGTTGCCGTTGTCGTCAACGACTATGTTGTTTTTTGTAGTAGATTAAAGAACACAGGTTGTGTGTCACTTCAACAACAAAAATTTTTACTATGTCCTGTCAAAAAGTTGTGCTGATGTAGATGATAAAGAATTTTTAGGTTAGATATTGGATCACATTTATATTTAAAATCTATTTATATACAAAATTCTGTTCTGCACTAAACACTTAATTCAAATTTAAATTCAATTTAAGTTTCCATTGTGTATAACTTAGCAAGGTGGCCTAAATATCACAACAATACAACAACAACAACATGCAAAGCAATACAAGTCTGGGGCCAATTCGATATCGATTGAAATTACAATACAATTTAAATGTGAATTTTGATCGATATCGAATGCCGTAATTTGGCCCCTGCTGTTTTTTGCTTAGAAAATGTGTATCTGAGTACTGTGGTGTATGGTATCATATAGTCTGACATGACCAACTATACTTTCTTACTTGTTTCAATAAAGCACACATGAATGTCACTGTCGCAGTTATCGTTTTATCAATGCTTACTCATGACTTTTTTCCATTTGTTTATTTACTTTTGTACATAAGTTTGCTAATTTCTTAAAATCCATAAGATATAATGACTGCCTGAGTGTAGATTCATTTTGCTTTTAAAATTTATTTATATTTGTTCTACTCTGACTCAGGTTTTTGTTTATTTATTTTTATTTTTTTTTTTCGTATAAAATCTGTCATCGTTTTTAGCAAAATTAACAGGACAGACTTGAATCCCTCTCCCCCGAATCGCTGCATGCATTCATTTAGTTCACACACTCATTCCAAACATCTATACACAACCACCTTCGCCATCATAAGAAAGCACCATTCATGAATATTGGATTTTTATTACTGTTTATTTAGTAAAACTAATCTTTGGCGTAACTGTTACTTTTTGTTGGGCACCACAGTGCAGTACAGTGCAGCAGTCGGTTGAATGACTACTTAGGCAGTTATTTGTTGGACTGTTTAACCGTTGTCTGTTTGTCAGTCTCTCAGTTCAAAGAATTGGCATTGGTAATTTTTAAAAAATATGTAAGAATGAAGAAAAAGTATTGTTGTATCTTTTGGGTAGTAATAATGGGTGGGAACCATTAACTCTTAATATTGAGGTTATTTAACTAGTAACATTTTCACTACATTTTGTTTAATGAGAAAACTATAATACAACAAATACACTACAACAAAAAGATTTTAGTATATTCAAAATGTAATAAACAGGGCCAGTTTGAATATGCACAAAAATGTTTAAAATATGCATGCAAATGTATAAAAAAAACTTAAAAACAAAAAAAGCATATAGAAGTAAATGTCGAAAAACTGATTCAAGTATACCATATTGATCCTTATGAACTTTGATTTTTATTGTTATTTTTTGATTTTAATTTTTTTTTAAACAAAAAAAACAGTTATTTTCTGATTTTTATTTTTTCGATCAAAAATAAAAGTTATTCTTTGAAGAAATGTACGTGTTATAATAATTTAGTTGACTTTAAATTTTTATTGAAATGTGTAATCTTCATTGGGATTTCTTATGCACATTAAAATAAATATTTAAAGTCAACTAAATTGTTATTACACGAACATTTCTTCAAAGAATAACTTTTATTTTTGATCGAAAAAATAAAAATCAGAAAATAACTGTTATTTTTGTTCAAAAAATTCAAAATCATAAAAAAAATAAAAATCAGAAAATAACAGTTATTTTTGTTCAAAAAAATAAAAATCAAAAAATAACTGTTTTTATTTGACTTTTATGAAAAAAGGAATAACTGCTACAGTTGGACATAAACATTTCGATAAAAAAAACTTTGCTTAGTTGTTCAATAAATGTTATTCTTTATATTTTGAACTTTTTTATTTACGTTTTATGTTAAGCACACAAAACAGAACGGAACAACTGTGATTTTGATTTACGTGAATACATCTTGCGGTGGATGTAAACCACAAGGTGTGTTAATATTAAGCACCAGTGTTGCCGTTAGGATACGAAAGATACATTTTTCGTATCTTTTGACTACTTCAGGTATCATGTATAATCCTGACATTTTTCGTATCTTTTGAATCTGTACGTAAAATGTACAGAAACAAAACATTCGAGAATTTTTAACCAACTAAAACTTATTAAGACTCAATACTAAATACCAAGCTTTATACAATAGCAGCCAAGGCGCATTGACTAGAAGGTGAGGTCAACTTTACAACAACACTGCTTCTGTGTACGGATTGTCAAAAATATTGCTATTAAAAAAAGGTTAGTTTACATAAGAAATTAGTTTGCATACACACTTTGGCAAGTCGACCACCGAAAAAAACACCATATGTTGACTTGACCCCACCTTCTAGTGAATTTGCCTTGATAACAGCTTTAATAATAGTGAAAGAAAACATTAAGGGGTTGCAACCAGTGCTGCCACAACCAATACAGTTTTGACAACCAACATTTTGCAAAAAAGTTACCAAATGTAAAAAATATAACCAAATTTAAAATGCCTTTTATTCATTGAGAAAATCATTAAAATTTATTTTAAGTTGCATTGTGATACAAAGGTTATTTGCACTTTATAGTAAAATAACAATTATTAATCAAAAAAACAAAACAAGAAATGTAATTCTCTTACATATTAAAAAAAATAACGGAAACTTATTTAAAGTTTTTATATATTTGAAATTTTTTCGTAAAAAAATATTTTTATTTTACAAGAGTTAAACCCTTTCTTCTCTTGTTTGTAAATTTTACTTCAAATTTATAATTCTTATTATAAATAACTGTTTCAAAATTATTATATATGAAATATTTTGTGAATCATTGTAAAATATTATGGCGAATATAAAAAAAATTCGCCTTTCGTAACGTACATTCAATGGGGAAAAAGTATATGACTGACAGTCGAATACATTAAATAAATATAAATACCGACAAGTTATAAACAGTAAAATTTCAAATTTCTTAATCTTACAGCCGTTTCCTAAAGAAAATTACATAAATTTTAAAATTATATTGATAAATTAATGTATTTTTGAAAAATCTTTAAAATTCCTACGTGTATTTTCAAATATATTCAATATACTTTTGGAAATAACCTAAATTTAGAACATTAATCTTATTTTCAAGTTTTTAGAAACACTAAAACGACTTTTGTGTAATTTTTCAGTAATTTTCTGAAATATATTCCGCATGATTTTATGCACTTCCTACTTTAAGTATGGAAAATGTTCAATGATTAAAACTTCATTTGTTTTCGATTTCAGAACATGGCGTTTTTAATATAAAAATCACAAATGGCAATATTTTCTTAGCAAAAATCTTAAAAAAAATTATTTGGTTGCTGTTTTAAAAAGGATTTTTTGTTTTCGATAAATTATGAAAAACTTCCGTTCATTGGTAACAAATAATGCAAAAATCGTAGTACTAAGTACAAATTATTCGAGCCCGCAAATAATTGTATCAAGAAAAACATATTCGTACATATTATAGTTTTAGAAAAAAGTAACCAAAATGGAAAAAATATTCACATCTCCACACTGAAAAAAAATATAACCAATTTTGGTTAGAAATAACCAAAAACGGCAGCTCTGGTTGCAACATACGATCCACCTAAATCGATGATTACAATTTTTACAAAAATGAATTTGTTTTGATAACATCCAAAGATAATTGCATATAATTAATTTTAAAGTTTGCTTAATGTATTTTTAAAGATTACATATGTACCTAACATTTGTGACTTAAATAAATATAAAAATTAATTTATACGAAATCATTTTCTTTATAATATTCATTTAAATATGAAATAAAAATGTTATGTTAATAAATGTTAAACTTTAAAAATGGATTTTCAAATTTTTTTCAAAACGTATCTTTTTGGGAAAAAGTGTATCTTTTTGTAAACTAAAATGTATCTTTCTCGAAATTTCACTGGCAACTCTGTTAAGCACTTACCAAACGCCCATGTGTTAGTGAAGGATCATTTGCACAAACCGGTAGTAATTTAAATTTTACACCCACACTCATAAAATTATTACAGTTACTGATTGTGGGTTATTAAATTCGTTTACCGTACTGTTAAAATTGAATAAAAATAAAGTTATTTTACGAATCATTTTAATTTTTAACTTTTATGTTTGTTATTCAAAAAACAAACTACCAAAAAATAATGTTTTTCCGTATTTATTTTGTGTAGTTTGAGCTTTTTCGGTTAAAATATATTTTTTAAAAGTAAAAACTATTCAATTTTAAGGAATTTGCTGTTTAATAAATAAAAAATTTTGAAATTAATGTAAAAATCATTTGTTTTAAATGAAATGTAAATGATCCGTTTTTTTTTTATGATTTTTAAGTTGTTTAAAATGAATTTTCGTCTGAATTTAACTATATAATATTTTGAGTGCACCCCTTGCTTAGTAGCCGGGGCTATCTACCATCCACTGCTATTCATTATCCCAGCATTTTTTGTTAAGCAACAGCACCTAGAGATCCTTCTACAAACCGAACTTTACAGCAAGGCAAATATCAGTCCTCCAACTAGACGTCACCCTACCCACGACTTTGATTTTAAACCACAGCCACTACGTGCTCCCCGATAGTATCTTTTCAATAAAAAGCAAGGCAAGGTAAAGACAATCATCCTGAAAGGCAAGAAGCATTTCTCGCATAAAGCATACAAACGGAGACCTCACCAATAGTCAGACCGGCGCCGTGACACCGGGGGCAATTGACTCCCGTAGCGCCTTAGTTAAACAATAAGGAACAAAAAAAAAACAACAACAATTTTTTTAGACACTATGTGTCCTTTTATTATTAGTTCTTGTTCTCGGTAAGGCGAATATTAACTAAATAACCAAAGTAGAATTCATTTACCCCAGAGGAAGTAGCACCAAGAGGAAGGAATCCTAAAGCTGATTAAACTACGGCCCCTAAGAGAACCTCCTATTATGCAATCATTTAAGTCTCGCTATCAAAAACAAAAGATACAAAATTGTTCAGTAACTGTTTATTTTAAAAAACCTAACGCGATCTATATATTTTTGTTTTGTTATTGCAACCGATTGACTCAAAAGCCATTTTTTTATATGCAAATTTTTGCAAGGCTCATATGCAAACACATATTTTTCATGCAAAAAAAAAAAAATTAAAAACTTGCCCTGGTAAATAAACAAAAAACACGAATTGAGAACGAAAATTGTAAGTTACTTTTTGTTTTAGTTCTATGACCTTTAAAAATATAACAAAACAAATTGCATTTGGCAAATAATAATTTTGTCGGAAAAAGGTTAATAGTACACATCTATTTCCAAATTAAGAGAAGAAGATGCAAGAATACATACTAAATGTGAGTAACTTTTAAATTTCATTAAGTTATACCTATTCAATTTCGGGTGGATTCGAAAGTTTTGAAAAAAAAATATTTAAACAGAAGGCCATGTGCTTAGACTTTGTGAAGTAATGAATCATTTACTTACTTACTTATTCCTGACCTCTTGTGCTTTGCAGTGTAGAGGTATGGCAAAGGCTTCGCCAGTGGCCTCGATTCTAAGCTAGGTTTTTTGCATTATTAGGTTCAATACCGTGTATCGCAAAAGTAGTTACCATATTATCCCACCAGGATAATCATACTCTTTGCCTCATTCTATTTGCTTTGTCTGGAACACAAGCTTCGGTATTCTAGAGTCTTTTTATCCTCATTACATGCCCAATTTACTTGTTTCTATTCACCTATCGAGTGCTACAACTTCCAGGGCCCAAATCGTCGCACACGTGTTCGAATGAACTTTCGTATCGAATAAAACTTCGTCACGTATCAAAAACGGGATTGCGGCAGTCGAAAGCTTTCACAGAAAAAAATAAAAATTGATTTCAATTAAAAAATTTGTGATATTAATTAAAAAATTAATTAAATTTGCACCAGTAAACAAATAAATAGTATCAATTTAACCAGTTAATAGTATTAATTAAACGTTTAATTCACTTGATTAAATTTTTAATTAAAACTGATTTTATTTTTGATTAATGCTTTAATTGGTGAAAAATTTTGGAGAATTTTTTCTGTGTTCGAATCGAAATTTGTTTAATAAATGCAATAGATTTTTATGCTTGTATATAAATCAACAGTGTTAATAGTGCCCTATAAAATATGTGATTTCGGTTTATCGGTTTTCGGCGCTTGCCAAAAAGAGCAAAATTCAAAAATTCGGAAAACTATAGAAATTCGCAAAAATTTTACACATTCAGAAAATTTGCAAAATAGCGAAAATTCGCGAAAGTTTTTAATATATCAAACAAGCCAATAAATTGATTAAAAGTCCCTAAAACTACAAGGAATGCCAAAAATTCGAAGCGATAATTTGCAAACAGCGGCATGAAAGCATAGTCTAGTATTTATTAAAATTTGTTAAAGCTGTAAAGAATCAGAGAACTTCCATAAAAAATCGCTGCTATCGCGAACATGGCTAAAATTCGCGAATAATTGCAAACTTGGAAACAAACCCTAAAATTTATTTGAAATCGCTAAATCGGTTTAAAGAAATTTACAACAATAGCGAAAATTCGCGAAAATTTTTAATAATTCGAACAGGCCATAAAATTGTCTAAAAGTCCATAAAAGTATAAGGAATGGAAAAAATTCTGTAAAAATTGCTAAATTAGGGGAAATTTGCAAAAAAGATTGCTAACAGCGGCATAATAGCAAAGTCTACTATATATTAAAAATCGTTTAAGCTGTAAGAATTAAAAAAAAAAAATACAAAACAAAAATCGCTTCTATCGCAAACATGACTAAAATTTGCGAAAAATTGCAAAACTAAATGTTATAATTAGTATTGTGGTTATTTTGTTGAACTATTTATGGTTTTTAATCCATGTTATTATTTTTTTTCTTATTGCTGAAAAAATTTTAATACTTAAATTTTTAGCTATTTGTTGAAGAAATCTAATAATTATTCCCAAAAAGTGTGTAAATTGTTTGTAAAAAAAAATTAAATGTTTTTACGAAATTTCTTAACCTATCGAATAACATTCCGAGTAAAGGCTTTCGATCGACTACTCGTTATCGAATGACATAATCTCAAATTTCGATAGAAGTTTTTTGATAACGAATGGGACGATTTCAAAAAGTAAAATTTCGAGTAAAAACTCGATCACTAGTGCGACGATTTGGGCCCTGATTGTTTTTAATAGTGTTATTTTTGATCTTATCCCCTTTTTCCTGCTACTTTAGGTAGGTATCTCACTTCTGTAGTCTATACTCGGCCTTTCCTTGATGATGTTTGAACCCAGGATTCACAGCAGTATGTTAGAGTTGTACGACGATAATTTAGTTTTCGTTGATACTTCTCGTTTTTCTATGAAATGTCTGTTCAGAGCATCGTAGAGTTTACCTGTTGCAGATATTCTAGCATTTAAATCTGTAACTGGTTTACCGTTACCGCTGATTATAGCCCCCATGAACCTGTTTCTCAAAACTGCAACTTATAAATCTACAAGTAAAATACGTTAAAAAAGCAACAATTTAACAATTTTTGTTTTTGTTTCAAATATATTTTACTTGTAGATTTGAAACTTGTAGTTTTGAGACACGTGTTTTCTACCTATAACCATTTTCTCAGTTTTCCTAATATTTATTCTCAGTTCTCTTTTTGGCATTTCCATCACAACAATATTTAGGTTTTATTTTAGATTTTCGGCTGAGTCTGCCAGCATTGTATGGACTTTTAGTTACTTTTGATTGCTTGATCATCCGATAGTATAATATACAGATATGGACATAAGATATCGCCTTATCTAACACCTTGGCATATTCTAAGCTCCTCCGATGTTGCATTTCCCGTTCTTATATAATTCCTACAGGTGTTGTAGAAACTGATCAGAGCGCAGTTAACATGACAGCTCAAAAGTACTTTCCTAATTTAACCCCATTGCACAGTATCAAACGCTTTTCCCAAGTCAATGAAGCACGTATTTATTTTTTGTAGCTTTTTTAAAAGCTGACAGATTTAAAATAACAGTTCTTGGGTATCCCCACTGTTCTTTCGTCAGGCGTTGCTTCACTTCATGTTTTAGACGATCCATCAAAATTTTGGAATAAAGTTTTACTGGTACGCTGAGTAGTGATATTCCCCAATGATCCTCGCATTTTTTATTATCTTAAAAATTATCTAAAAATTGTACTTATTATGGATACTTCCCAGATACTTCCCAGCCCATGTTGCAGCTCATCCATAGTTATCGTCTTATTAGACCCTTGCTAAGTATTTGAAAAGCAGCTAAACATAAATGTGAACAAATACATCAGAGAAGTGGGCCGGTGCTTCAAAGTCTATTTTGGAGCTTCTCGACCGCGTGCAGGAAAGGGCGAAGGTTTTCATTGGTGACAGTAGGGTATCTCTGTAAGGGAGAAACATAAAAGTTTCGCTTACCATTGCGCTTACGGAAGACATGGATTTTATATGGCGAGTTCCCACTTTGAAGTAATACATTTTTGACTCATAAAGCGCATTATTCAGCGTATATAAAAATTGTTGAATGTAACGATTAGCTTAACACACTGAATGTTTTGATACAGTTATTTTTTAGTAATCTCCCTTACAAACCTGCTTCGTAGTAAGGGAATGCCGTGGCAATTGAAATGTTATTTTTTTATAATTGTTAAGAGTTCTTTCACTTACTTTACTGCATTTCTGTATGTCTTATTGCGTAGCGCATACTTGTGCGCTTATTTTTTTTAAAGTACCATTAGTGCTTCGCAAAGTGATAAATTTTTTTATTGGGGTACTGTCTATCACTTTCCCAAAATTTTTTGAAACTAAAGTGGTAATAAAAATTAAAGATGGCGCAGATTGACGGTAATGAAATGTGAAAATATGTAAAAAATTTCAATTAAATAAATTGTAATGATTTGCGAAAAGAAAAAAATGAAAAGATGCGAAAGACAAATGCACAAACGCATTAAAAAGTACCAATCACTAGATTTTATACCATTTTTTCGCATCGCAATAGAGAGTGGCCCCCTGTACTGTACAGAACGGAAATTCTACATTAGTTCAGCAGTTTAACACTTTCTGAAGATACTATGAAATATTGCAACCGAGAACACTTCTGTATGCTCAAAGTGCTATTGAAAATGCTGTCTCGTTAACAGAGAACTCACCTGCTGAAATAATAAGGCTATTGAAAATTATAAATATGTACTAAACTTCCTTTAAGGGTAATTCAAATGCTTCAAAACGACTTTAAATATTATTCTGTTGTGGCAAAGTCCTTGAATTTTAAAGATGTCCATTTTACTTATGCACTATGTTGCCTGAGATTCATACTAGTAAGACAAAAAAAAAGGAATTAAAATTATTATTTCACAGGATTACACTGTGTGTAATTTTTTAAGTCATGGAAAAATAACCATATACGTACAACTCTACTCTCTCCCAGTTTTGCCCAAAGTCATGCACAAATTGCAAAATTGTGAAAATATAAAATCGAAACAACTTCATCTTTAAGATCAAAATCGCAAAAAACTTTAAAAAATTCGATTTTTTTTACCTTTTTCCCCCTGTTCGATAGTTTGCAAACCGTTCAAAATTCAAGGAAACAATCAACTGCAAAAGTGTACCTAAGATCTCAGTAAACTTTTTAAAACATATGAACTTCCTAGGAATGATTTTTAGCACCAGCGTTTAAAAAACTGCAGTCATAGTTAGATTATTCACTATATTAATCGTTGTTCGATTAATCGAGCAATTTTTCCGCTATTATTTGATCGAATAACTCGAATAATTTGTGTCAATTAATAGATTAAAATTAATTTCTTAGAAATGTCTACTTTTTTAATGTAAAAATATTTGGTCTACATTTCTAATCTTAAAACTAAATTACAATTTTAACCTTTTGCATTTATTTTCATTACTAATACTTTTAAGCATATTTAAGTCCATTTTTTTAATTTGAGCATGATTGACAAATTATGTAAATCACTATTAACAGGGTTTAAAAAATTGCAGTCGAAACCAAAAACTGTGGAACAAAAAACGAAAATTTCTGTACAACTTTTCGCTTTTCGAGTTGGTATGATAGCGACTGTTTACATTAACTGCCTGTTTAACGATTTTGAACGTCAACGTTCGCATAGAAAATTATATTTAAAACAACAACGAAATTCTCAAATTTGTTATTGTTTTAAATGTTGGGGGGTGTGCTGGAAATCGCAAACGCAAAACGCAAGAAATTGGAGGCTGTTTTTAATACACTTTTAATCAAATTTTTATAATTTTTGTTATAAAATTCTGTTTAATAGAGAAATGTTTGTATAAGATTTGTCATAAAATTCTTTTATTACAGAAATCTTACTAAAAAACGACTTTTAAAATTCTTGCGTTTTGCGTTTGCGATTTCCAGCACACCCCTAGTTATTTTCTATGCGAACGTTAACGTTCGAAATCGATGAACAGGCTGTTAATGAATCAGAAGTAAAAGCAAAAGTTTTTTGGTCCAAGGCAAATGAAGAAGTGGAAGACATGGCAGTTTTTCCACTTTTACTGCAGTTTCTTAAACGCTGACTATAAACGTCAAATTCGTAAAAAAAAATTTCATCAGCAGTTATAAATGTGCAAACCATGTACTGTCAGATTATGGGTTACCTGTTATTACCCGACTGCAAGTTTTTTTTACTTCGTATCTTCTAATCGGCTGGATGTTTACATTTAAGATATCCTTAGATCCGTCATAAAAACCTAAGTGTCCTTGTTTGAAAACGAAGTGTCTGATTTTTGTCGTGAAATTGTAATACGTTAAAAAATATATAAGGCAAACCTATAGAGAAGAGTTTAAAAATAAAGGTAATTAAAAGGGGATTTCAAAAAATTTAAATAAGTTATCAGCCATGTTTGGATACCGAATACATTCGAGTGTAATTGGAATCAAAGGAATTTAAAATAATATCATTCCTTTTATATAGTATACATTGAATTCGTATCTTTACCATAACTTCTCTTAAAATCAGGAAAAACTGCGGTGATTTTTAAAAAAATTTAACGGAGAATCTTCTTTGATTTCAATTTCACTCGATTTTAAGAAATATTTAATTGGTTTAAAATGTTTTTCATAATTGGCTGGCACCTCTCTTTTTCTGTTTATTAATAAAATAGCAGTATGCGTTCAAATAGAGATGTTTGTTTTTCCCATTAAATCAAATTATTTGAATTCTTCGAGTTATTCGAGTAATTCGAACAATTTAAAGCCTTTATTCGATTAATCGAGTAATATTAAAATTCGAAAATCGATTAATTCCTTACTCGAACAAAACCAAAAGTCAAATTATTGGATACTCTAGTCATAGTAGAAAAACTGGCATTTCTTCCACTTCTTCATTTGCCATTTGCTAAAAAAAACTGTTGCTTCTACTTCTTATTCATTAAATGTAAACAGTCGCTGTCAAACCAACTCAAAAAGCGAAAAGTTGTACACACATTTTCGTTTTTTGTTCGATAGTTTTTGGTTTCGACTGCAGTTTTTTAAACCCTGCTTAGCCGAAAATCGATTTTTTACAGTTTTTGATCTTGAAGTTGAAGTTTTTTTGATTTTATATGTTCACAATTCTTGTTCTTTATGGCAAGAGCTACAACTTTGTCTCAGAGGGTAAATCAAAATTCCGAACGGTTTGCAAGATATGAGCCTGAGAAAATAATTACTTTTTTGCAAAAATTACACCGAGGCCCCAAATCTTTGGCGGCCCATAAAAAAAGTGCACAACTTTGGGCAAAACTGGGACACGGGTCTTTTTTTTGTATTTTATCACGTAGAGTTGTCCGTATATGGTTATTTTTTTCGTGTTGCACTGTGTTATAATATTTAAATGTTATTGGGCATGCTCTAGAAATTGAAATGAAGTAAAATTGCAATCGAACGAGATTTTGATTTCCTATTTTTAAGAGATTTTTAATTTAAAAAAATCTTAAAAAAAATAAAAATACATAAATTTATTCAAATATGGCTAAAAAGAGGTTTTTTTAGTTTAAGCTAAGATATCTAATGTGATGGGGAAATTTCAAGTACGATTCGGATTTAAACCATTCGAATACGGGTCTGTTCTGAAAATCACGTGCTTTTAAAATCACACGTGTAGTTTTGTTGTGTTCTGAAAGTTATACGGTTTTTGTGTTTCTCGGTGTTCTTTCGGCAATTAAAAATCACACTGAAACACACAAAAGCGGAACACCAAAGTAACACAAGTGTGATTTTAAAAAGCAAATGAATTAAAGTGATTTTCACAACAAGCCTGATAATATTCTCTGGTCTATGGGTTAAAAATTTATTGGCCTGTGTTTTCTACCTTTTTTTCTATAAAAATGGGAGAAGGGAAAAGCTTCCAGCAGTTTTTTTATTCATAATTGGGTTGGATCTTTCACTGTTAAGGTTGTACTCAGTTGACAGTAATTGTATGTACTTGGCGAATTGCTTGTGTAATCTGTCTGCTTTTTTAATGTTTAACAATTTTATGTTTAACGAATTTGAAATGTTAAACTTTAAACTGTTAACAATAAAAAATCACATTAAGCGTTTTTTTAATTTTAAAATGTAACAAGTAAGAGTGCTATATTAGAGTTTTTTTTTCCCCGGACTTTTTTGATTTAAAAAAATTTCCCGCTTTCCCGGGATCCCGCTCCATATAAATAATACAAAGTAAATTTTGGTATTAATTAATGAAAAAAAAAAAAATTTTATAAAAAAAACGTAAGGGAACTTGTTTACAAAGATAGTAAATGAAATGGTTCAATACTAAAAAATTAATTGAATAATAGGAACTTGAATTATTATCACCTCACGCCTTTATTCCCTATTATTATGCTTTTATTCAGTATTATTATGCTCTGGATAATTCATAAAACAATAATAAACACAAAATAAAAATTGAGGTACTCAAGATATGAAATCAAAAAGTTAATTAATAAAAAAGATAAAATACTTTAAAGAAATATATAAAATTTTTTAATGGCTTAGGAAATAACTTTTTGATACACTCAAAGCGCTTTGTAAGTCGTCAGAAAGTATATATCTGATTTTTTTTACTAATTATCATGTTTCCGAAAAATTTCGTTCATTTTTTACCGCGGTTGGACAAATAGTTAAAAGGGCACCGTTGTAGCATGCATCGGATTCACAATCAGAAGCATTTTTTTCTTTTTTATAAACAACGTCTATATCAGTCAAATGTATGTCAAGGTTGATGCAAAAATTGGATCAACCGGACTGCTTCTTACAAACCTTTTCATTTCAATAGATCCATTTGTAATCTTTAGGACAATGTGTCTTTCAAGTTGAATGTTGTAGTATCTTACACGAGTTTCCAAAATGTTATTTTATTTCGGTTTCCCCGCACTTCTCGGGTACATAAACCAACACAAATTGAAAATTTGTGTTTATCACCCAATAAACATATCGCTCCTTCATTGCATCATAGTCATATATCAAAATTTGAAGTAACTTTAGCAAAGTTTTCCTTCATACCTTCTCGTATTATATCTCAAACTGAACCGAAGTTATAGCAAAATATATCTTTAAATCGGTACATTTTTAAAACTTTAATCGCATTTTGCCAAGATCGTTTGTTTTTGTAGATATGACTATGTTGCAATAAAGGAGCGATATGTTTAGGTATCTCCTATTTTTAAGACTTGTTCATGGACAATGAAACTTTACTGCCTGCATCTTATTTTGAATTAATGTACTTTATTAACTTTTCACTTCACTAAATGTAATAATTATCAACTGTTGCACTGCCTATTCTGCTTTTAGTAGATTTATTGCATCAGGAGACATTGATTTAAATACATGTACTCACTTCTTGTAATTGATCTAATCCACAACCCATCCATAAATGCTAATTTTTAGAGAATAGAAAACTAAATTTCAAAGTATAAATAGGTATTTTCTCAAATGATGAGGAATTTTTTATTTCCCGGGATCCCGCAAGAAAAATCCCTATGCTATATTCGGCTATGCCGAGTCTTATATACCCTTCACCATGATGAGATAAGAACAAACAGTTATATACATAAATAACGTTCTTTAGATAGGTATTAATAAATATTAATTGAGCCACGCCAACTTTTCATTTCGCCATGCCGAAGAATATAAAAAAAACAAAAAATTTATATGTGTACCTTCGCAAAATTCATTTCAACGGAAAGACGGACATCGTTAAATCAACTTCGCTCCTCATAAGGACCCAGAATATATGTACTTTATAGGGTCTAACATCAATATTATAGAAATTACAAACGGAATGACAAACTTATATATACCCTATTCACCACCTGTGGTGAAGGGTATAAAAATGCTTCTTTTTATTACAACAAACACAAGGATAACGGCCGAGTTCTGACAATCGCACGATTTGAATTCGCAAAATTAGACCCCTGAAATTAATACCCTATTTATTTTAAAGGGTTACAACCATGATGCAATAATACGGTTTGAGCGTTCAGGCAGCTGTTCGCAGTGTTTTTCTTCTTGGTGTGACGTTTTTTTTTATTTACATTTTCTTTAAAGGCATTTTAACATTTACCTTCACAATTCTAGCAAAAAAAAATGTCTCTTGCTTGTTAATTTGGTATTATAAAGGCCCCAACACAATTAGGCCATGCCTGTTGTTTTAGCAACAAAATTCTTGTTGTTTTTGCTATTAATTTTGGGTTCCAACATTTGTTTTAAAAATACTTTGTTTGTAATAATAAATTTTCCTAGAAGTTACTTTCAATGAGCGAGATCACTTTATGGTTAATGACGCAGCCGACTAAACTTTGCAATAGTCACGTACCGCTTTTTTTTTAAATATGTGTTGTCATTTAAAGAGTAGGCGTTTGCTTAACTTAAAAAAAAAACAAATATAAGTTAACAATTTATTTAATGTTCCTTAAGGACGTACACAAAAAAATTGTACTTGAAAAATAATTCATTTTAGTTTTGCTCTAAAAAAGAAAGAATTCAAAAGAGATTACTTGAATTATTAGTTAAATACAGTCCCAAGTTACATCAGAACCGTGATTGTGTGATATATTGCGTGTATAAAATTCTACTTCCTGAAGATCGGTTATAAGACGGGCCTTACAATTACGACTGCGCTGTTTGGCGCACACCCAATATTTACGACCCTTTTTGATTTTGGCACAACAATAGGCATAACCACCGCAAACCATTTTGCGCGAACCACGTTGACCTCTAACATAGTGTATGGAATTGAAAATATTTTTCTTCAAAGCATGATTGAATACAAAGAAATCTGCAAAGAAAATTCAAAAATAAAGGGGAATTTTAAATAAAATAGTGTATTAAAAAAAGAACTGTGGAAAATGCATATCGCACACTGAATCATAAACAGGCAGAACTCAAAATTTATCAAAATCGTTTTTTTTATAAATCAGTTCACAAATAAAATCTATAGCGCCCACGTTGAAGTCACCGTCTTCTTAAACTTTTCTTCTTTAACATTTGTGAAATTCAAATTGTTTGAAAAATTACAACCATTTTTTTGAAGCCAGTTTTCTGCCTCCTAAACATTTTTGAAATTTGAGTTGTGCCTGTTTATGATTAAGTTGTCGATATATTTATAATTAGAAGAATAAAAACTACAGTTTTTTTAAATTGGGAAAATTTATTTGTAAATATTATTGTTAAGATTTCTCTCTCTCTCTCGCTATTTCTTTCTAAACAAATTTGGAGTTGCGAATTATTAGATGATTAAAATTATATTTATTATTTTTAGCCATTAGCTTTAAACAATATAATTTAATGGCAACATAAACTATAATTATAAAATATTTTTTCTGTATTAAAATTGATTTACATTTTTTTGATATATTAAATAAATAATAAAGCAATCAAGGTACATTAACACAAGGTAGACTCATTTGGGAGTGTAGACATGCTGCTCTATAAAAATAACCGACCCATGTACAAATTTTGGCTCATATACACGAAATTTGACAATTGAGTTCTAACTGGGTTAAACAGCTGACAAACATATTGAAAGCAATTGATTGAATTGTTATTGTTACACACAACTGGGGTCTAATCACCGCATACGATATCGAGCAAAATTGGTCGAAATTTTTCATTTTGGTATAATGACACTCGATATCGAATGAAATTTATCGTAATTTGAGATGATAGCATTCGATATCGAGTTACCAAAGACATCTCTCTCGTTTTCATTTCACACGTCAGTGTCTATCGTATGCAGATAAATACGATTGTTTACTCGATACAAGAGTTTTCTTGATATCGATTTAATTTAATTAATTTCGTAGTTAAAATTCCGATCGTTTTGTTTTGACTTCAAAACACCAAACAAAAACACGAAAACAAAACACGAAATTCCTTACTGGTTTAGGTTTCTCATTTATCACTGTGAGTATATCGTCAGCTCATAATTTGTTTGACCTACCGACCATTAAAAAAAAATTTTGTTTCGGAATCCAAAACCTGTTTTACGAAATTGTTTATGGTGTCTGAGATATTAAGCATTAATTTTGCTCCATATCAACTATTTTAAAGTTTATTAAGTATTGTTTTGCTCTACATGCCACTGTTTGGCGAACACAGCAAGTTTCTTTTAAATACAAAAACGTACAAAATTAATTTGACTCTTGCTTTGCTTCATTGCCGTTAGAAAATAATAGTAGTTAAAGCTAAAGTAAAATAAAATGACAACAAGAAAATAAATATCACTCTTGCTTCGCTTCATTGCCGTAAGAAAAAAAGTAGTTTAAGCAAAATCAAAACCAAATGTCAACAACTCAATACACAGCAGTAAGTATGCGTATGCAGCACAAAAAGCTTATTTTTAAAAATATATTTAAAAAAGTGGCGTATGCGGCACAAAACAATAATTTTTACTTTCAATGCAATATTATTTATTACCTTCTTTCTAACTTCTATGATGAAAATTCACAAAAGTTTACATTTAACATGTAAATACAAAAAAAAATCTATCGGGTCTATATTTAGAAAACAAGCTTTTTTTCACTACGAATTTTTAGCATATGCGCCATACCAATAACGAGTTGACGATATGTGTCAGTTCTTGTTTCGGAAATTTAATTTCGGAAGTTTCAGACAAAATAAATCTATAATTTTCTTGTGATATAAATGACTAGACAAATTAAGAACACGGCCGTACATATTTTTAAAGTTTTGTTTTAGAGTTGCAAAAATTATCATTTATATGAATTGAAAATCGATTCTGATATTAATTGGTGTCATGAAACCGCCTTGGTTTTGCCTGGATTCGGAAATAAACAAACCCCATGTCCGAATCAGCTATTTTATGTTTGTTTACAATTGTAGTTATATTTTAGAATTTAATTTTTTTTTTTTTTTTGTTGTATATACATAACTTTTTTTTGAATAATCTTTATACTTAAATTTTAAAATATTGAGAGGCTGCGATTTAATCAGGTGTGTTAAAGAAATTGTGCGAAAGTGAAAATTTTCATAGTTTTCAATTTGTACCGTTTTTGTTTTGCTTTTTTGAATAAAAAACGAAAATGTTTTGCGTTTTGAGTTGCTTAGAGAAGGTAACAACTTTTTCATTTGTACTTTTGTACGAATTTGGTGTCTGTAATACAACTGAGTATTTATTAAAAAAATTAAGAAACCAGTGCATAAGTAAAACGAAAATATTGAGGGATTATACCAATTAGTGAGAACTGCCGGGAACAACGTACAAGTTATGACTTCGGCCGGAAAGTTTTAGTAAGATTTAAAAGAAAGTATCGTTAGAATAGAAAAGCTTTACAAATATTGTTTAACATTTTAAACTCATTTGCCTCCGTCAACATTTTCTGCGTTATTCAGATGCCTATCGCTTTTTTTTAACGGAAGACAGTCGAAAATGATTCAACCGAACTAAAAGTTTTTGGTTGCATCGATTAGACGAACTACATCAACTCCATTAACTTCAAAAGAAATTCCGTTTTTTTGTCTGGTTTCTTTGGTTTCTCCTATTTGTGAAAAAAAAAATAAAAAAATAGATATATATTTGTTTTTTAAAAATTTTTAAATTTAATTTCACTTACATAATGCGCCAATATTAACCGCTCAAGCCAAAAACAAAACTTTAATTTTGACACCCAAAAAGCTGATCGTATTGTTTCTGACAAAAAATCGATAAAAAAAAATAGGGGCCAGCCAAATATGTAGTCGCATTCGTAATCGAATAAGGTTTCGTATCGAATTAAATTTCGTGACGTGTCGAAAAGCGGATTGCGGCATTCGACGACGTTAAGTAAATAAATTACTTATATGTAAGTATGTACGTGAATGCTCGTAAGTTTCAAAATCGATTGCTCTTAACCTATCAAATGACATTTCGAGAAAAGGTATTATCCGTGCGACTTCTCGTTATCGAATGCCTTGATCTCAAATTTCGATACAAGCTATTCGATATCGAGTACGGCATCTTAAAAAGTATGATTTCAATAGTCATTCGATTACGACTGCGACGTGACGATTCGGCCCCAGATTTTGTGACACCTAATTCTGATAATAATTCTGATTGCAACATAAAACCAATTAGATCTGTTTTTGTGATAACAAAATTAATTTTAATTTAATTACCCATTTTAGAGAAATCGAAAATCGAGTAAATAAAAACCTACCTAAAATAAAAATCTGTTTAATTCAATTTGATTTAAAAGGAGAACTTCTTAACCTAAAATAAATATTAATAATATATTAAATTCTTAATAAAATACAATTTAAAGACTCAAAAATTATTATTTTCTATACAAATTTATATTACAGAATTACACATACATATAGTGTACAAAGCAAAAATGATAAAAATAAAGATTACGCCATCCCAAAACCAATGTTGAAAGCTTTTGCGCATGGCGGACAAATGACGTCACGCAAACTGTATTAAGGCCATGCCAGATAAAACTTTTGCTTAGCGTTGCGTTATAGATTCGCTTTGACATCTATGATGAAATATTCATACTTATGCAAAACATGTCACATAAAGTACTTTTAACTCAGGGCGAAGCGAATTTTTTTTTTAACACACAATGCGTAAGTGTTGTTAAAGTTTTTGTTGTGCTTTTCTGCATAAGTAAGAAACATCACGCAAAGCGAAGAAGTTGTATCTGACACGGCCTTTAGTTCTTTTTGAATAATAATTTTAAGCTTGCAAAATCAAGATATGTAGTTGCCAGCTAGTGTATTTCTTATTAAAAAAATTAGGGACTTTAGACTTAGCAACTCTTGCAAACTACGTCATTTAACGGGAAATCATGCGCGTGGCGTTATCTTGTATTCTATAATTCTTGGTACAAAGAAGTATGATTAAATTTTGCAATTAGAATAAAATACTTAAAATTAATTTTAATTACAAATTACATTTAAATTATTAATAAGGTTGTACTGAATTGGTTTTTAAAACTACTACTGTTTTTACAAATAGAAGATGCGAATTATTTTTTTTATAAGTTATTTTTTATAATATTAACCATTTTTACTTTTGGAATGCGTTCAATGAATCAAATTGCTTTTAAGCAAAAAGTATGTGAAATATTGAAGGAATAGGACCATTACAAGAAAGCTTTATAAATTGAAATTTGAACATTTGATTCATTGAACCAGGCATCAGAAGTTAAGAACCGAAAAATTAAAATTTAATTTTTCATTTAAAAAATTCAAAACATGCGTACAAAATAAATAAGAAACATAAAAAAAGATATTTATTTTTAAAGTACAATATGTATTTTGTACATGAAAAAATATTTATCATTGGTGTTCAAAAGAAAAATTTATTTGAAATCGCTAAATCGGTTAAAAAAACAATAAAAATAGCTTAACAGCGTAAAAAAATAATATATGTACATATCTTTATAATCTTATCTCATAATTTTTATCTTTGTCATGTTCAATTTTAAGTTTTCGGTTTTTTTTTTCTTTTCATGTACATAATAATATTGTACTGAAAAAATGAATATCCTTTTTGTGTTTGTTTTTTATTTCTTTTTTAACTGATGGGAAAAAATTTTATTTTGTACGAAAAAATTAAAACTTTTTTTGAGAACTTTATTATTTTGAACTTAAAGAAACAATTTAAAAAAAAATATTTTTTTCTTTTTTTGTTTTTTGTACAGTTTAAAATATTTTTCGAACACCAATGATAAATATTTTTTAAAAAACAAAAAAAAACGTTTTCCGGTCCTTGCATTGAACACACAAAAATGTTTAATATTGTTGTTTTAAATGAAGTTTTTATATTTTAATAGGTGTGTTCATTTTCTTAATAAGCACAAACTTGCAACAAGAGAGTAAATCTAAAATTTTTCTTCCAAATACTTAAGAAAAAAGAAATAGAAAAGAAAATAAACGCTTTACCAGCAAAAACTATCAAGTCACAGTGACAGTATCCAGATGTTAAAAACGAGATTACTTCTTCCTGAATTCAATAGGTTTGAACTTTTTGCACAAGGGTATTGTTCTCAAACTTTAGACATGTTATTGAAAAACTTTTAATTAAAAATTATGACAATACATTTTCGATTCGAAGGCAATTATATTTCTTATTGTTCAGCCGAAACTGAATGCATCAAAAATATTTTTTTAATTGTTGTGAAAACTTAAATAAATGATTTACATAGGTGGTTGAATTACTCTTGCTAGTAAAAATTTTACTATTAAGAATTTTTACCAACATTTTTGTCTCTCAAATGTGTATGTTCTTTTTCACTCTCTCGTTGCAAGTTTTTCGAGTACGTGAACATTTACTAGTAACAATTATTGAAAATAAGCAATAATTATCTGCTTTTGAACAGACCTAATGTAATAAAAACGAATTTTATTTAAATGTTTGATTAAAATTATTTCACTTTTTAAATTTTTTTTTTTTTTTTTTCTTCAAAATTTAAGTTTTTTTAATTGTATTTCATATTTCAAAATTCAAAAATCATAAAATTATATTTAAGAAATATGTATTTAATTTTGTTTTAAAAATGTCCATCTAAACTTTAAAAAATTCCAATCTTTTTCAAAAACTATAATTATTATTAAGAACTATCAATTTTTTAGAAATTTTAAATCATTTTTTTAAATCTTGTAATTGTATTTCAGATTTTTCTAGTTTGGAAATAGATAAAAATTTTTTAATTTTAAAATAGTTTTTAGTGACTGTTGCAATTACGAAAATGGCGGTATTCAGTCTTTGCTGCAAATATTCTTGCGAAAGAGAAAATGCAAAGAATTGTAGCTCTTTTGGAAAATTTAACAATAAAATACAGACGCCGGTATTCATAAAAATTTTTTAAATAAAATAAAGGTTTACAAAACCAATTTTGTACGAAAATTTTCCTTAATAAGCGTTAGATAAATTTAATAATCGTTTATGAATACGAGGGATCGAGTGCGTCTGTTCAGAAATGCATCGCTGAGTTGCATCTGATGAGCATCTGTGATTAGTTCGCGATTTTCATGCAAATCAGCTCGGCATCAGCTTGTTTGAGGTGGGAGTTTAGTTATTTTTTTTTAACACAAAATGCATCAGCCATTTTTGTAATGCGTGATTTATGTGGCGATTACGGATGGCAACTCAACTTCAGTGCAGTTGCTAGCAGCGAAATCAAAATTTAAAATATAAGATAAAAAAAAAATAATTTGTATATGGCATTGATTGCTTCCGCTGCTGGCAATTCAGCTTCAGTTCAGCTGCCATTCGTAATCGACCCATTCGATTTGTTTGTGCATCTATTTGCATACAGCTGACATTTGCAGTGATGCTTTTACGAATGCGAATGCTGCACATCAGATGCATTTCCGAACAGGCCCAGTTTCTGTTAGATTTCATAAAAATGCTACGATATTTTACACTTGCTCTTTTGCAAAACTATTTGAACCGAACACTGAATACCGACCACTAATAACATTTTTTTTTAATATAAATCTGTGGCAAAAAAGAAAAGGTGCTTAAGTTGACTTAAGCTAAATTTTAGTTAAAAAAAGCACATGGGCAAAGTTTCAATTATTTTGTACGATTTTTCAGGAAGTTACAGCAAATTAATGTGCAATAAAAAAATAAAATAAAAAACCTTTAAAGTTTAAATTTCCTTTCCTTATTTCGTATTTTCGCTACTTCCATTCAAATCTTATTTTTAAAACTTTTAAACTATTGAAGCATCTTACTGTCGTATTTATCAAAAAATAAATTGGATTTAAAATCTGTGTTAAATAAAAATTTAGTGGGAAATTAGTTTAACATTATGTTTGTATGTACGTATGAAATCTAAATTATTTTTTATGAATACGGCAGCTCATATATATATTTTCAATCTATTTCATACTCCAATTCTTGTTTTAACCTTGGCATATGATTGTGTTCTTGATTTTTTATAACCAGCTCACCACTCGATGAACAAGTAATGATTCTAGCCTTACAACGATTGCATCGATTTTTGGCACACAACCAATAGGTTTTAGTGCCCTTGACATTATTCCGAAAATAGGCATAGCCACCTAGCATTAATTTCGGTTTACCCTTGCTGCCTCTGGTAATTGTTATACCAGATTTATGGATCAATCGTTCTAAATCTGTAATAAAAAAATTAAAAAAAAAATTATATTAGTAAAATATTGAATTGACAAAGAAATATGATTTCTAGAACTGAATAAAAAATATGGGTGAGTTCAAAAACGTCAGTTGCAAGACAACTAGCTTTTTTCAAATTCATTCTACAATGCCACCGCGTAGAATTTTAAAATGTGATCTGTCCCAAATTGCACAAAAAAAGTAATCGATGCGTACACAATAAGAAAACGGTGTGTGCATCGTTAAACTTGATGATACATTTTTGACTTTGACTGCAAGGTATTATGATGTTTTGGAACTCAGCCTATGACTTTAAATTTTTAATTATTTAGCAGGTAAACAAAATTTTTTTTTTTTTTTTCAATTTTAATAATCATTTAAAATTTTTTTTATTTAATTCGAAATTTTTTTTTTAATTTCTACAAATATCAGGTTTATGGCAGTGGCTAACATTATTTATTTTTAGGTTTTGAACATTTTCATCTCTGCCCGTTACTAAACGTGCTCGACATTTTTTTATTTTAGCATGGGCACAGTTCCAATATAAACGCTCAGCAGTGGTTTTATTTCTAATAAACGAATAACCATTTACCACCAACTTGGGTTTACCACGTTGACCCAAAACAAAATAAATTGAATCTGAAATTTAAAAAAAAAATTTTTTGAGATTAATTAATATTTAACAAGTGAGAGATATACAATTTTATGATTTTTATTTCCAAAAAAAATTTTTCTTTAATATATTTTTAGAAAGTGAATGTTTCAAGGCCAACTGCACCAAGTTGAGTTATAGTTAACTATCAGTTATAACCGTCAAAAACGTATTGGTAACTGTAAGTTAAAGTAATAGTTAGTTTTAAATGAACTGGGTGAAATTGGCCGTAAATGATATTAAATTCCAGTCGATTTTTTTATTTATTGTGCAAGTAGTTCATATTTTTATTTTGTTTTCAAACTTACAAACATCTTAATAATATTTAAAATACATATCGTTACCTTACTTTAGAAAAGGCGTGTCTAACATTATTTATTTTTTAAGTTTAAGACAAAAAACTTAAACAAAAATTATATGTTGGATACGTCTTTTCTTAATTAAAATAACGATTAAATGTATGTATATTGATCAGCCTTATAAGAATCTATTATTAGTACACATTCTTTTTATTAAATTTCATTTTTTAATACAGTTTGATTTACTTGAATTTTAATTTAATTAAATTACGAAAAGTTTTTCTTTCTCCTCTTTAAATTCAAGACTAACGCAAAATACATAGGCTTGTTTTTAATTAGATTTAAGTTAAATTTTTTTAATTTTTACGTCCAATTTAACCAAGCAAAAATTAACATTTTCTGTAACTGTCATTTCGTCAGTTCACTTTTTTGGTTTAGCGCATATGCCAAAAAGTCGTATATACCCGATAGATTTTGTTTGTGTTTTCCCCACTGCTTCCGATATATGTTTTGAAGAAAAATTTAAATTTTTGTGAACGTTCATTAACGAACTTAGAAGTTAATAGTATTTTATTAAAAGCGAAAAGTATTGTTTTATGCCGCATATGCGTCCACTTTTCTAAATTTAGTTCTAAAAAGTAGATTTTTGTGCTGCATACGTATAATAACTGCTGTGTTTTAAGCTGTTGACATTTTATTTTGCTTTTGCTTTAATTACTTTTTTACTTACGGCAATAAAGCGAGGCGAGAGTAAAGTTTATTTTCTTGTTGTCATTTTATTTTGCTTCAACTACTTGTTTTTCTTACGGCAATGAGGCAAAACAAGAGTGAAAATTTTTTTGAACGTTTTTGTATGAGAAATTTGCAACATTCGTAAAAAAGTGGCATATAAAGCAAAACAATATTTGAGCAAACTTATTGCTTAATATCGCAGAAATGATAAAAAATTACGTTAAACAGACTTCAGAAAGGGGGTACTCAAAATAAATCTGTGGCATTTTGACAAAACATCTTAAGTCAAATTTAAAATTTTGTATAATAAACGAAATTTTTCTTTAATTTTGGTTTATTTTATTATTTGATAAAAATGATTTTTTCATCGAGTTTTTTTTTTAAACTTTTCTGCTATCTTATATCGACCCCATACCTAACTTCAGTTGTATTAGAATGGTTGGTAGGTCCAATCAATAATGAGCTGATGAGTTATAGAAAATGTTAATTTTAGCTTAACTTGGTGAAATTGGCCCTTAATTGAGTATTGAGTATTTAAACAAAAAGAAAATTTAATTTATTAGGAATAATTTTTATTTCGTCCATTAAATATTAATATTTTTCAATCTAAATTAATTATAATTTATTCGTAAAAAAGATTTTTAAAATTATTTGAATATGAAGCGGACAATTACGAAGGGAGACCGCGAATTTTTTAGCCCTAATTGTGTTAAACGCAACGTTTTAAATCAATTTCAAGAATTTTTTCTTTAAATTTTATATTTTTTATTCAGAACGCATAAGAGAAGATTTTAGATAACTCTCTTCAATTTTAAATGAAATGTCTACAAAAGTTTACATTTAAAGGAGAAACATTTCTTCTAGTATTTAAAGTTTTAATATAAGAGTTAAACACAAATTTTTTAAATACATAAAATTAGACAATTTTAAAATATAAAAAATATTTATAAATTATATGCTAAAATATAAATAAAAGAGAAATCTAAATTTAAGGCAATTTAGAAAATAAGTTAATTTGCATTGAAATCGAAATTGAAATCGAGTAGAACGAGATTTTAAGTTTAATTCAGCCCAATTAAAAATAAAAATTCCCCACGTTTTTTCCCCTTCTCCCATTTTTCCTATTTAAACTGTATTGTAAAATTGGGAAACGTGAAAAACTACCGGGGAATTTTTATTCATAATTGGGCTGATTATGTATTTTTTAATGACCTAATTTTTCTGGTTTCAGAGTGGTTCCGCTGGAGATTATTTGTATTCGATATATGAGTCATTTGTTTGATTTTAATTTTACACGAATTCAATTTCCAGAACATGGTCTAATACAAACTTAACTATTTTAAACACAACATCCAAAAATAAAAAATTTCTAAAAAATCTTATGTGCTGTTTCCAAACGACAGGCAAGTGATTGTGTAGTCAAATTTATATGAAAAGCACTGTTTTTTTGAGTGATTTTCATATAAATTTTAATACACAATCACTTGCCTGTCATTGGAAACAGCACATTTAACTTTAAATATCTTTAGAAATAAAGAGACTTTAAAATTTAAAAAAATAACAAAAAAATGTTAATGCCACAAAGAAAAACAACCCTTTTTTATATCATATATACATGTTTTCAAATTCTAATACTGCAACAAAAAAAAAAAGACAAAAGCACTTAAAAATTAAACACAAAAAGAATATAATAGAATTATCATTAAATGGTTATATACATACTTAACACAACTAACAAAATGATTGTTCTTTTTTAATATTTGCAACACTGTGCGTGTGCTGCGGATTACGTAAAAAGAAATGCTCAATTCCATGGGCATTAATGCGGGTTGTGGCACGTGCCTTACAATGGGCACTTTTATAGCGCGAGCATCGCCAATTTGTGCTTTGTTTCAATTGCCGATCCACCACAAATTCAAAACCTCGTATCATTAGTTTACGATTTTTCTTCTTGGTATTACTAAAAACAGCAATGTTGAGTTTTCTATCTGATAAGTTGAAAAAGAAAAATATAGAGAAAAAAAGAGAAATCAAGGTTTTTTAATTAGTTGAAATTAAATGAAATAGTTATAAGCTATAAAATAAAATATTTAAAATTTCTTGGAATTAAAAAAAAAATGCTTTATAAACAAAATAAATCTTTGAAATTTTATAGCATGGTAAATAAACAAATTTATTTTTGGTTTATTTCTTAAAAAAAATATAAAAAAAAATTTATTAATTCGTATTGAAATTCAATTTACTGTTCCACTGTAAGTGTTAAAGGTGGCAACAATGTTACAACAGTGTCCTGATTGTTAAACATTTTAATTTTCTTTAATTTTCTCATATTGGGTTTTTCGCCTATATCAGAGCGGCCATGATTATGGGAGCTGCTGTGGACAATGCGACCCTCGTCGGTATGTAGACGTCCGTGACAATGGAACCAAGTTGTATATTGTGTACAACGCCAATAGACTTTGTTGCGTACTTTCTTTTCGCGCACATAGTAAAAGCCCTTGTGAACTAATTGGGTGCGTCCCTTTTGTGAAGTAACATAATGAATTCCTTCTATGTTGTTGACGGATGGTGTATAGGAGGGATCAATGCCTAGACCTAAAAAAAAGTAAGTTGGAATTATTATTTATTTAAAAAAAGGCGATTTTAGGAAAAAAAATTTATATTCAACATTTTTTATTTTTCGAAAAATAAAAAATGTTGAATATAATATAAAGTAACCTACGAAAGGAAATAATTCCCAGTTTCTATTTGAAAAAAAATTTAGTAACTACAAAATTAAATTGTTTATACATATTTTGTAAATTATTTCAATGTTCACTTTATTTTTTTAACCATTAGAAAATGTTGTATGTTGTCTTTTTATTTTTTTTTTTATTAAAATGTAAAATTTAAACATGTATTCGAATTTTTTTTTTTTATTTATTTATTTTTGCTTTTCTCTAAAAAAAAATACAATTTTTATACAGAATTTAATTTTATAATTAATTATATTATTATTATTATTATTATTAAGTATGTAGTTAAACATTCTTTTTGAAGCAAAAATATACAATCCATTACATTTCTTTAATATTATAACTTTTAGAAATCCAAATTTATCTTTATACATTTAATAATTTTAACAGACGTTTCCTTTGGAAAAAGGAAAATAATTTATTACTGCTAATTTCCCGATGTCGAAAAAACGCTTTCTTCCGCTTAAACAAAATTTGAAACAAAAGCAAATTTTTTGTGAATTTGTTTTTTGTTTTAATACAGTTGTTCGAAAGATAGAGTTCTTTCGAATTAAGCGAAAAAGGCAGTTAGTGTTTTTTATCTTCTAGTTTTGTTTATTTAGTTTTCAATATCATTCTTAACTCGTAAATTTGTGTAAAATACTTAAATTTATGTATGTGTTCAAAATAATATTAATTTAGTTTCAAATATGTATTTATTAAATTATGTAATGTCTTTCTTTTTTTCACAAAATTAAATTAAGCAACGTTTTTATTTATCATATTTTAGAAAATATTTCAAAATTGTCCATTAAAGTTATAAAAAATGTTTTTAATAAAAAAAAAATTTAAGATTGTCCATCTGTATATTTTTGAAACGCTTTAATTCATATTGAAATGGTAACATTTGAAAACTTTTAAAATTTTTTAAGTGTACTCTTTTAAAACTATCTAAATTTACTTCAGAACTTTTTAAGTATTGTTCAGAAGTCTAAAATTAGGTTTCAAAATTTTCCATTTAAAAAGTTCTAAGGGCGTATGTAAAACAGAAGCAAAATATTATGGTAAAAAATTATTTCCCCTGTAGGGAAAAAAACTGACAGGCAACATAACTCTCTCTGCGGTCGCCTGTATGATTTCGCCTCGTTGCTGAGTGCAATTATAGCTTTTTTGTTAATCACTCTTTCCCTTAGTTGGCGATTTTAAAATACGCCTGCGACAGTAGATTAAGAGAAATAAGTTCACTTTGTCTTTTATCTATTACCAAACAGTCGCAGGCGTATTTTAAATTCGCCAACCACGATAAGGGTGAATATAAAATTTTAAAGTTTGCGAAAAATAAATATAAAAAATTTATTAAAGAATGAAAAATTTGGAAACGACCTCTTAAGAAAGACAAAGTCGCCAGGTAAGAATATTAAAATTACTATGGAATTATAAATAAACTTTTTTAACCTTTTTTTAAGGGAGTTTCGCATATGAAACACTCCGTTTATTTCAAAAGAATTCAATGAATGCATACAATTCTAACTTGCTGCTTGTCTGAAATTTTTTTTGCTTTTGTCAAAATAAGTGCCAAATTTTCCTACCACAGCATTTTCGCTATTGTTTCAGAAACGCGCTGTTATTTTATTTTTTAATTCTAAAATCTATTATATTTTTTTTTTTTTTTTTTTTTGAACTTTGAAATTTTTTTAAAATGATTTTGTATTTAAATATACATAAAAAGTTTTTTTTAAGGCCCAACTACAATATGCATAAGCTGGCTTGAGCTACTGTGTACAAACAGAACTGCGTCGAGACCACAGTCTCCATACAATTTGTCCTACAAAGCCGTCGTAAATTATAATATATTTTATTTTGAGAACGTTTTTTTTTTCTTATGGTCCGAGGGTAGACGAGCTAAAATTTGGAAGGTAAAAATCTGGAATTCTCTTTTGTTTTTTCATTTGCGGTCACACAGACGAACATGTTGTGGGAAACATTCTGTTACTATTGTTGTTATTTTCTCAAAAAGAAAAGTAAGTCCGAGTTTAGAAGAGCGAAAATTTGGAAGGAAAAAATCGGGAATTCTCTTTTGTTTTTTTCATTTGCGGTCACACAGACGAACATGTTGCGGAAACATTTTGTTACTATTGTTGTTATTTTCTCAAAAAGCAAAGTAAATGTCAACAAAGGCAATGAGAACAAAGCGTGTCACCGAAAAACGAACACAAAAACCGTTCTCTCTTCCCCACCCGTAATTTGACCAAACAAAATGTTTTCCTTCCAAATGTGTTCCTCTCTAAATGAGCACATGCTCTCACATATAGACAATCATTCTCCCAACCATGCTACCATACTTTTATTAAATTAAATTTGATTCATTTTACAATCAGACAATGAAAAAAAAGAGAGAAAATTTTAAGTTTCTGTTGACGTTTTAATTATGGGCTTTGTCTGAAGTTGAAAGCTCAGTTCTGTTTGAACACTTACTTACACTTGTTAAACTATTTTAATTTATAGGTATATAATAAAGAAAAACTATCGATTTAAAAACGATCGTTTGTTTTTAACAGGTGTGATGAATTTCAAGCGATTTTAAAATCCATTTCTGAATCATAAACTTAATTTTTAGTTTAAAATACAATTGACATATTTATGGCCGATTCATCGATTTCGAACGAAAACAAAAACAATATTTTTTTTATTTGTTTTTGCTTTAAATGTAAGTTAAGCGATCGAAGTCTTCGTTCGCAAATAGATGAACAGGCAGTTAATATAAAATTTAAAAGTATAAAGATACTGAAATGATATTTTCGATTTTAAAAAGTTTCGTTTTTTAAATTGATTTCCATCGCATACATTTTTTTCCAAAACCAATTAACCCATTACCGCCCACTGTCCCCATATGAGGACACTTGTTCAACTGATGGAAACGCTAGGAAAACCCTTTATGTCTCTCGATGTAAAAACTTATATCTCATCTAAAGGCCTTAATCAAATTGTGACAAAGCGTACAAAGTACCGTAGAAAATACAAATGTGGTTTTTAAAACTTTTATTTACAGATTTAAATTTGGTTTACTTTGTACATTTAAAATTTGTTATTTTTTGTGCTAAGTGGCTTAAAATAAAAAAAATACAAATTATTTGTTATATGAGAAGGGTATTGATGATTTTAAAATCATTTAGTAAAAGAAAAATTGTAACATTTTATTGAAAGGTATGATTTTGTATAGCTGTCCCCATTTGGGGACAATGGGCGTTACAAATAAAAAAAAAATTTATTTTTTAGATTTTTCAATATGTGAAATGTGACTTATCTCAATATTTTTAGAGGCCAAAATTATTTTTTGCGACTTCACGAGGCTGTTAAGTACAAAAAGGAAAACGATGACGTTGATTCTGAATATAATATTTTAGTTGTGCCACCTGATGCCGCTTTTATAAGTGACGTAGATGAAGGAAATGAATAAGACTTATTCACCCCTATCGTGAAAAAAGTGAAGAGTTTTTTCCCTGAAAGTTTTGTTATTCCCCATACATTTTATGTCGAACGATGTGCCGGAAAATGAAGATTGTGTGTTTTAAAAAAAAATGATGATTTTAGTTTAGATTGGAATGACAGTAACGATGAGCCACTTTCAAGTTTTTTAAAAAAAAAGTAACAAGGTAGAAATATCCGGGTATCCTTAGGAACGTGAAGATATGGTGCACGACTCGAAAAGGAAATGCCGACTTTACTATACAATGATTATTTGTATCGGAAAAATAAACTAAAACAAGTCTGAAGTCGCTTCGACACAACCAGGGATTGCGAGGTTTCGACCAATCCATTTTATCAATAAAGCGTTGGTGGTTCATTTTTACGTTTCTTGTTGATTTGTCAATAAGGTTTTATAGGTTTTGTTAAATAGAGCTGATAATACAACTTCTATTGACCAATTGTCGTTTTAAACAAATATTACTAGGGCCTCTTTGCAGCCTTCAATTTCTAGAAAACGTTCAACTTGTGCTGCAGTAGCTGATGCTGATCGTTAAAACTATCACCATAATCCAGAAAGGATTGCAAATCAGTTGCAATGTGTTGCTTGACGTTGTAAGTCCCGACGGAGATGTGAAATATGCACAAAAATACTTTGTGTAGAGCGAAATTAGTTTGGTAAATTGTATAGCTAAAACGCCCATTGTCCCCATGTGAGGACACCCATTTTTCTCAAAAACCAGCAAAAAATTTAAAATTTTTTCAATGAATTCCTTTTATTCTACTCACACTTAAGAAATAAATAACAAAAAAAATAAGTTTTTACTAGCAGTTTCTTCTTGGGCGTTAATGGGTTAAGAAACTTCCAAAAAAAATATACAAATTTTAATTTTTTTTAAATAAATTTTGTGATATTTAGAAGTACATAAATAAAATGCTGAAAAGGATTTTTTAATTTTTCAACACTTTTAGTACTTAGTTTTTCTTAACAATTTGTAATAGATTAAGAAGTTTTAAAATCATAAACTGAAAACCTTATGAAGCCTTTTAAACTAAAGCTGTGCGAACGTGAGTAGCTTTGGACTCACGATCATGCGCTCTCACAAGGGAAATACATGTAATTAAGCACATTAACATACAAAGAATTTTATATTAAAATCACGCCCACTCTCTAACGCGTGATTTAAATTTAAAGCAATCAAGAGTGAATCATGGATGATACGAAAAAATTACGTCACATGCATACATCTTTAGTATAAATGGAATTTTTAGAATTTGCAGTTTGAAATTTCTTAATGATTTTATTCAGTTAACACAAATAAAACCTCTTTAAATTCAAATGTATCGTTCTAATATACAATTGATCGCAGAGTATGTGATGCGAATCGATCGATTTTAAAACGGACCTGTTCGAAAATTCACCACTGCGCTGCATTTGATGGGCAGCTCGTTCTTAAAAGCATCATCTGGCATTTCTGCAAATGTCAGCTGTTTGAAAATAGATAACCAGAATATACTTACAAAGTAGCCTCAGTTCTACAAAATTTTTTTGGCATTCGCCGTCGCAATTCTAGCAACAAAATGTCTGTTGTTTTTTCAAAAATATAACCAAACTGCGCAGCAAACAAGCACAGGCATCAGCTGGTTTGCATGAGCATCGCAAGCTAAGCACAGATGCAACGCAATGACGCATTTCCGAACAGACTCAACGATAGTTTTCGAATGGTGCCATGAATTTCGATCTATTTTTAAAATCTATTTCTGTATTTTATTTTTTAAAAAAGAGGTTAATTAACATATTTAATATAATATTTTTAAGAATAACATATTTAGTATAATATTTTTAAGAATATTGAAAAAAAAAAAAAAAATAAGATAAATGTATTAGAAATCAATATTTAAAGATACCGTAAACCAAATTTTGAATTGCAAATCGTGTCGTTCTCAAAACCGATTTCTTTCACATAAATGACCGTTTTGAAAAACTAAGCCACATTTAATTATTTTTAACTTTATTACATTATGGCATTGATATTTGTTTAACACAAGTTTTAAAAATTTTTGAGCGGTATTACTAAAAATTCTTTGAAAACATCGCTCTTGCTCCTCTTAAGAGAGTTAACTCAAAGTTTTTCAATTTTCACTTTTTGCAAGAAATCGATGAACAGTCAATTTCTCTAGTATTTTGCCAAAAAAACAAAACAATTTTTTCATCCTTTGTAGTATAATACAAAATTTATAAATTTTGATATTTTGTTCTGCAAACCGAAAGAAAACTCTTATATGTTTGTGTTACATGGTTTTGAAAAAAATCAACTAAAACAAGAAATGTCCAAAACGCCAAATTTTAAATATTTCTTTTAAAAATGAAAAGGTTTATGGATTCGAAAAAAAAATTATTCACAAGAGAACTTAAAATGAGTCATTCATGTTTTTGCTAAAATGCAGTTTGTTTTTAAAAAATAATGTTATTCAAATTGTCATTAAAATAATATTTACGATATCAAAAATATATCGAGCCCTATTTACGATTAAAACGTAAGCTACAAAAGGCAAATTTAAATGGAGAAGGGTTTTTATTTTTTTTTTTTTTTTCTTAAGCAACGATAAATTGTCGCTAACGATATAATCGGAAATAGGGCTCAATATTAAGGTTGGGAAATTTAATTCAACATTCATATTTAATCACCTTTTCATATTAAAAAAGGCAATTTTTAATATTATCCGTATGTATAGAGTAATTATAAAATATTAGAAAACAAATTAAAAAAAGAAAAAAAATTTTAATCAGCAAAAATAGCAACAAATCAAAAAAGTAAAGCCATGTTCACACCTATTAAATATTTGATGTCCTACACGTAACCACTATTTTGTTTTAAACGATTTGCTTTTGCAAACGTTTGGCTAGATCAAACATGATTTAACAGTTAATTAATTACATTATACAATTATCTTCTTACAAATAAAGTTTAGTTACTCAAAAGAAATTGTTAAAAATAAGCCTAAAGTATGATCAATTTAGTGGTCACGATTTTTTTAGATTTTTTCGTCAAATATTTTTTAGGTCTGAACATACCTTAAAAGTTACAAGAATTTTAGATGGCTTGATTAGTTTGTCTGTTGAACTTATTTTTGTATTTTACTGGTTGTTATTTGCTGCATTGCTTTGAAAAAATAAAATATGCCTTTATTTTAAAGCTTCAATAGTTGTTGACACAACTTTACCAACTGTATTAATGACATGGAAATTGATAGAACCATCATAGTCAACAATTTCACTTTTTGCTTTAGCTACTTTGCTCGAACCATATTTATTACGTTTCAATTGAGCATGAATATGTTCTGCTTTATTGATAATAAATTTCGGTGGCTTTTCTTTCAACATCGTAATGCGAGCTGGACATTTGATTTTCTTGGTAGCCATGGAAGAGCAACGCCATAAGATTTTCTTTTTATTTTCACTCATTATCAAAAAGCGTACACCGTTGGCCATAATTGCTGGTCGACCTCTTAAGGATTGAGAGAAAAATATGGTAAAATCTTCAGGATTTGGTACCACTTCGTTAGCCAAAACCACTATAACATGTAAAGAGAAGAAAATAAATAGATTAGTAAAAAGTATTAAATAATATTTTAAATCTTAAGAATATACATATAAATAATTAAAGGATCTTGTGGCTAAAATTATGTCATATAGTTTTTTTTTATTTAAAATTTTATTTTATTTGATATTTTAAAATTAACTATTATATATGTAGGTATATCTAATAATTTATCACTTTTGTTGTTATTGGCCGGTTTCATTATACTTCAATTCTAAATTATGTTGTGTTGTCACATTTAATACCACTGCGTTCTCATTGGTTGTTTCATTCATACTTGTTGCACTTTCGTCTGCATTAGTTGTGGGAATCCTTTTAGTTTTCTGTTTGGCTGTACATCTTATATGGCAATGTTTGTGTATTTGACGAAACTCGTTGATATCAAATTTATTCATGCATATTAGTACCGGACAACGTATGCGTCGATAGTACCAGTGACAGCGCCAAAATAAATTTGTACGATTTTCATTGTTGCGAAAATATTTTAATCCATCTAACCATAATAATTGGCCACCACGTTTGGAAACAGAAAATTGTATTTTTGGATCTTTGCCCTTGTATTGACCATGTTGAGAGGAATCTTGAAAGAGAAATAAAAAGAAAAAACTATTAGTAAAAATTTTAGTTCTGAACGGTTTTCATTTTTTGCCTGTTATATTAAAAACGTTATTAGAGGCTTTTGCATATCGTTGCTTTAGTTTAGAAAAGACGTATCTGACATGTAAAATTTCTTTAAGTTTGAGGCATAAAACATTATAAAAAGAATATATTTACAGAACTAGTACATAGTTCTAAAACTATGCATAAGCTTTTTTACAAAGTTGTATGTCTCAAACTTAAAAAAAAAATGTATATGTTAGATATGTCTTTTCTAAATTAAAGTAACGATATGTATTTTGTTTCGAAAATAAACTCTTTCAAATTTGTTAAACCTTTATTATTTCTATGATATTCTTATCGAAGATGTTTTCAAAATGCACAGCTAGTCCCCAGCATGTTCTTAACAATTTTTGGTAAAAGTATTTCTTTTTTTCTTTTTTTAATTATTTGTTTAACAAAAACAGTGTGTTAATATTTTTGTTTTCAATGATTTTCGTTTTAGTAATTAAACTTATTAAATTGTATATTAGTGTTTTTAACGTCATTTATTTTGAACACATCTTTTAGAAAATTTTAATTATAACAATTTTTGGCGCATATATACATAGATAATTAAATTATTTATTATATTTACAAAAAAAAAAAAAAATAAAAAAAACAAAACAAACATATTTCATAAATATTACAAAGATTTCAGTTTTTTTTTTTAAGATATTTTATGACATGGATTCAGTAACAAAATTTTTACATCCATTTATAATCAAAATAAAAGCTGAACTGCCTATTTTTACACGACGAGAGTAAAATTCGTTCGTTTAATTTACATTTAAAACAAAACTAATTTTGAAATTTTTTTTTATTTTAGTAAGTTATTTTAATGAACGAATTTTGCGCTCGTCATCTAAAAACATGCAGGCAGTAAATCTCGTCTTTAGCTATTTTCATTAAACTTTTAAACAAGATTTTCTTTCATTAAATATTTAAGGCTTTTTTCGTAATAAAAATTTAAATGAAAGTATAATGAAAAGTGAAAAACGAAATCCGAAACTTTTACACTATTTGATGTATTGAAATACAAATCTGTTGTAAAGGGGTCTATTGAATTATCAAAGTTGTTTTTGAAAACACATAATTTTTCATTTATAAGATTTTGTTATTTGTGCTTAATTCCCAATTTGTATTCTTGATAAATACACTGAAATATATTGTGGGAGGATAAGCTAGTTCCTATGCGCATTTTACTGGTTGCTTAAGCTTTGACATTGTTTCGAATAAAACTTGAGTGTTTGTAATTCTCATACATTCTACATTTTTATTTACATAATATCTTTGGCTTTTCTGAAGGTATTGGGAAAAGGTTACCTGATGATCTGGCTTAAGCAACCAGTGAAATGCGTATAGGAACTACCTTATCCTCCCAGAATAAAATTCAGTGTATTTAACAAGAATAAAAATTGGGAATTAAACATAAAAAACGAAATCTTCAAAATGTCTATTGAATTTTTAAAAATGTTTATTATAGTTCAGATATTTCTAAATAATGTTGAGAAAACTGAAAATATATTTTTATTGCTAACATATTAAACTTTAACTTTATTTTCAAACAGAATTTTAGAAATTTCTATTTGTAAATCAAAAAGGTTGCTTTTAGATTTAGCTTTTTCGAAAGTTGCAACCTTTAAGATTTTTATTTGTGTCTCAAAAGTCTGTTTTAGAAATTGAAATTGTTTTTTTTTTTTTTTTTTTTTTTTTTTAATTTGAAACAAGGCGAATTCATACAGATGACCGCATCAAGAGAGAGAGTTATGCTAGCGGTACCTGTATTTTGTATAATATTTATTTAAATGGTTCTGATGCGGTTGAATGTATGAATTTGCCTTGAGCTGAAATTTAGAAAGAATTAATGTCCACATTGTTTTTCTGAATAAAATTACAAACATTTGTTTATTAATGGCAAGGCGAATTCATTACAAGCTTCTGTTTTGTTTATGTTTTTGACATTGTACAATGATTGTACATTGTACAAATTGCTTGTGGTTTTTGTACGAGTCGTACTTGTTGTAGTACCGAGAAACCCTGTAATTAAATCGCTTTGGTTAATGGTCTTAGTCTTATTTTTAAAAGGTTTAAGTTAAACGAGCGCAACTTTCTTTCGATATTGATGAACAGGCAGTTTAATATTTTTTATGAATAAAGCGTTAAACCTTTTTATAACTAAATTCTTTTTAATAAGGTGGAAACAATTTATATTTTAAGAAATGTTTAAAATTCTATCTTCATTTTTGTACTGAATCCGGTCAATATTATAAACAATATTCAATACACATTTTATATCAAATGAATTTCTAGTTGTTTTTTTGTCTTTTTCACTATTTTTTTTATGATAAAATTTTCTTTTTAGCAAAATTTTTAAAACAATGATTAATGTACATAAATTACAGCTATTTAAAATAAAAAAGAAGAGATTTGTTAAGATGTTTTGTTCAAATTTGTTAAGCTTACTTGTGTAAAACATTTCTTACAGCATTTTCTCAACATAATTTGTTGTTTTAAACGAATTCAACGACTTCGGCCATAAGGAGGATGGTTAAAGAAACCTTAAGATTTGAATAATTTATTAAAGTAAAAAAAAAACAAAAATATTTTTAAATCAATTTTTAAAGGCCGCTAAAGCAGCTTCGCCCATCATATTATGTTCTTTGGCTAAAAATGGTTTGATTTCAATGTCATTACTAGACACGTGGCGGTGCTGGTGGCATAAACGCAAATTTAAAGTGTTCTCATCGTAAATAGCTATGGCAGGACATTTTTCCTTGTAATAATTACTACACTTCCAGTACTGGCGTGAACCATGTTTTTTATTGCGGAAGAAACGAAAACCATTAATAACCAACAATTTGCCACCATTTTTTTTGGAGTCGATAAAATCGATGCGAAAAGCTGGAAATACAAAAAGAAAAAATTTTTGAAATATTAATGAAAAGTCTGTTGGGAAAATAATAAATAAAAACTTTTTAACTAAACAGCAAAAAAATGTATTTAATTAGGAATATTTTTTTAATTAGTTTTCATTTTTAATATGTATTTCTATTTTTTATTTAAATAAAATTGTGTGTGTTTGTTTTTAAGTGTTTGGTTGGTTGTTGCCTTAATCTAGTCTTCATTGTTTAAAGGATGATTATGACATCCTTTAATAATACATTTTGTGGGTACTTCTAAAGATGTTATGGCTCTGGCTTTACAATTATTATGCCACTTTGAACATTTCCAATAAATATTTGAGTTGTAAATATTGTTCTTGATAAAACGATGGCCCTCAAAAAACAACAGCTTATTGCCTCTAGCCGTATCACTGTACTTTATATTGCCCCAATCATCTAAGGTACGAGAATTTAAAAATGGAGGCTTGCGTTTAGATAGGCCTGTTTTAATTAAGGCCCCAGCGCTGCGGCCGCTAGCTCCACCACCTTCACTTTTTAATTTCGAACAGGAATTGCGCAAAAATGATTCATTATTACTAGACACTTCTAGTTTAACGTTAGCCACACTGTACTGGAAGGTACGTATGGAATCTGAAAACATAATAAACAAATGAAAGTGATTTTTTTTTTATAAAAAAAGATATGTTTTAAATTAATTGTAAAATAGCAAAAAACATTTATTAAGGTAAAAGATTAAACGCTTCGATTGGAAAACGATATTATTTTTTTAAAATTTTTATTTTTGTTATTTCTAATAACAAGTGGCTTATTTTATTTTCTTTGAAAAAATATAGATATTTGCTTTATTGCTTATTGTTTTAATGGTTAGTAAGATTATTTAATTATTAACTAAAAATTCCTTGGGTTTTGGGATTTTCTTTTTAGTGGAGTTTCTATTCAATGATAAAACTTTTGATATCAATAAATGTTGTTTTTCCTTATATGTTTTACGATCTGGAAATTTCCTTGTATGATTGTGTTCAAAGGTATGTTGGAGAATGCGTTCTAAACCATTTTCATCTCGACAAGTGACAATGCGTGCGCGGCACAAGGTTACATCCTGAAATAAAAAATTAAAATTAAAAATAATTTTTTACATAGATAAAAACAAAACTTAAAAACACAAGCTAACAATTTTTTTTTTAATTAGTTTTATTTAAACAAATGTTTCTCACAAAGTATAATCATTCGTTTTTTTCAAATTTTTAAACAGAAACGATATTCGGTTGTCACACAAAATCATAGAAAATATTGAAAATGTACGTTCAACATCAAGTCGATTTTGCTGGCGCATGCATACCTTAAATAATACGAGGCCTCATGGGTAAAGTGTGTCATTAAAATTATCGGTTTCGTTTTTATTAAAATATATGTAAATTTTTTTTTTAACCTGGTCAACGTTTGAATACCAACATTTCGATTAAAAAATTTGTTTAATAAATATTTTAAACTTTTTCTTTTACGTCTTCTATAACGAATAAACTTTCATGTAAATCAAGTAAAACAGAACTGAACCATACACTCTTAAAGTTCTTGGATTATCTCTCATTAAAGTCGTTGTAATTTTTAAATAAATCACTAGCAAAAGCAAAACGTCCAAAATGGAAATGGAGCGTTTGTTCAATAATTCTATAATATGGTAGAAAAGGACCGACATATTGTTATTTTGTTACTGAAACAGACTGACTCAAAAGCAATTCTTTTGGTAAAAGCGGATGACAACCTGCGTAATATGCAAATTTATGCAAAGCATATATTTTGGAGAAAAACTTGGAAAATATTCAAATGCATATTTTTCAGGCAAGATGCATTATATACTTGCCCTGGTTATTATAAAAATAAATGTGTGAAAAATTTAATTTTGAATTATCAAAAATTGACTGCCTAACCGTCGATATATGTACAATGAAATTTTCGTTCGCTTAAGTTACATTTAAAAAAAAAAACAATATTTAAAAATTAGTTTTTGTTTTAAATGTAAGTTAAGCGATCGGAATTTTCATTCGAAATCGAGGGACAGGGAGTTATTATTTTCTAAAATAAAATTTTCGGTAAAAATCGATATGAAATATTTAAATTTTTCTCAGACTAACTTTTATGCATAGAAATAACGTTATTTTTTTGATGGCTTACATCAGTGATGTATCTGTGTTGACCAACCCTGGCTTAAATTCATTAGAGCTTATAAGATTTTTAGAAAATCCAAATTTTTATGCCAAACTTTTTAAAGAAATAACAAAATATTTGAATTTTTCAATTAGTTTGTTTTAAACGGGCATGTTATATAAACCCTTAGCCGATAACCCAAGTAGCTACTAGAGATATACATATCGTCAGCTCAGAATTGGTTTGGCGCATAGCATGGTAATTTTAACATGATATGCGCCAAACCAATTCTGAGCTGACGATATATCGAGGCATTACCGCAAAAAAAAATCAAGCGACATCATTTTCAATTTTGGTTTTTTTTTAATAAATGACTTTATTGGCAACACTTGCATCATCTCCTAAAATGTCATGGGCACATAAGGTACCGTTACGATGTTATAGCAAAAACTATTTTATCGTAAGCGACAAATTTCATACAAAATTTATATGAAATAAAATAGAAAAACCCTTCTCCTGTGAAATTTTGTTTTTGTCGCTTAAGCTTTTTTGCGGTTATTAACGTTTTTATGTATATCTTTTATATAAATAAATGTTAATATAAATGACAATGAACTGGCCAGGTTATTATGAATTGCGTAACGAATATATGTGTGTATATTCATCAATAGCTGGTATCTAGACGACATCAAGTTAACTGCAGTGTCGAGTATTTTTAAATAGAGTTTCGAAATATTCGAAGGTAACACTAATGTGGATACCGGGGTAAACAAATAGCAGATAAGATTGCCAACAAATGTGGTTTTCTGAATAACACATTTGTTTATCTCTTTGTTTGCTTTCCACTGGCTCACTGTTTGTCACTTATTAAGACGAGTCTTTAAAACTTGTACAGGTAGAATGCACTTGTTAATGCAGCAGCTCCTTGGCCAGGACTTTGTGGCCTGGCTGGGATGTACGGAGTTCAATAGGTAACAAATCAGGACAGTGATCAGTGTTAACTGTTCACTGGCTGTTAGAGACTCATGCGAGTAGAATGGGTCTGGAATTTAATGACTGCTGCAGAAGTTGTTATAATGAGGAGAAAAAAGGAAACTCTGCTTCAGTTTATGTCTCAATGGCCATGGAATTTAGGCGATAGGGGACGATACCAAGGAAAATCAGTGTTTATCAGTTTGGATGATCTATCTAGGATAGAACTAAGGTTAATTCTTTTTTTATTAAGAGACCGAATTAGCTTGAATCTGCGGTGACATCTATGAAGTAGCTGCTCTTTAGAATAGGAATAGGCGCTAAGTATCACGTATCTTTTAACGGGAAACCTAACGTAACTAATCGCAGAAAATCTGTCAGAACTTTTTATACCCACACCTAAATAGTGGAAATGGTATTATGCATTTGTGCTGATGTTTGTAACATCTTTTAATCATCTACCGCAATTTTATTGGAATCGGTCCACGGACCATAGCTCCCATACAAATACTACTCCCAAAAATAGATTTTAATGCCATAACTACCTTATAACTGTTAGTTAGTATTTACATTAAAATAAGCGACAACGACTTGAAGGATAGCTACTATGTCATGACAAAATGTTGTGCTGGTGGGTCCAAAATAAACCAAAGGTCCCATATGAACCTTCTTCCTAATATCACTTAATGCCGTTACACACTGTCCTACAAAGTCTTACGTATTTTTCAAAAATGCTTCCCTGATCTAATTATTCTTTAAATATTTTTAAAAAACAATAACAACTTATAATGATAGGGTTGCATTTTCGTAAATTGCTAAAGACTTTGTGGGATAGTGTATAAAGGCAAACAAATTTCAAAGAGATGAAGATATATGTATGTTATATGAATCTTATGTCCATGATTTCCATGGGCCCCAAATAGCGTACACTTGCAAAAGTTTGTTCTTATATACTGTGATGTAGGGTATCATAGGGTCGGGCTTGACCGACTACACTCTCTTACTTGTTAATAGTATTTTAGTTTTTTAATTAAAACATCAAATCACTTTATTCCGCCAATGCAAACCTTAGATACAGTTAATTTAAGAAGTTTTAATTTAATACATTTATAAAAAAAATGTTTTTTTTTTAAACTTACTTTTTTTGAGCAAATCCAATATGTACGTGTTTTTGATTTACGATTTTTAACAAATTTTTCATTTTTATAAAGCAACACGATGCAACCTCTTTGGCCAGTAGCTAAAACTGCTAATTCTGTAAAGAATTTTAAAATAGTTTAAAAAAATTATAAACAAATGATTTAAGTTTTTTATCAAATTTTCGATAGAAAGAAATGCATAAAAACATTTTACTTTTTTTATAATAAAATTTATTTTGAAACTTAAGAAAGAATTTGTTTCAATTTCTGTAATTTAACACTACAATACATAAAATTAAAAATTTATTTTAATAACTATGTATATAGATTTCTTTAAATTATTGATTTTACCAACTTTTTATAAAAAAAAAGAAATTCTTATAATGAAGTACATAGTTAGTTAGTTACCATACAATTTTTTTTTTTATTTTCAATACGACAGTGAGTTTTAAAAATTTTCTTTGTACTTTTCTTTTTACTGTTCAGTATGGAAAATTTTATTTTGTCCATTTTTAGGTTTCTAATTTTAATAAGTTTGGGATTTTTAGGTTCATGATTGTGTTCGCAGTTATTGTGAAATATACGCTCCAAGCCAAATATATCAAGACCAGTTGTAACACGAGCTCGACAAATTGTTGCATTCTATATGGTAAGTGAAAAAAAATATTAAAAATTATGTAATTATTTTATAATTGTTAGCAATAAGTTACTAGCTATATAAACAAGTTCTTAATAAAGAATTTAAAGTCATATATGGGCATTTCCAGGAGTCACGAACGTACGTTCGTACGCTTTTGATGTACAAATAATATAGAAAACAAAGCTTTTCCTAGCATTTTTTTGCGATTCGATAGCATTTGGGTAGCTCTATGTTTAGTGCAAAATAGGATTTCATCGAGTTTAAGTTTTCATAATAATAGTTATAAACATGTGGTCACGAACGTACGCAATATAGAAGTCAACTTTGGCTGACAGTAGTGAAATGTAAAAATCTGCGTAATGGAACGGAATATTCAAAAGTGATTAATTTATTTTAAAAGTGTATTAACAAAATAAAATATCTCTCTTGGTTTTTGTTAAATTGGCTTATGTACCGTTCGCGAACATACGGCTCGCGAACGTACGATTTTTCCATTTGTTTTTTTATTATTATCACCATGCATTTTCCCATAGATATCTTCAAATTTCCTTAACAAAAAAACTTAATACTCCTTTTAAAATTTATTGTAATGGAGAGATTGTGAAGAAAGAGTGCAAGCATAACTTATTTTTTGCATGTAAAATAAGTATATAAAAATGTCTTTAAAAGTAGAAAATATAAGAAAATGTAAAATTTTCCGCAATTTCATCATGCAAAACAGCTGAGATATGCTATGAAACCATTCTTTTATAAAAACAAACTTTTTTTATAATAATAAACAATAAAAGAAGATGATTATCAACATTTTATTTTTTCATCCTGGAAGACCATTCTGGGGAAATGCCCATATTGAGTTTGGTTTCGTTAACTCTATTTTTTTTTTTTTTATCTCGAATTCGGTTAAAATTAATATTGAACTCATCGTGTAATATATTGAAAAAATTATAAAATCTCATCAACTTTGTATTATAAAAAGTTTTGATTTTAGTTAAATTTCAATTTGATTTCCAAAATGGGTTTAAAATAAAACAGTCTTTGCAAACTCTAAATTTTTTTTTTGAAAAACTGTGTATCGGAATGTTTTGTTTTGAACTTATAAAAAAAGAACTCACCTTTTTCGCACAAATCCAGTATGTACGTGTATTTGTTATGCGATTCTTAACAAATTTCTCATTTTTATAAAACAAAACCTTAGACCCTCCTTGGCCAGTAACAAAAACTGGTATATCTGAAAGTAATTATAAAATTATTAATATTAAAATAGCAGACAAAAGAAAATATTTTAACACTAAGTTGAATACAAAGGATGTTCATAAAAAAACTTCATAAATTTACAGCTTTAGTTTTATAATTTATTTTGTAACTTTTGTTGCTTATTGCAGAATTTTTTAAATTTTATTTACAAGATTCGTCTTTTAACGGCTTTCAGCATCATTCAATAACTTTCTTTGTTGCCTCTGAAATCAAGGTGAATGTTTAATCTTTTTACTTATTTCCTGTACTAGTTTTGTGTTCTCATTTAAAATGGCCTCAGCTAAAGCTAAGGCAGTACATTGACGTTTTTTGCGCTTCACTAACTGTAAGTGATTATGATGGCATGATTCCAAAACAATCTGTGTAACACCATTCACAATATTAGTTACAATGCGGGCATTACATTTTAAACTTCCCTGAAAAATAAAAATAATAATTATATATAAAAAAAAGATAATAATAAGAAAACAAAAATATACATACTAATAAGGGTTTTCATGATATCGCTTAAAATTGCCATTTGTGCAAATGAGCAAACTTGCGAACATTTTTAATTTTTGTCTAATTTTAAACAATTAATGTCAGTTTGTAAGAAACGTCTATACAAAAATAAATTAAAAAAGAAAATTAAAAGTTGAAATTTGTGATAAATATGTAAAATTTGTTTTTAAAAATGCACAAAGAAAGCCAAAATACTAATTTGCTCAAATTATTGCTAAAATTTATTATTTATAAACATTTGGATTTTTCATTGAAAACGACGTTAAAAGCACTAAAAAATCTTTTTGTATAAATGCACAATTGAACAGCGCAAGTTTACGAGTCAAAATTGTTGGGCAAATTTACGAAGTTTGTGTAAATGAATTCTCATACAATTCTTGACAGTTTATTTGCGAGGGCGTTAAAATGCACAGTTAGCACAGATTGCGAAACTTTTAAGCGATATCATGAAAACTCTTACTATATTATAAGTAAAGATAAAATTCATCTAAATTTAAATTGGCCGCAAAACTTTAAAATTTTGCTACTAAAACCACACTTGGGCGTTGCGTAGTAATTACAGTCAAAGCCCGTTAGTTCGAAAACCTCAATAATAAGGGAATAGCCGCCCTTAAGAAATCTTTAATTCGCAAAAATACTATACATTTTGCTGCCCTCGTTAATTAGATTTCTTTTTTTTTAATTCAAAGTCTGAAGAGACTCCCTTAAATCATGCTTACTCGTAAACAATCTCTTATAACTCGTAAAAAAAACAATATGTTTTGAAAAGTATACAAAGGCAATGTTTTTTAACAATTGCCGTTAGTTTTCTTTCTGGTATGTTTCGTGTTTCTTAACAATCATTTCAAAAAAAAGCCAAAGAAAAGCAAGAATAGAATATTGGGAGAATTCACGTCACAAGTTGTACCCTTGCGAAAAAGCAAATGTGCAAAAATATATAAATATATGTTTTTGCACTTTTGCTTTTTTGCAAGGGTGCAACTTGTGACGTGAATACCCTTATTATAATTATTGAAAAAAGTAGCATAATTTTAGCAATTGACAGTGGAGCCAAGAAAATTAAATTGAATTGAACCTCTTTGAATTCAAGACCCTAAAATCTTTTTTTTTATTTTAACCGAAATCTCTTTATTTCGAAAACTCCTTAAATTCGTAAAAAGCAGTCGTTCTCTTTAATTACGAATTATTGGGACTCTACTGTAATTACATGTGCAAGTCATTCCCAATTACCAAATACATGTAATTAGTCATTGCCAATTACAAATTACATGTAATTGGTAAATTTTAGTTGAAATTAAAAGTATTTGATAAATTTTTCGCTCATATCTTAGCCATTTGTAGACCGATCAGGCTGAACTTCAATAGCATAATTTAACTGAGCATAAATAAAAAAAAATCGTCACCTAACAAGCAAAAGAGCGCATCACCAAAAAACATTGAAAATCGAGCTTAAATTAATTATAAAAATTATCATCGGTGACCCTAAAAATATTTTCTGGAAATGACTGTGTGTTCGTCTATATATTGTGTGGATTGTAGGTCCTGCAAGAGAACCCTAATTGATCAAACTTATCAAAAATATTTTTGTAAAACGAAATAGTTCAATATTGAGTATTTATTGAAAAAAAATACTTCGACACATGAATTGAACTTCTCCATGGTCATACCTCCAATATTTATCGGTATTAAAGCGTTTTGTTACAAGTTTTTTCTCCATTGCCCCATTTGGAAGCATATGACTTCCACAAAGCATCTCCATCATGTAGGATTTTTTGCAGCATTTTTTGCGTTTTCCCATTTAAGATTTCATTGGCCTAGTTCTTGGAGTATCAATATATTCAGTACATACTGTTATTTTGCCTCGTTTCAGTTTCGTTAATCGGTAGTTATTCCAGCTAAGTTGATTTTACTGTAATTAATACTGTCGGCCCGGCCCATATTTTAGAAATCGAAATCGAGTAGAATTGAAATCAAACTAGTTTTTAATTTAAATTACTTTATTAGTTATATCTTAGCTTAACGATTATTTTTACTGAAATTAAGGCCCCTATTACGGTTTACAACCCAACTCAGTTGAGTTATAATTAAGACAACTGGTTGTGATTAGTTGTAATTTTGTTTTGTTTTTTTTTTTACCGCAATATAGCAAAGTTGTAAACCATAATACAAAAATTAAGAAATTACAACTGAACGAAGTTAAGTTGTAAACCGTAATAGGGGCCTAAGCGATAACTTATCGAGATTTTGTTTTATTCTCTAAATAACAAAGTTTTCAAAACATGTAAATTTTTTGTCAAATACCGAATAATTTCAATATCATTTAAGTGCATCAAAAGAAAATTAACTGAAATGTACTTTTAACAACACTTACTTTTTTCGAACATATCCAATATGTTTTCAAACCACTCTTGCGATTTTTAACAAAATTAAATCCTTTGTAAGCCAGGAGAGTGCATCCTCGTTGACCCACTGTATACGAGAAATTACTATTTTCCACCTTAACATTATCTACAAAAGAGAAAAAACTAACATTAATATAAATTCGAATGAATAATTGGTGTAAAACAATGTTCCCCAAACCAGCCCAATTAAAAATTGTGATATATATTTTTTTTAATTTATAAAGTAAATTAATAACATAAAGTTTATTTCAAAAATTTGCAATTTAAAATTGAAATAAAAACAAGTTGGTTATAAAACAAAATACACCAGCCAGTTTTAGATAATTTTCTTAAATATTTCTTTAATATTTTTAAAGTATGTATGAACGAGAAAATTGAGAAGTAATGAGCACAAAAAACATACTACATAATGTTTGGCGTGGTCTGTGCACATATTAAGGAAAACGTTAAAATATGGTGTAATTCTGGAATGAGCCTCATTAAAATGGGGGGTGGTTGTGTTTGCCACATTTCAAAACTACATCATGACGAAAATCTTCATCTATGGTTACAGCACGAGCCTTGCATTTATGAATGCCTGCGCGGGCACATGACCAATAGGTTTTATTACCCGATGCTTTATTACGCGTAAACGTATAGTCACCAACTTTAAGCTTACGACTTCCACGAAAGCCGGTTATATAAGTGATGAAAAAGTTGCCAACTAGTAGAAAAATAAAAGAAAAAAATTAATTATTAATAAAAAGAGTTGAAAATTAAAGAAAACTTTTACAAATTAAAATACTGTTTAAAAAAACTAAGTAATATAACAAAAACAACTTAATGCTTTTGACATTAATAATACCATAGAGGATGGACTAGAATCGACTAGAAGTAAGCACATTTCTTACTAACACAATCATAGAGTTAAGTTTTTTTTAAGCCGTTAGATAAGGTTTTTTCTCTCTTTCTTTCGATTCTAGTCAAAATTCTATGAATAATCAGCCATGATCCGGAAATCGAATTCGTGTGAAATTTAAATCCAACACATTTTCAAAACGATCCTGTTTTAAAGGCTCATAAAAATATAAAGTTTTATATACGTCATACTTTGAGTGGCACTTATATTAATAAAAATTACTCTAAAAATCAAAAAAAAAAACTACGATAATTTTCAAAAAAAAAATTAGCAACAGAAAATTTCCTTCGATTTTAATTTTACTTGATTTCGATTTAAAATACATGGCTGATTACAATAATATTTTGTTTTACTTATTTAACTTTATCTTTTAAGTTTTTTTTAAATAGTTTCCTTTTATTAATATTTTGTTTTTTTTTAATTGAAAAATAACATTTAACTTAAAAAATTACTAAACAATTTAATTTTCTTTATTTAATTTGTCATAAAAATTTTCTTATCCAAAAACTTATGTACATACAATCTTAATAATTATGGTGTTCAAAATTAATGTTTTTTTTTTTTGTTTTTCATTAGTTTATTTTAATCTGTAATTGTTCGGAATTTTTTATTTTTTCTCTACAATCAATCTTTTCTTTGGAATCTTTTTTTGCATTCTGTTCAGCTTTAAGAATTTTCAAAGAGCCATATTTTCTGGCCTGAGTTATTACTTCATGATTATGCTCGCTATTTAATACTGTCAAAATATTGCCTTTAGTTTTAATGCGGGCCCGACAACGTAAAACGGCGAATTGACTGCAACGCCAGTAGGTAACATCTTCACGGGTGACATGACGATTAAAAGTGTGCTGTTTCAACAACAATTGCTTGGTGCCATATTTACTGACCACAAAAACGGGGCCATTGTTACTGTTACGCAAGGAAGATGTCGAAAGTCGTTGCACACATGATGTCGTAGCTACAGTCTCATTGGATATCAACTCGTCCTGCATTTGAACAACCTGCTCAAAATAGGCATTTTCTAAAAGATATATTTGTCAAATAAAAAAAAAAAATAAATAAAAGTCATTAATATATTTGTGATCAGATCAAAAATAAATGCTATTTAGTAAATAAAAGACAAATTTCCTTTTTTTTTTTTTTTTTTTTGTACATAGTTTAATTTTTATTAGATTTTTTTTCATTTATTAAACATTCATTGAGGTGAGTTCGACATTTGATAAGTTGACCACCCTTTAGATCACTTAATATCAAATAGGCTGGACAAAAAGAGGTTAAACAAGTCCAATAACTGCGATATGCTGTAGCACGAGTCTTTTGATATCTTTTACAATTGTAATCAATATACTCCATATTGCCACATTTGGTTATTTGGATTTCTAAAATGTTTACAACGAAAACGAAAAAAATGTATCAACTAAAATTTAAACTATAGTGAAAGAAAATAACATTAATTTTAAAATATAATTAAACAATTTAGGCAAAGGAAAACGACTAGAGTAGAGTCTTTTTTAAGAATAAAAAACTTCTTAAAATTTTGTATGTCTTAGATTACAACAACAAATTAAACATATTTTTCTTACAGTCATTGAATTGGGAGTTTTTATCTCTCTCTCTCTCTCTCTCTTTATTCCAGCCATTTTCTATGCCTTGTTTGTAAATTAAAAATTACTAAACATAACAAAAATCCATGACTAAAATAAAAGTTTCTAAAAATTTTTATTATTTAAATAAAAAACAATGGTTTAGTTTGAAATAGACACTTAACATAACGTTAGTTGGGATTTAATTCTAAAGGCTCAGTTAGCCGGGAGTAACCGAAACCAAGTTAGACCAATCTATTTCTTACAGATTGAGACGTAACATCTTACTGCTAACTATAATCGTTCTAATTGCTTTACATACAACAAAATGAAGCAGCTGATTTGCACTGTTACTCCCGGCTAACTGAGCCCTAACAGTCGTAATCGATTACATTTTCGATTCGAAAACTATTTTTTTTCGAATTCTTTCAGTCGATACTAAACGAATCGAATATATTTTTTCAGTGTTGTAAAGCATTGATTTAAGTTTTCACAACACTGAAAAAATAATTTCGATTCGTTCAGTATCGACTAAAAGAATTAGAAATAAAATTGCTTTCGAATCGAAAAAGTATTCGATCACGACTGCCAGAATAAGCCCCCTGTGTTTTTAAAAAATAATTATTTAAAAATATTTTTTCTTAACTTGGACCGTAAAATTTTAAGCTAAAATGTTTAGAGTCTTACCAGTATACTTTTAAAATTATCTAAAGGTGATAGTGAAAATAGAAAGAACATGCGGTTTTGACTTTTGTTAATCTTATTAATGTAGTTAACGTACTAACATTTTCAACACCGCAATAGAAAAATGTATAAAACTTTTATTTACCAAAAGCGTCATTAAACAATTGTGTTAAATTTACCAGAATAAAACAGTTGCTAGTTTCTCTTTATCTCTATCCGGCAGATTCATTAATTAACAATACAACCCATTCGATATTGCTGTCAGCCATTTGAAGACCGATCTGGCTGAATTTCAACAGCAATTTTTTCCGGTTTGTATTTGACATAAATATATAACAACTTAGTCCGCATCATATCTGGGAGGTATTTAGGAAATACACATCAACCAACAGATAGACAGACGGATATGTAGTAGTAAGATTTTCTTTATTTACAATAAATTGTTGCTTACAAATTTCATCTTAATTTATAAAACAAATTCTTATTGAAAATTAGAAAATTGAATATTCGCCAATGTTTTTATTAAACGTCTGTCGATAACCTTAAAAAATAAACTTTAAAGTTATTTAACAAAATAGCTAATTATACTCTTGTATTAAAAACGAACATCCACGGACATTGTTAAATCTACTCTGCTAATCATAAGAATCCAGAAATATAATTTTATATGGGGTCTTATATTAATAATGTAAAAATTACAAACGAAACAAACTTATAAATATCGCTTTTCACCTGTGGTGAAGCGAATTAAAAAAAAGTATAGTTTCAAACAAGGCGCTACAAGCAATGCCACCTGACATATTGGACACCAATATTTAGTTTCAATGAAAATTTTTGTTTTATAACAAAACCAGAATCCCCTACATGATTTAGTTTTCTCATTTGTTTAGAATAATGATGAAAAAAAAGTTGGTGATATTGCACCATTTTGTTGGGTTTGCTGCGATCGGCATTTTTTGCTATAACAAAAAAATAAAAATATTTAAAATACATATATGTAATACAAAAAACAAAAGATACATAGATAAAAAAAACTAATTATGTAATAGTTTTATTTAAAACTTCTTATAGCTAGTTTACAACACACAGCAAGTATTAAATATGTTCTTAAAAATTAAATTTAATTCTAGAATTGTGCAAAAAAACTTGCTGTAAGTAAATTGGATGTAAATGAAGCTAAGTAACTTTTTAAATTTTATTTTCGCTCACGTACAACTACTTAATTATTTAAAAACTATTTTATTTCTTTTATATGAACGTTTATATATGAACGACTATTTACTTAATTTATTTATATGAACGTACTTTAATATTTAATTTAATATAAATTAACATAAAACTTAATAGATGTTTTAAAACAATTTCAAAGATTGTGGCAAAACTCCATCACCCTTTATAAGATTTGGGGGCAATGCATCATCGGTGAATTTAGGCGGATGGTTGTGAAGATTTTTACCCAACTTCAAGCCACCTTCTAGTTTTGTTATACAGCGTGCCGTACATTTGTTTTCGGAAGCACGTTTACCATTGCCATTAGAACAGATCCAATTGATGGTTGATCGGAAGCTGGCTTCTTTTTTATACATGTAGCCGCGGAATATAAGATTTAAACCCTGTTTCTGATTGCGCATATAATAATAAGTTTCATTTGCCAGCCATTCACCAATGGGCAGGGGTAACATAAAATAGTTTTTCTGCGTGGCCAGGGCTGTAATAATTGTAATTTTTGTATTAGTTTGTTAAAAAAATTAAGTATAAATATAATTTTTTAGCAATTTGCTAAAGAATGAAAACACTGTTTTAAATTATAATTTTAAATGATTTATTATATAGTTTATTCATAAATATTCTTCCTGCGAAAGTTTTCTTGATATCTTATATTTCTTCTTTATTTTTATTATTATTAATTATTTAGCAGATAGCAGTAGACCTTAAGATGTAATCACAATATTTAAGACTTACAGCATCTTTAGCCATACGTACACTTCGCCAGAAACGATTGCGATTTTTGCAAATTTCAAAATTTTTATTGACGTGTAATGAATTACCACTGGACCTAAAATAGAAAAATTTTTATTTTATGTTTTTTTTAAGGGAAAAAAGTGTTCCAGCTTAAAATAAACAGTCAAGAAAATTGAAAAATTTAAATTAATATTGCACATGAAATCTGTTCTTGTTATTGTTTTTGAAAAAAAAATTGTTTGGTGAATTTCGTTAAGGTATTATTTCGATGTTAAAATTTCTATTTTGGAAAACTTCTTTAGTTGTAAAAAATATTCGGCCCAATTATAAATACAAATGTGAATTACCTTATTATATTGTATAATTGAATATTTTGTCCCAAAAATTTTTAAGTATCATTTTTATTAGCATGAATAAAATAAAAACAGACACTGCACTGTTCTGAAAATCCCATTTTATCAAAGTGATTTGAAATCACAAGAAAGGTGTTCTGGTCATACTATTTTGTGATTTCAAAACGTTCAGCTTCGTAAATAACTTTTTGAAATCGCGTTGTTATTTTTGCGACTATTGTTAGATGACCGTCATAACAAATTACTTAAATAAAATATTCAATGTGTTGTTTATTAGTTTTTTATGCAATAAGCTATTTTATTTAAAATTAAGAAAATTCGACGACACTACAAAAATGATATTTGCTTTTGTGACTTCTGTTGTGATTTCAGGCTTGTTTTTTAGTTGAAATAAAAACCGCTAATTTGCTAACAGCGACATGATAACAAAGTTAATAAATTTATTTTTATTTTTATTATATAAGTTATTTATTGAAAATCATAAAAGCTGTAAAGAATCACAGGAAAAAATAGTTTCTATCGCGAACATGCCTAAAATTCGCGAACAATTGCAAATCTGTAAACAAACACTAAAATTTATTTGAAATCGCTAAATGGGTTAAAAAAACAAAATCTCGGAAAATAACAAAAAGATTGCAAAAATGGCGAAAATTTTTAATATTTCAAACAAGCCGCAAAACTATAAGGAATGGCGAAAATTCGGTAAAAATTGCTAAATAAGCGAAAATGCGCAAAAATTTGCTATCAGCGGCATGATAGGAGAGTCTACTATTTTATTTAAATCATTAAAGCTCTAAAAAATCGGAAGCTTACAGCAACAAATTGCTTCTATCGCAAACATGGCTAAAATTCGCCAAAAAATTTCAAAATTTTAAACAAACCCTAAAGGGGTATGTACGCGGTAAAGCATTTCTCATCAAGCGCTATGGTAGTTGTAGTTAAAATGTATTTGTGTGTGTGACACTAGGGTGACCGTTAAAATCAAATGGTGGGAATTGATAAAAAAAAACAACACATAAAAAATTTTAGGACGATCGGCAAAGGCTAAGCCGTCCCTCACGCCCACCAAAGTTTGAGAAAAATTATATTTTATTTTATTTATTTATTTAATCAATACATACATGAAATCTGACTTTAATGTTTCATAACTTAGAAAATAATAATTTTGTAGAAAAGTTGTTATCAAGTCTTCCTGGATCTCTTATTAAACAAAATAAACTGAAAAATATCAAATAAACCACGAAAAAAAAATCAAATTTTTAATTTATTAAAGAAGCGCATTTTCTATGAATTACGTATCTTCAATTTTGTTGAAAAACATTTTTATTATTAAATCTAATTCGGGTACGCTGATTCCAGTGGTGATAACCATTTTTTTTTTTCGGTTAGCTCTTGTTTTTTTAGATATAAATTGTTATTTCGAAAATAGAGGAGGTTGCACAACATAAATTCGCGTTACTCATAAACCGTTTAGTTTATTGAATTGCCTAAAAAAATCCGAAAATCCGCAATAAAATTACATTTAAGTGAAGTTAAACTTTTTTCCTGTCATTTTAGAAACATATTTTTTTGGCAAAAAAAAAAATTATTTTTTCGCAAAATTTCAAAAAAAAATTTTTATTTTTTTTTCTTTAAAAAAATCATTAAAAATTGGTAAAGTGCAGCCAGCAATGCTTATAATTTTTTCCAGACATATAAAAAACGAAGTTGCAAACAAAAAAAGCCATAAGCGATTTAAATCTGTTTACAACTAATGATGTTATTCAGAAAAGACGATAAATTTCCATTAAATTTAAGAATTTTATAAAACGCAATATTTGTATAGGAGCCTCCCTAAAATGTGGAGGTAAAGGGCAAGTATGTTTTAAGAAAATGTTAAAAACAAAAAAACTAATGGAGGGTGTATATATATTTTATCCCACTAGGGGAGACTCCTTGGCAGTTATGGGGCTTTTTCTTCAATATATTTCTAGTCTGTTTGTATGGGGGCCCCTTAACCCTGGATGGTTACTGTTCGTCGAATTGACGAAGCTCATTAAGACTTTGTCATATAACTTTTTTATGTGTTTTTTAATAACGCTACTTTTTTCAACAACGTTATCTAATGATGAAAGCTTTAAAAAAATAATTAATTTTAAAACACAAAAAAGTGTTAAAATTCGTATCAGATTTTGAGAGAGAAGAAGAACTTTTATTTTGTATGTTTTATTTAATTTAATTTTTTAATAAAAGATTAAATAAAAAAATGTTTGTTGATTTTTCACTTTAAAAATCGTTCCCAAGTTCGTCGATTTGACAAAGAGTTACCTTAATGTACTAAAATGAAGAGTAACCTTTCAGGGTTAAAGAAGAGAAACAGCGGGAAGGTATGTTAAAAACACATATCCCCAATTAAGTGGGGCCGGTCATACATTTGACCCACCTAGGGGCATCCAAAGCTCTGCAGGGGCCAAATTTTAGAATTTCATTAAGTCGCCATATTTTTATGGGAGCTCCCCTAAGGGGTGGAGATGCATGGCAAGTATGTTTTAAGAAAAAGTTAAGCACAAAAAACAAATGAAGGTCCGTCATACATTTGTATAACCCTAGGAGCGATTATGGGACTTTTTCTTCAATATATTTCTAGTCTGTATTGGCGATTTTGTATGTGAGATAGAAACAAATGATATGCGTTGGACAATGTTTTTCGTAAGCTAACGCACACAAACACAAATTTTGAAGTTGAATTGACGTATGTAAGAAAAAATAGTTCTTAAGAAAAAATTCGCATTAATGCTGCTGTTTGCTTTTTATTTTAGTTAGGTTTTGTTAAATATGAGATTTAGAGAAAATTTGTTAAGACAAAAATTGTAAGAAACACCACTAATAACAACTTCTTAGTAAAAGATTTTTAGTAAAATGAATATTTTCCAAGTTATGAGGTATAAAAGTCGGACTTTACGATTTTTCTCAAACTTTGGCAGGCGTGAGGGACGGGTAAAGGCCCAACCATAATATGCATAGCCGTGCTTAACGAACTGTCAAAAATTACCAAAAAGTCTCTTAAATTTATTAAAAAAAAAACAATAACAAAATCAAAAAACATTTGATTCCGTACGGAATGTGCGATCAGTTTCGCACTTTGCTTAAGCAAGTGACAGTTTCCTAAAACTTAACAAAAAGTTGCCGTAAGTTCAATATGGTTTGCTTCATATGTTTAACGTGTATTCGCATATTTGCTTAATTCAACTTAAGCACATTATGGTAAGGCCTTAAGCCTTCATAAAATTTTGGCGTCGTTTTTTATCAATACACACCGAATTGGGGGGTGAGAACATGGAAAAATAGGAAACAAATATGTTCCATACAGTTAACGACCACCTTAGTGTGACACTGACGATGCTGGATGGAAAATCAAAAAAATCAGATATGACGGCGAATATTATTTTCAGCACCCTCTTTAAACTTATTTGCGATCAGTAAATCGGTTAAAAAAACAAATTGTCGAAAAATAACATTAAAAGCGTTAAAAATTAATTTTGTAGAACAAACTTTTTGTCAGGTGTTAAAAACAGGGCATTCCCCTTGTGTTTGCTTGTGCTTTCGACAATTGAAATTCACACCGAAAAATACAACAACGGTGTGATTTGCAGAACACCACAAAATCACACGTGTGATTTTAAAAGCACATTTGATTTGAAATCACGTGATTTTCAGAACAAGCCTTACGCAAAATTACAAAGTAAGAGATTATTAATATTTAAAACTGATATTAATAAGATTTAAAAAGCAACGAATAACGAAACGATTTAAAATCTGAAGTATCGCCCATATATCGATATCGGCACCAGTTACATCCTTTCTTTTCGCTTTTGAATATCTCATGTTGTGATCGATGGCACATGACCTCTCTGAATTGATTTTAACATATTGACAGCTCATTATTATTTGTTTGACCTACCGACCGATTTTAAAAATACTGAGTAAGGTATGGGGTATATATCGTTACCTAAAACGCAAAAGGCCCTAACTAACAACAAATTAAAAATCGACTTTTTCAATAAATCTGATGAATTGCATCAACACTAATGGCCACACAAAATTTTATAATCTTTCAACCAAAATTACAGATTTTATTAACAAAAAACAAATGGCCCTATCTAAAAAGATTATATGATACGCGCTGAGAGACCTTACTAACAGTTTGCATAATATGCAACATTGTCAATTGTCGAAACAACTGGTAGGTTTTACAAAAAAAAAATGAAGAAAAATAAATTATAAACAATTTAAGGCAATTTATTGATTAACATTTTTAGTAGTAATTTGCTTCTCCTGTAAAATTTTCAAAATGTTAGATAGGGCGTTTTGCGTTTTAGGTAACGATATATGGGTATTCATTCGGTTAACCAATTGAATACTACCCTATTAACTGATCTTTTTGGGGGATGGGGGATGTCTCTCAGACACCCGTCTGTCGACAGCTAAAGTGAGAAGGCACACAGTTGAGTAACCTGAATGGCATGCTAAAACCGATGCGTCTCAGGTAACTAGGTGTCCACCGAAATAAACAGGCACTGAAACTCTACTGTTCGACCTGCCTAGAGGTTGTTGGCAGCCCCAACACTAGGATCGGATGGGAGGCCTAATCAGTCCCTCAATCTTAAACTGAAATGATTACTGAAACCGCAACAAATAATAAGCGGCCCTTTGTTCCTACTAGGAACCACAGGACATAATATATATTAACTGATCGGTTAATTTAAAATTGGGTTTTTTCGATAACGATTAAACCGGTTACTTTCAGTCGATTAAGCGATGTAACAAAATTTTTAATTTTTTGTAGTTTTACACCAAATTTTTTTGTGTTTTTAATTATGGGTGAATTCCAAAACGTTAGTTTCAAAGCAACTTCCTTTTTTAAATGCATTCTACAGTGTAACCATGTAGAATTTTACAATGTTATCTGTACCAAAGTTTACCAAAAAGTTACCAAAGTGCACCAAAAAAGTTGTGCTTTAAAATATTTTTACATACAATAGGTATATTCCCTTCAATACATTTTTTTTTAAATACAGTACAAAAACAGAAATACAGGAATTCGGAAATTAACTTTTTTGCAGAAATTTCGGTGCTGAGCTTTGTCAGGATGTGTCAGACGATAACCTGACAATAGAAGAAACTCGCGATAGTAACACAACAGAATTAACGGAAACAATTGGAAGTGTTAAAGATTTAGTGAGAAATCAAGGAAGAGGACTGATAAATTAGATATTCTGTATTATGGGTTGCTTTCGATTTCTCCAACATCTGCGATAAGTGAAAGAATTTTTTCAAAGTTAAAATTTATCAAAACTAAAGAAAAGAGTCGCTAAAATCCTAAACATTTTTACCAAATTATTTTTCTAAAAGATTATTTTATAAGACCTCCTTAAACTATTGAAATTACTAATAAAATGATCTCAGTATATTTTTTAATAAATAAATAATATGTTTAGCCCTAGTCCTTATACCCAACTTTTACTACGAGGACGTATAGCAAAGTACAGATGTAACCAGTCAATTTGTCCCGTTTTTCTTTATATTTTCGAAGAAAAAATTTTTTAATGCTATTTTTTAGCTGAATATATTTAGAATACAATGCAGAATACAATGTGTTGCGGGTCTCGACATTGGTAGCTCATAGCTCCTCAATGCCTCAATGTAGTTGAGGTATCAATCGTCGCAGATTTGCACTATCTTCCTAGGTCCGTAGTTTCAGCAAAAATTCTTAAGCGGTTTTGGTGCTACATTACTAGGAGATACATACTGGCATACCTGTATCCGGGTATAAGGACTAGGGTTAAATAAAAAATATATATTTCATAGTTATGAATAATTTTTTTGATTGCTCGCTTAGCTCAAGAATTGTTATGTTATTGTTTTTATTTTACTAATAAACTCCAAATAATAAATAATCTTTAATTTTTGTTTATTGATTTATAAAAAAAAAAACTTTATTAATCGGTTAAACGATCAATAACAAAATTAACCGATTATTAACCGATAAAACGAAAACCTCGATTAATTAATCGAGCGGTAAGCCGAATTAATCAAACGCCCGATTAGATGAATACCCTTGTATAAATATTTTGAATTTGTTTTAATAGTTATTTTCTATTCACTCTCAATAAAATACTATTAACTTTTAAATTCGTTAATGAACGGTTTCAAAAATTATATATTTTTTTAAAACATATGCCAGAAGCGGGAATAAAAATAGAAAAAAATTTTATCGGGTATATTTTCAGAAAACTGTATAAAAACCGACATTGAGTTTTTATCCACTAACTTTTTGGCATATACGACAAGATAATAATGAGTTGACGATATATGTAATCCCAGTTTTTATAATATCCACAAAATCCAAAAAACTAAAGTAATTCTGTTAAGCTCCAAGTCAGTAATTTAGTTTTTTTTTTTATTGAATTTAATGAAATTGTAACGTCCTATTCATGTTACTCTTACTCGTTTTTCTTGAGAATGATATCCAAATGGTACCGAAAATAAATAATTCAAAAAGCTTAATAATCTCAAGCTCAACATAACCTTTTAACGGCCAATTTCACTAAGTTCAGTTATAATTAACAATTAGTTGTATCTGTCAAAAATATGTTGTCAACTGGAAGTTAAGACAACAGTAAGTTTTCTCTAAAATTGATGAAATTGACCGTAAGTCTCTCTAACCTAACTTTACAATAAAGTAATACATAAAATTCTTTATAAAGAACAATTTTGATTTTTAGTTGAACTGTTAATTTTAAATTTTTTGAAATTCTTTAATTAGGCTCGAGTTCAATAAATTTTATTTTCATTAAATTATTTTCACTGAGGAAGGAATTTTACAACTTGGATTTTTATTAAAATTGATTGTTAATTTTTCTTGGCTGAGGTGGGATTTGAAACCGGGTTGATTTTTACATGTTTCAAGAATCACCACATTCTATCTTCAGAAAATCTTTGAGTTCTAACTAACTTAACCACTGCGTTGCCCGCCAGCCAACAGGCAAACATCAATCTTTTAACCAGTAGTACAGGTTGTTAGAAATTTGCTGTTATTATCATTTAAATTTTTAAATTACATGTTGCCTCCTTCCCTCTGTTTTTTCGTATTCTTTCTGTCAAGACGTTGTCCACTTTCGTCGACATTTTATTTGTACAAATTAAATTACAAATGTAAACATTAGAGCTTGTGCCATAGCTATTTTTAAGAACAATTTTTATTTTTAGTTGAACTGTTAATTTTAAATTTTTTGATATTCTTTAATTAGGCTCGAGTTCAGAAAATTTAATTTTCATTAAATTTATAAATAATAATTTAAATACAAAACAAAAATTATTTTTTTATTTACATTTTTAATATTATGTATTTACCACATATAAATACTTGACTAATTGTTTCCACTTAAACTGAGATTTTCGTCAGGATATTCTTCTTTTATCACTTGTGTATCTTGTTGAGTATGTTCTTGATATGTTGGCTTTTGAATATTTTTAGGTTTCTTAGGTTTTTTCTTTTGTATGTTCGGTAGCTTATATAATGTTTCATCACTATTACTCCAAGACTTCAGTAACTTTTTGCAATATTTAATTTTTTCATATTCCCTTTCATGCGTATGACCACCGGCAGTTTTAACCAAACCAAATGGATTTATAATGAGACGAGCCTTACAACTATGTTTGATGAAACGAAAACAACGCCAATATTTGCCACGATTATTACGATATAAATAATTATCTAATATAACTAAAGGTGTACCACGAGGTGTGTGAATATATTCCAACACATTAACTGAAATTAATAAGTTAAGAAAAAAAAATATAAGGATCAAATACTATCTGCTAACATTCTAAAATTGTATATTAAATTCTATTAAATGTTAGAAATGTAAGCACAACCAACAATTGTTAATATATTATTTATTATTTTATAAATTATGTTTTATAAATTAATTTTTCATTTTAATAATAACATTAGGCTAAGAACTTTATTGCTTTCATTATTCCATCTGGCTACTTTTTCCATTATAAAAACGTTTACGTAAAAAACCACTCAGTTAAATGTATAATTTCCATATGAATGTCTATGCGAACGTGCAAAGTAATTAAAAGCTCATGTTCCATAAAATATAAATTTGGTGCACAGCTGTAAGATAGAAATATATAGAAATTTTACGTAAAATTTTTACTAGAAAAAATTATTAAAAAGTTTTTATTCTTTCCCTTAAATTAGTCTTATGAGAATACTTTTTAAAATATATTTATTTTATTTATTAATTAAATTTCAGTAACCTAGCCCTTTGGTCATAATCGGCTTACAAATTTCTTCTTAATAATAATAAGAAAAATTTAACATAAATTTAAAAATTCGTAAAGTAATTTTAATTAATTAACAATTAATTATTCAGTACTGAAAATGACTCTTTACAATTTAAAACACAAAGTAAAAAATCCAACTTTAAATACAAAAAAAGTAAAAAGTATAGTTGGTCAAGCCCGACCCTACATCCCAGTATTTGCGAGCCATGGGCACTCATGATTCCGCCAAAAAAAAAATAGTATGTTGTGAGGTTAAGGTTCATAGATTTTTTTGTTCTTAATATTATCTAAATATCTATAACTATGTTTGCTACTATGCCAAATAATATTTTCGGACCAAATTTATCTAAAAACCAACCAAATAAGACGGTTTATGGAAAAAACCTTATTCCGAAAAGAACAATATTCGGAATTGTGACATGTGACAATTAATTCATGCCCAATTTGATTAAATTATATTCAAATTCATGACCAGTACAGCCAGGCAGCCGGATGGAAGGGCTGGAATCGTAAGATCGGTTCTAATTGATAAGTCAAAGGTGGAACTAAAATATTTTTTTGAAATGTAATCAATACTTACTGGATTTTATTCATATTTTATTAAAAAAAAAATGTTTGAAACAACTTTATTTCATACTAGCCATGCCCGCCCAGAACGAACTTTTGACCTACTATAAAGAAATATAAAGTATTTGTGTTTTATTTTGTGTAGATCGATCTACATAAGTTTTGAGTTTCATCAAAATTTAAACGCATATGTCCTAGCTTTCAAAAAAAAATAAAAACGTTGTATGATTTAATTAAGCTAATCTATCCATTCATATATCATCAAAACTGGTTAGATATTTTCTCCGTATGTCCCCTCTTGGTCGCATTCGGTTAGGGGATGGTCGAGCGGAGAGATAGACTGGAGGCGGAATGGAGGGTGAACATCGTTAAAATTGAGGTCTTTTATATCCGATTTCGGCAGCTATTGCGAAAAGATAGACGGAGTGAAAAAAAAGTACCAAAACTCAAGTTTTACCCGTTTACTATCTAAAAGGGCCGATTTCGAAAAAGTACAAGACACTTTTTGCTTATTTGAATGGGAGGTTTAGCTTATTTGTCTAAAAAACAGCGATAAGTATTTTATTTTTTTCTGTATCTTTTATTTATGGAGATATGAGTGAGGTAAGAATAGGAGGTTTAGCGCCTGTGAAACCTATCTTAAGCACTAGAGCGGAACCGTACATCCGTCCGATATATAAAGTTTTAGCCAAAATATGCATAAAATCCCAACGGCAGCTAAACTAGCAAAAACCAATTGAGGTTTTTTTTTTTTTTTTTTTTGGCCAAGTGAATTGATATTTTTTTTTTTATTTATTGCTTGTAATACAAAAAGCCTTCAAAGCCATTACTAGAATATTTCATACATTTAGTCTTAAAAATAGTATAACAACGTTGGTATATAAACTAAGTTATATCATTCTATAAAGAAAGACTATTTATAAAATTTATATACAATAGTACAATTACGGTTATGGGTATACGATGCAATCCTTTAAAATTTCAGTTTATTTAATTGATATCCACAAAGCATACCAGTGAAGGCAACGAAATAAGAATCAGGTAATTGAAGAAAAACAATTTAAAAATATTTCAAGATTTTGTTGTTATTAAGCTAAAAAGGCCTTGAAATTCCTTGTAAATAAAACAAAAGTTTTTTTTACAATTTTCCCAAAGTTTCGTGGGTATGGGCGACATCTTTAAGTGTCGTTATATTTTTTTTTTTATAATCTTAGCTGCAGCTAAATCGTGGACTATATAGATAGCTTATGTGACTATAAGCCAAATTCACATATATGCCACTATGAAGCATATAACCGAATTCGAATTAAATCAACTTATGTGAATATAGAAAATAAAAAAAATTACACCGACAGCAGGCTTATTATTTTGCAACAGAGTTATATTTCTACATTAAAAATGTCTATCCAAATTTAATTACTCAGGCTGAGTAAAGATTATTCACATCTTTGTTAATTAAACTATCAAGCGTCTTATTGAAATTTAACGAGAGATCAAATATTGCAATTATTAAAGATATTTATACACAAGTTCATATGAATATACACGCCCATATGCATATTATTTTGTGGTAAATCAGATGACATAAGTAATCTTTTATGAATAAAATTCCTACTAATGAATCTATTTCCCACGGTTCTTTCATGAATGGTTGATTTCGCTTATCAATGCAAGAAGTGCAAATAGTACAATCATAAGTGACAATGTAAAGAAGTTTCAACCGAGTTAAAAATCTGCATTTTTAAACCAAAAATCTTCAAATCTGCATTTTGGCAATTTTGGGGTATAAAATCTGCAAAATGCAGATAAATCTTAACTTAACTTCATTGTTCGTGAGTTTATGTTTGTTTCAATATATGGCATTTTTGTTTCATTTCACACATTTCAATCGAAAAGTTTCTCGACGCGAGGGTTACAGAACATGGCACTGGGTGCAAGTGTCTTCAAGCCACCAGTTTTGTCGACTATTTTGGTGACATTGTCAACGAAGTGTCAACACTACACTACATTTGCCTTTAATACAATAACAATTTATCAACAAAAACTGAGAAGTATAATTGCTACAAAAATTGAAGAAATACATAATGAAAAAAAGATTGGTACGAATTCCTATTCGTTCCGAAAGTCAAGACTTGATTTACTAAAATATATCTCTACATATATAAAAATTACGTGTATGTTCGTGATCGCTAAACTCAAAAACTATTGCACCGATTTTTATTTATTTATATTTATATGCATGCTCTATGTGCCGTGAGTAGTGTTTCTGTGTAGTTTGAAGTTCGTCCGACAGATGGCCCAATATTTAGTTGTTTTGTGTCTATGAGCCGTAAGTAGTGTTTCTGTGTAGTTTATTTTCTTATCTCATCAACCGGTTTTCTTAAAATTTGACATGCAGAGACCGTAACATCTAATTTTTAAATTTGTGATTTGAAGGGAAATAGGGCAAAAGGGATAAAGGGGGTAAAAGCTCTTCCTTCCTATATCTTCTTAACTAATCAACCGGTTTTCTTAAAATTTGAGACGCAGATACTGTAACATCAGAAAGGAAATAAGTAATAGGGCGTGAAATAGGACAAACGGGGTAAAATCTCCCCCTCCTTATATCTTCTTAAATAATCAACCAATTTTCTTGAATTTTGGCAGGAAAATATTGTAACATCTGGAAGGAATTATAGCCGCCTATATTTTTTATTATTTTGGGCGTGAAATATAACAAAAGCGGTAAAAGCTCCCCTCCCAATATCTTTTTAACTTATCAACCGCTTTTCTTTAAATTTGGCATGCAGACACTGTAACATCTGAAAGAAGTAAATTATATGGCAAAACAACGTTTGCCGGGCCAGCTAGTATTATTATATTTTGTATACCTATATTTATTATATATTTTTTTTATTGTTCAAGGCGCAAATGGCGAGATTTTGTGCGAGACATCGAGTGGTGCTACATTCTTGATTGGATATTCGTATTCGGCGAATATTGCCGCAGAAATTCGTATTCGCGAATATTAAAAAATCATATTTGTTTCTTTACATTACTACATACATGCATGGCGGTAACGAAATTTGGTGTCTTTTTAAGTTTTTTATAGTACCTATTTAAAGTAAAATAATGGAATTACATTTATGTACATACCTACTAAGCATTATGCGGAAATAAAACTTTCAGTTAGAAGATTCATACAAATGGTACACCTTAATATGACTTGAAATACAAAATTAAAACAAAAAATATATAAAATGTTTAACTCACCTACGTTTTGGCATACAAAATTTAACACTTTAAAAACAAACAAAAAATTATCATACAAAAATATAATATGCACATATTATGTGCATTGCTAATCCTTTTTTTTTATTTGCAAACAAAAATTAATGGCATTTTATTTCTTTAATAGCATACATTTTTAGTCAGTCTGTAGTTAAATTTTAATAATAAATTGGTTCAGTTTTTGCAATTTTAACACTATTTTTGTTTGTGTCATTAAAAAGAATATGTACTAGAGCAAAACAAAACAAATGTAGTTAATTCGCCGCCTTTTAGGAAAAGAATGAATAATTGTGCTTGCATCCAATATTTTTTTTTTATGTATGTATGTATGTACATAAGTATGTACAATCGAAAAGATATCACTTAATAGCATATATTATAATTAATATATTATTATTCTCGCACATTTCAAACAAAAATATTTAGTAGATATTTTCACAAATTATTAATATTTTATTATTAAATTGAATTTTTAGTAAACCCCAGCCACACATTTCGGCAAGGTTAGCTTTGACACGATTTTTCGCGTTTAACTACATTTTTTTTTTGAAAAATTGTATTTAACACTTTTCACTAACTACTTAATTACACAAATATATATTTTAATAAAATTATTAACTAATTTTAACACTTATTTTAAAATTTTCTTATTTTCTACACAGCACAACAGACCACGGCGAAACTTTAATAACTATTACAAAATTGTAATAGATGTACAAAATGGCGTGAGTATTATTAGTGCAGGGTTGTCTTTCTTCATGGAACTGCCAGCCACTTACACATAGTCTACTACAGACCAAGGTATATTTATAGCAGGTAGTCTCGGAAAGCCAGCTGTTTATTTTTTATTTGCTTGTTTTGTGGTACGAACTGTCAAATGTTGTATAGAAAACAAGTAAACAAGTTTTTTGTCTTTATCAAGGTATATTTACACAAGGTAAACTCGTTGGCTCATATGTTTGTCAGCTGTTTACACCTAGTTGGAGCCAAAACGTCAAATTACGTGTATATGAGCCAAACTTTGTACATGTGTGCGTTAAATTGTTTTTGTTTTATATGAAGACAATTTTGACAAATTGGCTCCTTTTATAGAGCAGCATGTCTACACTCCCAAATGAGTCTACCTTGTGTAAATATACCTTGGTCTTTATCTTTTGCCTTTTTTGTCTCTTATCAGCCCCTTTGCTGTTTGACAGTTCGTACCACATAACAACAATAAAAAGCCCTGTTGTTTGTTTTATTGTACAATTGTTGTAATCTCGCGGCTACCTGCTATAAATATACCTTGCTACAGACATGAAATGCTTATAGGTTTAAAAAAATCACTTAATTTATTTTATCACAAAGATTTTAACATCTTCTCATACCCCACGCCTGAATGATTATAATTTATATTTATAATTATTAAAAACCTTAATAAAATACAATTATCACAGCACAAAACGTGGACTTATTGTTAACATAAACAAAACTTTAACATAAAACTAGACAAACAATGCAAGAGCAAAAAATCGTCATCTGGCGTAGTGCTGCAACCTTTATTATTTCACCATGGCTCTGATTGACCACAATTTTTTACTAATTCACCCACATTTTTTGCAATTGCAGAAATTTAGCATTTGCATGCCAATAAATGTCAAAATAAACAAAGACAAATAATGTTACCCTGTCAAATTTAATGCATTGAAAAAAGCAAGTTTGTAAATTATGGAGCACTAATCTTGTTAAAGTAATGCTCATATATATTAGTGTAAATCATTTCCCCAAAAATATGCCTATATGATGAACTCGGTTTAATGGAACTCTTTTTGACGCTTAAACCTTGGTGGAATAAGCAGGTGGCATCGTTACGGCAACAAATACAACATTACAACAAAAATAGAAATTACATCACCGTTTACGTCAAAAAATACATTTAAGAAAAATCACAGATTGCCACTGAACGTGATGAAATAAATACAGTTTTAGCCAATTTTTATTTAATTATGATCAATATCTTATTTATTTTAAAAAATAATCAAAAACTTTAATAAAATACAATAATCACAGCACAAAACGTGGACTTTTTGTAAACATAAACAAAACTTTGACATAAACCTAGACAAACAATGCAAGAGCAAAAAATCGTCATCTGGCGTAGTGCTGCCACCTCTTTATTTCACCATGGCTTAAAAGACATTTTGAAAATGAACTTGCAGTGGCATGTGTAAAACGTAGGGCATTCATTCGGCTAACCGATTAATTACTACCCGATTAACTGATCGGCTAATTTAAAATTGGCTTTTTTCGGTTTACGATTAAACCTGTTAGTTTCAGCCGATTTACCGATAAAAGTAGTATTTAAACATATTTTTTTGTGTTTTTAATAATTTGTTTCGTTTCATATACAAAAAGGGAAGTGTTTAGAAAAATATTTTTTCACACAATATACATATTTTCTTCTAGCAATACATTCTTAAAATACAATACAAAATCAGAAACTAAGGAATTCGGAAATAAATTTATTACAGAATATTTGGTGCTGAGCTTTGCCAGGATGCGTCACATGATGACGTAACAATAGAAGATTGCAACACAAGCAATTATTAAACAGAATTAACCGAAACAATTAGAAGTGTTGAAATTTAAAAAAATTATAAAAAGGACTCTAATGGCATAATTGACGATTTTATATGTTTAGAGAAATCCTGCTAAACGACTGAGAAATTAGATAATCTTTATTATGGGTTACTTTCGATTTCTCCAACACCTTCGATAAGTGAAAGAATTGTTCCAAGTCAAGTTTTATCAAAACTTAAGAAAATAATCGCTTAAATCCTAAACATACAAACCAAATTATTTTTCTAAAAGGTTATTTTATAAGATCTCCTTAAACTATTGAAATAATTAATTAAATGATCTCACAGTTAATTTTTAAATAAAAACATAGTATGCTTAAATTATAAAATATGTATGTATTACATATTTATGAATAACTTTTTTTCAAGGTTGGCAACCGATACCAATGCCGCTTAAATTGAATACCGTTATTGATACCGATACTGAAATTAGTTTTTTTTGCATAAAATACTGGTATAAGTATACCGTTTCCCTTAATACCAGTATTATACCGGTACAATCGTTTCTGTATTAAATAATGTAATTTTTCAAACAGAAAAAAATTAAAAGTTTCAACACTTGTGCCAATGAACAATATGTTTGTTACCCTGCCTTTACACATGCAAGTAATAACTTGCACGTAGGCTATACGTATTAACATCGAAAATGGCGACGAAATAGTCGAATGTCATACGAGTTGCATGAATGTTTACACTGTCAAGTGAAAGGTCCTTATAAATCAGAGCTACCAAGTGCGAAACAGAGCTTACTAAAATCGTTGAATGTAACGCCGTGTATTCACGTAGCAATATTTATTGCGGCAAACTTCAAAATTACACGCACTTTTTTCTCACTTTTCGAAAAACGATAGAATATTTTGTTTCACATGTTTTCGACGTGAGAAGTTATCTACACAGTTACAGAACATGGTAATTGCTTATCTCAAGAGGTACCAAATTACAAGTCTCTAGCTTCAGCCATTTGAGCTAGGCTTTTATGAGTCAATGAGTGTGTAAATGAACGAATAAGTCAGGCCTTGTATTTTCTTTTACGTACTGGCTTTTACTCGTGACTACGTTAATGTGAAAATTAGAGCGAGATTTGGTTTATCCTATGTAATATTTACAGACATTTTATGTAGCTTGTTGCACCTATGTATGTTGTTTGTTTAAGTACACATTTATTATTAGTGAGAAATAAAATAATATATCAGTAATGTTTATAAATACAAAGGTTACAAAGATTACTATTACAAATTACTTAAGGGTTATCATAAGGTTCTTAATAATATTGATATCACAGAAAACATTGTGGTTTCAATACCTTAACAATCTATACTTATTTTATGATAAAATATTTTTATAAGCAACATTTGAGGAACTATTATTTTTCGCCAACACATATCGTCACTTAAAAGGCACTATCTAACATTTTACAGGAGAAGAAAAAAACTATTTTATATGATAAATTGATAAAATACATTGAACAGTTTTTGATTGGACCATGTTACAAATCTAAAAATAATACAGTTGAACTTCTGTAAGTCGAAAATTCTTTAAGTCAAAGTAAAATATTTGCACCACGCTCGGCCACATTTCCACAAGTCGAATTTTTTTCCAAAAATTTTTTGTCATCTTAAATTTTTGTTTTCTTTAAACGAATTATCATTTAAAATATGACATTCATCTTTAGTTAAATAAAATTTGATAAATTCAATAATTCTAAAATTTTCAAATTTTGCATGTAAAAACTTATCAAATCACACAATATTTCATTTAATGAAATCTTTAAATATGTATATACATATGTGTTTGTACGAAATAAATTTAAATAACATGAATGCCGAAAGAACTTATTTTTTTGTGCCTTTATTACAAAATTCTCTAACTTGAAGTTTCTGAAAGTCGAATTGATTTGTCGGGATAAAACGCAGTCTACAACTAACATAAAATGATTAACATTAACACTAATATGATGTTAGTGTTAAGTATAGACTCATCATGTTAAAGTTTTTCTCATGCTATAACACGGTTGTTAATGCAAATGTTTTAACAACGCTTTTATAACATCATGTTATAACAGCAAATTATGTCAGTTGTAGACTTGGAGTAACCCCGGGTCTTCACGTAGCAATATTTATTGCGGCAAACGTCAAATTTCATTGCTTCATAAAATTTGCGACGTATAGACCGCATATTGCCATGAGTGGCAATCCATTGCGCAATGATTGCTCTTCTTATTGCTTGAGCAATTATTGCTTAGCAATATGCTGTCAAATCAGTTGTAATTTATCTGACATTTCATTTCTCTGTACGGTTTTTTTTTTTTGTTTGTGTGTTTATTTATTAAAAAAGCAATCAATAAATATATTATTATATATTATACTTTTTAATAAACGTCAAGATCAACAAAAGCAAACGACGAATTTATTTTTTTTGTATATTTTTATTTTTTCAATAGAACAATTCAACTTTTTTTTAACGCAAATAAACAAAAAAGTAATACAAAACACAGCTACGGCAATTACAATTAATTATTTTATTAATTTAAAAAAGAAAATTTCACAACCACTTCAAAACACAACATAAAACATTTGATATAAATATGTACAGCCACAAAACTTTATACGACTACTCGCGGTGAAAATTGCAAATTTATGGCAAAGCAATTTTAAGTGTTCTCCAGCAATAAATTCAGCAATTATTGCTCCATTGTTCTGCCGACGTTTTTGATGTACTTAGCAATAAATATTGCAACGTGGAGACCCAGCGTAATGGAGTTTCAAGTTATAGAAGTTCAACTGTATTCAACGGATTTTATAGTTAGAATTATGAAATATCATTGTATTGCGAATGCCCTTTTTATAGCTTAAGTAGTTGTTTACAAAGTTTACAAAACTAGTACATTTTTTCCAACTGTGTTTACCTAATGCAAAAAGTAGTGACGCGTGTGATTTACTAATTTATTTTTCTATTTATCATTAATAAAGAAATTTTTTACCCACTTACCAATTTCTTGTTTTATTTATGTATTTTAGTCTTGAATGCCATTACATTGTATTTTTCACTAATTTTGTATGTTTTCTCTCTTCTAATATTATTTAGAAGCTGCGGATTTGCTACATTTACTCCAAGAATCTTCAACTAGCCGTGGACCTGCCAAAAGAGGCAGGCCCCGCAAAGAACCATTAAACGCGCCCAGACAAAATCAGAAGATATTAGTAAAAATTTTAGAAGCCGTTAACAATCATTCTGGACAACCTATTTTATATGCATCCACCACTAAGGGCACTATGAAATTAGTGGTAGATGGCCATCACTTCCGCTATTCATTCCGCAAGGGTAAATATACTATATTCCAGTGTTGTTACAAAGAAAACAAAGAAGAATGCTTTGTGCGAGTGGTAACCGATCAAAAGCTGGTATATCCTCTAGATGGAGAACACATACATTTCGTACAGGCTACGGATAAAAGTGTTACCTCAATAAAATTTTCACCCGGCGAAGAACCAGAGACAAAATTTGTTACTTTAACGGAAATACAAGAATTCGCAGAGACCCAAGTAGACCAAGAACAAGTAACAGTTAGTATTACAGATTTAATTCCAAAACCAATTAAATCTGATGTTAAAATGGAGATTAATCCAACACAAGATGCATCGAAGTTTACTACTGAATTAACTGGCGAAAAGTCTACAGAAAATATTAATCCAAAAGAAGTCACACCAGAAGATCCCAACGAGTTTCGCGAAAAAATTAAAAAACGCCTACAAAAAGCATTGCTGGGCAAAAAGAAGTAATAATTGCGAAACAACTTCTATATAGGGCCCATATTTCCTTTTTTATTTTATTTCAAACAAAATATTTTTAAGAATCTTTTTCGAGTGAACTCTAAGGACCAATTTCACCAATTCTATTTTAAATAAAGTTTTTCATATAATTTTATTTTTATTTAACATGAAAAACGAATTTTAAACATAAATTGATATTTAAATAGAATTGGTGAAATCCACTGTTATGTTTAGTTAAACATTTACTACATGGTCCACAATGTCGATAGGAAAATTTGTTTCATATATTTATATTGAAAACGAAAACAAATTTTACTGTTATTGTTTTCAGTATAAATATACAAAAGAAGTTATCTTCTTGACAATGTGGGGAGGGAGTTAATGAAGGGGTATTCAAAAAATTCATTTGAATGCTGTTTTTATAATCAAAGTAAATATAAAAGGATAATATAACGCTTAGTTATTAACACAACATAATGGAAAAAGAAAATTTTATTCTTCTCTCAAGAGTTGAATTGAGTTGACAATGTCTTCAAAAGAATAGTTTACTATGAATTAGTGATATCAAGTCAAAATTTGAGATTTTTGACTAATGAAGTTGTTGCAGCAAATTAGAACGATTTAAAACTAATTTTTTTATTAATTTTGTATGCGATTATAATTTACCTATATATCATTGGCCTTATGTAGAAAGGCCCTATCTCAAATAATCTCAACTTTTGCGGGAGAAGGTAAAAAATAATAGAAGTTGTATGTATCAAAATGAAAAATTACTTGTACAATTGCTTGTAAAACCATTATTTTTGGTACTACAGTGCACTCGCGATAATATGAACAAATTAAAACAAAGCCAGTTCGTTTTTGCAAGATGGTTCATATTTGCAAATGGCATCACCTTCAAAAACGTTTTTTTAATAAAAGTTTCTAATGTTAAAGTTTTTTTTATTTGTTTATTGGATTTAAGAAACTATTGATTTTTTTAAAAAATGAACAAACTTGAAGTTATGCGACAAAGTCTGTGATTTTCTTTCGTTCAATCAGTTTAAAAACGCCCTGCTCTCTTTAAAATCTCCAGATATTTGCCGTGTCCGCTAACAGTGATCTTTTTGTATTTCATTTTCAAAACCCATCGGTGCATGCAATTTCCATTTTTTGGGTATTCAGAAGACCGCACCTTTTTCTTTTTGCATGTCAAATAAACGTATTGTTAGAACATTCAAAAAAAAAAAAACGAATTTATTCGCTAAATTAATAATAACTTTTCCTAAATGTTCTAAAATTTCTGATTTTTCTTTTTAAAGTTCCAAACGTATGCTTTTTTTAATTCATATATAAGAACTTTCACGTTAAAATTATATTTAAAAATGTATATAAAATTCCATGTTAATGTGAGAACTAGCTAAAATGTGTCTGTGAAACATTTTAATTAACAACTGAAGATAATTTAAAAGCGATAGCTAGGGAAATCCCCAAGTTATGCAGTTGAATCAAAATTGATTTTGATTTTAACGCTGTGTAGGTAGATAAAAAACGTGAAAAATACAACTATAAGTTAATAAGTTGTTCATATTTGAAAGCTTTTGCACAAGTTCATATTTTAGAGTAGTCAATGGAAGAAAATAAGTGTCCATTTTTGGAGTGTTAATATATTAGGGTGTTCATATTATCGCGAGTGCACTGTATTACATAAAATTTTTGTGACATCTCGTTTGTGTGAAATGTATTGCAATAATTAAAAAACTCACTTCGAAAAAATAGAAGTCGGGTCTTTTACATGACACCAATGATAAATTAGAATTTTAAAGCTCTTGATCGATTTCAGATTTACTAATTCGTCTTAGTTACATTTCACTTTTAAACATGCTTTTCAAATTTATGGATATAACATATTGTTATTAAAAAACAGTAATAAAATTATATATAGTACTTACATTTAACCCGCTAATTCGTTAGCGTCCTCTTTGCCAAAGTTTATGTTTCTAGGTTTTAACAAAAAAATACGTAGTTTTTCATCTTACGTAGCAAAATTATCTAGAGGTTCCACTAACATTGCACGCAATTTTTGGAACAACACCGTGTTCCATTGCGAAGTTTTGGAAAGCCAAGATTTTAGTGGTTCTGGAGGTAAAATTAACGAAGTCAAAATCACTATCTGAAAAGCAACACATTCCAGGACAACTTTTCAGTGGTTTGGTTTACTTTCATATATGAATTTTTTAAAATGACTCGATCACTTTTTGAGTCAAAAAACAACACAAAAACCTTACGTAAATTTCACCGAATATTTGTTGACAATTTTAGCACGACAGCTCTTATAGTTCCGGAGATCATGTGTTACTAACAAATTCACAAAGGATTTTATATACATACACACATATGTTCAAAATAATCAGCCTTATGAGTTTCGCAACCGACATACATATGTACATAAATACGACAAACTTTCTATGTATTTTACATTGTCGTTGTCGTGAAATTTGAATGATATCGACAACAATTTCAATCGACTACGACCGCGAACCTTGTAATTGGGCAAAATAAGTACATACATAACCTTGTCAGAATGCTAATTAGTTAACGGCAGGTATTCATTCAAAAGGATTCCATACCAATTTTTTTAACAAAATGCCAAAGTTGAAATGTTGGCTTACTAAATATTTGTTTTAACTTCACCCAAATGTTTTTAATTGGATTTCGATCCGGCGACTGACTTGGCCAGTATAGGGGACTAATACTATTTTCACAAAACTAATCTTTAACAGGATATGTGCTCAGTGTCGTTATCCTGCTGAAAACTCATCTAAGTGACATGTTTTCTTGGTATCCTCCAATATGTTTTTGTACTCAAATCGTGCCGTAGAATCGGTAGAAAGACAAAATATTTTGCCAGTTTTTTCACCTGCTAGTTCGCAGCAACTGGAATGATTTTTGCAAAGTACGGTCCAGTCTTAAGATTTTTTTCCAAAGCTGTTGAACTTTTCTGGCTATTCGGCCCGGTTAATTAGTACGGTTTAGCCTTTGTCGTTCATTTTAAGCAAATAACACGTTGTCTTTATTAACAGAAATTTCTCTAGAGGTTGTAATAGTACTTCTTTTGGTAACAATGTGATTTCTCGTTGGCAGAGTTTTTCCTGACCTCTTGCGAGTTTCCACACCTGTTTCTGACTTGAGGGCGTTTTGATCGAATAACCATGGCCTATTTAAAAATTTAGCTATTCACGTCTGTGACTGCTTTGTAATAGATTAAAGGAAATAAGTTTACGTTCTCTTTAGTCTATTACCAAACAGTCGCAGGCATATTTTAAATTTGCTAACCACGATACTGTCCGAAGACTATATATATTTTTTTAATTTTGACACTAGATTACTTCGTTGGAGTTGATAGTGTTCTTTTCGACCCATTTGTCAATGCAATTTCATTTATTGCCGATTTAACCAATTTATTTAAATATCAATTCGTTTTTCATGTCAAATAAAAATAAATTTATATGAAGAACTATATTTAAAGAGTAGTGCACTCATTTTGCAGTTTCAACTCACACTTAGTGATAGTGCAAAATATTGCAATCATTTCGTTGATGTTTAGTGATGAATTGAAAATTTGCAGCCTCACTAAACAAGAGTGATAGTGATGTTAAAAAATGTTGCACTTTCTTCACTCATTTGAGTGCAACTTAAATTATTGCACTAATTTTAAAATTAAAAACTTGTTTTTTATGATTAACCCATTCCCAGCCATTGTACTCGCTTGGGTACAGAAAAAAGGCAATATTTAAGTACGCATAAATTTTTTAACAAAATAAATTAGAAAACGTTTGTTGTGCTTCTGCATTCAATACATTATGCTTTAAATATACACATAAGAAAATTTAAAAAAATATATACCGTTACAGTGTATTTTCTTTTGTTTTTGAAACACTATATCATTTTTGTGATTTTTAGCTAGGCCAGTAACAATTGATCTGCATAGAGTAAATACTAATTTGTTAAAACAAAAGTTTCTCATAGATTTTTGAAGAAGAGTGATTGTGTGTACATTTAATAAAAAGTTACAAGAAAAATTTTTTTATTTCACAACGTTATTTGAGTAGCAAAATCGCTGTACCCAACCGAGTACAATGGCTTGATATGTATAATTTTTTTTCTAATTTTTCTTCGACCAAAATGGAATTTCAAGCCATCAAACCGTCAAGTTTTTATGCTAAAGCTTACAAAGGTGAAGTCGAAGTTTTTTTTCAGCAGTGATATCAAAGTTTATATCCCACTTGAGCAGTTGCGACAAACAATAGTTTTCAAAATCAAGCAAAATAGCTCCTAAGTAGACAAAGAGACCTTGTGATATTCAAATGCATCAAACTAATTTTTTTGGTAGACACTCCTCAAAATAATTCATAAGAGTTAAACAAGTGAGATTTGGTCTTAAAAAAGGATGCTAACGAGTAGTTCCGGTTATTTATACCAATTCGATACCAACTGTGGGGCCAAAGGTATAAAAGTAGAAAGATCAAAACTCCCTCTTGGATCCCGAGTCGTGCTTGATTTTATGAACAACGTTCCTAAAACTTCAGATTATGTTGCAAACAGATCTCAAATGGACTGGCTTGGGTTCCAACGCAATATTGCTCGATTTTATTTGCGAAACTATACCCAGAAGGAGAATGTTTCCAAACGGTCGCTGACTGCTGGTGTTGCAACTAGTGGTGGAAACTTCTTTCCTAAAAGGATAACAAATCAGTTTCGATGTTGTGAGTGTCATAACAGCATAAGATGGGTATTTGAGCAATGCGATGTTGCTCTATGTGTTGAAAAAATATGCTTTAAAATTTTTCATAATTAAAAAAATAGCATACTCATGACGCCATTGTACTCGTCCGAGTACAGCCCTTAAAACACACTTCCAGGAACTTTTTTTTTAATTTTTTGTTTTTTCTATATTTATTAACTGTATTTAAGTATAAACAAATAAATGAATTTCAATCTTTTTTGTTTTTAATGGTATTGGCGTTTAATGGGTTAAAGCCACTAATTATACCGTTATTGACAAAATTTCATTTTGTTTAATGTTCTTTTCTTATGCATATCCTCAGAAGAAGTTACATTTTTAAAATTTTAGTGATACAATATTTGTATGCAGCTTTTTTGATTTCAAGTCCAAATTTTGCACTATTTGTGCAGATTTTTGCATTCAATCTGCGTTTAGTGATGGTGATCACTAAATTTTTTTAGTGGTATTTATAAAAAAGTAACAATCATCACTAAAGCTGCTAAAAAAGAGTGCAAACTAATTTTTTGCAGTTTTATGTAGCTGATTTAAGTCAATATTTAGTGCACTACCCCTAACTATGATTTAGGCCCCTATTACGGTTTACAACTCAACTCAGTTGAGTTACAGCTGATCACAACCAGTTGTCTTAATTACAACTCAACTGAGTTGAGTTGTAAACCGTTATAGGGGCCTCAAATATGAATTGATATATAAATAGAATTGGTGGAATAGGCCATTAGTTTAACTTTAGATTTTTATTTAATAAAATACTATAGCAAAAATAAATGTCTTGAAAAGATGCAAAATATTACATAATGTAAAAAGTACTTATTTTTTGACCAAGCTATTCAGCCTTAATTCGGTTCTCGGTCTCGTAAACGACTGTAATTTTTTTTTAATAGATTAAAGAACACAGAAATTGTGTGTGACTTTAATCTGTAACAAAAACGATTAAGTCGTTTTCGAGATCGAGAACCGTAATAAGACAATGTAAAAAAAAAATTAAAAGTTAATGCCTCTTTTTGATCAAGTGCGATAACCAATATCCTAAAATAAAAACTATCCCTTATCCTGATTAAAAGAGCAGTAAAAAAAGGAAAGGGTATTGAAAGTGTGGTACATATACAAATTAATATGTTTATGAAGTTTTATAATTTGTTTGATTTTAAATTTACTCGACTTAAGTTTTCAGTACATGGTCCATCTAATAATACAAAGTATTTATTTTCCTCTAAATACTACTTAAATAATGTAATCATACAAATTTTTACAACCATCGCCTCATACATTTGTATGAATGACTTTTAAAACAGAGCAATATACATTAATATAGGTATAAGTAAAATTAAAAAAAAAAAAATTTTTTATGCCTTTTTAAGTATAATTTTGTCTACCTTAATCTAAATCCTGTGCTTGGTGCCTTATATAAAAAAAATGGTTATTGAAACTGTCCTTTTATTAATTATCATAGATTTAAGTCATTATTTGATTATCGTAATATATGACAATAAATAAACATTTTAACATAATCAAAACTACCTTGTATTTGTCTTAACTTTATATCAAATAGTATCAAACTTTAATATAACACATATGTTTTTCTCTCACTCTTTTTACTGTTCTTATTATTACAGTTATGCAACATGTCCGTAATTGTGGACCCCAACTGTTTATCATCAGTCGCAAAGGGGGCACGTTACTGGCCATTAATGATTTTATTTATAGATCTAATTTAAAACGATTTGGACCCATGAGTGATAAAGTTTACTGGGAATGTATACACAATCGTTCGAAAAAATGCCGAAGTCGGTTAAAAACTATTGGTGATGATCTATATGTAACGAATGGTAGGTATGGTTTTTATTTCTGTTAAATACAATTGAAAATTTTTCAAAATACTTGTTATAGATATTCACAACCATTCTGGCGATGGACAACGTATAGAACTGGCGCGAAGATCTGGTATGTTGATCTACAAAAAATTTAGTGCAATTGGTCTAATACCAAACAAACCACCGTTTCAATGAGAAATATTGGATAATTTTTAAAATATACTATTGAAAGAAATTTAAATTTATTAAAATGTTTACTTTGCTAATTTTCTATACAATTTCAGAAACTAAAAGAAATATTTCAGATATTTTATGTTATCAGGGACTGAAGATAATATTTTTTTTTTTTTTTATCAAAGTAATTTTTGGGAATACAAAATTTTTAATTAATAAGATAATTATTTATTCTTGATAAAAACACTGAAATTTATTCTTGGGGGATAAGCTAGTTTCTATGCGCATTTCACTGGTTGCTTAGGCCAGATCATCAGGAAATATTTTTTGGCAAACAAAACTGAGTTGTTATAAACAGGAAAGGAATAAAATATGCAATAAAAACTTGAATAAGTGACTTAAAAATTGCTAAAATTGTGCCCCAAAAAACCAAAAATTGTTTATTTTAAAACAACATATTTAACAATTTAATCACCCTTACTCTGCATTTCTGGGGGATTATTCTGTTTTGCGATGCGAAAGTCAATGCGACTTGAAAATATGAATCGCTAAGTGCAGAAAGGGAACTGCTTCAAAACATTCATTTTGAGATAATCGTAGAGGGGAGAATTGACTTTAGTTTGAAGTTGTCTAAGATGACACTTTTTACACTGGTTTCTTTGCAATACTCAAATAAGGTAAGTAATAAGGCCCCTATTACGCTTAGTTGAGTTTTAATTTCTTAATTTTCGTATTATGGTTTACAACTTTGCTATATTGCGGTGAACAAAAACATAACAAAAATTACAACTGATTACAATCAGTTGTCTTAGGCCCCTATTACGGTTTACAACTCAACTCAGTTGAGTTGTAATTTCTTAATTTTTGTATTTTGGTTTACAACTTTTCTATATTGCAGCGAACAAAAACATAGCAAAAATTACAACTGATCACAACCAGTTGTCTTGATTACAACCGTAATAGGGGCCTTAATTACAACTCAACTAAGTTGAGTTGTGAACCGTAATAGGGTCTAAATGGCAGCAGTTCCATTCTGCACTTAGTGATTAATTTAAAAATGTGAAGAATTGCTATTCTGTCTTACGGTGTTCGCATTGAAAAAGTGGCAAGTCGATATTCTGTAATGTGAAAACAAAAGTAAAAATTACATAATTTATTCACTCAAAACAGTGCTTTTCATATAAATTTTACACGTTCAATCACTTGTGTTGTAAAAACAGCACATAATTCTTAAAATTACACAATAAAATATTTAATTTATGGGGCACTAACTTGTATGCTATCGGGTTAAAAAATTGATATTTTATTGCTTTTTAAAATAAAGTTTTACCCAGGAAAAAAACAATGAGACTTTTTTTTAAACTTACGGTAAATATATATATTTTGTTATCAAAACCACAACCCTTTTTTAATTTGACGTTTATTATCGATTGCGAATACGAAAGTCTTATAGAATACCAACTTTTTATTGCATTTCATTTGCTCTTCGCATTGACTTAAGCATCACAATACAGAATAAGCCCCAGTTCTGCTATGAAACGTATGAAATTGAAACAGAAAATACAAGCAATTTTGTAAACATTTTAACAAAAAGTTGAATTTAGTGCAAAAAATCAGTGATGTAAAATTAAACAAATAAAATAAACAAAATTTATAGTAAGAAATTTAAATAAGTTTGCCAGATTTTCGTACTGTTCAGGTGTCGTTGTTTTTGATTTGCAATAAATTTTAATAATACTTTAAAATTTAAGTACCAAAAAGTTTAATGTTATTAAAATATATTTATTGTCTTTCATTTTACTTAAATTTTTTATTTACACCGTTTTTAAAACGCAATAAACAAGAAATCGAAGAACTTTTCGTTTGTAAATAAACAACTTGATAAAACCTTGCTGCGATCGTAATGCAGAATACAAATATTCGAAAGAAAATAATTCAAACGAACGCAGAATACCAAAGTTACCAAACAGAAAATTTCGATCCGAATCGAAACGCTGAATAATAAAAAGCTTGTGCACCATAGTATTATATAGTAACGATAAACAGCCGTTTACTAGAAAAAATTTTGTTAAAAGATTCATTAAAGCGTTTTTTTTTTTTGCAAAATATCTGGATATCACCGTCTATATAAGATTTTTAGTTTTAAAGAGATTATATAAATTTTATATTAGTACTTACATTTGAAAGGCAGTTAAATGTATTTTTGGTGTGATATTTGTATGATAGCTATAGTCAAATGTGAACCGATTCTAGAAACAATTTTACAAATTTGCAGAATTTTTGTGCCGAATTTAATCTAAATACGATCATAATTAAATAGTTAATGGACCAAGTCTATTTTGGAAAGAAGTTTGTATGACTTTGACAATTAAAACGCATTTACCAAATTTTATCAAATTATCTCCAAATTGCAACTTGTACTTTTGAGCCAATGAATTGTGTTTATTACTTACCTTAGGAACGAAACACTTCCCAACAAACACTGAGGTTTGATTTGTAATTGAAAATGATTCGAAATCAAACGTTTTCTCAAACGTAAAACGTTTGATAACGATTTGAGAATTATTTTTTTTTTTTTACTATTATTAAAGGCCGTTCGTTATACACTATCCCACAAAGTCTTTAGTTATTTACGAAAATGCAACCCTGTTATGATAAGTTGTTATTGTTTTTTAAAATTGTTCAAAGAAAAATTAGATCAGGGAAGCATTTTTGAAAAATACGTAAAACTTTGTGGGATAGTGTGTAACGGCCTTAATAAGTAGAAATTTGTAAGCAGTTTTAAATAAATAAAATCATAGCATTCATAACATAAAGGGGAAATTTTTTTCAAATTGAGAAATGCATTTATTTTCAATTTGCTTTCAAACGTTATTCTCAAATGTGGATTTTTAATACAATGTTTAACATAATTATTTATAATTTAAATTCATTAACTGTCAGCTAAACATTCGGTACCATGGCTAAAAGATGCAAAAGTGTTATTTCCGTCCTTAAATTCTTGGAAAGACGAAATACTCGGCTCCTTTTTTTCAGGATTGGCATTACGTAGCACCGCGATCTTACAACAAAATTATATTTTCTTCACTTTTCCATTTTATTTTTATTAGCATTCTTAAACTTAAAATAACAAAGTGTTTACTCACAAGAAATTAATTTTTCTTTAATTGTAAAACACATTTAACTTTAATCGCAATTTTTTTAATATTTATATTTTTTTTTCTTTAGTGCTCCCAAGTTTATTGACGATTTGAGAATAACATTTGACATCAAATTGATAAAACATTGTATGTCAAATGTTTATATTCAAATTACATACATATTTTTATTCCAAAAGGTAAAATATGCACTAACAAATCGATGCCAAAATGCATAAAAAGCTCTTAAAGGGATAAATGTGTATATTGTTTCTGCCTTCATTGGTCTCAATTGCATATTTATGGTTTCCTGGTTATAAATCTGTAAATATAACTTCAACCAAAAAAATTTTTTGGAAAATATCTTTCTATTCGAAAGAAATAATTTACGAGTTCGAACAATTTGTACTGTGTATAACGATTTTCGCAATCGTTCGAAACGATGGCAGAGGTTGTATTTTTAAAAAAAATTAAAAATTTTATGAAAACTGTTTTGTTAAGAAATGGAATTTTTGTTTTCGATAAAGTATAAAAAACGTCCGTTTATTCGAAACAAATATTACGAAAATCGTAATACACAGTACAAACTGTTCGAATTCGTAAATGATTTCTTTTGAATCTAAATACGCAGTAACCCCCCAGTATAATCCATTAAGATAGTATTGTCGGTCGAGTCCGACCATATGATAAACCGAAAGTGTAATCTACTTGGGGCCCTTGGGCAATCACTAGGCAAAACAAAATTATATTATGAGGTAAAGATTCATGTTGAAACTCTCAACATATTTTTAATAGGTTTAAATGGACATCCCGCCGGGCGGACGAGTATCGCTAGATCGAATGACAATTTGGTATCAAAAAATTACACCTAGACAATTAAGATGATCACAAACTCAATATTACCACCACTTAAAGTAATAGAAAACTCAGGACTACTACATTTGTCAAACAACATTGTTTTGTCAGCATTGGCTAAAAAAGCATTATCCAAAACACAACTATCTAACAATTGCAATTTATAATTGATCACATTTTGCAAAACAACGGAAGATTCAGGTGTAAGGGTACAAAAGTATGCTAGCATAGTTGGATGCATGGTCATGGTTTCTTATCTAATAATTCGATTCAATATAAATAAGCCTTACCCTTTTCACATTAAATTAAGTTTTACCGCATTTGCAAATTTTCTGTTTTTTTTTATACCCTCCACCACAATTAGTTGTGAAGAGGGTATACTAAGTTTGTCATTCCGTGTGAAACTTTTTTATTATTCATCTCAGACCCCATAAAGTATATATATTCTGGCTGCTTGAGTAATTCTAAGTCTATTTAGCCATGTCCGTCTGTCTGTCCGTCTGTCCGTCTGTTGAAAACACGCTCACTTTCGAAAATCTCAAAAGAAATAAACAAACTAGGTGTCAAATTGCTTGTAGTTATCCTAAGCAGTTTGGGATTGAATTTCAGCAAAATCGGTTCAGTAGGACCAGAGCTATGAATCAAAATGTGGAACCACCACCTTCAAAAACTTGATAATTTTGTTACAAAAACTAACATAAATGATGCAAAAATGCACGGAATGACATAAGATTTTGCACAAGTAAGTTTTATTCGACTAGAAATGACACTGTAAAATTTCGCGAAGGTCGGTCCATAATTTACCCTAAACCCCATATAAACACTACTCCCGGAAAACAGTTTAGTACGCCTAAAACCGTAAAAAATAATGCAATCATAACAAATTTTGGCTCGCCACAATTTTATAGGACTATAAATGATACTGTGAAATTTCGTGAAGATCGGTACATAATTTACCCTAGGCCCCATATATGCCCAACTCCCGGAAAACAGTTTAGTCTCCTAAAACCATAATTAATAACAAATCGTCACAGTTTAAGATAATAATAATAAAAAGACATCATACAGATATTACTCCTTAAACATTCGAACTGTCGGTGGAGGGTATCAAAGATTCGGCACAGCCGAATATAGCACTCTAACTTGTTTAATTTTCAAAACCCAAACGGTTAAAAAATCACCCTTATAACCTTGTTTCATTATTTTTTCGTTTTTAGAACTGTATTAAACTTCTTCTGGAAAATAATTTAAAAAACTCAACGAGCTTTTTAGGAAAAATTTTTATGGAACACAAAAATAACAAATTGTCGAATTTTGTTTTGGTTTTAAATATAATTTTTCTATGCGAACGTTGACGTTCGAAATCGTTAAACAGGCAGTATGTTTCTAAAACTCCTGTGATTATTTAAAAACACATTAAATATTTTACTTATGTATGTATACTAACTAGGGTGGCTTGATTTGTACGGATGAAAAAAAAAATGAAAAATCGTATAGCAAAAACGTAACCTACATAAAATTCTCCGAAGAAACCATGGGTCTAAAATCAAACCCTAATCCGCGCTTCTCGACTTGAAATTTTTTTTACTTGGTTGAATATTTTTTTAATGTAAAAAATTTTTGAGTGTAGAAAAATATAAAGTGCAAAAGAACTACCTTACTAAACAATTTTATTCAAAAAATTCGATTTTTTTTTTTTGGAAAAATCTATTATTTCAAACATTTATTTTTTTGGCAAAGGCGGGCATATACATTTTCAGTCGAGAGGCGCGGATTAGGATTTTATTTTAAATACATGATTTCTTTGGAGAATTTGATGTAGTTTACGTTTTTGCTATACGATTTAAAAAAAATCGACCCGCCCTAATGTACATACATAGCTTAAAGTCGGAGTTTTGCACTTTATTATGTTTAATGAGTATGAAAAGGATGTGTTATTCTATAACGAATATCACCACCAATTTGTTTGGTACTTGCCCGTGCTTTACATAAATATTTTACATACATGGAACAGCGCCAACTGGAAACATAAGCAGATTTGTTTTTTGGTTTCGTATCACAAACGAACGAATAATTTTCTATTAATAATATAGGACGAGATTTTTTTGATAAACCAAAACTAGCACACAATTGAAAATTCTCCGACAAGATGGCAGTTGAATGGCAGTTGAAGGATTTGTGTTTCAAATTTCCTACAAAAAAAGAAAAAATTGATCAAATTAAAAAAATATCTTTAGTAATGTAATATACATAATAACTAAAAGCTAAATAAAATAAACTGCAACCCTTTAGAAATCTGTGAAAATTTTGAAAAACATTTTTTATTACAACTTTTTTTTATATTTGTACTGTACATAAAAAAAAACGCATACATGTTAAAAAAAAATCTTTTGACCACATAAAGGTTAAATAAACTGGACTTAATATACATACATACATATATGTATGTATGTATGTTTTAAAAATAAATTGTTAATTTCTAAACATTATTTAAATAGATACTTAAAACTTAGCTATATTCAATAGTATGGCCGTAAAATTATTAAAATTTTTTTGTACTTGATAAATAAAAAAAAACTGACCATTTTGATACAAAATTAAAAGGACAAAAACTTAAATACATGTAAAAACATAAAAAATACACATTTTGTTTAAAGAAATCATTAATATTAAATATAAATTGCTCAGCCTACATTTCCTGCAATCTTTAAGTATTTCTAAAAATAATTTTCTCACATAAGTTTTTAACTGACTCGATTTGAAAATGTAAAGCTTTATCCTTCTCACGTTAATTTTGTTTACATTTTAATCCGATAATCGAAAATGGTTTGAATTGTATTTAAACGTGTGCTCCTGTGATACAATCGTTTCATACAAGTTCGATTTAAGAGTAACTTAATTAATAATGATGCGGGGATTGTTTAAAAATGACAATAGCAGGACTAATTGCATTTCCCACATTGCTTGAGGAAGAAGAGTCACTACGTAAATATGCAGGCATGGCAGGCATTACATTTGAAGTAGATGTCGAAGGCGTGCTGGCCATAATCGCTGTACTTGTTACACACGATGACGATTGTGCTCGACTTTTCGTTTCCTTGCCTTCACTAGATGGTGTGTATGCCAACATTATAGGCGCTGATGAGTTTGCTAATGTCATTGGAAAATTTGATGGAAACTTTAAATCCGTTTGATTAAAACAACTCAAATTTTTGGCAGAACAATATAATTGGCACGATGGTAAAATTTCTTTGTGACGCCGTTTAATGTGACTTAAAAAATTTCCAGTTGACTTTGTTGTGCCTGAAATGGTACCAAAACAAGTAGTACAATTGGCTTGTATGCCTCCGGGCGTTTTTGGATGAGGCTGTATGTTGTTATAGAATTTGCCATCCAAAATTTTTGGCAGATTTAAGGGTCTACGAAATTCATCATTGGTAACCGAAGAAGTCTTTGTTTTTACAACTGAAAATGAAATACAGGAAAATAGGATTAGTAAAAAACATATATTATAATAATATCAAACTTAAAACTTAAGAAAAACTCATCTGGTTTCTTTTTATTATTATTGAATATGTAAATTTCGATGTGTTATTTTTATTAATCAATTAAAATTATTTTGTACATCATAGTAATAATTTACACGCTATAAAAGGTCCATAGGGCAAACTTTTATTAATCGCCTAATAAACTAACCATGGGTCGTATAAGACCTATTTTTGTTTCTTCTAAACCAAAATCTGGTGCAATTTCAACTAACGCATCGGTTTTTATTTCCGGATCATGGGTATGTGGTGAACCAGCAACGCGTATCGAAACATCATCATTATCTTTAGAAGTGACCACGGTTGCACGACAACCATATTTAACATAGCGGGAACAACGCCAAAATATATTTTTATGACTTTGACGATTTTCAACATAACGATAACCGTTATATACTAACATAACACGACCTCTCTGGGTAGTTGAATATTGAATATATGTGTGTATATTCTTGTCCTCGAATAAAAATTTAATATCTGCAATGAAAACCAATGATAATAATGTAAGTGAAAATTTAATTAACAAAATCACAATTATAAATAATTTTTCTGCTTAAATATAAAAAAAAATCTAGGAAATATTTTTGTTTATGTTTTATATTTATGATTATTATATATGTATACATATCTTTAATTTGAATAAGCAAAGTTTATAATTGAACAATCTTAAAAATTTTTGACTGCTTGTAGTATAATTTACAAATTAAAAAAAAAAAAAAATTTAATTCAAAAGATATAAAAAAATATAATTATTTTAAGAGCTGTTTAATATTCTTTAGCCGTAGCTACGCAGATGCTTTTCCTTTGGATATATTAACAATTTTTTGCTCAATGAAATGCTTAACTTTATTGTTATCAATCATTTCGCCACGCATTTTAAAAACCTGAACCACATGAGCTGAAAAGAAAATAATAAATAAATTAGTTAAACAATTTAAAAGACGTTAATATAAAAATTATTTTGCTAGCTTTTTAATTGTAGTATAAGGGTAAGTAATTAAATTATATGTTAAAAGACCAAATTGATCTTATCGTAAATATTCCTTTAGCACTCGCTACCAACTAGAATACCGGAGCACACAAGAATATAAAATGTTTTTATTTACTAATATCAAACTAGATATTTTAAAATCTTTTATTTCGACTATATAGTACAAAGAGAAATACAGCAAAATTGCAAATACAAAAAAAACGTTATTATTGGCCTGTGCACAAATATTGTTCTTTTGTTTTTTGTTTTATGCAAAATATATTTTCAATATGAAGAGGCCTGAAAATATTTTAATTATAATTTCGAGTTGTTTAATTTTTCATCGAATCTCCTTGCATAAAAATTGATAAAAAAAAAAAAAGGTTTTGTTAAGTATTAAAATGTTTTATTGCTCATACATATAAAAATATGCTTTTAAATTTTAAAGAAAATATAGTCGGGTTTGTGATTAGGACTTAATGCAAGATATGCACACATTAATGTATGTTAGGAAATTATTATGTTTTTACCACGGAAGATTTATATTGCTAAAATTTCGCAATAATCAAAGACTAATAAAGAAGTGTTGAATGCAAGAATAAAATTTATATTCAGTTATGTGATGGAAATCGATTCAAAACGGAAAATACCGTTTTTGGTATATCTTAAAAAATTGATTTCTAATATTTTCTCCTCTTATTTAGCACTATATTCTTGGAAATTGTATATAATATTTGCAAATTGAACTAAACTGTAACAAAAAACTAGAAATGGATTATAAAATCGCATGAAATTCATCACACCTTTTAAAAACGATCGCTTTAAAGTCACAGTTGATCATAAAGAGGGAGGGTATTACCTCAAAATTTCAATTTTTTCACTAGAATAAACCTACACTTACTTAATTATTGTACAATATACAAATATCGTGCTTTTTTGTCTACTTTTTGATAATGAAACAGTACCCTACAAGAAGTGAATGAGCGAGTAGTCACTTTTTTCACGTTGGTGTTAAGAAAATGATAGAAAGAAATGACAGAAAACTTGATTTCATTCTATCATTTTCTTAACACCAACGTGAAAAAAGTGACAACTCGCTGATTCTCTTCTTGTAGGGTAAGTTTGAAAATAAAAATGCCTTTAATATGAAATTAAAAGTTTTGCATCTACTAAAAAATTTTTAAATTTTACTTTATACCCTATTTATGATCAAGTGCGATCGATACGTATATACATATATATCTTTTTATATCGGGTTATAGTTATTTTGTTTCTAAAGACTCTCATTTGAAACGATTGATTTTATTTTACAAAACAATATATTGTCTGATTGTCCACTGGATGCTTACTCGTTTTTAGTTAGTTAAATTATTTTCAACAAATAGAACCTGAGAATTATTATTTTTTTTTATTTATTTATTTTTATTAATATCATTCTTATAATAATAATTCTTTTTATAAGTTACTTTTTATTTTTCGAATAAATTCATGAGGTAAATTTCAATTTTTAAAGATTTTTGTAATAGTTATTCTTTTCCTTCAATATTACACATACTTTTTGCTTAAGCCAATTTTTGGTTAACATTGAAGCTATTGATATGTGCATACATTAAGGAATGATTCTATACATTACCAGACTATCTTGAATCTTCCTGTTACATGTTTCACTTAAGCTATCCTTTGGTAAGCAATTAGTGTTTTGTATGTACAGAAAAATTTACAATTTGCAGACGCCAACAGAATTTAATGCATTTGCTGGCCCGCTACGACCTTTGTCTGCATTCTCATAGAATTCATTCGAAAAATAAAAATGTTTAATTTATTTTTATTGTAAAAAATTCCATTAGAAATACTCACTTATTATAGACTTTAACAAATCGTCATTCAGTAGCTTTAAACAATCTTTCGAGCCAGAATTAGCAACTTTTTCTAGATTTTCCAATCCAAATACCAAATCACTTAAGCGGGAGGTATAAATACAAGCATTTGGTATGAATATTTTCATTAATTCTTTTTTCGCAACATAAACTCTACTTCCGGGACACAATGGTATTTTATCAGATGCGACTGCCACATACTTTTTGGGCAAAGAAGTATCTAAAAAAATCACAATATGCTTCGAATTAATATAAAGAAAATTAACTATTTTTTTTAAATACATATCTTAAAACAAAATAAATAAAACGCAATTTTTTATGATGAAAGTATATTTATTCACAAATTTATTAATGATTACTTAAAAATAAAGGTCCAAGCAACTCATTTGTTTATCTCACGAACTCAACTTTTAGACAACTTGTAAAATCTATCTCACTATTTATTAACTACTATTTAAAAAGCTTTAAAATGAATTTAAATTACATTAAAATCTTTTATTACAGAAATATTTTTCATAATAATTGAATATTTATATTTTTACAAAAATTTATTGAAATATTTTCTCCATAATTCACTATCAATTCTTTTGTCTTCTTCTTTATAAATGTAACAACATGCAATCAGACGCAGCACATAATTTCACATTTCTGTGACAGTTTAAAATTCATACAGTGTTGCATTTATATGTATTAAACTTTTAAAGTTTTTTATTTTGTTTTTTCATAAAAACATTAAATTTTTATACAATATTTCAAGGTATATTTATAGCAGGTAGTCTCGGAAAGCCAGCTGTTTATTTTTTATTTGCTTGTTTTGTGGTACGAACTGTCAAATGTTGTATAGTAAACATGTAAACAAGTTTTTTGTCTCTATCTTTTGTCTCTTACAGTGCAGCCACACGGTCAAGTTGTTCTTGATAGTCTTTTACATATACTGTTTGTCAAAATTTCCAAAAATTGATAGTTGTGACGTAGGCTGCATTCAATTTTTGAGCAATTTACTTTCAAGATGCCATCAAGAAAAAAATTTATAAAGAGAAACGAAAAATTTGCTCACTAACCTTCAAATCAGCTGTTTTCTTGAACGTAAATTGAAACACTCACTGGCATGAGAATTTTAAAGGCAAGTTCGCATCAATTTTTAAAAGTATGAGTGTATTGGTAAAAAAGTGTGAGTGTATTAAAACTTGATAGGCAAAACTTGATCGTGTAACCCTCAAGTTATCAACCCCTTTGCCTTTTGACAGTTCGTACCACATAACAACAATAAAAAGCCCTGTTGTTTGTTTTATTGTACAATTGTTGTAATCTCGCGGCTACCTGCTATAAATATACCTTGCAATATTTCGTAAAATCTAATTTTGTTTATAAATTAAACCTAAACGCAATAACCAAGGCTACTTCAACGAGTTAATACGCCTTGGCTATAACCATATATTTGTAATAATACAACTATATTCGATCGTTTTACAACACTAGTAGAATTATTTCGACGCCTTGTTGTGGGCTGTCAATTTATTTTTCTTGTGGTTTGTGTTTCTTTGCTGCTATTGATAATTTTGTGAAAATTTCTGTTGTTTCTGTGGCTGATGTTAATTTTAAAATATAATATTTCAAGTTTTACAGCAAGTTAATAATAAAGTGGAACATTGTTGTTAATACAATACAAAGTGTGTAGTTTAATGATATTGGTCCTAAACGAATACATATGTATGTATTGCGAAATTTACAGTGTTATTTTTGGACAAAAATTAGTTTATATATAATTTCCAAACTAAAAACTAATGTATACAAAGTTATGAACAAGTAAGAACGTAATTTTAAGATTCTAGATAAGTTGTTTAAGATATGTTTCGTTTTTAAAGCTAAAAATGCTGATTTTAATACATACATATATTAATAACTAATTCCGTTTGTTGGTGTATATTGTGTTTAAAAACGTATTGTTAAATATTTTTTTGCTTGTTGAAATAAATTGCCCAAAACAACTATAAACCGAGTTTTACTTAAACCTTATACTATTAAGTTATTAAATTGATTTCATACATTTTTAAAAAATTTTAGTTTGGTTTCTATGGATATTAAGGGATCCTTAATATACTAATACATATGCCTATTAAGATTGTGCCCATTTTTTTTGGGAAATTACTGCAAATAGTATTTGGGCTAGAATTTTAGTTAATGACGAAAGAGTCTTGTCTGTTTAATATAATAACTTGTTATTACTATAATCAGCAAAGTTATTCTTAAATTGTCTCGAACTTAACATAAACAGTTGTTAGCATTACCGCTACCATTGGATCTTGATTGCTGAATGTCCCGAGTCTTACTTGGTCAAAGACTGTCAACTCAGCAACAGCTGTATCCACCGGATGATTTTTTGCCCAGGAAAGAACTGTCAACAACAACATCAACCTCTTAGAATGCTGGTTTGATTGCTAATCTTTTAATTAACACTTAATTACCTCGGAAATTGTTGTTGAAAAGTACACACTGTTACTTTTTTGAATAACACAGAACTCATTGACAAATTAGTTTATATCTCCTCAGTAATACTAAAACCTTCTTGAACATAAGAATCAAAATATCTATGAAACCAAACTAAATGTTTATATACAAAAATTATTCAATTCCTAAATTAGTATATATTCTATATACCCGATAACATTCCATTTTCTTCTTTTTTCATTTCTATATAATATAGCCTTTTCAATAACGCACCCTTTAAAATTGGAGCAGAAAAAATTAAATTATGATAATCTTCACGTAAGTTTTACACGAAGTGTGCGTGGTAATAATTTGTTAACTATAAATGGTAAAAACTATACCTTGAATCGACGCATAAAAGATGCCTGCTACTGGGAATGTGTTAAAGTTCGTTGCAAGTATACAAAATGTTCAGCACGGGTCATAACAAAATATAATCGTATTGCGTCCCTTAGAGGACAACACAACCACAATTAATTAAGAAGTATAATTTTAACAATGTTTACATAAACAACAATGTAGAAAACATTTATATATTTAATTAATTCCTATTTTTTTAAATGAAAATTAAAACCTATGATAAGAAGTAAACTTTTCTCGTATATTGTATATTCTGTATTTTATTTGAATTATTTTTAGAAATTACAAACAAATTATACCCCGATCTGGTATATGGCTAAACGATAAATATACTTTTGTTAGAAACCGACGTGGCGGTTTAAATTTGATACACAAAGGTTTTTTTGTATACGACTGAACGTAAATACCTATAATACCACTACAAATTGGATTTGCAATGCGAGTTGTGTGCTGGCGAAAATTCCATAAAATTTGGTCATAAACATCACAATTATGAACCGAATTCAACTCTAATAACTTAAGACAAGTCATATTAAACATTAATTGTAAATGAATTAATATGTATATTAAACATTCTACTTATTAAATTATGATCTCTTTTTTTACCAACAAATACTAACATGTTTTTTCGTGTTGAAATGAAAACATTGAAATTTACGATATATCTATATTGAAATACTTAGTAATATCTTAAATATTTTATTAATTTAATTGCAGTTGCAAAACGTAGACGACTAAAAAACTACACTGTTATAAACAATAATCGTTTTGTTATAAGCTCTCAGTCATCAAATACTTACTATTTAAAATGTGCCAATTTTCGTAAATTATGCCGAGCCAGAGCTATAATTCGTAAGGATTCTATGAAAATACTGATCAGAGATAATAACCATAATCATCCCAGGCATTTATCATCTAAAACTGTACAAATAAAACAAGCGTACGACAACGATAATGATGATGAAGATAATTTTTATAAAGAAAAATGACAATATCAACATAAAGTTTACAAATATTTGAACAAGTAACAAATATTTCTTGTTCATCAAATCTGTTTTCTTACATTAGATTTTTAAGCCTAAATAAAAAGATTTTCGATTATTATTAATACGATTAAAATTCTGTTGTGACACATACATATTTATTTATAATATAAAAATGTTCGATTTTTCTGAGATTTATAAATACTAATAATATTTTTTGCATTTTTAGCTGTACCAAATTCTATTCCTGCCCGTTACATCATTTCCAGTCGTGGAACACAACTGGTATTCTATAAGTACAATTCTTATACTCCAAACTCAAAACTAAAACCTGAAACTCGTAGTCGTGACTGGAAGTGCTCTATGTACCACAAGGCTAAATGCAAAGCTAGATTAGTTACAAAACTTACACCGGCTGGTGACTTTATACATGTCACATCATCTGTCCATACACACGAACCCATGTTTCCAGTTTAAAGAGAAATTCCCTTAATTATTTTCCTTTAAGTGGAATATTAACATACAGTGAGTTGGTTAGTTTAAATAGTGACTCTTTTCTAAAATTTAAGGTTAAATATTCTTTAGTGAAGATATTTTTAAGGCTTTGTTTTTATTTCTCTTTTTAAATTAAGATTTTTTTTCCTATTTACAACATTAATAACTTAAATAGTAATATTATTATTTAAGGGAATAATAAAAATAAGATAAACAAACATGTCTGATTTAATATAATACAAAACATGCAACAGAATTTTAAGCTTAATGATTCGAAACAGAAATTAAAGTGGTCTTTGTACAAACAAAATCCCCCAAAGGGTTTTTAATAATATATACATATACATAAATACATATTTCGAATAAATTTGTTTATGATTTTATTAAGGATTAAAAATGTTGGCAAATAACCAAAAAAAAAAAAAAAAAAAATTTTAAGAAATTACAAAATCTAAATTTTTAATAGAAATCCATAGAACAAAACGTATGAGGCCGATCTATTTAAAAAAAATCGAAAAGGATATAAACATAAAATTGGATTTAACCTCTAGAGATGCTTTAGTTTCATTTCAATTTGACCAATAATTCTGTAAAGTATTTTTTTTTTTAAGTAATTTGCGTAATTTTTTAATCCGTATACTAGTTTTAGGCCATTTTTAATGTTAATTTAAAGTTCTAAAATGAATTTCTCTAAACGAAAATCACTCCAAACATAAGTTGTTTTGTGGGTACATAAAAAAATTTAAATGAAAATTTAAACTTCTATTTTATTTTTAAGATCAATTTTAAATTAAGTATAACAATGTACAAGAACGTGTTAAAAACTATCAGTATTACTAAATATTTTTTTTTTTATTTTTTTATTATAATTTAAACATTTACATGATTTGCAATATAAATAAAAAAAAATACAAAGTTCTCCTTTTTTAATATGTAACCTCAAACTTGAAAATCTTTTTATATTGCTAATTATGTTTTCATTCTTTATTACAGATGTAAAACGAGTCTTATTTTTAGAGGCAAAACGGGGCATTAGAAATGAACAACGTCGTATGAATAAAAATATTTTACCCGTTGTAAATATTGAAACAAAATCTTCCCTTGCAGCTGCCATGCATACAAACAGAGATTTGGTATTTATACCTGGGCAACGAGGCAGAAATTTGCTGTTTTATCAAAATTATACATACTCGAAAAACAATGGTACCGGCAACACGACCTATTGGAAATGTCGTATTGTGAAAAATGGCAAACCTTGTAATGCTCGGATTACAACATTTTTAAGACCCAACGGGCTGTACAATGTTTTCTTAACAAAACCAGAACACAGTCATCCGCCCTCTACGAGACTGTTTAAGAAAGAACAAAAACAAATGGAATCAAACAAATTGATACCAAAAACTTAATAATAAATAAAAATAATTAAAGAAAATATATATACTTATATATATATATACGTATATATGCCGCAAATGTATATACTTGTTTTATTTTTTTATAAACCACTATGTTATACAAAACTTCCATTCATTTTACTTGATTAAACTAATACTTTATTATTTATCTGCATCTTCTTTAGATCAAGAAACTTCAGTTGCTATGTACTCAGCCACCTCCAGAGGACGCATACAATTGATTTATGGCGGGCAACCATTCATATTCGAAAAGAAAATTAAACTTGCAACCAACGAAGAAAAGAAATACTGGCGTTGCAATCAATGGTGGAATCAGAAATGTCGCTCTCGTGTTTGTACAATCAATGATATGGTCATACCCTTAAATCGATATCATACTCATGAAGAAATTGTTAGACGTAAGAAACGTGTACGTAAAAATATACCAAGCGATAAGGTGATGGAAAAATCGGAACCTCATAACCGAGCGGGAAACTCGGCCTCAACAACAGCTGGCAGTAGTATTGAAGTCAGCTCACTTGGCATGCATTTAAAATATGAAGAAATTGTGGCTGATGTAACAGAAATTGTCGAATCCACACCTATTGTCATAACTAAGAAATAGAATTGGTTAAAATAAATTATGTAATAAAAAACCTGTAATAGATTTGATGAATATAGTAATTACCTTTCAACCTTATCTAACATTCTTATTATGCAAATATTCTTCTTTTTACTTTATTTCTTGTTTTAAATTGATCAATAAAGTCCTAATTAATAATTTAAAAAGTTTTATAATATTTTTTTTTCTCTTTTAAGTGCACCACAACATACACAGTTGTATGATAAATTTACTAACTTATTTGCAAATTTTATATTTCTAATGCTATTTTGGTATTTTTTCTTTCCACGTCTTTAATTTATTTTCAGCTTTTACCTTTAATAATTTTTACTTCACCACTGGTCAACGTTCATCTATAAAATTGGTTTATGAGGGTTATCATTTTGTTAAATATATGGAAAATTCTCGTGGCACCAAATGGATTTGTGCAACTCGTTCCTCTACAAAATGTCGTGCACGTATACGTACCACAAAAGACTCTAAGCTAGAAGTTTTGCGATCTGATCATAATCATGATCTTTTGAAACAGCGCACGAAAAAGCCAAAAGTTAAATTAGAAGGTACTGTTGGTAACAATAACTGTAGTCGAAGAGATAAGCAAGATATAGATTAACATTAAATTGTTTCCAAATTAAAAAAAAAACCCAAAAATATAAATTTACCCCTTTTAACTTTTTCTCTTATATTTTATGGAAAATGATCTAGATTTAAAAATTATCTTTATATACAGCAAAAACATACAAGTTGACAACCAAAATAAGTACCATTATAAATCAAAATAACTTTCTCGGATGCCTTGGTTTGTACTAATGGTAACTTATTATACCATGTCCGTACTTACATTTGTATATTTCTAACTTCTCTCCAAATTAAACGCGAGAATGATATCATGTAAACTCTAAAATTATATGTAGTATATCGTTACCTAAAATGCAAAAAGGCGTAACTAACGAAAATATAATTTTACAGGAGAAGCCAAAAACTTTATAAAATGAAAACTATAAACATGTCAGAAAACACGCATTGATAAGTCCTCCATGGAATTCTTCAAAAAAATTTAAAGGGAAAACATTTCATTATATTTTGTTAAAAATATAAATGAGTTATTACGTAGTTTTGCATTTCAATTCAATTCAATTTATTGCAGGTAATATAAAAGCCTCATTAGGCCAATAAACTATATTACAAAGAAATATACCTGAATTAATACTACACTCTTGTAGTTACGTCCCTTTGTTTTTTGTGAATAAAAGCGTAATTTTTGATCGCAGAAGTGTTAAATCTTGTCGAGACATGTAGTTCAAAGGCATTCATAATAACCAATCAAAAACACGATTTTGAATTTTTTGTTAGTTACGCCTTTTTGCATTTTAGCTAACGATATGTATGTATGTTGCTAACTAAAAGCTACATGCGGAAATGCTATTTGCCAATGTTCGGAATATCGAATTCGAGTGAAGCTTATATTGAAAAATTTTTAAAACGACCCGAATTTGTAAGTTTACAAAAATTTAAATTATGTTATTCTTTAAACACTTATTACCTTTACCAGAACTTCCCTTAAAACCAGAGATAACAACGCTCACGACAATCGGTTCTACGCACCGGAACGACTCGGAGAACCCGACCAAAGATTGTCACCTCAGCAACACCACAAATCCTTGTCGCGCTGCTACAACAACAACATCGACAATTTTTTGTTACCCCGACAATTAGGTATACGTACCGGAACGACTCGGAGCACTCAATGCACCGACCAAAACGCCCAAAGATTGTCAACCCAGCAACACCAATACACTTACATCGATACCTAAAACGCAAAATGCGTAACACGTACATCGTTACTTAAAACGCAAAAGGCCCTATCTAAAATTTTAAAATTTTTACAAGAGAAGCAAAAAACTATTTAAATATTCTCAGTTGTTTTGACAATTGACAAAGTTGTATATTAAGCAAACTGCTAGTTAGGTCTTTTCGCGATTATTTGGTCGAACGATACCTAATTTTTTCGGACATTTGAGTTGAAGCAATAAATCAGAATCAATAAAAGTCGATTTTAAATTTTTTGTTAGCTAAGGCCTTTTGTGTTTTAGGTAACGACATATGTATCGATTCTTTTTATTTTTTCTTTTGAGGTGCAGTATATCCCGGCGATGATTTACCCCCGAACATGGCATTGCTCTGTTTGCCAACAAGTTCTGCGCTTTAACACACCATAGGTTTGGTGCACAGTTTGCAACCAGTAGTGTCCCTTTAGTAAAGAGGCTGGCCATAACTGCAGCGGTTCAAAGGTCCTACGGGGTGGATGAGAACCGAGTTTAGGATTTGACAAGCGTCCTTATCTTATCGGTAGACACCCTAGTCATAACCAAAGCCTGGAAAATGGGTGAGGTGGTTCCCCTGCTAAAGCCGGGTGAAAACGCGACCCTGGGAGATTCTGACACCAGTCGCCAAGATATTTGAGGCATAGCTCCTCCATTTGGCGAATATCGGCATGGATTCCGCAAGCAGTTTAATATAACAACTGCTCTCACCGCCAACTCCACGCAAATTAGCCATGGCCTTAACCAGTCTCGACCATGTGAATGAACGGTCTAAGCAGCTCTCGACCTGTCAAAGGCCTTTGATACGGCCAACCATGGCATCCTCTTTGGAGATATTGCGACTTTTGGTCTCTCGGACAAAACGAAGAGATTTGCTTGCAAATTATTTGTGTGGAAGACAGTCGTTCTTTTACCAAACAACTCTACGCTTGTCTGCAGGAGACCAGGGGGGCTACTCTCTATTCCGATGCGAAAGAAATTGTTAGCAAATTTAGCGATTGGTGCTCTTTCGCATCTATTAATTTTTTTCTTTTCGCAAATCATCACTATTTATTTTATTTAAATTTTCCAATTTCAAATATTTTTACATATTTTAGCATTTCATTACTGTCAGTCTGCGCCATCATTTTGCGCCACGTTAAAAATTTTTCTAGGTCATCAGTGGTACTTCACCCCAAAATTACCAACCTTGGCAAAAAATCTACATATCTACATAATCTACAGAAAACAACATTAAAAAAAAAGAAATTCAAGGATTCATTTTCAAAAGCAGTCTTATTTTTAGTTGCGTTCGTTTACCCCAAAAATTTTTAGAAACTTGTACTGGATTTTACTAAAATGCGTTCGCGTACACATAAATTTGAAAAATTTTCATATTACTCACCTACTGAATTTTACTGGAAAAGTAAACGAATGCACATTTTGTTGAAGCTTGCAATATTTCAATAGATTTTTCAAAAACACATCCAGAAAATTGCTAAACCAACAAGTTATTTCAAGATGCAAAGAACAAAGTTCAACATTTACAAGTGGTAAATGATGTGGCAGAACAAGGTGTGGCTTTGGCTAACACTTACTTCAATGTCACAACTTCCGAAACAGATTTTCAGAAGCCCAATAAATGATTTTTAAGCAAATCAGAACGTTTGATTATTGTTTTTTGTTTGTTGGGAATGAGTAATAAAATCTTAAACTGGGTACAAACCGGTATAACTCAGCAACGGAAAGAGCTATGTTCCCACCAAGTGTGAATATAGCATTTGACAGTAGTAGTGGTTATCTAAATTATAGTTAGCTTTAAACTAACTACATATATGTCAATATATTTTTAACATATTTCATTTGAATTTTTTTTTATATTTTGAAAATTCAGAAATGGTAAATATATTCAGGTATGTGATGAAAAACGATCGTTTTCAAAATGATCGTTTTAGCAGGTGTGATGAATTTCGACCGATTTTAAAATCCATTTCTGAAGTAGTCTTAATTTGTTGTTCAAAATACAGTTCAAATGACATATATAATAAAGAATTTAAAAAATATACATACCTATATAGGAAAATGTATTAGAAATCAAGTTTTAAAAATACTGAAAACGATGTTATCGTTTTCAAATCGTATTGTTTTCCATCACATACATACCTGGGGGGCTACTCTCGATTGCGATGCGAAAGCTAAATGCCAACTTGGTACTCTCTATCACTTTCACAAAATTTTTTGAAAATGAAGCAATACTGGCAATAAAAACGAAAGGTGGCGATGATTGACAGTAATGAAATGCTAAAATATGTAAAAATATTTGAAATTGGAAAATTTAAATAAAATAAATAGTGATGATTTGCGAAAAGAAAAAAATTAATAGATGCGAAAGACAAATGCGCAAACGCATTAAAGAGTACCAATCGCTAAATTTGCTACCATTTTCTTTCGCATCGCAATAGAGAGTAGCCCCCCTGATTATTTAATTAAAAAAAAAACAAAAATATTTAAAAAATTACAATTTAACTTTAAAAATGCGACACACTAACATTTTGCATATACACACATTAGAGCGGGTCAAATTCGAAAACAAAAAAATTGATCGTAATAAAAGTTGTTGGAAAATATCTGAACTTTGATAATCTGCAAAAAAAAAAAATTCGAAGAAAAATTTAGAATTTATTAGTTAAAAGTTCATTTTAGGCTATTTTTCGACAAAACATTCCTAATATCTCTACTTAAAATATTGGTACCAATACAGATTCTGAAAGGTGATAAAAAATACCTTTCAAACAAGTCCAGATTGAGAAATCTACTATAATTCTATCTGATTTTATGACGAATTTAATTAAATTTTCTAAGTTTATATGGAAAAATATCTATTTTGAAATTTTGGGGGGCTCCAAACCCGACTTAGAGCTATGGTCTCTTGAGCAAAATTTCTCAGAATCACCTATAGATTACGTTTTTAAAAGTTATCGAAACCAACTCAGCGAGAAGGCCTCTGTACCCCTTCTTTTGGATGTACAAGGCCTTCTTGCTCCATTCCATACTCATATCTTTTTTACACACGTTGTCATTGCGGAGAAGGCCTTCCGTTCTCACTTCTTTAGCAGGTACATAAGAATGGTAACGGGACAAAAAAAATTTATTTTGCTTGTGCAAAAAAACAATACAAAAAATGTTACTCCCTTCTCATAGAAGCGAGTATGGAAGGTGTATATTATCTTTTATACGAAAGAGCCGAGGCCTTCTATGAGGCATTCTTTAGCAGTTAGATAAGAATAGTAATTGTATCGAAAAATGTTTTAAGCAGGCCTTTGAAAAGGCCTGAAGTAAGAAAACAAAAGAAAACAAAAACAAGAATGAAACGAAAATATTTACAAAATAATATCAAAAAAGTTGCTGCACAGAATACATTTGCATTAATTTCGGGGAATTTATGCATTTATTTGTAGTTAGCTTATAGTTAGGGATGTACAGGGAGTCTGGTGGCAAATTTATATATATTTTTTTTCACATTACCTATAACCTAGCCTTTAAAGGCCATAATCGGTTAAAAATGTCTACTAACAATTGTTAATAAATTAATAAATGAATGTATGTAAATAAAAATTACAATATGTTAAAGTTAAAATATAATTACAAAAGGGTTAGATAGCTTAATTAAAATGTAAGAGTTCCAGCTATGAAAAATCCCAAAACGAACGATTCAGAAAAATATATGTAAATACATGTATATACCCATACATGTGAGTATACACATGCACATATATATGTATAAGCACTGCAGTACTGCAGTAAAATAATAAAAATTTCTCCAAAATCTTCAGAATTAAATAATATATTAGTTAAATTTACACAGAAGAAAAATATAAAGTGGATATTTATTAATTTTCAGAGTATAAATAATGATTTATTTTTTGTTCATAAAGAAAATACTACACAACAAACTTCACAGAAACAAATTTTTAAATATCATGAATATAATTCTTTAATGCATATTTAACACATAAATATAAAACAATTATACAGAAGATTGATTTCCTGAAAGTCTTTTTTTATATGTGTTAGCGGAAACACCAAAAGTTTTCAAAAAGTTAGGCAACTTATTATAAGATCGTGCAACTCTTACATAAAAAGAACGCTCCAAGACGGCAAATAATTTCGGTATCTTTAACTGTCTATTCCTCGTTGATCTACAAAATTCAAATAACTGAATTAAATACCCAGGAGTTTGCAACCTATAAGACTTATAAAAGTGAACAGGATTTCTAAAATTTTTGAACTCTACAAATGGAAAACCTAAAAATTTTAAAACAAATGGTGAGACATGCTTACTTGTTCTCAACGAGTAAAGATGTCGCATAACACGATTAAAAACCAATCTTATTTTTTTTAGAATATAGCCAACTGTTCCAGGCTCGTTTTCAAAATTTGTTCGGGTTTAAATCCACTTCATTTCGATTAACAGAACATACCTGATTATATTATATCAAAACTTTTACGGTTTTAACAAAATATCTTCAAGTAAAACTTCAATATCCTTTTGTATGTTCTTGAGAATAATTACTTCAATGCAAAACAAATTTTTGTATGTGATTTGTGTTAGTTTCAAATTTAAACGGTTATAACTCTGAAAATATTGAACAGATTTTAACAAAATATGTATTGTGCACTTCTGCCAGTAAATACCCTTTAAATGGTGTATTTTTTATTCCAGTCGCTGGGCAAACAGAGGAGAAAAGTGTTCTCAATTGTTTTGCCTTAGCCGATTTATATATAGAGATATGTTTAATATGGTAAGCAAGTAGCTTTTAATAAAAATCAAATATTCAGCCTTATTGTCGTTGTCGTAAACGAAACGTCGGGAACAAAATATTGTAATTAAAAATTGAGTTTTATTTACATTGAAGAAATTTAGGCCCTATTAGCTTGACAAAAATAACATTCGCTGTGTCGTTTTTTTTTTTGTAGGAGATTAAAAAACAAAGGTTGTGTGTTACATTGATCTATTACAAAAAAACGACAGTCGTATACGACAACGACAACCATAATAAGGTTGTTTAGACCGATTCTTGAGTGTTCATTATAACTTATATATAGTAACAACAATTAAGTTTTATGTTATACGATAAGACAAAATTTTTTATTAAATGTTATATATTGCACAAAAATAAAAAAACAGCGTATACATTTTTTATAATTCGAATCGGAATATAGTACTTTCAATCAAATTTTTTTTTTAATTTTGTAACTAAAAACAAAGGCAAATTCATTCAGTGATCTTATAAGCTCAGCTAATAACTTTTTTTGCTTTTTAATTGTTGGATGTCAAAATTTGGTTTATTTTCTTTTGTTTCTGTTTTTGAAATTGTTCTAGTATTTTACAAAAACATATTCAGCCTTATTCCGGTTTTCGTTGTCGCAATCGATCAAGTAACACTCAACCAGTGTTCTTAAATCTCTTACAAAAAACGACACTGTCGTTAACGACAACGACAACCGTAATAAGGCTGATTAAATATAACGCAAAGAGAATAACATAGACACAAAAATAGATAATTAACTTCTTTACAAAAAAAAATACATATTCAGTTTATTAATTTACTTTATGGATTTCATCAAAACACGATTCACACATCCAACAACCTTCCGGACACTTGGGACAAAACGATGTTACTTTGGGCAATTTTTTTTTAAAATTTTTGGGATTTTTCAAGCAATAAACACAAACCCCCAATACACGTTTTCGATTGACCACATTTAAGGTATGATCATTTTCAGCTCGCTTTATAACTGCCTTTGGGCTGTTTAACTGAAGTTGTAGCACTTTCTTGTCGACGGGCTCTATTATGAGTTTATTCAATATAATCGAGGGCACCATTACTGTTTGTGATTTGTTGGTTGGAATGCTGCTGTTGCTATTAATTTTTAAATCAATTTGTGTGAAGTTACTTTTTGATACACATTTAATTGTAGGTTTGCGCAAAACATTCGCCGTTTTATTGAGCAAAGTTGGTTTTGCTTCGGATAGTATAAAATTACGAGAAAACTCTGCAATTAAAGTAAATAATATGAATTAGCAAAAGAACATACAATATTTACATATATAAATGTTTAGTTAATTTTTAATATGGGCAAGACAAATTTTTATTTTGTATAATTTTTTATTTATAAATTTTTGGTATAAAAGTTGTTTGTTTTTTAGGCTGATGATTATGTTTATTTCTTATATTTAATAAATTTTTATCTTTGGTAGTCAATGCAGCAGGACATTTTGTTTTATTGTAGCTAGTGCAACGCCAGTGTACCACACAGGATGCTGATGTTTTATTATGGAAGTAGTAAGTATAATCATTGTAAACCAAATGGCCGCGATAATTGTAGGCAAATAAAATAGAGTCTATAGAGTACATATTAAAAATAAAAGTATGTTAATAAGTTTACGCTAACGTTAAATATTTTTTTTTATAAACAAGGATTAAATTCATTCAGTTTCTTAAATATTCATGTTTATTGAGATTTAGTTTGCTTATTTTTTAAAGTTAAGTTTTGTCTCTTTGGCCAGTTTACGTTGTTCGTAAACTTTTTTTAGTGATCCTTTCTTACGTCTCTCTTTAAGAATACTGTGATTATGATGCTCATCCACTATAGATACACGATCACCAGATGGATTTGTTCTAACACGGGCTTTGCAACTGAAAATAAAAGAAAATTCATATGCTTTATATTTCAGTAATTTAAATAAAGCGGTTTTACTAACTATTAAAGCATAATATAAAAACAATTTTTTTACTGCATTTTTGCAATCAATGAGGGTATTCACGTCACAAGTTGCACCCTTGCAAAAAAGCAAAAGTGCAAAAACATAACAACAACCACAAAGGCAATTATTTACGCACAACTAATTGCCTGTGTGGTTGTTGTTATATTTATGCACTTTTGCTTTTTCGCAAGGGTGCAACTTGTGACGTGAATACACCCAATACCAATTTAGAGCAATATTCAGGGGTGTGTTGGAAATCGAAAACGGAAAACGCAAGAATTTTTAAAGTCGTTTAATAATAAGAATTCTGTAATAAAAGAATTTTATGACAAATATTATACAAATATGTCTCTATTAAACAGAATTTTATAACAAAAGTTATAAAAATTAGAATAAAAGTCTATTAAAAACAACTTACAAATTCTTGCGTTTTACATTTTAAATAAAAAAAAAAAAAAAAATCAATAATTTTTTGTTTGTGTAATTTAAACATTTTATTTAAATTTGAAATATTAATCACCCTTATCGGTTGGCAAATTTAAAATACGCCTGCGACTGTTTGGAAATAGATTAAATGAAATATGTTCACGTTCACTTTAATCTATTACCAAACAGTCGGAGGCGTATTTCAAATTTGCCAACCACGATAAGTATTAAAGATTTAAATACATATGTTCATTGTGGTTATACTTAAAATTAAAGAAATGTTTTTAATAAACTATTTTAATTGCAAGATAGTAATGAAAAAGTCATATTTTTCAATAAAAAAAGGCGTTTTATTGTTTCTATGACATAAAACTAGCACTACTTTATATTTCGCGTATATGAAATGTTTAACTAAATCTGCAATAAATTAAAAATGTATTTTCTACTCACTTTAATGGCCGAAACTGTACACAACGCCAATAAATCGTTCCACCTCTAATACGATGTCTTGTGTAAGGAAAACCATCCAAAACTAGTTGATAGGAACCCTTTAAACTATTCCTATATTTTACACGATTTTGATCCGTAACAGATTTCTCAGCAGTATCACTGCCTGCAAAATAATGAAAAATAGTTAATAAGTATATAAACAACACAACAAATACAAAATTGTTTTAAAGAATAATTACCAAAACTTGTACATACATATTATAAAATTGTATGCAAATTCTAAATATTATACAATATAAATACTAAAGTTATTGTTTAATCTTGTTGAAAAAAAATTTTAATAACATCAAATTCACATACATACAAACATACATTTATGTATGGATGTGAATTAAATAAATATTCTAAACTAAATACATACTTAAAAACAATATTAATTATATATTGTAACATATTTTAGTTTGGATCATTTTTTATCAACATTATTGTTGAATGGGTCAATAATTGGTCTTGTGGATGTGAATTGATCATTTTTGCTACATCTTCTTGTGCTTCCTGTTTTGTTATATGATATTGCTGTGTGTGACGTTGAGTGCCATCCAAATAAGATCTCTCTATTTTTACACGTTGTAATAACGTGCCGGAATTTTGTCCTGTCATACGATTTCTTACAATCATTTTAGCAATTTTGTCTGTATGAGGAGGATGATTATGTGGTCCACCGGAGAGTCCTTTGAGTTTGCCATTTTCTAATACACACCGAGAACGACAGCGTTCTTCTTGTAATTTTTTTGAATAGTTATGACAACGCCAGTACTCCTTATTACTTTTTCGACTATGGCAATTATACATGAAATTGTTCAGTATTAAACAGGGTGTAGCCCATGGGCTTTCAATAAATAATAGCTCAGAATCTAAGGGAAGATAAAACAAAGGATAAATATATAAATTAGTAAAAACTCAAAAGGCTTTAAAATTCACTTATTAAGAGAGAATTTATAAATTATTGAAATAAATGTTAATATTTTTATTATAAATACTTTTTATTAGCCTTATCATGATTTTTAATTTAACTAAACTGAAAACTATACAAAAAACATCTAAATCCTAGTACCGGTAATAGCTTTCAGGCATTTATTTTTATGTACAAAATGTCTTTGCTGAATCTCAACTCAACCTAATTATCATTAAATTACTTAAAATGAAATATTGTTTTAAATATTAATAAATGTTTACGTAGGATTTCTTTTCAATATAGATTGCGTTTTCATATTTAAACCGGCGCAAGCAGTTGGTACATATAATTTGTATTCTTTGCCGCTTTTATGAGTTAAAATATCAATATTAGTCATTGATATAAAATCAGTTAAGGATGTACTGTCAGGTTTCAATTCAATATAATCGCCCAAATCTTCTTCCTCGTTGTAAAGGGGCCTTTGATTTATTCTCTGCAGATGATCCTCATGATTGTGCTCTCGTCTAGTGGCTACCAATTCATTTCTTTTTGTTATAACGACAGCCTTACAACGCATTTTCAGTACGTCAATGCAACGCCAGGTGGTGTGGCCATTTGCTTGTGTTAGTTTCTTATTGTAAATGTAACCATTGAAAACAAGCTGAGCATTTTTCTTTTGGCTGCGAATGAATTTGACTTGCCCTGAAAGAAAGGCGAATAGAAATATTTTTGAGTTTTATACATATTGTTTTCAAATTACAAATCGCTTAAAGAACTATTGCAGGTATATATTTTAGAAATAAAACAGCCAAAAATATATAATTTTTTTTTATTTTTATTTAAAGTTTATAAAATAAATCCATAAAATTTTACACCTTCTACTTTTAAACTGAAAATACAAAAATTTATTTATAAAAAAACCATTAATCTACTAAAATTAAATTAATTTTATATGTATGTACTTTATACCTTTATAAATTTAGCATTTCTAATTTTTTTTTATATTTAACACCAGCATAATTTCGCCTTCACTTTTTTTACGAAATTATTTTGTACATATTGAAATTAAAACAGACTGCCCTTTATTATTTTAATTAATTTTTTAATATTTTCTTTAAAATAAAATATGTATTGTTCATTTTTGCTGTCAATAATTTCTGTAATTTTATTATCAATCAAAAGTTGTTGTACTGATAAATCCAGTGTTGGTAGGCGGATTGATTAATAACAGATTTGCAAAAATGGTAGTTTTTATAATTTATCAAAAAATACTTATAAATATATTTTAACAAATTATTAGATTTTTTAACAGAGAATTTTTAATATTGTAATTTATCTATAAGTATGTATTTATGTTTTTTTTTGTACTTATATAAAGGTACCCATACATTTGCTATATTATTTACTTCAGTGCTGTTGTTAGTGACGATTTACTCCACATTACTCAATGTTCAATATGCAAAACAAACCACACAAATGGCTTGGAAAACACACACTTTGTTCCTGTTTTGTGTTTGCCAATTAACAACACAAACATATTTCGCACAAACATAATTATGTTTTAATTTAACTTTTCTTCTGTTTTTTTCTGCTGTGAATTAAAAAAATACAAAATTATATAAAACCATAAACCATTGGACATTGTTAATATAGGTATCAGTAACGAAGTAGTTCATTATCCAACGTTAACGAACCCGTTCATTATCGGCTTCAGTGCTCTTTTCATCATAGTATTTTTGTTAATGAAAACTATGATGAATATTCGTCACTGTTTTCGTCAACGGAACGTAAGCGAGAGGGTGACGATTGTATACTTCCAATGTCATCCCCATGTTAAATTCGTCACTCAAAAGCACTGCGTAGGTATTGCCGAGCAAGTATTGGTCATTGCTTTGTGCATAATGGTATAATGACTTATGGAATGTATCCGCGGACAAGCGGGACAATGCAAAAACAAAATAGCTGTAAAAGTGTTTATGTATTAGTGAAAAAGTTTGAATGAATTGCTACTGTCTTGCCAGTACTGGCAAATGTAAATGCCATGTAAAGGGCAAAATAAACCACACAAATGGCTTGGAAAACACACACTTTCACCAATTAACAACAAACATATTTTGAACAAAAATAATTTTTTTTTACTTTTGTTTTGTTTTCAATAAATGCAGACGACGATAGTGGTGCAATTTCGCTGGCTATTTTATTAAAATTGTGGAGATATATAAAATAAGAGTGGTTATACTGAATATGATTTTAAGTCTTTTTCTCTCTGCAAAGTTTTCACTGAAATGATTACATTTAGCTCTAGACAGCACAAAAAGTTTGACAAATATCCAACATGTTTGCTAAATCTTAAAAAATTTTTTAGTTTTTAGTTTGCTTTAACAGCAAACACCGCAATTAACAACACAAAATATTTGCACAAACGTGACGTATTGGTAAAAAACTCATATTCCCGGGATTCCCGCCCAAAATTTTTTATTTATATATTTACTTAATTCGCAAATGAAACACAAAAATATTTGATTTGAAACATCATACATAACTCAAAATAAGTAAGTACGATTTTATCGGCGTACAAGTTTGACTAGTCAAGTCTTGAGTTTTTAGAAGAGAGGGGAAAAGAAATGGCATTCTCTTTTCCCTTTTCTCCTAAAAGCTCAAGATTTGACGTATGTGAACCGGCACTTTAGTATTCTGTGGTACAAGTCGCTACTTAATAATAATTAACATATTTTTATACTTAAAAACAACAATAAATTAAGAAAAAATTGTTTCTTTATTATCTTATGGTGATATCTTTTCTGGGAAAATATGTTACATTCTGCTGGGTACACACAATGCAATGCATTTACGCAATCTAGCATATTAAATTAATTTTCAATCATTTTTCATTCATTCCAGATTGCATCAACATCAAAACGTATAGATATTTTGAGATTGCATTGATGTAGATTGCATGTAGATTGCACTGTGTACCCAGCGTTATAAACATACATGTAACACTTTTTTAAGTAAGTGCTGCTTCACACACCTCAAATTTGACTCGTCAAGTCTGAGCTTTTAGGAAAGAAGGGAAAAAAGAATGCCATTTCTTTTCCCCTCTTTTCTAAAAACTCAAGACTTTACGAGTCAAACTTGACGTGTAAAAACCAGCACTAACCTTTAATCAGTCAAAGTGTTTCACTTTATGATGGTACGTGTGTGGTAATGTTTCTAGTTGAAATTCGTGTTGCCTTTTTGGTATGCCAAATAAAAATTTTAGAAATTGTTTTTGTTTTAAATGTAATTTTCTATGCGAACGTTAATGTGTGACATCGTGGGATTGGCTGTTAATGTTTCCAAATACAATGTTTCATCGTGTGTATTGATGTTGACTGTTTTTTCTTTCTCATTTTGTTAAGAGCGGTTGTTGAGTGCGGTGCTTTTGCAAGTCGCAGAGAAAAAATATGAAGAAAGAAATTGGAAAATGGCAACAATTGCAAATTATGAGAATTGGAAAAAAAATTATAACTGAATATAAAAATTTTTCAGATTTATGTTTTATTATAATGCGATAGGTAGAAAAAGAATTCTGTTTTGTAGTACATAGTTTATTAAATGATACTTTTTTCAATTTGAGAAGTAAACAAATTTTCTCAATTGAACGCTTTAACGACATTTTGAAAATGAACTGGAAGTAGCATATGTAAACAGAAAAGTAAATTGCATGAGATTCGACTATTTCGAATCATCCTGATTACGGTTGGCGTAAACGCCTAAGTCGTTTTTTGTAATAGATTAAAGTAACACATAACCTGTGTTTTTTAAACTAATACAAAAAACGACTCAGGCGTATACGCCAACGCCAATCGTCATCAGGCTAAATATGCCCTGTAGGAAGTCAAACACATTTTTAAGTAACTTCAAACTGGTTTTTTTATAACCACATCTAGTTGATAAAGTGACTTTTTTCCTTGTCGACGACTCATTATTTTAACATAGGCATGTCATAGGCTGTAGTCAATTGGTTATCTCTGCATGACTTTTAAATTGACTACTAATTACTTATTTGTCAACCAATTTATAGTTAATTAATAGTAAGTCGGTTTATAATAAATTATTTAAATTTTAAAGAATTTTTGTCAAAAAAATATATTTACATATAAACATACATATGTATACATATGTTTATATAAAAATAATTATTTAAAAAGATTTTGCATCAAATTGCTTTAAATGATGATGTATAATAGTGCTGAAATAAATACGTTAGATAAGTTCTTGTACATAAACAGATTTATACTGCGTTTATTTTTAATTATTTTCAATTACTATTATTATTTTAATATGTTTGTATATTTTTTTTTTCATTTGACTTCATGGCATGCTTGTTTTACTTATTTTGCTTTTATTTGTGTTTTACGTGTGCCTCTATGCAATATGTTTGGTTGATATCTGCATGAGACTTAAACCATTTTGTAGTCATTTGAAAAATAGTTAATTTATAGCTAGTGTTTTTTGCAACTGACTATTTTATTTACTACAGGGTGTATATAACAGTGGCATACCACTACTTGCATTAGTCCCTGCAGATAACGAGACTAATCCATACATGCATGTAAAGAGTAGTCCATAAAGGAGTAGGAGTACTCCAAAACTACTCCAAATATATGGGTAGAAGGTGGTCCATTTAACATTACGATGTCCTAGGAGGGGACCATATAACCCACCGAAGTAGTCCCTAAACTACTCCATGGAGTACTGAAGTGGGTTAGTTTTAAAAGTACTCCATGTCATTACAGTATGGAGTACACTAAAGCGGTTGTTTAAGCATTTTTCATTTTTTACTAATCACCTTTTATGGCGTGCCCTGTAGTCTATTATTGCTATTATTAAATATATTTACTTGGTATTTTTAATTTGTTTACATTTTTTTCACAAATTTCACAAACTTTCACTTTTAAATAAACAATTAATAATGGACACCATCAGGGCTACCAATGTGTAATACTGTAAACTATAAAAAAGTATACATCATGCAGTTGTTGGCAGCGCTGCATGTTAATTTTTTATAACATGGTCCATATTACAGTAGATTGGACCATGTTGTAAGTAGTCCATTTAAGCCACAATGGACCACGTAGTCCAATATTATCTGTAGGGGTATCACTGTTGTAAAAAAGGCAAAATGAACAATATAAATAAGGGTGATGTTCAAATATGCAACATATTTATATGTTTTTCATGCAACATATTCACAAGCGAAATTTAAAAATTTCCCTACATGTCAGTGTTATCATTTTAGCATATTTTCTTCTACATTTAGCAGATGGAGCTAACTGCATTTTAGCATATATTCTTGACCAAAAGCAGATTCTTTAGCATATTTGTACTTTTTAGAAAGGCAGAATTTTTTTAGCAGATTTTTTTTAAAAACAAATGTTTTATGAAATATATATTAAAATTCCTTTTAATTAAGCCATTTTTTTTATTAAAATTTAGCAGATTTCTAGAATTTTTTTTTGTTAAATTAAGCTCTCAAGTCACAATCGCAAATGTTAAGTCATTGTCCAGACTTACAATTTCAGTTGCAGCGATTCTTGAGTTTATCGGTGAGAGGGGTGAGAAGAGTGGGGAGGGGTACTTAGTTCCATGTCGTTATCAAAATCGAACTTTTTTAACAGACCATTAAAAAGTGCAACATAAAACTTTAAAGAATTAACTCCAATATCAATTACATTAACTTCAGACAACTTATATGAATCTAGTGCTAAAGATATTTCAAAATCTAAAAAAAAAATAGGATTTTTACGAAGAAGTTAACACAATTAAAATAATAAAGAACAGAGAAAATACAAGACCATTTAATAACATGAAAACATCACTGAATATTTGTATCATATATAGTGCAAATTTTAAATTATGTATTTATAAAAAACTTGAATAACTTTATTTTAATTTAAAACTTTTTTGCATCTCAAAAAACTTGCAAAAAAGGGAAAACTTGATAAATGACATGGCTGACATGGGATAATATAAATGTCCCTCCTGAAAATCATTTTAGTTCGGCATAACTGTTACGAATCATGATATATTATTCAAGTTAGTTGAAATTTTATAAAGATTATTTAATAGTTTATAGCTCTCATATATTCTAACTGTCGGTGGAGGTTGTCAAAGATTCGGAACATCCGAATATAGCACTCTAACTTTTTTAATGCATTAGCTTTTAAATGGTTAAATATAGAAAAAAAATGATTCTTAAAAATTTTAAATCGATTTTTTAAATATTACATCGTCAATTTCGAATAATTTTTATTTTGGAAAATTTTTTTTAAATTTTTTATGCCGAAAAACTTTGGAGTCGGAGTCGCGAGTTTTTGTGGGTACTACGACTCCGACTTCGGCACAAAAACCTCAACTCCGACTCCACAGCCCTTGTTTTGGACAAGCGCGGCACCTGGGGGGTTACTGCGTATATCGTTTCGACAGATATAATTTACGAGTTCAATTTGTACCATTGTACTAAATAATTTTTTTTTATTTTCAAAAACAAATATTTAATTTAACAAAAACAAAAGGTACTTAAGATTCATTTGTACATGTAAAGTATAGATAGCAAAAAATACATGATCACTAATAATAGGGTGGGTAAATTTTTTTTCTTGTTCTATAAGTCGTTCCAAGAAACTTTGCCAAAGAAACCATAGATCAAAAATGAATTTCGAGCTCCGGATTTTTCAAAATAGTTAGTTTTCCAAAATATTCAAGAATAGAGGCAAACAAATTGTATTTGGTCTAGCCACACCTGTATCATGCTGCCAGAGAGCGTTTTCGTACACTTTTTAGAATCCCTGTTTTTGTGGAAAATTAACGAATATTTCTCAAAATGCAATCTCGAATTTTAAGCGAAAATACAATTTTTAAGCGTTCTAAAAATATGTGCATACGAGCATCTTTGGATTGCATTTCCAAATACATTGTGTTACAATTTTCAATATGTACTGCAGAAACAGGAAAGAAGTAGAAATTCCGAATATAATCAAATTTAATTTAGCGCTTGTAAAATCTCCTTCAAAAAAATTCGGAGTAAAATAATAATGGAGTGGGCTCCCACTGTGCCAAAATTCTGTTGATTACTTCTTGACGTGACAACCATCTTATTGACAAATATTATGAGTTCATTCCAAAATAATCTTGAATTGAGACGAAGTCGTCTCTTCTACTACGTAGAACTTTTGCAAAAGTGGTTTCCTATATCTTCTAAAAACTTATCATTAGAAAATGCACGCTTATATGCTGCCGCTGATACTTGTTCAATGAACAAGTGCAAAAGTGCAGCTATAAGCGGAGTTTAGTGTTCGGTGCAAATGGTCTTGCAAAAGAGCAAATGCAAAATATCATACGTCCATGTTCTGGAAAACTCCTACGATTTGAAAAACGCAAAACGCATTTCAGCATGTTCTGAAAACCATGCGATTTACTAGCGTTTTGCTTTTTTTCGAAGTTGTGTTTGAGCAAAGAAAACATATGTTTTATCATAACAAAACGTAAACAAACAAATAATTTACAAATTAGTTCTGTGAAATAAATTTAAAATGCCTTCAGCGTTCTTACATGTTCATAAGTAAACTACTGCGACAAACAATTGACAAACTCAAAGAAAATTTTCTAAAAGTTTTTCCTTGAATAAAAATATATTAAATTGAAATTGTGGGCCATTTCCTTTTCTCTTTAAAGTGCAGTTTTAATAAAATAGACCAGATCGCTTAAGTATATACTAGCGGTTTGAAAACGCCGAATTTCTAGCTTTTTCGTTTTTCAGAATACCTGTTTGGCGTTTCATATCGAAAACGCAAATTTCAAGCGTTTTGCGCTTTTCAGAACATGGGCGATAGCTATTTTGTGAAATCTAACAACAAAAAATAGTTTCCCTTAGATTTCATAAAAAAGCTACATTTTGCATTTTCGCAAGGCTATTTGCACCAAACACTAAACTTCGCTTATATTCATTGGACAGTAAATACGAGTTGACATTTTATATCAATTAAGAATAGGTTTTAAAATTTGGAAATAGTACCAATGAGTCACGGGGGTACCAGCGTACTTTTAAGTTTTGAATTGTACCAAAAAAAGTAAAATTGTACCAACCCTGACGAGGCCTTTATTACGGTTCACAACTCAACTCAGTTGAGTTGCAGGTCCCTATTACGGTTTACAACTCAACTGAGACAAGGGGCTACTCTCTATTGCGATGCGAAAGCTAAATGCCAGTTCGTAGTAGAGGGGGTGTGTAAAAAATGATTTTTGTTTTCGATAAATTATAAAAAACGCCCGTTCATTTGAAACAAATATTACGAAAATCGTAATACAGTACAAATTGTTCGAATCGAAATACGCAAACACCCCCCAGGTTGTGGTCAGTTGTAATTTTTGTTCACCGCAATATAGCAAAGTTGCAAGCCATAATACAAAAATTAAGGCCCCTTTTACGGTTTAATTTTTGTATTATGGTTTATAGGCCCCTATTATGGTTTACAACTCAACTCAGTCGAGTTGTAATTTCTTAATTTTTGTATTATGGTTTACAACTTTGCTATTTTGCGGTGAACAAAAACATAACAAACGGACCTGTTCTGAAAATCACGAGTGATTTTGTGGCGTTCTCAAAGTCATACCGTTTTTGTGTTTCTGGGTGTGCTTTCGGCAATTGAAGATCACACCAAAACACACAAAAGCGGGACACTAAAATATCACGTGTGATTTGCAGAACAGGGGTCTAATCACCGCATACGATATCGAGCAAAATTGATCGAAATGATCAGCCCAATTATTAATAAAAATTCCCCGGGAGTTTTCTCCCTTCTCCCATTTTTCCTATGTAAAAATGGGAAAAAAACTCCCGGGGAATTTGTATTCATAATTGGGCTGGATATATTTTGGTATCGTGAAACTCGATATCGAATGAATGTATTGAATTTGAAATAATCGCATTCGATATCGAGTAATTCGACATTACATTTACCGAGTTTTCATTCGATACGTCAGTGTCTATCGTATGCAAAAAAATTTGATAGTTTATTCGATACGATAGTGTCGAATGCGGCGATTAGACCCCAGGCTGAAAAATTACAACTGCTTACTAGTTGTCCTAATTACAACTCAACAGTTTCGAACCGTAATAGGGGCCTGGGGCCTAATTCTGGCATTCGTGATCGAGTACTTTCTCGATTCGAACGCAATTTTATTTCAGTCGATACTGAACGAATCAAAATTATTTTTTCAGTGTTGTGAAACTCAAATGAATGCTTTACAATAACGAAAAAATAATTCCGATTCGTTCAGTATTGACTGAAATAATTAGATATTAAATTGCTTTCGAATCGAGAAAGTACTCGATCACGACTGCCAGAATCTGGCCCCTGTTCTGAAAATCACGCGATTTCAAACCACGAGTGCGATTTTGTGGCTCTGAAAGTCATACCGTCTGGATTCTCCGTGCTTTCGGCAATTGAAGATCACAAAAACGGGACACTAAAATACCAGATGATTTTAGAAGGCACATGTGGTTTGAAATCACGCGATTTGCAGAACAGGGGGGTTACTGCGTATTTCGATTCGAAAGAAATCATTTACGAATTCGAACAATTCGTACTGCGTATTACGATTTTCGTAATATTTGTTTTGAATAAACGGACGTTTTTTATACTTTTTCAAAAACAAAAAATGCATTTTTTAACAGCCAGTCTCTATTACGAACAAAAATGTTTAATCAAATTTTCAATTTTCTTAAAAATACAACCTCTGCCATCGTTTCGAACGATTGCGAAAATCGATATACACAGTACAAATTGTTCGAATCCGTAAATGATTTCTTTCGAATCGAGATACGCAGTAACCCCCCAGGCCTGTTAATCCTATAAAATTTCAACAGAGTTGCAAATTGTATAAGGGACATTAGACTCGGCATTTAATGCCGTTGTTCCAATAGTCGGAACAACATCCAAATTACTGAGCATTAACAAATACAATTTTCATAAATTGTATTTGTTAATTTAACTTTATTAAAAAAAATCAGTACAAGAGCACTTCCAAGCCAATTCATACAAGGCGGTCTTTTAGTGAAAACGGATACAACACTGTAAATAGGGTACGCTCGTCATGAATGGTGTTATGGAAATCGAAAACGCAAGAATTTGGAAGTTGTCTTTAATACACTTTTAATCTAATTTTTGTTATAAAATTCTGTTTAATAGAGAAATATTTGTCATTAAATTCTTTTTTTTACAGAAATCTTTTTAAAAACGACGTTTAAAATTCTATCGTTATCGATTTTCAGAAAACCACTGTATATGAAACCACTCAAAAAAATAGAGTGCTTTTTATATAAATTTGACTACACAATCACTTGCTTGTCATTTGGAAACAGCACATTAATCAATTTATCCACCCCTATCGTGAAATTTTTGTTCCAATGAAATTTTCATTCCCCTCTAAGAGAAATAAAGCAGAGCTCAGAGAAATTCATATGTGATCGCTCATATTTAACCATTCTTGAATTTTTTTCATAAATGAAAAATGTCAAATATGCAACTTCTTTCACAGTCTTAACTGAATTTCCAATATTTCGCCCAATTCATTAATGTTTTTGAGGAAAAATACATTTTTGCCCTTCTTCAGTCATGAAGAATTGTATTGAATTTTAAAACTCCATTTTTTTCATTCTAACTTAAAAGTATTCAGATCTCCTTTATATGAATTATCTTAATGAATTTTTCATTACAATAAACAAATTTTGCAAATAAAAACTTGACTCATATTTCAAAAGAACTTCTGTATGGCATATTTACAGCGCTATGTACGAAGCAAAAAGTAAATTGTAATTATGCGATTTCTGAAAAAGTGCAAGGAAAGAGCAGTCCAATTAATAGTGATAGCAGCGCCGTATTCAGTAAACGAAAAGTAGTATTTCTCCAAAAAAGATATTAGAATTTCATAAAGCTGAAGAATTAACAAAATATAGCTAAACAGTCTATATTCCACTACTTAATAAAAGCCTTAAGTAGATGCGAGAAGGCAAGGCTTTGGTCTTTAATGACACACTGTGTAAATTAGAAATACAGTTGGAAGACTTTATATCGGCAAAAAGGCACATTTACTACTTTATTTTCCCGCTGTTAATGTTCGGGCAAATCGCGTTTTTTTCATTATGAGGAATTTGAATGTGTATTTTTTAAAATTTTTCATATCTGACAAATTCACATATGAATTTTTTTGTTTTCTCATTTTTCATGAATGAGGAAATTCAAAATATTTTTCTTTTCTCACCCTCATGAATGTGAAAAGCAGAAAATCTAAGGGAAATGTGAACAAATTACGAGGGAAAAAACTTCACGATAAGGGGAATTTATTTCCGTGATTTTTTTCACGTTATTATTCTCCTTTGAATTAATTTTTTTCATGGGAGTTGTTCATGATCGCAAATATGTGAAAAGGGGAAATATTATAATATGTGAAAAGGGGAAATATTATTCACGATAGGGGTTATCAACTTTTATATCGTCAGCTGAAATTCAAAACCACGTCACTAACATTTTTACTATTTTACAGGAGAAACAAAAAATGTTATATATATTGAAAAATAAATGCAATTTTAATAATCCAATATCGCAGATTTAAAAATAGTTCGATTTATTCATTTCTGGAATAAAAATTTAAATTTATTTATCTTTCAAAGAGTTAGGTTAGTTACGTGCTTTTAAACCCGTTTTTCTTCAACAAAAACACGTAACTACAATGAAATTTTTTTTAAGTTGCAAAGAAAATCTTGTTTGGCATTTGTAAAATTTAGAATAAAAGAAGTTGTTCTGTTTTTTTTTTTTAATATACCTATCAGTTTATATATTTATATATATGTATATACATATATATTTTTTTTTTTGCAAACTATGAAAGTAAAAATGGTTTGCAAAAACAAAAGATAATTCACAACTACAATGCAAATAAAAGAAAAAATAGAACTTTAACTACTTATCAAATGGAATTTCATTGTAATAAGAATGGCAATCGGGTGGAATTTTTTGTTTGAAATTTTAAATCGTTGTTAATGTAATTTCTTTGCAGAAGTTCCTTATACTCATCTTTTGCTTTTACTTTAAAATAAATTACTCCTGACGGATTATAGGCTAATACTCGAATCATATTGACTGTGGGATCTCCAACCTTTTTACATTTAGAAAAAAATGTTTCAATGAGTTTGGAACTGATTCGTAATCGATTTCAATTAATTTCTTATTAAATCTATGTACATGTTGCGATACTAATGGCGATTTCTATTCTGAGAAAAAAATGCTACAGTATATGCATGTAACACTTTTTCATGTTACCTATAATCACTCGAAGTGTTACATGTTGTACAACTTCAATCGAACAGAATTAGCTGCCTTTATTTACAACTATTACACTTTTATTATTAATGTAGTTCATTAGCGATTTTTAAAACTATTCGACTATTTGCTGCACACTTACTTTACGGTTTGGAAACAGACATTGACATCACTTATTGCTTGAACAAATTTAAAACGATAATAAATACATAGAATTTTCCACCAAAATAAAAAAAACGATTTAATTCAAAATGGAGTATGCCGTCGAAGAATATTTGGATGTAGAATTCTTTTGACAAAACTTTTAAAATATTATGACAAACAAAATAAAATATTGGTTACAAAATAAAATATTGGTTGTACAAACAAAGTAGTAAGTACCAAAGTTGTAAAACAGGGCAGTATGAACCCTTAAGTAAAAGTAAGGGTAAAACATGTAACATGTTTTGCATGTTTTTCATCAACATTTTCACAAAAGAACTTGAAAATTTTTCCCACAGTTGTATTTTTTGTACAAACGAACACAAAATGTAGAACATGTAACATTAATGCAACATTTTTCTCAGAAAAGAAATCGCCATAAGTTAATTTGTTTGTTGCTAATTTTTCTTTCAATGTGCGAATGTGTTGAGTCAGACTACATTTGTGTGTGCCCTACAACTAGGTATTTGTGTTCAATAGTCGAATTTGTTTCCTTGCATAACGAAAAACAATGTTTAACATACAGTATGTCAAGAATGTGTTTACACACAAGAAAAATTCACGTTTTTTCATTTCTTAGGAAAAAAACGCTTTTTATTTTATGAATTATAAAGTTTTTTTTATATATTACAATTATTTACATTATTTTGAAAAGTATAAAAAAAAAAATAAAAAAAAAACTAAATTTTTACAAAAACAACAAAAATTTAAAACAAAAACTTCTCCATTTTTCTGATGTCAAACAACTCTTTACACAAAACACATTTTCTTTCTTTTTTGCACTTACATACTTTACGATCAACTGTAATTACCCGGTATCTAGCACGTACATTGCAAGGCGAATTCATGTAAACGGTGGTGTCGATACTACAACAAGTAACAACACCAAAAACACAACAATGTATTTTTTTGTTGCTTTCGTTGATCCATATGTCAAAATCACAAGGAACTTTTGACATTTCTCTCTCTAATTAAGAAAAAAAAGTAGTACAGCTGTGCTTTCAACGCCACCTGAAAACTGAATTCGCCTTGGTACATTGTTATATTTCTGTAATATTTGATGTCAGTTAACGATAAAAATTTTCAGTGCTCGTGTCATTTTTAAAATTATTGTGAGTAAATAATGCCAGGCAAAAGACGTGATCCAACTAATTTACTACAACCACCAATTGGGCGCATCATCCCTACAGTCAAATTTGGAAAAATGTCTGTGATGATTTGGGGGTGCATATCCAGCAGAGTAGGTGAATTGGCTTTAATAGAAACAACAATGGATGCGCGACAATATTTAGGCCCCTATTACGGTTTACAACTCAACTCAGTTGAGTTGTAATTAAGACAACAGGGGGGTTACTATGTATTTCGATTCGAAAGAAATCATTTACGGATTCGAACAATTTGTACTGTGTATAACGATTTTCGCAATCGTTCGAAACGATGGCAGAGGTTGTATTTTTAAGAAAATTGAAAATTTGATTAAACATTTTTGTTCGTAATAGAGACTGGCTGTTAAAAAAGGCATTTTTTGTTTTCGAAAAAGTATAAAAACCGTCCGTTTATTCAAAACAAATATTACGAAAATCGTAATACACAGTACGAATTGCTCGAATTCGTAAATGATTTCTTTCGAATCGAAATACGCAGTAACCCCCCTGGTTGTGATCAGTTGTAATTTTTGTTCACCGAAATATAGCAAAGTTGTAAACCATAATACAAAAATTAAGAAATTACAACTCAACTGAGTTGAGTTGTAAACCATAATAGGGGCCTTAAGCATTTTGCAGACCCATTTAGGCCCCCATTACGAATTACAACTCAACTCAGTTGAGTTGTAGGCCCCTATTACGGTTTACAACTCAACTGAGTTGAGTTGTAATTACGACAACTGGTTGTGATCAGTTGTAATTTTTGCTATGTTTTTGTTCACTGCAATATAGCAAAGTTGTAAACCATAATGCAAAAATTAAGAAATTACAACTCAACTCAGTTGAGTTGTAATTAAGACAACTGGTTGTGATCAGTTGTAATTTTTGTTATGTTTTTGTTCACCGCAAAATAGCAAAGTTGTAAACCATAATACAAAAATTAAGAAATTACAACTCAACTGAGTTGGTACGGATGTGGTTACTTTGGCCCCTATTACGGTTTACAACTCAACTCAGTTGAGTTGTAAATTTCAAATTTTTGTATTATGGTTTACAACTTTGCTATATTGCGGTGAACAAAAACATAACAAAAATTACAACTGATCACAAGCAGTTGTCTTAATTACAACTCAACTGAGTTGAGTTGTAATTTCTTAATTTTTGCATTATGGTTTACAACTTTGCTATATTGCAGTGAACAAAAACATAGCAAAAATTACAACTGATCACAACCAGTTGTCGTAATTACAACTCAACTGAGTTGAGTTGTAAACCGTAATAGGGGCCTTTACAATTGCGGCAAAGTCATTGATACACCTGCCCAAAGTCCGGATTTAAATCCAATAGAAAATTTGTGGTTTATTAAAAAAAAAAAAAAAAAAAAACAAAGTTGCTAAACGCCAGCCATCTAATATCAACTGAGTTGTAAACCGTAATAGGGGCCCATAACTGATCACAACCAGTTGTCTTAATAACAACTCAACTGAGTTGATTTGTAAACCACAATAGGGGCCTTAAAAAGAGCAATTTTAAGAGTGGCCGAATATACCTTCCAACTACGACCTACAGAAGTGTTAATCAGTTCTATGAAAAAGAGAACGCAATGCGTGATAGATGCAAACGGTGGTCATACCAAATACTAAAATTTTATAATCACCCCTATCGTGAATAACAAGTGGAATTTTTGTTCCCATGAAATTTTCATTCCCCTCGAAGGGAAAAAAGCAATCGTGAATCTCATGTGAAACATTTTTCATGTTATCAGTTCCAGTGAATGTAAAAAAGAAGAAAATTAGAATAAATTAAAAATCATTGAAATTTTTGTTTTAAAATATACACGTATATATTTTAAAGGAAATTTAAAATAATAAATCTAAATAATTAGTATTGGAGGGATAGGTTGATAACAACGTTAGCTTTTTGCACTTTTCAAATTTTATGTAGTAAAATATTTTCCAAAATTCTGCCACCACGTCTTTCACAAATCCGGCGGCAATCAACCTGTTGTTTTGCATTTTGTTGACCAATATGTCGGTTTGTGCCTTATTAACGGATCTAGCCCTTATTATTCGAATTATAGGAGGAACTACTAACATACACGTTCTATTCCCTAGCAAAAATAAAGTGAGAAAATCTAAGGGAAATGTGAACAAATTACGAGGGAAAAAACTTTTCACGATAAGGGGAATTTATTCCCGTGAACATTTTTTCACGTTATTATTCTCCTTTGAATTACATTTTTTTCATGGGAGCTGTTCATGATCGCAAATATGTGAAAAGGGGAAAAATTACGAGGGAAAAATTATTCACGATAGGGGTGAATGTTTTAATTATTTAGTTTTAACAAAGATTTCAACAATTGTGTAAAGAGTTGTTTGACATCAGAAAAATGTTTTTGTTTTAGGCCCCTATTATGGTTTACAACTCAACTCGGTTGAGTTGTTAACCCTTTCGGCTTTTATGCGGGAATTCCCGTCATGCACTAGTCTTTAAATAAACAAATGACGGGAATTGCCGCTGATAATAAAACAAATTTTATAAATGTTACAGCTGTTTTTTTTTTGTTCTTTGTACGTAGTAAGAGTTGCTATAGTGCTAAAATTCTTATTCTGACAAATAAAACTCAATACAACACATTCTTATTGGAAAAATTGGCAGTTATGTCAACATACAATTTTTGTTTTTTTTTTGTGTAAAAACGCCCTCAATAAAATGTATTGCGGGAATTCCCGTCAAACATCCATAAGAAATACATATACGTAAAATTAATTGAGTTTCTGAGTGCAATCAGTTTGATAAACTAATTTACGGATTAAAAAATAATTTTTCTTACGGTTTTTTAACGTATTTTTTTTTATAATATGACAAATAAAAATTTGCAAAATTGGGTGGATGAACTTTTAGGTGATTCTGAACTGGAAATTTCATTGGATGATGACTTTTCAGGATATTCAAGCTCTAAGTTATTGAAGATAAGACAGGATCAAAAACAAAAAGTGTAGTTTTAAAACTTATGGATCCATTTCTTAACCGTGGCCACCATTTATTTATGGATAACTACTACAACAGCGTTGAATTGTCTCAAACGCTTCTTAGTTACAAAACTCACACCACAATCGCAAGCCAAACCCTAAATGTATAACCACACAAAAACTAAAAAAAGGAGAAATGATCTGGCGAAGAACAGGAAATGTTTACATTACAAAATGGAAAGACAAACGCGACGTTTTATCCATAACTACGGCACATCATCCATGTCTTATAGAAGTATCTAATAGAAGAGGCCAGAAAAAGATGAAACCGGTAGACGTTGTTGCTTACAATGAAAATATGGGAGGAATCGATCGATCTGACCAACTATTATCATATTATTCCAGTCCAAGAAAAACCATAAGATGGTATAAAAAGGTGCTGTTTCATATCCTGGATATGGCTGTGTGGAATTCTTTTTATATTTATAAAATCTTTCATCCTAAAACAACATTTTTAGACTTTAGAGATGATTTGATATCCAGTTTTTTTAATATACTTGTCCATGTAGCTGAAGGAAAGGATCTCGTTAATTGCATATCATCAAAAGGACGTCCCCTAAAACCACAAGGAGAATCTTGTTCAATGGACCAGAAAAAATTCCTTTCCCACCATAACATGGAAGTTTAGGTAAAAATAAAAGTCATCAAAAGAGATGCAAGTATTGTACTAAAAATGGAACCAGGAAAGAAACAAGCTTCCAGTGCAAAACTTGTTTTGATAAGCCGGCTCTATGCCCAGATCGATGTTTTGAAAATTATCATTTAATGTTAGCCCAAAATGATCTTTTTAATTAAAAATAAAATTTTTCTTTTTAAAATAACTTCTTTATTTTTCTCCATATTAATGACGGCATGTCGCGCAATTATATTCTGGGACCTCATTAAACTCCAAAAAAATAAATGACGGGAATTTCCGTCCTTAAGGAATTCCCGCCATTTGTTATACACTGCTACATATATTATTGAAAAACTAAGTGCGTGCATTCCCGTCATCGCGGGAATTCCCGTCATTTGATCCACAGTTAAAAAAAATGGTTTAACGATAAAAAAGCGGGAACTACCGCTCTTCATTTTGATATGAAAAAAATATGTGATTCTCTTGGTAGCACCAGCTAAATCTAAGTGCGGCCGAAAGGGTTAAGACAACTGGTTGTGATCAGTTGTAATTTTTGTTATGTTTTTGTTCACCGCAAAATAGCAAAGTTGTAAACCATAATACAAAAATTAAGAAATTACAACTCAACTGAGTTGAGTTGTAAACCGTAATAGGGGCCTTAATGTTTTGTTGTTTTTGTAAAAATTGCGTTGAAATATGAAAAAAAAAAAAAAAAAAAAAACGTGAATTTTTCTTGTGTGTAAACTCATTCCTGACATACTGAATATATGGTATGTTTTTCTTTAGAGTAAAATCAATGAAAACATGATTAAAATTTAGTATAATTATACTAGGGGAGAGGAGCATAGTAGCACTATCCGCTAAAGCAATAAAAAAAAAATTCAAAATCCACTATGAATTAATAAAATTAAACAGAAATGAATATGTGTAAGTTACTATTTTCAAGCAACAAGAATGTAGTTACATGATTTTGGTTTATGTAGAACTTGCACTTGTAGTTACGTGCTTCCGATTTTTGCTAATAATATGTCTAATTTTTATTATTAGGCCTGTTCTGCAAATCACTTTTACTCAAATCACGTGATTTCAAATCACGTGATTTCAAATCACATGTGCCTACTAAAATCACACGTGTGATATTTTATTGTCCCGTTTTTGTGTGTTATGGTGTGATCTTCAATTGCCGAAAGCACACCGAGAAACACAAAAATGGAATGACTTTAGAACACTACAAAATCACGGCCGTGATTTCAAAAACACGTGATTTGAAATCACGTGATTTTCAGAACAGGCCCGTATATGACAGTAAAAGTTGGAGAGGACATGGAGCTCGTTCATATGCATCATATTCAATCAAAAACTCGATTTTGCATTTTTTGTTAGTTACGTGGTTTTGTATTTCAGCTAACGAACGATACGGAATGGAATTCTATGACAGGCCTGATAGTAAAATATTTCTACCACGATTTTAATTGCCAAAAGAACCATCCCAATAAAAATGGAGCTTGAAACGCAGCAGGTTTGTAAGGGAGAAATGTAAAAATTTCGCTCAAGGAAGACAAACTTTATATGGCGAGTACCACACAAAAACCGCTTTATTCAAAAATTTGCTAAGTATTCTTTAACTAAACTTCCTTTGTCTTATTTATGGCGTATAAATGTGCGCTTACATTTTAAATGGTACCGTTAGTGCTTCGCGAAATAAGAAACTTTTTTATTGGGATGGTGGTCAGTAAAGTAAATAAAATTGATAAATTGGTAAAATAGTCACCCTTATTGTGTTTGGCGTTTTTAAAATACGCCTACGACTGTTTGGTAATAGATTAAAGAGAACGTGAACTTATTTTCTTTAATCTATTACCAAACAGTCGTAGGCGTATTTTAAATACGCCAAGCACAATAAGGGTGAGTATTTTTTGCATGTTTCGGGCAGCGGGCTGCTGCAAATTCGCAAGTCTTCTTCTCACTTTTTCTGCAAACAGCAAATATGCAACAACAGCAGTGGTCATTCTATTTATTTATAACGTTAATTAAAAAATTTGATTGTTTTTAATGAATTCACTTTCAGCCCAATTATGAATAAAAATACCCAGCTCCCATTTTTTCTATGTTAATTCAATTGTAAAAATGGGAAAAAAAACTCCCGGGGAATTTTTATTCATAATTAGGCTATTTATATATTAACATATTTTTACAAAACAATAAGGGTAATCACGATGGTCATTGTGCAAATTTGCAATGCAGTGCATATTATGAATGATCGTGAGCATACCACTCTTATTTTTTGTGCAAATGTGTTATTTTTCTAAAAATTTATTCTGGCAACAAAAAAAAAAAACTTCTGACAACTGTAAAAAATCTGCACTTGTTTACAGTTATGTATACAGAAGCAAATAGGAATAAATTTTTCTTTTTAAATTTTTCCTTTAAATAAAAACACAGGTTTTAACAATATTTTAGAGAAAAATTATAATTTTGTTTTCATGACACCAAGTAAGTAGTAGTAAGTAAGTAAATTTTTATTGAGACTTTTTTTTTTAATTTCGATTACATATGTTTTACTTAAATAAACAATGACATGTATATTTACTAACATAGAATTATTATTGTTTTGTTCTATTACACGATATTTTCATGGAAAACGCTACTTGCAAAATGATTTTTATTTTTTTGAAAGATATTTTAATAACATAAATGAATTGAGTCTAAGGGTTGCTCAAGGCCTTTGTCGTTTACTGACAGTGCATAGGAGACTGTCAAATTCATGACACCAAATTAAACCAATATTAATTTGCAAAACAGAGTTGGATTCTACGACACCCCTGATATATATATAAACATTTCAAATCACTGATGCAGCGCAGTGATGCATTTACGAACGTGCCCACTACTTTTAGTTTCGTGGAAAACTTTCGGCTTAATAAAAGGTGATTTAAAGCCACCTGAAAGATTGACAGTCATTGTACCTTTGATAAAATTAGCTGCCACATTAAAATGTTTGGCACAAGTTGAATACCAAAATTAGATTGGTCAAGGTCGTCTTTGGGACTTTCACACTTATCAATTTCCATTTTACGCTACTACTTTTAGGACCAGCAGGTTTAAGCCAAACAGGCTGGTTCAATATTTTTAATAAAATTTGCCATCGCTATTGTTAATAATCAGGCTGATTACGGTTAACGTTGGCGTATACGCCCGAGTTGTTTTTTTTTTTTTTGGTAGTAGATTAAAGAACAAAAGTTGTGTGTTACTCAGGGGGGCTACCCTCTATTGCGATGCGAAAACAAATTCGATCCGAAAGCTAAATAAATGCCAACTTGGTACTCTCTATCCTTTTTGCAAAATGTTTTGAAAATGAATAAAAATGAAAGATGGCGCAGATTGACAGCAATGAAATGCTAAAATATGTAAAAATATTTGAAATTGGAAAATTTACAGGGGTGTGCTGGAAATCGCAAACGCAAAACGCAAGAATTTTAAAAGTCGTTTTTTAGTAAGATTTTTGTAATAAATGAATTTTATGGCAAATATTATACAAACATTTCTCTATTAAACAGACTTTTATAACAAAATTTATAAAAATTAGATTAAAAGTGTATTAAAAACAGCCTCCAAATTCTTGCGTTTTGCGTTTGCGATTTCCATCACACCCCCCTTAAATAAAGTAAATAGTGTTGATTTGCGAAAAGAACAAAATTAATAGATGCGAAAGACAAATGCGCAAACGCATTGAAGAGTACCAATCCCTTAATTTGCTATCATTTTCTTTCGCATCGCAATAGAGAGTAGCCCCCAGGAGTATACGTCAACGCCAACCGTAGTCAGGCTGAACATTTTGCGTTCGCTTATAAAACTTTTACTGCCGTATTCATAAAAAAAAAAAACTTTAAAAAGTGTTTTAAGGCAAATTTTCATACAAATTTTTCTCAAAATACATTTCAAATCTATTTTAATTTTTTATGAATATGGCAGTTAACATTTAGCTCGTGTTCAAAAATTCAAACTTTGCACAGCTGTTGTGCCGTAAAAAAGCTCGGCATCACAACTGGTGATCATGCATCAACAACAAAATTTGCAGCAGTGATGCACAGTTTCAATGCATTTAGTACGAAAATCGTAATACACAGTACAAATTGTTTAAACTCTTAAATTATTTAAGTCGTCAAACTTCTTGCGATTTGCAGAAAACCTATTATACGATTTCAAGTCAGAACCGCAAATGTTTAGCGTTTTGCGATTGTCAGAACATACCCGTAATAATATACATACGCTTGCTTAAGCTTTTGTCAAAAATGAACAAAAATGCATTTAAAAAGCAAAAAAACATTTGATTCCATACGGAAAGTGCGAGCTGTACTTTTTCCGTGAAATCAAGCGGTTTCAGAAACATATAGCGTATTTGAAATACGCCAAAGACGATAAGGGTGATTGATTAATTTAACCTTGAATTTAATCAACCTTATTACGTTTGTCGTGAACGACTGTCGTTTTTTGTAAAATATTAAAGTAAAAACCTTTAAAACATATACTAAAAAAAAAATTTCTTTCACTTACATACTTACATTTTTCAATTACTCAATTCTCTTTTAACGAAATAAACAAAAAATTGAAGAACTTTCCGTTAGTAAATACACTTGATAAGACGTAGCTACAAAAAATATTTGTTTTTAAAACAAATTGTTTAAAATACAGTACAATTATCGTATTATATAAAATGGAAAAGAACACAAAACAGGAAAATGTTTAATACAATTCAATTTGTATATTGAAAACAAAACTTTTGATTTTAAATATATATAGGTATATATATAAAAAAAAATTCATAATTTTTTTCCAGAAATTACCTAACATAAAATTGTATGCAATGTTGTTTTTATCTTTTTCAATTTTATATTAAAAACTTTAATTCGCGGATAATTAATGTTGGCGGTTTCAAAATTGTTATACCAAAGCAATCCAGACTTATTACGGTTCTCGTAAACGACTTAGGCCCAATTTCACAACCTATTGATAGCTAAAAGTGCCCTTTAAAAGGCCTTTTAAGGCCCAAATACATTGATCAAAATACTCATCAAGCATTGTGGTAGTATTAGTGAAAATGTGTTTGTATGTGTGACACCGACAACGCTTGATGAAAAATCAAAAAATTTAGATATGACGGCGAATATTGCTGGAAGCACACGTACACGTTTAATTCGCCGGCTGGACAAGCATTTGACAAGTGTATTTGGGCCTTTAAAGTGTTCCGTTATTAAAACTTTAATTTAAAGTGAGCGATAAAGTAAATTAAGGTTCATCCAACCTAGGGTAGGTAAAAAAAAAGTTAAGTTGTAATAATGGAACACTTTTTATATATTAAAGAACACATGTTGTGTATTACTTTTATCAATTAAAAAAAAAAAAAAAAAAAAATAGTCGTTTACGAGATCGAGAACTGTAATAAAGGCTGATTATGCATCTATATACCTACATATATATGTACATATAAAAAAAATTACAAATACATACATTTTTTTGCTATAATCGCAAGATATGATCTTGATATTGATTATTTTTTATTGTTTTTTATAAATTGGTTAACAAAAAAAAAAAACCCTTATTTAAATAATAAAATGAAAATAATAATTTAATATACCTATGTAGGTTTTAAAAAGTTTTTAAAGCATTAATTAAATTTCAGATTAAAATCACAATTACTAATAGGTACATACACTAGATATCTTTTATACTTACCCCATATGTTTTCTCGTCTGCTTCATTATTTTATGTTTCACTATACAATGCATATGAAGTTTTTTTTTTATACAGTTCACTTTTTTATACTGACCACATATTTGGTATTTACAACGTAAACCAGTTTGTGGACGTTTTTTTTTTTTTAATAAAGAGGTTTTTAAATTTACAAACCATTCCCAGAGCAAATCAAGAAGCTGATTGGTTTTTTTCTATTTTTAAACATATGTACATACATAGTTTATAAAGACAATTATGTATATACAAAAAGGTCCATTTTAAAATTGTTGTTTTTAAAAACTTTACATAAAAATTCTTTAACCTTTATGTGCTCGGGATTGTAACGTAAGTTGGCGGTCGGAAGTCTACGGCGCCTATTACGGTTTACAACTCAACTCAGTTGAGTTGTAATTTCTTAATTTTTGTATTATGGTTTATAACTTTGCTATTTTGCGGTGAACAAAAACATAACAAAAATTACAACTGATCACAACCAGTTGTCTTAATAACAACTCAACTGAGTTGAGTTGTAAACCATAATAGGGGCCTACATTTGTAGCAAATATGTATTTGTATGGAAAGCAAGTCAACATATAAAAAATAAAAAAAATAAAAAAAAAAAAACACAAGTACGCGGATTGTTATACTTGGATGCGTATTTATTAAGAAATTTTTATACAAAGTTAAGGTGAAATTTCATTCATGGTACAGCATTTACCCAAAGTATATGTGGTGGCATGTGTATCACATACGGGGTTTTTACACCAACTGCAAATCTTGCGTGTCGTTTTACGCTTTCCAACTTCACAATATATACAACGCACAGGGTGCATGGGCTGTTTGTCGTTAGAAATATCGGGCAAGTGGTTTATACTAGTGCCAGAAACAGGAGAACTACCAAGTGCCATTTTAATAGCCAGGCGTGTTGGAACATGGCCTAATACCCTTGGATTTGCAAGCCTTCGCAGGAACTTTCGTCGTTTGTCTGTTTGGTGGATGAGGTCGTTGTTCAATATGAATGACAACAATAAAAATTATTGCGAATTACGCAATAAAGTCAAATATGAAAGTTCACACATACATACATGCACAAACGTGCTCAAGAAAGCAGAATAATAAAAAAAAAAAAAAAAAAAATACACGTTTGACATTTCGCATTAAAAAAAAATTCGAGTTGAGTAAAGGCCCAACTATAATATGCTTAAGTTCGCTTAAGCAAATGGGCGAATACATGTAAATCATATATGTCAAACCATATTGAACTTAAGGAAACTTTTTGTTAAATTTTATGAATCTGTCATTTGCTTAAGCAAGGTGCGAAACAAATCACACTTTCCGTACGGAATCAAATGTTTTTTGGTTTTGTTTTTGTGTTTTTAAATGCATTTGAAAAGATTTTTGTTATTTTTTGACAGGAGCTTAAGCATATTATAGTTGGGCCTTAAGAGTGATGTGAAATACCATAAATCGTATATGTTGTCTACATTTGTAGACTTCTGGCCAGTACCCATGTTCTGTAACATTAGTGAGAGCTTTTCGCATCGAATAGATGTGAAACAAAATATTCCATCGTTTCTCGAAAAGTGAGAAGAAAGTGTGGCTGTAATTCATGTCGAAAACTATCAAAAGAGATTACGTCGTTACGTTATAAATGTCATAACATTACACTTGAAGCCAATGTGACATATTGCAGACGTTGAGAACGCCAGTAACACATATCGTGGACGGCGACCAAAATTTACTAAAATTGATAATTTTTCAACGACGGCGGCGAACAACCGTCGGTTATACCAAATAATGTAAAGTGCGACTTTAATGTTTGTTGTTTGCAAACGAGCTTTGAAAACATTCGTATATTTTATAAAAATGTTTAAAACAAAATAATTAAACAATAAAAAAAAAATGTGCAAGAACAAAATATTATCATAATTATTCTTTGTATTTTGCATTTTTAATTGCTTTTAGTGTTAAAATTTTTTTTTCGCCCCATTTTTATTCGTGAGTTTATTTGACAGTTTAAAGCGGGAACTTTTCGCACAAAAATGTTACAGACATTAAATTAGTTTTTTACGTGTAAATGGCCAAAACTGCTTAAATTGATTTTTAGGAAGAACTCAAATGAAATTTTTAGACCCTTTTGTTTTGACATTTTTTTTATTAAACTTTTTCTGCAAAAATGCTACAAATGTAAACTACCGAGCACATTAAGGTTAAATGTCCAGAAAAAAACCAATGGAAAACTCCATAATTTCGAAAAATGTTGTTTGTAAATAAAAAGGAATAAAAAATCTTTGCAGTAAATAGAAAATAATGATACGATATATTCAGCCTTATTAGGGTTGGCGTTATCGTAAACGACCATGACATTTTTTTCTATATATTAAAGCAACACCCAACCTGTGTTCTTTTATCTTAAAACAACTTAGTCGTTTAAGACAACAACAACAGTAAAAAGGCTGTTTATTATATATATTTCAAGAAAAAAATGTAAAATCTTTGCATAACATTGTAAGCCATTAATATTGACTAGAATCGTGATTTTCAAAATTCTGTTCAAAGTAAACGCATTTCTTGTTGAGCTATCTAAACAAGAGCGTAAAGCGTTTTTGTAAACATTCTATAGCGAATTTTTAAAATAAACCAAACTAGCGATCCGTCAAATAAGATTTTCCAGCCGGGTGGTATTGAATTCGCGTTCTAAAGCTTTGTTTTGTATAAATTGTATGAAAATAAGAAGTTTTGACATGAAAACAACGCTTGCCCCGATCTTATTCAGGTAGCTCAATAATTAATGTTTTTTTTAAAGCTGTTAGATTTTCTTCGCTCTCTTTCCATTCTAGACAATTTTCTATGCTGTAAGCTTTAATATATGTTCAAATTGGCTATTTACGACAAAGATTTTTTATGCAGTAAATGTATTAAACTCGCGCACGTTAATACTTTTTTTTTTTGTAACGCAAAACTGTTTAAAAATAAATTTATCTAAAACTAGTTTTTGTTTTATGTTTAAAAACCAGTGCCAAGTCTAGGTAATTTTACATCCATAAGATAGGATAACCTTCATTGACACATGCTTTTAAAGCAACAAGGAAGAAGAAGTAAGAAAACAAAGCGATTTTTTCTTTATAATTATATATATATATATATATATATATAGCTAACTGTTGTTTTAAAACACACATGAGTATTTTAGACACACATGTTTTCTTATCGCTTGGATTTATTACAATTCATCACCTTTTTTACATCTAAAAATATTTGTTTTTATTAAAGAAAGCCACAAAACATTTTAGATTTCACATGAAAAGACACTGGCGTCTAGCGCCTAGAGTTTTTCTGTTAAATGCAAAAAATGATTTGTGTGTTAAAAAAAATGTCAACCAACCTTGAGCTTCACTGTTTGCTGGATCTGCTGATGTATCCATATATGACGTATCAGAGAGCGGTTGTTGTTTCACAATAGCCTTTGAAGTGGTTGCTGTTGTTGCATTTTGCGTAGATGTCGTCGTGGTATTACCACCCGCTGCAGCAGCATCTTCGTTTTCGGTAAAGTAACTTTCATCATAGCGCATATCTCCATATGACTCGTCTTCAACATATGTTGCATCTTGTTCAGCCTGATCGACTTCACCTGATTCATCAGCATAGTCTGGTTCTGATTTCGTTGGCAAATCAATGGGCAAGTCAATGTACTCAGGTTCGCTGGTGTGTTGTTGTTGCGCTTGCTGTTGGTGGTGGTGTGTTTGATGCTGCTGCTGGTGATGTTGTTGACTTTGAGGTTTGCTATCAGTAACAACAGTTGTTTGTACGTTTATTTGATGCGTAGCAGATGTGGCATCTGAAGCCTCTAATGGATCAATTATACTCTTGGCGCGTTTAATATGCGGTACACTGCCTAAGCTAGTGCGTTGGGCGGGTCGTTTTTGGGTTACTACCGTTGTGGTGGTGGCCGCTGGCATACTAACGCTGGTAAGTTGATGTGTTTGAGGGTGTAGAGTTTGTTGCGTTAAATGTTGAGGCTGATGATGTTGCTGCTGCTGTTGTTGTTGCTGCTGAGGTTGGGTGGTAATAGTAGCTTGGGGTGGGTGTGTTGGCGCCGCTGTTTGTATGACTATTTGTGTAGTTTGTTTTGCGTCATCTCCAGAATCTTCGACCGTTTCTATCTTATATGAGCGGGCAGTTGATGTACGTTGCCGTACTCTAGGCGATGTTTGTATTTGTTGTTGTATCTGCGGCGTAGGTGTTGAGGGTTCTGGAGGTGTTTGAGATTGTGGTGGATCACTCTGTAAATAAAGACATTAATTAATTAATTTTTCATTGACAAGTGTTAGTTTGTTAGTTGTACATATCAAGGACCCTAAATAATAATTATGCTCATTTTTCAGGAACCAAAAAATTTACCACTTTTAAGAAATATTCTAAAAAACGTTGCTCATAATTATGTATAATGAAAATAAATATTTGATAAACATTACTATTATATTCAATTAATATCTTTTTACATTGGCTCATAACTATTATGATCGATAAATATTTCTCTTACAGATAACTATTACTAAAGACTTTTATTGTTTTTATTCACGATAATAATTATTTTGAATATTTTCTTGATATTAATAGTTTTATTTTTGCAGATTATGCATGTGTATTAATACATACACTTTAAAATTAGTTGTAACTGTTGTTATTTTTTGTTCATAACTTTTAAAAATAATAGGTAATATATCTATCGAAAAGTAATAGTTATGTTTGAGAAATAATTTTATTTGATGCCCATAATAGTTATCATCAATTTTTAAAAATAAAAATTTGAAATAATTATTCTTAATAAATAAAATATAAATTTTTTTCGCAACTATTCGCAATTTTTATCGAATAAAAGTTATAACTATTAAGTCCTTGGGTACATATCGTTCTATTGCTGAAACGACGTCATTTTACTCAAAGAATGAAGTTTTGGGGTTAGTGATGTAGAATTGTTTTCTTTATATTGTCTATTAAATTCATCTTTTAAGCTTTTTCCCATTTGGACAGAATGTCATTATTTTTTTTAAGTGGTACAGGAAATCAAAAATTTTAAACACGTTATTTCGAAACGAACTTTTTTTTTTGAGTTACGACGACATTGCAGCAAATTAGCGATATACATATATATACCTATATACACCGAAATTGTAAGAAAAAAATTTATACAAATTTTAATACTTACATCAGTTAAGCCTTTTATTTGCAAGGCCTCTGCAGTACTTATAAACGCTGGTAGGGCCTCCTGTTTAACATTCACCTCACCGCAATACATAAATTGGATAAGATCTTTCAAAGCCGTATGGCTAACATCTTTGAGAAATACTATAAATAAAATAAAAATATGTTTGTTTATCGTTTTAATTGATAAAACTAGTTTGAAACTTACCAAAGGCATGTTGATTGGCTGGCATTTGAGTGAACATTTTACGAAAATAGGGCGAACAGACAGACAGTACAAGACGATGAGCCTTGACAAATTGCCCCTCTGCCGCCAGCGTTACATCCACCAGGTCGCCACGGCATAACGATTCATGAAAACCGGCTGATAAGTTGCTATTAAAATTATTCCAGCACAACGAGAATTGCTCGTCGTCCGCCATATTGAATGGTAGCACTATTCACAGTAGCGTACCCTAGGCGTATATTATACACACACAATCAAACAAAAAAAATCAATACAAATTTATGTATTCAATACCCTAAGCAAGCGCTTTAAAGAAAAGAAAAATAAAATAGTAGAATATTAAAACGATAAGAATAAAAAAAAAAAAGTGTACGAAGAGAATTTTTAGGTCACAATTATGTTTTAATAACAAAAGGTGTTTTTTTTATCGGTTAAAAATAAACAAACCGCAAAAATAATGGGATTTTTTTTAATCAAATTTTAGTAATGTTTGTACGCATTCTTTTTTTTATCTTTAATTAAATGCCAAAAACATGATTAACTTACCTTATAAAATTTTCTAGTGCAGGAACAATTTTTTCTCTTTTCAAATATTTTTACAAAATATTTTTTAATGCTAAAACGCCGCCCGTCGCCGAAAAAACACTACCGTTTAAAATCGTAAACTGTTCACAAATGAGACGATGCCTAAATTTTTCGATATTCGTAGAAAATGTGTGTATCCGTAAGCAAATATTTTAGAAGCTTCCTTCTGATTGGCCACTTGCATAAGAGTTGCATTCAGAGCAGAGTTGTAATCTCATAGCAAAAATTCCCTTTTTCAGAGTTGTATTAAAGTAAACTGCACTACCAGAAAAGGTATCGTCGATAAGACAGGTTTGATAAGAATTTCTTGTCGGTAGCACGTTGTATCGGTAGTACCGTCATAATTTTGGTTACCCTACCCTACTACATGCAAGTAGTGTACACGTATTATCCAGGGCTGTCAAATGTGGCGACTTTGAAACGTGTTTGGCGGTGGGATTTTTCATTTGTCGACTGGCGTTTTTTTTACGACTTATATTATTTCTAGTTCTGAGCTAGTCTATCAGTGACGGAGTCGCGGCTTCGATTTCCGCCAGAGACTCTGGCCTCCCGCAGACAAGCGTAGAGCTTCGCGGGATTATTTAACCCATATCGTCAAAATGTTCGATTTTTCGAACAATAAATTTTACGCGTTTTTATAAATTTTTTTATTTTTTTTAGGTAAGACAAAGAACTAATTTTTTTAAACAATTATATATTGTAAGTGCTTAGCTACAAATAAAAAATTAAAGTTATTACCCACTTCACTCCTTGTATAACTAGGGGGAAGAAAAATCCTTAATTTTGGCATAATTTTAAAAACTAAAACTCTGTATAAAATATAAAAAAAAATGAAAAAAGTAGAAATGTAGTTCCATTGAAAAACGATTAAACTTTTAACAACAGCAAAAACATTTCCGTGTTTTACAATTGTGTTTTTGTTATTTGACTTTAAAAAGCAGTGTTCGATTTTTCGAACACTGGGCACTATTTAGCACTTTTGTTTTTTCTCTGAAAGGCTAACTAATCATCGCAAATTACCATAATATAAATTTGTCACTCATTTGAACAAACGGAAACATATTTATTTTGTTTTTGCTGATCAATAAAAAGTTTATGCACAATCACCGTTCTGTGAGAAATGTTTTTCGTGCGATTCGAGGAACTTACGGTGCGCATAATGAAACCACTATTGCAAACATCAATCGCAATATTGAGTCCTAGTTTACATTGGTGGATGATACTCGACCGGTTAGACCACACCCAGCACGTAGTGAAGTAAATAAAGCAGCTTCTCATTGGTCCAAATTTTTACAAAATTGAGAAAAATCAGAGCACTCAGGGGATGACCCCTACTAATGCATTTCATTGGGTTGGAACTAGGAAAAAATGTTATAGGAAGGAGAGAAGAGGTAGTAGTGCCTGTGAACATTCGACTAGAATTTATTTATGTTGACAGTGAGAGGGAAGACTCCAGCAGGAATTTTAATCCACATACGAACAGTCCGACCAAAAAACGATTTACCGGCTTATCGACCACAAAAGGATGGGCTCTTGAGGAAAAACGTGTATTACGAACAAACGTACGGGTTTCGGTCTCGGCGTATCAATCATGTCCTGACTCATAGCACCAACATCGGACACGCTTGGTCCATAAGCAAATGATTACGAATGGCAAAGGTTGCTGTCATTTGCCAAAGAGTAGATAGGGTTGGAATTTTGATATAGGAGGTCATTTAGAAAAATAGGAAATATAAATAGTAAAAGAAAGAACGGAGCCGTGCGGCAGCCCTGAATTAGTTTGGAACTCGTTTGACGAAACTCCATCTATAACAACTCGTATAGTGCGATCTCTGAGAAAACTCGATAAAAATCGAGAGAAATTATCACCGACACCAAATGAAACAAGTTTTGACAAGAGTGCACCATGTCAGACTCTGTCAAACGTCTTGGAAATATCTTAAGCAATTCCCTTACTTTCGCCAAAACAGAACAGTTCCATATTTCCGATAACAGGGACAGTAGGTCTCCAGTAGAGCAACCTGAAAATCAAGCGCATGGTCTCGGTGAGATCTGGTTTCAACAAGACGGTGCTACGAGCCATACATTTTGGTGAGCACATAATTTCATGATTTGCTATGGTAAATTGTCTACCTAGATCGTGTGACATCACACCGTAGACTATTTTCTCTGTGGATATGTGGGATCTTCAGGAATAAGTCAGCTATGATTGACGCTTTGGAAGCTAACATTACTCCTGTTATCCGCGAGATACCAGTCGCTATGATCGCATGAGTCGCCCAAAATTGGACCTTCCGAATGGACCACCTCAGACAAAGTCATGGCCAACATTACCATGATATCATTTACATATAGTTAATGCCATAAATTATTCTTTTAACCGATAATAAAAATTTCAAGTTCACTTTCAAATTTATGTGTTTTATTTTACATTTTAGTTTAAAACTCACGATGAATAACCCGATATATCTATTAACCCGGTCCTGTGCGAGACACATAATCGAGGTTCAACTGTATATTTTTAATTTTAATAAATCCCTTGTTCTATTTTTCTTTAACTAAATAAAATTAATTAGTTTCAGTTTATAAAAAACTTAGGTTTTCTATATTTACAATCTATAGGAGCAATAAAACAAAAATGCTTAATAGTGGCCAATGTTCGATTAATCGAACACCATTTTTCTCAAAAACAAAAAATTGAAAAAAAATTTGAGTTCAGATTCGTGTTTTCTAGTCCCAAATTATCCATCAACCAAGTTTTATAAAGTTACTCGAAAAAAAAAATCGCAGGGACGAAATGGGTTAAGGAAACAAATCGGTTAATGCATTTTTCAATGTTATTTTCTTACTTTTTCGAACAAAACTTTTATTTACGAAATTGTTTTGTTTATACAGGACCAAATAAACCACACAAGCGGTTGTTTGTATGAAAATCAAAAATTTTAAATATTCATAAAAACATCCTGTTGTTTTGTCAGGCCCTTTAAAGTAAGAACTGTTACTTTTATGTGCAAGTCAGTTTTGCTTTAAATTAAAATTATTTAAAGTAGAAAGAAAAACAAAATAGACCGTCAAATGATAAAAATGCTTCATCCATAGACAAGGCGAATTCATTTTTCAGGTGGCGTTGAAAGCGCAGCTGTGCTACTTTTTTTTTCTTAAGGCCATTTTACACGGTAATATTTTGTATTACGACTTGTCGAATAATTATGTAGAATGAGAAAAATCTTATCATGTAAAAGCAAAATGTATTGAGTAAGTGAGAATACGGATACAAAATCTGACAAGCGGTCGGTAAATGCTTTTTTTCTAAACCATTTTAGAAACTTATGTATTCTCATCACACCAGAGGTGTATTTTAACGGAGTATATTTAAGGTGGTAGCATTTTTATGCAATTACAAAAACAACTAAAATCAACTCAGGAAATTTTCATGTTGTTTTTGTAAAAATTTAAAACTGCAACCATCTGTTTTTTTGTTATTATTTTTGATTTTACTTATACCATCCGTGTAAACATGAATTATACTTACAAAAGATTTTTATTTTTTTCTTTTAAACACGGAGAGAATTTCATAATATTTTGATTCTACAAAGTCGTAATACATTGTATTACCGTGTAAACTAGCCTTTAATTAGGGAGAGAAACGTCAAAAGTTGCTTGTGTTATTGACATATCGATCAACGAAAGGAACAAAAAAAAAAAATACATTGTTGTGTTTTTGGTGTTGTTACTTGTTGTAGTATCGACACCATCGTTTACATGAATTCGCCTTGATACATAAATTAAATTTTTATATAAAAATAAAATTTCCCTTTAAAAGGTATTTGGCCCGTTTAAATCGCCACGTTGGCCCAAAACAAAAAAACTCAAAATGCATTACTGAAGTCTGGCAATTATTGCCGTGTTATATGTAAAATTATTTTGATAACACAAGATCAAGGCGAAATCATAAAGGTGACATTTTCGAGTCATCTGTTTATTGTTTATTTCTTTGTGTGTATACTGAATGTCAAGCTTTGTTTACATTTTGTAAAAAACAAAATTAGTTAAAATTTAAAATTCAATAAAAATCTAAATACTTGAAAAAATAACTTATTTATTTTTTATAAAACAAAAAAGTGAATATAAACACAAGGATTTAAAAAGGCGTAAGGAATAAGTGGAGCAACATTAAATTTGCAATACAGGAAAAAGATTACCCTTCTAAAACAATTGTGTATATTTTATAAACAAAAAAATTCCCTTTTCTACTTTATTCCCATCTACTGTAATATGGACCATGTTATAAGAAATTAACATGCAGTGCTGCCAACAACTGCATGATGTAAACTTTTCTATAGTTTACAGTATTACACATTGGTAGCCCTGATGGTGTCCATTATTAATTGTTTATTTAAAAGTGAAAGTTTGTGAAATTTGTGAAAAAAATGTTAACAAATTAAAAATACCAAGTAAATACTTATATTTAATAATAGCAAATAAAGACTACAGGGCACGCCATAAAAGGCGATTAGTAAAAAATGAAAAATGCTTAAACAACCGCTTTAGTGTACTCCATACTGTAATGACATGGAGTACTTTTAAGACTAACCTACTTAAGTACTCCATGGAGTAGTTTAGGGACTACTTCGGTGGGTTATATGGTCCCCTCCTAGGACATCGCAATGTTAAATGGACCACTTTTTACCCATATATTTGGAGTAGTTTTGGAGTACTCCTACTCCTTTATGGACTACTCTTTACATGCATGTATGGACTTGTCTCGTTATCTGCAGGGTATTTTCAACAAATAATTTTGACATTCACTCTAACTTTTTACAAAAACAAAATACATCGTATTTAAAAAAAAGGGATAGCTAGCATAACGCCAAGGTATATTTATAGCAGGTAGTCTCGGAAAGCCAGCTGTTTATTTTTATTTGCTTGTTTCGTGATACGAACTGTCAAATGTTGCATAGTAAACAAGTTTTTTGTCTTTATATAAAAAAAAAATAAAAAAAATATTTTTTAATACTTTTAATTATATAATAATTTAATAATTATCACTTTATTTTATTTAACATCCATTTTTATTTTGTTTTTTTCTCTGTTTTGATTTTTTTTGAGAACTAGTTCAGATAAACTAACGATAATTGTTATCAAAATTGGAGATGATAGTACATTTTTCCTGTTTCGCAGCATGTTTCAAAATGAAACGACCTGTTTCGCACTCATAATTTTGTATGGCACAACATGTTGTTTTAATCATGTTTGGTGCGCGAAACAGGAATGGGAGAGCGAAACAAGAACATTGCTGCCCGTGTGAACATGGTATAAATGTCACAATTATGCTATTATTAAAATTAAAGGTAATTCGTGTTTTCGAGTTTAAAATACATACAAAATAATTCTGTTAAAATAAATTTATTATTGGATAGGTTATTCAAACGTTATTTTTGTATTCTTTTTTTACAAAATATTGTTACGAAAGTAACTTTAGTTAAGAATAAGTTGTAATTATTAGTTGAATTTATTAGTTATCTTGTATTTATTAGTTAACTTGTTTTAATTAGTAATTTTATTAGTTTACATTGTTATTAAAAATTGTTATAATTTAGTACACTTCAATCCCAATGTGCAGAAAGACCTAGAAATTACCGTTAAAAAAAAGCTTCAGTATAAGAGGTAAAATTATGTAAACATTAGCGCTGCCATACATCAAATTAAAGTGTGGTGAATAAGTAAAGCCTCGAACCTTCGAAAAACATTTCGAATGTTCTAGACAACCAAATTGCTGTATAAATACTAGCGGCGACTAGCGTAATTAATTCATTCTTAGTTCAGACTTTGTCAATAACGTATAACGCGGAAGAAATTATAGTTGGTAATAAATAAAAGCTATAAATTACGGTTTGTTATTGTGACTTTGTACTAAATAAAGTTGTGTAAAGTGTTTGTGTTTTATTTATTTTATTAAAGTTGCAATAAAGAACTCGAAACGGTTTATTATAAAGGAAATAAACCAAAACGTTATTGAAAGGCAGTAACGTAACAATATGTTTAGTACTTCTTCTGAAGTAATTTTTGTATTTGACTTTTTCATTTTCAATACCTAAAAGGGTGAAATTTGAAAATCGTTCTTGAAAAATTGCACTGCGTAACCATAGTTGGGGGTAGTGCACTAAATATTGATTTAAATCAGCAGTGCACTATCACTAAATAAAACTGCAAAGAAATTTGCCCCAGTTCAACGATTTCGAACGTTAACGTTCGCATGAAAAATTACATTTAAAACAAAAAAAAAATTCGACAATTGGTTTTTGTTTTAAATGTTATTTTCTATGCGAACGTTAACGTTCGAAATCGTTGAACAGGCTGTTAGTTTGCACTCTTTTTTTACCAGCTTTAGTGATGATTGTTATTTTTCAACTACCACTAACAAATTTTTAGTGATATTGCAAATTTTTTCACTATCACTAAACGCAGATTGAATGCAAAAATCTGCACTCAATTCAAATAGTGCAAAATTTGGACTTGCAATCAAAAAAGCTGCATACAAATATTGTATCACTAAAATCTAAAAAATGTAACTTTGTATGTGCATGGCTTTTGATTTTTTTTGGAGGATATGCATAAGCAAAGAACATTAAACAAAATGAAATTTTGTCAATAACGGTATAATTATTGGCTTTAATCATGAAAAAACAAGTTTTTGATTTTGAATTTAGTGCAACATTTTTAGTTGCACTCAAATGAGTGAAGAAAAAAAAGTTGCAATAAACTGATGATTGCTTTTTTTTAAATCAAACAAATTTTTTTGAATGAAAATTTTTTAACATCACTATCACTTTGGAGAACCAAAATTAACTCAATGTGACTGGTGGAGAACCATATATAACTCAGACGTTTTACTGGTGGAGTACCAAGGAAATAACTCAGACGTTTACTGGTGGAGACCAAAATACTCTGGAGCGGATTCTGGAAGCTCTCGCCTTCCTATACGAAGGCTTAGGTCGAACGAGGTTTTGTGGTTGAAGCTCCAAAAAATTGTGTGATACCCTGGCATTATAACTTAAATAGTTCGCCAAAAACTTTTAGTTTTAAGCAAAATAAAAAAAAAAAAAAAAAATTATTTTGGAATCACAAAAAATTTTTTTTTAATACAACAAAACTTAATGCAAATAATGAAAAGTATTACGATTCACATCGTAGTATAGGTATTCTTTACTAGAAAATTTATGATTTGGAATCCCATATGAAGGGCACCTGCTTCATTTCATTAATCAAAAACCAAGCTTTTACCTCTTTTTAGTCAAAGAAAAAAATATACATGAGGAATGTCAATCAGAAAAAAGGGTTTATTTACATATTGTATTTCTTGATATTTCTCGCATTTGTTGTTTCATTCAGTCAATCCTTAAATAAATCCAATAAAAAATAGCAAGTATCATAAGGGCTAAAGTACTAGTGCTTCGGCTTTCATAGAATCACGATCAATTTGCAAAACGGTTTTGTAATTAAAAATGAATTCGTCAGCGCCTCCCAAATCGAATTAAAAAAATTATTTGCCGCTTTAGATAATGGAAGGTTTTCGAATCGGTATTCGATATTAGAAATTATGGTCCTTCCAATAATCAACTAAAGGAATATCAATAGGTAGATCGAGAAATTGGCTTTAACGATAAGTTGATTCTATATAAAAATCTTTATAAAAAGAGTTTCCTTTTTATCTTCTCGTAACTTGCATTGCTTCCAATGATATATATTATTTTCCTTTGTAAAGCTTTCAATATCGCTCCAAATTTTGTTAAGTTATTACATTAGGGAAATAACTTTTTAAAAATTTGTAAATGGCAATATCCATAGTATGATTATTTTGTTTTATACACTAAGAAAAAATTTCGTTAAACGTAAACACTTATATAAAAGAAATGTATTAAGGAATATTCAATCGGCTATTTAAAATATCAATACTCTTACAACAAATGTCGCACAAAAACAGTAATAAACAGGAATAATTCTGGGGTGGGAAAAATCGGGTTTGTGGTGGGTAAAACCCCCCTAGCTACGCCAATGATTATTGCTAACATAAAATGTCAAATTTGGTTGTCAATTGAAAAAAAGGAGCAAAAAAGAAAAAAGAAAAAAAAGAAGCAAATTGTGTGGGAAAGAAATTAAGTTTATGAAATGGTAGCAAATTGTTATTGAAGTAAAATCATTAAATTAAAGAATTAAATAAACACTAAAATAAAATTGCAAAAATTATTTTTATTAATATAATTTTTTTCTTATTTGATGTTTGTTATTTAAGTTTTTATTAAATTGTTTAAGCTTTAGTTCTTTTTAATATAAAAATTTTAATTATCATAGTAATTTTAGGGAGCAAAAAATTTTATATTAACAAGATTTTGTTTGTCGTGCTTAATTCCCAATTTTTATTCGTGATAAAAACACTGAAATTTATTGTTGATGGGATGAGCTATTCCTATGCGCATTTCACTGGTTGCTTAGGCCAGATCATCAGGAAACTTCATCCAAAATGTACCAAATTTCATAAAATTATCTTTAAAATTGCGACCTGTACTTTGTGCACAAAGTTACATGGACAGCCAGCCAGCCGGACAGACATCGTTAGATCGACTGGGTCTCGGACCAATATTTTAAGGTTTTACACACATCTCCACTATTGTGGTGTGGGTATAAAAATATCTGTTAAAGAAATAAGGAATATGTGGCGAGAAGGGCTTGTGACTGATAAATAAAGCCTTCTATTAGGCCTCTTTACTCATTCTAGTTACCACTGGGATAACACATAAAAACATGTATATATGAATAATAAAATACATACACATTCATATATGTACATTAGGGAAATAACTTTTTAACATCTGCTTAAAATATCAAAATTAGCATGGCACAGTTCGATAGAGCATAAAAAACTATAATATTTATTTTTTCGTTTAGGTCTAAATAGTTCACACACCAACCGCGATGAAGTTTTGAAAATTTTTAATTTTATTTTTGGTTAAGAAAAATTAATAACATTGTTACGTTACTGCCTTTCAATAACGTTTTGGTTTATTTCCTTTATATAATAAAATATAAAATAAATAAACACAACACTTTAATGTATAACACTTATATATTAAGAACTTAGTCACTTTAACAACCGTAATTTACAGATTTTATTCACAAACACTATTGTGATCAAAACACTTAAATGTTTATAATTTTCTCCGCGTCATGCGTTTCAACTTGACAAAGTCTGAACTAATACTCTTTTTTGATGCTAGCCGCCGCAAGTATTTATTGTTACTGTAATTCGGCCGTCTAGAACATTCGAAATGTTTTTCGAAGGTTCGAGGCTTTACTATTCAACACTTTAACGTCTATTATGTTTTATGGCGGCACTTATGTACATAATTTCACCACTTATACTGAAGCTTTTTTAACGGTCATTTCGAGGGCTTTCTGCACATTGGGATTGAAGTGTGCTAAAGAATAACAATTTTTGAATAACAATGAAAGCCACTAAAATTACCTTTAAATACAAAAAAAAAACTAATAAATGCAAGATAAATAATAATTACAACTAATTCTTAACTAAAGTTACTTTCGTAACAATATGTTTATTTAAAACCAAAAATAGCTCAAGTATGAAATATCATTAATATTTAGAGATGGTAAGAGATTTTTTAGCAAACCAAAACGTATCTTTATCCTTTTTTTAACGAAAAAAAAATATAAATGAATCAAAAACAGCGTATTAAATTATGAATATTCAATATTGCATTGGTTAGAAAAACCAATTGGTGCGTGAATTTTTTTGAGAAAAATTACAAAAGATTATAATTTTCGTGGTTACTAGGACATGGTTGACCACATAGTACTATGCCAAAAAATTGGTTATATCCTAATGCACATATGTATATAAATATATGTTTCTTTTTTTAACATTTTTTTTATGTATTAAAATTTGTATTGCTTGATCCAATATATATTACCTGTGCTTTTGTTTTACCTCTCCTTAATCCTTAATAAAGAGGTATTTTTTTTTTTTTTTGGTTTGGTTGGTATAAATTGTTGTACCAGTTTACCGATATAATTAAAATACCGATACCGAAATGAAGAATAGTTTAATACCGATACCGAAATTCGTTTCGGTTTCCAACCTTGGTTGTAAGTGCCGGTTCACACAAGTCAAACTTGACGTATGGGATATATATGTTATTTAACAATCATTCTTATAAAATCTATACAAAAAGTAAAGGGCATATTCTTTAGTACCGATTCCTAAACACCCTTCAGATTTTATCATCAAAGTAAATTATTAATATTTTCTGAAGCACAACATAAATGTTTTACATATTGTGCTTTTAGCTTTATGTAAACCTTTATCAATAATGAAATTAACCCACAGCTACAGCTTGTGATATCTTTATATTTATTTCATTCATTGGAAGGGTTTCTCAAGGAATGGCTGCTACCCCCACTTTTTTTTTAACACCAAAAGCTTCTTGTTGGATATTAATTAAAAACAAAATAACAGTGCGCTCGGGATAACGTCAACACTTTTTTATGAACATTGTCTATTCTAAAACGTCAACCTAACCTCAAAGGCCTGAAACGTCAACTCTGAATAAAGCCACATTTAAGCTTTAGTAACAATCAGGGTTGTTAGATGTGACGATTTTTCGTCATTTTGACGACTTTTTGAGAAAATACAGTAAAATGACGATTTACGATTTTTTACTAAAAGTAATAGTACTATGACGATTTTCTGGCACCAATAAAACACTTACAAGAATTATTTACAATTATATTGGGAACAGTCCAAAACGTAAAAATCAATTTTTCGAAATACAAAAATTATTGGAAATTAAAAAAAAAAAAAATTCTTCCCCCATCACAAACCAGGTGGCTTTCATTAGAAGTAATTCGAATTCTACAACTATATGACTGCCATCGATACTGCCAAAAATATTTGGTCCGCTTTTTTAAAATTGGTTAAATCCGCTTTGCGTTTTTATGATTTCGATTTGAGTCGCTACACTATTGCATTTTTTCGCTGAATTTTTCTTTTATCGTGTTAAAAGGCGAATTCCCATTTAATTCTGTTAGGTAAGTTATTATAAGTATAATTGCGTGTTAGGAAGTAAGAAATTGGTTCTTAATCAGAAGTTGTGTAGAAAAATGAATGCAAAGAGAAGAAAATGCATTTGTTTGGAACTAAAATTGGACGTAATAAAACGCTTCAAGTCAAGTAAAAAGACCGTTTATATAAACAGAAACCGTGGTTTAGCACCTTCAACAGTAAAAACAATTTGCAATAGTGAAAGCGCTAAATATTTATCATTTAAAGAAAGCTCGAGTTAACAGCAAATATGGATAAATGAAACAAATAAATTTTTGTTATGTTTTTATGAAAATATATTTTTTCTTATGTATTTCTTTTCAAAAGATACATATGTATATTTCAGCCCACTTGCTGATATAAATATAATAAAACTTAACCATTTCACTTTCTTTACCATAAATAGAATTTCTTGCTAAAAATTATTATTTAGAAAAAAGCCTAACAACCCTGTTTACAATTAAAATACATATGTACACTCATTGTATTTAATAAGTTCCCAATTTTGTGGTTATCCTTTTAGAATATAGCATAAAAAAGTTCTATTGTAAATGTAATTGCATATTGATCTTTTTTATACCCTTCACCCCAGGTGGTGAATAGGGTATATGTATATAAGTTTGTCATTCCGTTTGTAATTTCTATAATATTGTTACGTTACTGCCTTTCAATAACGTTTTGGTTTATTTCCTTTATAATAAACCGTTTCGAGTTCTTTATTGCAACTTTAATAAAATAAATAAAACACAAACACTTTAAAAACTGTTTACAATTTACTCAACTCTATTTAGTACTAAGTCTTTTTAACAACCGAAATTTATAGCTTTTATTCGCAACCAACTATAATTTTCTCAGCGTTACACGTTATTGACAAAGTCTGAACTTAGAATGATTTTATTACGCTAGTCGCCGCTAGTATTTATACAGCAATTTGGTTGTCTAGAACATTCGAAATGTTTTTCGAAGGTTCGAGGCTTTACTATTCACCACACTTTAATTTGATTTATGGCAGCGCTAATGTTTACATAATTTTACCTCTTATACTGAAGCTTTTTTAACGGTCATTTCTAGGGCCTTCTGCACATTGGGATTAAAGTGTACTAAATTATAACAATTTTTAATAACAATGTAAACTAATAAAATTACTAATAAATACAAGTTAACTAATAAATACAAGATAACTAAAAATTCAACTAATTCTTAACTAATAATTACAACTAATTCTTAACTAAAGTTACTTTCGTAACAATATTGATGTTAGACCCTATAAAGTATATATATTCTGGGTCCTTATGAGGAGCGAAGTTGATTTAACGATGTCCGTCTGTCCGTTAATATGGATTTTCCGAAGACCCCATATATTATGGGGGCCAGGTTATTATACATTTATGCCACGTATGGTCCGGAATTGTTTGCTATTGAAATTCAGCAAGATCGGTCCACAAATGGCTGCGATATGAGTAACAAACCACAACTGCCTCAAATTTTTTGCTTTAAAGGTCCAATCAAAGACTATAAATATATAAAGATGTGCCACTGCCATACATTGTACGGCCAGTGCTAAATTTGTCGAATGGCAGTGCTACTACTGCCACTTTGATTTTTAGAGAACTCTGAGAGTAATAACACTATGCTAGTTGAAAAAACTGACAAGTCGGGCACATGGCGTTTTAACATAATTCGGGGACGCTGAATTCAGTGGTGCCCGCGGTTTTTTCAGATTGGCTCTGGTTTTCGATATATACCGTTATTTCGAAAATGGAGGAGGTTGCTCAATGTAACTCAAAAACGGTTTAGTTTATTGAAATTACTAAAAAAAACCGAAATTCCGCAATAAAATTTCATTTCAGAAAAGTAAAACTCTTTTTCTAATATGAATAGCCGTTATTGAAACATAATTTTTTTTTTGAAAAAAAATTAATTTTTTTATCAAAATTTCGAAATTTTTGTTTTTTAAAAATTTATACAAAATTAAAAAATGCAGCTAGGCTTTTAATTTTTTGCAGACTTATAAACTTATAACAAAACAAGCCATAAATGATTAAAATCTGTTTGCAACTTTTGATTTTATTCACAAAAGTCGACAAATTTTTCATTAATTTAAGAATTTCCCTTAGGGGGCTCCCATACAAATATTGCGTTTTATGAAATTCTTAAATTAATTAAAATTTGTCGACTTTTGTGAATAAAATGAAAAGTTGCAAGCAGATTTTAATCATTTATGGCTTGTTTTGTTTGTAGCTTCGTTTTTTATAAGTCTGCAAAAAATTAGAAGCCTAGCATTTTTTAATTTTTTATGAATATTTAAAAAACAAAAATTTCGAAATTTTGATAAAAAAATTAATTTTTTTTTTCAAAAAAAAATTATGTTTCAATAACGACGAAAAAAAGTTTTACTTTTCTGAAATGAAATTTTATTGCGGAATTTCGGTTTTTTTAGTAATTTCAATAAACTAAACCGTTTTTGAGTTACGCGAATATATGTTGAGCAACCTCCTCCATTTTCGAAATAACGGTATATCTCGAAAGCCAGAGCCAATCTGAAAAAACCGCGGGCACCACTGGATTCAGCGTCCCCGAATTATGTTAAAACGCCATGTGCCCGGCTTGTCACGAAAAAAAAGTGTCAATTTCATGCACAGTGTAATTATTACTCTTAGAGAACTTTTAATTCTCATCTATCAGCGTATATGTGCGTGCACGCATGTGTGTATGACAATTTAATAATATGTGTGTATGTACATACATATAAACAAACTAAGTCTTGTTTTGCTCGTTGAAGACACATTTAAGTAATAAAAGAAGTTTTGTTTTCATGCAATTTATGTGCAACTAACTTACGTAAAACCAAATGTGACCGAATTGTAATTGTAGGGTAAGAATATGTGTTTTATTGTTGTACAGATGAAAATATCGATATATTTTTCGCACCGAAGTTTAAATACTGTTATTATCCAAATTTAAAGAATGGTAATTTTTCTAAAAAGATAATTATCTTGGCATTGCCACAAATTAAACTGCCTTTTCAAACTCACAATTTTTGTAATTGTGTTGGTAATAAAAAACTCACAAGTATTGTTAATGTGAATTGGATGATAATCAAAATACTTTTGATTTTCATTAAAATTTTTCGCCTGTAATTTCTTTAAATTTGATATATTTTTTGTTTAAAAATGTATGACAAAGTTTTATTTAAAATTTTTTATATTGAAATTGTATTATTTAACAAATCATTTAATTATTTCCGACGAAAAATCCAATTTTATTTATTATTACAACAAAGTATTATTACAAATTATGAAAATAAATCAGGCTTTGGAAGTTTGTGTGCTCCTTCCGTCTTACTTTTTGAAGTTTGTAAAATTCTTATAAAGGTCTGCAAAAATATTTTTACAAGATAAAGTTCAGTTTGTGCTTTGTTGTGAAACGGACGTGTATTTTCAACCCCGCATACGATTTTAATTTATTATTAATTAAATTTGATTTTGGAATATAAATACTAAGCGAATGGACGCTAGAAAATATATGATATTTTTTATTTAAATTATTTAACATAAAAGTGAACAATTAAAACGAAAAATTAAATAAAGATAAATAAAGCAAAAATATATACATATGTACGTATGAATGTTCATACATGTGTATGTATACATATTCTGTGCACAAACATTTTAGTTTAAATTTCTTTTTTTTTTGGCGTTGTTGTAAAATACAATAAATAATAAAAACATTAAAAGCACAGTAAAACGGTGAAAAACAAAAACAATTTCTTGCATGAGTAAAAACAATGTAACAACAATAAAATTAAATGATAGAAATGCTTATGTTACAGTGCATGCCAACGAAAATAATGTTGAAATAAATAAAACAAAACAAAACAATATTAACTACCTAACGGCTAAGCCAATTTTTCGTACACGTTCCCTCTCACCCTCTTTATTCAAAAAACTAAAAATAGACTTGGTAACAAGTGTTGCCAGGCCAACAAGTATTGCCGCTACGTCAAAAATAAATTTAGTGGGAAATGATACCATGAACCAAAACACTAATGCAATGGAAAACCCCCCTGTAAAAAGTTGCCAAAAGCCTCAAGTCCAAGTTGGTATGGACAGGTATATAACAGTCCTTAAGCGGGGTCGCAGCCCTACCTCTTCAGCTGTTGCTTCGGCATCAAAAGTGCCATCTTTTGACAAAATAAATTCCCAAAATCGCTTTGCAATTCTGGAGGATGAATCCTCTGAAGCACCAAACGTCATAAGATCGTCCAAGCCTCCCCCGATATATCTTAGGGAGCATAACTCAAATGATCTAATAAAGAGTTTAATTTCGTTGATTGGTGAAAATTCGTTTTATGTAGCCGCAATAAAGAGAGGTAGCATAAATGAAACGAAAATTCAAGTGTAGGGGGATGTAAGAAAAGATAAACTCACTGTTTATTGTTGTTGTTTTGTTTAAGCTTTGATATTGGTACGAGTAAGACTTTGAGTGTTTAAAACTTTTATTCGCTTTAGGATTTTATTCGTATAATATTTTTAGCTTTTCTAAAATCTTAGGAAAAGGTTTCCTGATGAGCTGGCCTAAGCAACCAGTGAAATGCGCATAGAAGCTAGCTTTCCCTCAACAATAAATTTCAGTGTATTTATCAAATGTGATAAATTGGGAATTTAGCACGTCATACAGAAATCGTATTAATGATAAATTTTGTATTCCCGTAAATAACTTTGATAATGAAAATGATTTTCGCAAAATTATTAACAAATTTGAGGCACTTAAAAAAAGTTTTTATACATACCAACTCAAGAGCAGTTAAGGTCTCCAGGTGGTGATTAAGGGAATTGATTCATGCGTAGACCCAGAGGAAATTAAAACTTTCTTAGAAGAAAAAGGCTTCAAGATAAAACACGTGGTAAATATTAGAAATAGAGACAAAAATCCACAACCACTATTTCGAGTAGAATTAGAGCCCGGCGACATTAAGTTAAAAAAAAACGAAACGCATCCCATTTATAGTTTAAAATATATTCTATACAGAAAAATCACAATTGAGGAGCCGCACAATAAAAATGGACCTGTTCAGTGCTTAAACTGCCAAGAATTTGGCCATACAAAGGCATACTGCTACTTACCCCCTGTTTGCGTTGTATGTGGTGAGCTACACGGTACAGTTTCTTGCGATAAGTCTAAAACCGACCCCAACGTAAAAAAATGTAGCAACTGTGGCGGTAATCACACTGCCAATTATAGACGATGCCCTGTATATAATATCGTCAAGCAGACGGTTGGACCGAAAACAAATGCCCCTCAAATGCAGGTTGCAAATCAAGTTATCACAAATGCAATTCAAGCCCCCCAGTTTAGTAATAACAGAACCTCTTATGCTAACGTCCTAAAATCAAACCATGAGCCAATGCAAGGTGCCTCGCCAAGTAATGATGAAACTCCAGTTTCTAATTTAAGTCGTTTAGAAAAAACCATGGAAACATTAGTGCAAACAGTAAATAATTTTACGAACACAATGGGTAATATGATGCAGGAAATTCTTAGAATGCAATCAATGTTATTGCAAGCTGTACTTAACAAGCCATGAACTGTTTAAAAATTTGTTTTTGGAACGCAAACGGCATCCGCCAACATAAAAATGAACTAGAATACTTTCTTAAAAATAAACAAATTGATGTCATGATGGTTTCTGAAACTCATTTGACTTCAAAAAATACGTTTAAAATAAATGGTTATATACTATATGATACAAAGGACCCTCGAGATAGAGCTTGTGGAGGTTCTGCCATTTTAATAAAAACCAGAGTCAAACACTACCTAATGGGTGATCATCGTGAAGATTATCTTCAAGCAACAAACATTTGCGTTGAAGAATTAAATAGAAACGTAGTAATCTCATCGTTATACTCCCCACCTAGATATTCAATATCAGAAGGCCAATATTATAAATATTTTAAATCATTAGGACCCTGTTTCCTGGCCGCTGGCGATTATAACGCTAAACATACCTTCTGGGGGTCCCGACTTATAACACCAAAGGGTCGTGTTCTATTTAATACTATTACTAAAATGGATTTGAATGTGATAGCGAGCGGACAACCAACATATTGGCCTACTGATCAGCAAAAAATACCAGATGTCATCGATTTTGGCGTGGTTAAAAACATCCCCTTAGAAACGATTTATGTTGAAGCTTCCTTAGAATTATCTTCCGACCACACACCAACAATTGTTACTTTAATGAACCCCAATAGAACTGTATCTCCAACTGGTTACTTAGCGACGCCAGCTACACAAATCAATTGGCTAAAATATAAAAAATATCTCAGCACCCATTGCACAGAAAATATTCCGCTTAGTACACCGGAATACGTAGATCGCGCTATTCTTAATTTTGACAGTTTTCTGAAGCTAGCTGTACAACATTCCAGTATTACCCCAAAAAAAACTAAAAATATTAAAATTTATTCCACAGATGTTGAGCGTCTCCTGTCAGAAAAAAGAAGAGCCCGAAGAGAGTGGCAATTGCACAGATCCCCTCAACTTAAGAGTTTGTTAAAAGAGTGTACAAGAAGGCTAAGAAAGTTACTACAGACACAGAAAACGGATTCTCTACAAAAATATCTTAAGGAACTTGATGCAACTCCGCAATCAGACTACTCATTATGGCGTGCAGCTAAAAATCTTAATAGGCCAGTTGTCTCTAAGCCACCATTAAGTAACTTGAACGGAAGTTGGGCAAGAAATGATAACGAAAAGGGAAATCTGTTTGTTAATCATTTAAAAAACGTATTTACCCCAAATATATCTCACGATACTGCGGTCGAGTTACCACCTGTTCCTGCTAGAGCAGCTATTCCCCTCAGATTTGAGATAAGAGAAATCGAACAGGCTATTTGTGACTTAAACACTAAGAAGGCACCTGGTATTGATAAAATCAGTAATAAAATGCTTTTAGAGCTACCTCGCACAGCAAAGAAAATTATTCTTTTTATTTTTAATGCTATTTTACGCCTTGAATACTATCCTCAAAAATGGAAGGTTTCCTTAGTTACCATGATACCAAAGCCAGGTAAAGATCATACAAAAGTTGAGTCATATAGGCCTATTAGCTTATTATCAAATATGTCAAAGCTGTTTGAGAAATTATTAGTTTCAAAATTAACACCGATTTTAAGTGAAAATAGATGTATTCCAAACCATCAGTTCGGATTTCGAAGAAAACACAGCACAATCGAACAGACTCATCGAATAGTAAATGTCATAAGAAAGGCATTTGAAGAAAAAAAATATTGCTCAGCACTCTTCATCGATGTTTCGCAAGCTTTTGATAAAGTCTGGCATGAAGGCTTATTACATAAATTGAAGCAAAATTTACCAGCAAACACACACAAGCTGCTAGAAAGCTACTTAGTCGGTCGTCAATTTATTATTAAAGAAGGAAATTTCTTAAGTTCACCTCAGCCCATTGGCGCTGGAGTCCCACAAGGCAGCATCCTGGGCCCTCTATTATATTTAATTTATACTTCGGACATGCCAACAAGCAACTACACCCAAACTTCAACATTTGCAGACGATACAGCATTTCTAAGCGTCCACGAAAACCGTTATGAAGCATCTCGTTACTTACAGCATCATATATTTCAACTAGAAATTTGGTTAAGACAATGGAGGATAATGGTCAATGAGCAAAAATGCGTGCATATAACATTCACCTTGCGCCGGGAATCTTGCCCCCATATAACAATCAACAATCAAATAATTCCTCAACATTCGCATGTAAAATATCTCGGTATACATCTGGATCGGCGATTAACGTGGAAATGCCATATAGAGGCAAAATTAACTCAAATGAAATTAAAAGCCATTCAAATTCATTGGCTTATTGGTAGAAACTCTGTCCTTAGTCTCGACTGCAAACTTCTTCTTTACAACTCCATCTTAAAGCCAATCTGGTGCTATGGTATTCAGTTATGGGGCACTGCCTCGGCCTCTAATATAGAAAAAATTCAAAGGCGCCAAAATAAAATTCTTCGAATAATCACAGCTGCCCCTTGGTATGTAAAAAACTCAAATATTCACAGGGATCTCAATGTTCCATTAGTCAAAACTATGATTACGAAATATGCAGTAAAATACTTAAAAAGGCTCGAATTGCATCCAAACCCACTAGCACGAAATATTTTAAATGATAGCGGCCACACTCGCTTAAGAAGAAGAGACACTGCAGCACTTATCCAATTAGATGAGCGACAAACACCTAGATAAGTGAACAGAACCCGTGATGAAGAAAATTTTTGTCTGGCACTGGCAGGACATAAACTAAAGTATTAGGTTAAGATTTGATTAATTATTGTTAGTTCATATTTAAATGTATGAAGATTCAATAAATAATATTGAGAAAAAAAAAAAAAAAAACAAGATAAAGCAATTAAAATAATAAAATCTTTATTGTTGAGTACTGCGTAAATTATACCAAAATTTAAATATATTCTTTTTGCTTTGCGCAGAATAACGTATGTACATTAGGGCCATAACTTTTTCTCACTTTTTGCGAATATCAAAAACGGCTTAGTATTGTCGTGTAGAACATAAAAAGTTATTAATAACAAATTTGATAATTTTTTCGGATTGTTAAAAAAGTTCACGCAGGGATCGGGTTGAAGTTTAAAAACAACCATTTTATCTCACGGAAATATTAAAAAATATACACCTGATATTTGTATATATTCCTATACGTATAACTTAAATGCTATTTTGGAATTTATCCACTGCTTTAGATTTAAAAATTTTCCTAGGTTTACAATTCATCGCGGTTCAAAAATTTTTGGAAGGTTGTAGAAATTTGCTTCCCTGCGTGAGGTTTTTTTTTCGCAAAACGACAAAAATATTCTTGGCGACTCTGTGGCACTATGCCAAAAATTTGGTTGTATTCTAATGTACATACATATAAGCACAGGATGGAGATATTGATTACTGTTTATGGAGATGTGATTTACTAATCCTTATATTATTACGGAAGCATTACACATGGAAAAAAATTTAAATACCTACAAATCATTGATTAACATCGATTAATAAAAAGTTAAAATTTTTAACCATTACACTTGTGAAGAGCTCATAAGTAAAATTAATATTGTTACGAAAGTAACTTTAGTTAAGAATTAGTTGTAATTATTAGTTAATAATTAGTTGAATTTATTAGTTATCTTGTATTTATTAGTTAACTTGTATTTATTAGTAATTTTATTAGTTTACATTGTTATTAAAAATTGTTATAATTTAGTACACTTTAATCCCAATGTGCAGAAAGCCCTAGAAATGACCGTTAAAAAAAGCTTCATCAGTATAAGAGGTAAAATTATGTAAACATTAGCGCTGCCATACATCAAATTAAAGTGTGGTGAATAAATAGTAAAGCCTCGAACCTTCGAAAAAACATTTCGAATGTTCTAGACCACCAAATTGCTGTATAAATACTAGCGGCGACTAGCGTAATTAGATCATTCTTAGTTCAGACTTTGTCAATAACGTATAACGCTGAGAAAATTATAGTTGGTTGTGAATAAAAGCTATAAATTACGGTTGTTAAAAAAGACTTTGTACTAAATAAAGTTGTGTTAATTGTAAACAGTGTTAAAAGTGGTTGTGTTTTATTTATTTTATTAAAGTTGCAATAAAGAACTCGAAACGGTTTATTATAAAGGAAATAAACCAAAACGTTATTGAAAGGCAGTAACGTAACAATTGGTGTCAGAAGTGAAATTGCATAAATAAAATAAATAGATTAATAAAAGTGAAAAAAAAAAAAATTATAAAATAAAAAAAAATAAAAAAAAAATAACAAGAAGACAGCAATGAAATTTGAAGAGCTTAAAGTAGAACAGCTCAAGAAAGAATTGGGCAAGTTGGATCTGCCAACTGCAGGTAATAAAGCAGAGCTGCAGAAGAGACTAATAGATGAATTCGAGCTACGCAATATGGACATTGTGAGCTACGAATTTGAGGATAAAGAAGACATAGAGGTATGTACTCGTACAGTTGCTAGCGGTATGGACTTAAATACAATGTTTACCGCTATGATGGAGCAAATGAAGAAAATGTCAGAAGAAAATTCTAGAAAAATTGACGAAAATTCTAGAGCGATGTTAGCTGAAACTTCTAGAAAAATGGACGATAATTCCAAAAGCATGGTACAGATGATCAAAGAAAATTCGAGTGATATTCTAGCTGAAACTTCTAGAAAAATAGATGAAACTTCTAGAAATGTAGAAAAAATGGTAAAGGAGAATTCAGTTACCATATTAGATGAAATTCAAGAGCATTCTAGAATAACAATCGAGAAACTTCAGGAGATTTCCAGTGAGATGAACGAAAGAGTAAACGAAATGGAAATAGAATTTAATCAGAAGCTGTCTGATGTAAAAACTCAAGTCACATTCAATGCCAGGAAGCAGCAGTGCGAGTTATTCCAGAAGTTTCTAGTAGAATAAAGGCCCCTTGCTTTGACGGTAGTGTTCCATTAAATGTTTTCAAGTTCCAGTTCAATACAGTTGCTAACAGAAATGCATGGAACAGTGAGGAAAAAGCAATCGAGCTAATTCTTGCTTTAAAGGGGACTGCGGCTGAAGTGCTTGAAAGTGTACCAGTAAGTAGCAGAAACAATTATGATGAAATTATGGTAGCACTGCAACGCAAGTATGGTGGTGAACACAAAAAGGAAATCTACAAAATGGAGTTGCGTGGCAGAGTGCAAAAGGCAAACGAAACCTTACAGGACTTCGCACTGGAGATTGAGCGGTTGGTACAGCTTACATACCCTGGTGAGAATCACCCATTGTTGGACAGCTTCAAAACAGAAGCATTCATTAACGGTATAAGAGATGCTGATGTCAAGTATGCGGTGTGTGCATCATTGAAGTCAACGTTTGCAGAAACAGTTTCATTTGCCCTGGCTCAGGAAACCGCAAGAATAGTTGCAAAGCAGAAGTCGTTTAGGGTGCAAAGGCTCGATGTTATAGCAGATGATGATAGAGACATCATGAATGAATTAAAGCGACTTACAGAAGAAGTTTTGCGGGTATTAAATGAGAAGCTGGGCAGAAACAAACTAAAATGCTATAACTGCGGAAAGGTTGGGCACATACAGCGTGACTGCAAAGCACCAAGAAAACGTTCAAGATCTGCTTCACCGCCCAGAGACAACCAGCGGGGTAATCATCAGTCATCACAGGAGTCGCCGTTAAGTATGGAGGGAGTGCTACCTTTCGCATCTGAGGACTCGATAATAAATTTAGTAGTGCCAAAGAGTAACAAAAATATTACGACATTTGGCTACATCGATGGTAAAAAGCGCATTTTGACTATCGACACTGGTGCAGGATTCTCGATAATAAGGCCTGACTTGGTTAAAGGAGCTGTCGAACCACTAAGCGGAGTGAGCTTGCGAACAGCTACAGGTGAGCCTGCTACTGTCTATGGGAAAACACGTGTGGTGTTAAGAATTGCCGATATTGTCGCTTTTCATGAGTTTATTGTGGCCGACATTGTAGACGAAGTACTGATTGGCGCAGATTTTATGATAAGTCATAATATAAGTCTGAATATGGGAAAGCAAATAATGTATTTGTGTGATTATGAAATACCCCTGGATGTTGGGTATGAAAGTGAGGCTCGTGTGGGACAGCCTCTCGAATGTACTCGTCAGGAATCGTCAGTTCACAGAAAAGTTGAAAAGCGAGAAAATGTGGTTGCTCAGGTAAGACAGCTTAGCAGATTGGAAGCCAGGCACTGTACGGAGGCAGATAGGAGGGAATGCGTCAGTGAGGGTCGCTCGTTGAAGGTAGCGCCCAGTAAAGATTGGATAACGGCGCAAAATAGAGAGCCCGTATCGGCCAAGGTTATAAGGGCCAATAGTATAGGTGGAAGTCAAAATTTTAAAGGAAACTGCCCAAAGCGTGTGGCGGCCAGGAGCACAGCAAATAGAGGTTGTGCGTCGCTTCCACAGTGCAGTTGTAATGCACTACCTATACCCGAGGATAAGCATGTATCTTCAATGGAGCGGAGAAATCTGTACGACCATAGAAAGTCCGTGCGTGGCCGTAGTAAGTTGTGCATATATGATCGGCCGGGGAATTCCGAAGGATCTAAGAAAGGCCAGTTGGTTTTGCCAATGAATCAACCACCAGAGGAGGGATTAGTTGCCAAGCCACATATACACTGGAATGGGCCATATAAGGTGATAAGGAAATTAAATGATGTTGTAAACCAAATACGGAAATATAAAAGGCCAAGGGCCAAAATGAAAGTTTTTCATTTGGAATGATTAACCCCTTATGGAAGAGGTGATTCTGAGCCTATTCGGGACGAACAGGCTTAAGTGAGGGGCAGTGTTACGAAAGTAACTTTAGTTAAGAATTAGTTGTAATTATTAGTTAATAATTAGTTGAATTTATTAGTTATCTTGTATTTATTAGTTAACTTGTATTTATTAGTAATTTTATTAGTTTACATTGTTATTAAAAATTGTTATAATTTAGTACACTTTAATCCCAATGTGCAGAAAGCCCTAGAAATGACCGTTAAAAAAAGCTTCATCAGTATAAGAGGTAAAATTATGTAAACATTAGCGCTGCCATACATCAAATTAAAGTGTGGTGAATAAATAGTAAAGCCTCGAACCTTCGAAAAACATTTCGAATGTTCTAGACCACCAAATTGCTGTATAAATACTAGCGGCGACTAGCGTAATTAGATCATTCTTAGTTCAGACTTTGTCAATAACGTATAACGCTGAGAAAATTATAGTTGGTTGTGAATAAAAGCTAAAAATTACGGTTGTTAAAAAAGACTTTGTACTAAATAAAGTTGTGTTAATTGTAAACAGTGTTAAAAGTGGTTGTGTTTTATTTATTTTATTAAAGTTGCAATAAAGAACTCGAAACGGTTTATTATAAAGGAAATAAACCAAAACGTTATTGAAAGGCAGTAACGTAACAATATATAGGGTAGGAAATAGCAAGATTTTTTTTATTGTATACCACGATAAAGAAGAGTATATTTAAAATATGGGACTCCGGTATTATACCACATTTATAGATAAGTCAACGAAATAAACTGCAATTAAATTACAGATGTTAATCCTTCTAGGGATAAAAATATGTTGCCAAACATATATCTTATATATAAATATGGAAGCAACTTTTTTCAAGTTGATGTTTAAGTATCTTATCGTCCACCGATTTTAATGAAACTCATATCGTTTTAAAGGTATTTTTGTGTAGATATGCACAAAATATATTTTTGGAATTAAAGTGGTTGAAAAGCGCTTTAACTTATCTTGCAGGCACACGTACAAGGATGTACGTTCTTTTAAAATGTGTACGTTTTTGTTGTATAACGCCACCGGGCGATCGAGTGGACAGTTGACTAGAAAAATTAAACTATTCATTTCTTAGTTCTTTGATACGGTTTGTAACTTCAAAAAAAAAACTTAGGTTAATGTGGATATAATGCTTATAATTTGGTTTTCTCTTGATTGTTCTTGTCGCTGATAGATGGAAAATACTGTTACGTTACTGCCTTTCAATAACGTTTTGGTTTATTTCCTTTATAATAAACCGTTTCGAGTTCTTTATTGCAACATTAATAAAATAAATAAAACACAAACACTTTAAACGCTGTTTACAATTTACACAACTTTATTTAGTACAAAGTCACTCTAACAAACCGTAATTTATAGCTTTTATTTATTACCAACTATAATTTCTTCCGCGTTATACGTTATTGACAAAGTCTGAACTAAGAATGATTTCATTACGCTAGTCGCCGCTAGTATTTATACTGCAATTTGGTTGTCTAGAACATTCGAAATGTTTTTCGAAGGTTCGAGGCTTTACTATTCACCACACTTTTATTTGATTTATGGCAGCACTTATGTTTACATAATTTTACCTCTTATACTGAAGCTTTTTTAACGATCATTTCTAGGGCTCTCTGCACATTGGGATTGAAGTGTACTAAATTATAACAATTTTTAATAACAATGTAAACTAGTAAAATTACTTATGAATACAAGACAACTAATAAATACAAGATAATTAATAAATACAACAAATTCTTAACTAATAATTACAACTAATTCTTAACTAAAGTTACTTTCGTAACAATATGTTAAATGTGCTTATATAGCTAAACGGACTATAACGTAAATACTTTCTATTAAATTTCCTTATGGCGCAAAAATAAAGATTAAATGGACTATATCGCTACTGTGACTAAAACGGAAATGACTATAATTGAAAAGAACTGTATAAAACAATGAAAAATTTAGGAAAATATATACCATAACATAATTTTTTTTTGCAGGATGCTCTATAGGTATTCATTTTATTTTTTAAATTCGTAAAATTTTTTAAGCGTTTTTATTTGACTTTTTGAATTAAAATTTTGTGTGTTGTTTTAAAAATTCCACTAGAGCCCATTAAAATGTAATTCGTATCCACATTTGACTTACAATAGTATTTTCCTATCGTCTCACACACTCCCTAAGAATAAACACTCGTTTTATACATACAATACACTCATAATAAGTACATACATAATAAAATTGTCTAAAAAATTGAATTTTAGTTTGGTGCGAGCCGATATAGTTTCAGGTTTACAACAATAAAACACATATTCTTACCCTACGTAAGTGACAATCGGTCGCATTGTCACTTACGTAGGTTATTTGCACAATAATTGTTTGAAATCAAAACGAAATCAATTAAAAAAAAACAACAAAAACCATGGTTTTTGAAAATGGATTTGAATGGTTTTAAAAAGCAATTACCTTGAAGATTTTGTATTGTATCTGAAAGAGAATACATACAAAAATATACATAAATATGTTGGTTATTGAATGATATTTTTTGTTTATTTAGTCTTACTGTTTATTTGCTTAAAATGTTCTTCAAAATATTTGCCACAATTTTGGCATGGCTCCGTCTTTTTCTGATCTGTAATATAATTCATTAATACAAGTTATTAACAAAAAACTTTTTACGTGATTTTTACTTACATGTAGCTATGGGTTTTAATCCAAGTGTATGGCGACTAATTTGTAGAAGAGACATCTACATAAATATTTTTATAATGTTAATTTTGTGCAAAAGTGAATAGTTTATATTTTAGAATGCGGTTGTTTGAAACTTTTATTACATACAACCATGCAAAAGTGGTACTAACAGATATTTGTTTTGAAATGGAAACCCTGAGAATTTCAACTCAATATTTTCAATGTTGAAAAGTTCTTCATCACCCAAATCATTCTGAATAACTACACAAGTACCCAAAACATCAGCTGAATTAAAGGCTCCTGAAAAAAGCTCGCAATATTTTGAAATCGGCGACCCACTACTGACACCGGACAAGTTAATGAGAAACCAGTAATTTGAATTGGTTTGATGGCGCAAAAATTGTTAGGGCAAATAGGAGAAAAAAAATATTCATGAGTTTGAACGCTAACAATAACCCCATTTTTTTTTTTTATTAATTTTTAGGGTTTTCTGTTCAATATGAATTTGTTGTAAAATATTTGAAGGCTTTTTGACATATTTTTTAAATTTTTGGAGATAATTTTCAAATGGGTAACAGGAAAAATACTTTCGCACATTCACTTATGTGCAAAATACTATGCACATTGTAAGATAAGCTGTCTTCTCCAAAAACCAAATGGAAGTTTTCCACGAATAGTCCAATAAGGACTTGAGCATTTTCCCCATTTTTTTCATATGTTCTCGGGCAAGATAACATTCGGGTAGCACAATGAAGCAGAATGAATTCATAGTAGAAATCTTCATGAACTCTGTCCTTTAAGACCAGTATACCTGTATAAAATAAAAATTGCCGGAACTTAGTGGCTTTCCAGTTATATAGCTCTTCCAATTCTCTCGGATATCTTGAAAATTCTTTTGGAGTGTATTTTTTTAATGCCTTTAAGTGTGTAGAAATATCCTCTTTAACTCGTTTACAGATTTTAAAGTTAGTTTTATCCGTATATAATCGCACTAACATTTTCTTTACAACCCCGAGATCTATCAAATGCATCGGGTCAAGGGGAACTTGAGTTATCATACCAAGGCCAAGCTCTTCAAACGGTGATTTATTTGAACGAAATTTTATTTGGTGATGGTTGGGGTACTTCCTTGATGTAAAATCGCTATCAGATATAAGTTCACCTGAAACTGAAGAGTAAGTGAGCACATTCCTGGTATTCTTGCCAATTTGAGTACATTTCGTGCAACCGTATGATGAAGTGTAACCAACAATTCCACAAGCGAAAGCTTTAGCTGGGGTATCACAAATCAGACCCCTCATTTCGAATGTTAATACTTTATTATTAATATGCAAACCATTATCAATTAATTCTTTTAATTCCGTAACAAAATCACACAGAAAACTAGTTATGTCATGGGGTTTACTCTTGCCGACATAGATACCAATAGGAAAAAAAAATTTCGGGGAAATTAAAGATTTTGGCCAAAATTGGCCACAATTGAGTTCTCGAGCTTTTAAACAACGGCAAGCCATCAATATTTACATCTATACTTATTTTTTGGCAATCACTTATAATGCTTGAGACTTTTAGTAATTGCTTTTTTACACAAAAATGGCAATAAAAACCCGGAGACACATTTTTTAAAGATAATTTTTCACGTGTTTTAACAAAAGCGTTTGCACTTAAAGGCGCTTTAATATTCTCTTCAACTAAAATTTTTAGCAAGTCTTGAAAACAATCGCGGGATGGCTTGTATTTAAAATACCATTTACCAAGCATTTCTTTTAATGTTTGTTTTACCACAAATTTTTCACTGGGAATGTTATCAACACTATCAATCTGACTAATAGGTTCACTAGTGCTTGGTAAGTCAACAGATGGGCTTATGGATTCCGAATCTGCAACATTGCACGGTGTAAGTTTTGTGGTATACAAAATTCTTTCTTTTTTAAAAAGTCTCCTCAAATGTCTTTTACTTGCACCTTTCATGTTTGTTTTGTAATAAATATAAAAACAACCACACACAATAATATTAAATTAATTTCAAATAAATATAAAACACTTTAAACCTTTTGAATATATCACAAACTGTTTATATTTTTAATTATTTATTTAATTTTAACAATTTTTCAATTTTAACAAAAAATTTTTAATCGAAAAGATTACACGCGGGATGTCAAATGCCTAAGACGTTAACTAAAGTCGACGGCGCTCAAAATTAGACGGCGTCGGTGGCCGTTAGCTGATTCAATATGAATGAAGCCGATATTTTAAGACATTATCAAAAATTATTTTGTTGAAAGAATACAAAAGTTACTAATAAAAAAATAGTAATAATTTAGTCTTCATATGTTAGTTTCTATAAATATACATATAAAAACGATATTAAGGCCGATTGTTACAAACTTAACATTTTTAAAAATAATGACAATAACAAAGTTGTTATAATGCAAAACTATAAGTAATGCTATGTTTCCACTTCGATTTGAATCATCTGTCGAAATCGAAAAATTGTATAAAATAACCATTTAATTTTTTAATTATACTATAACCTGGCCATAACGGATTACCAATTTCTACTCCGTATATTTTAATAATAAATTAAATCTTTTGTGGGCCTTGGAGCCGTTTGTTTGCCAATCTACTTAAAATATACTACACAGTGTTTGTATACACTTTGGTTAATGTAAATTTTGCATTGCGTAGTAGTTGGCTTTAAGTTAGTCTATACAAGCTAACTTAAAGTTGTTTTTTTTTGTAGTTAGCTACTCATTTGACGGCAGGGCAGTTTCAACGAAAAAAAAAACACATACACACACACTTTGGCTGGCAAAAACAGTAAACGTGTGTTTGTAAATTTTTTTAAGCCCGATAGAACTTGAAATTGTAAAAAATAACACAAAAAATTAAATTGTGATCAAAATTTTTTTTTTATTCGAAAGATCAATACGTGACATTAACATTTGAAAATGATTTCGGGCATATGGGCACCGCGGCTGTTCTTGACGAAGCGCATTCTGGACGTCCAATTTTGGGCCACTTATTCGAGCACTGCTGGCCGTATGTCACGAATAACACGAACAATGCTGGCCTCCAAGGCGTCAATTGTTGCTGGTTTATCAGCATAAACCAGTGACTTCACGTAGCCCCACAGGAAATAATCGAGAGGTGTCAAATCGCACGACCTTGGAGGCCAATTGACAGGTCCATTTCTCGAAATCAACTTATCGCCAAATTTTGATTTCAATAAGTCGATGGTTGCGTTCGCCGTATGGCACGTAGCGCCATCCTGTTGAAACCACATCTCCTCCGGATCAATGTCATCCATATTTTCAAACAAAAAATCATTGATCATGGTGCGGTAACGATCTCCATTGACCGTAACGCGAGCTCCGGCCTCATTTTTAAAGAAATAAGGTCCGATGATGCCACCAGCGTGAAAACCGCACCAAACGGTGCATTTTTCTGGATGTAATGGAGTCTGCAGGGTCTCTTGTGGATTGGTCTCGCTCCATATGCGGCAATTTTGCTTATTAACAAACCCGTTAAGCCAAAAATGCGCAATATAAGTTGCGCGAATCGACGACTGATTTTCAAAATAAATTTGGATAATTTCGTAGCGTTGTTCAAGCGTGAGTCTATTCATGATGATTTGTCAGAGTATACTGAAACGATAAAAAAAAAATATTTTATCAAAATTTAATTTTTTGTGTTACTTTTTACGATTTAAAGTTCTATCTAGCTTAAAAAAACACCCTTTATTAATGCATGTGGTTTCTTGCTCTCTTTAGTTCTCTGAATGTGAGCACGAACAGCGTTGCCACGACCAAAAAAAATTTGTAACCAAAATGTAAAATTAAAGCATTGATGCCCAAAGTAGTAGTATTGGTGAGAGTGACGAAATAACACTGGAAGAAATCCACTTGCTATTCATTTTATTTAGTCGTCAACGAGATTGCGACGAAAGCACATCTGTGACGGGTGTTGTCATTTTTTTTCTGTTTCTTTGTTTAACAAAAGGGAAATTTAAAATTAATGAATGTACATATTTAAGTAATACTCTTGGTGAATGTATTTATTTTAGTAATACTCTTGATGAATGTATTGATAGGTATATATATATCTATAATACATACATATATAATTTATATAAGCGGACATCTGGATAGTATGATATATTTCGAAATAAAAAGATTTTTCGAAGTGTTTATAAATTTTCCCTCAATTAATCATTGTTCAATTTGCAATTATATCTTATAAATTTTAAATTGTTTTTCTTTTTCTTCCCCCTGCAAATAATTCATGTCTTTGTGAACATCTTCAAAATGTTTTTTAAAATTATATTTCTTAGTTTTTTTAAATGTCTTATGACAAATAAGACATTGCATGTCATCAAAAGCATTTTGTAACATAAAATAATTTTCGACTGACATCATTAATAAATCGCAATAATTTCAATTTATGTGTTAACTCACAGCAGTCTCGATGACGATTAAAATGTAAAATACCACACAAAAGTTCTGCAAGTGTAGTTTGTCTCTCCCACTCAACATGCTGATTTCCTATTGGTTGATTGACGATCAAACAAAAGAGCGTAAGTATACGTGTGAGTTTAATTTGCTGATATCAGCCACTACTGGGCATCTTTGAATTAAAGTAACCAAAAGCAAAAAAAAGGAACCAAAACTATTTTGTATCAAAAGTATTATTTAATTCGCACTTCAGATTAAAATTATGTATGTCTAAAGAAGAAACGGTGTTTTTTTTTGTATCTTGTAAGCTCATAAACCACTGGACCAATTTTTAAAGTTTTAACAGTTTATTATCCATGGTCTGGAAAGAAACAATAGGCTATATATTCTTTCGAAACTTTTAGTGGAAGTGGCACGTCCTATATAAAGTTAACACTTATTTTCGTAAATTTTTAAAACTTTTTGAGCTAGATCTTTCAATCTGTTTTATAAACAGCTTTGACAAGTAAAACTTTTATCGTCTTGCTGTGCGTTATAGTATCAAAGGCAAAAATATGCGGTAGATCTTCAAATTATTTACCTTATATGGTTAAGTTGATAGTCTGTTAAAGTTTAAGCTTCTAAAGATGCACAAATACCACACAAATTTTTAAGGGTCAACAAAGCGGAGCGGGTAGTTCTTGTTTCAAAACAAAAAATTGGTTATTTTTATGTTGAAAAAAAGTAACCAAAATGGAAAAAAGTACACATTGAATAAAAAAGTAACCAATTTTGGTTAAAAGTAACCAAAACGGCAACGCTGAGCACGAAGGTTTTGCTTTCTTGTTACATCCCCCCCATATCAATAAGAAGCTCAACGTTTTAGTACATTTCAAATGTACTAGGTGCAACATCTTTATATATTTATAGTCTTTGATTTTATAGCCAGAAATTCTAATAGACTTAGTAGATACATACGGTTTCAACCATGTCTCAGAAACCGCAATCAAATTAAAGTTTGTATCCATAATATTACGAAACTCTTCAAATTTACAAGAGTTCGAAGAAGGGCGAATGCTTTGACAATTAATATGGGATATTTTCAATGCATTCGGGAAGCTTCGCAAAATTGTCTTGAGATAAAAACTACCACTAGTTATTGGACCAATATTACTGTCGAGTATTAACAAATTAACGACAAGTCAACAAAATAATATTTATTTATACAAATAAAGTTCTTTTTTTGTTAAATTTAAAGATAGCTGACATTTTACACAAGACTATTCAGGCACAGCGCTGCCAGATTAAATTTTTTATTTTATAAGTTAATTGAAATGTATATTGAACAAAAAAATTAAGACTTAACTTTAGAAATGGATTATAAAATCAGTCGAAATTCATCACACCTGCTAAAAACGACAGTTTTGAAAACGATCGTTTTTCATCACATAGATGATTAATTTGAAGTGTTAGTCTGGGTTCACACTATGAAAGTTTACTTTAAAAAAGCATGTTCTTTTCCCCTCTCACCAATAAACTTAGACTTTTTGAAGGAAAACTTTCAAAGTGGGAACCCAGACTTAAACTTCAAATTAATCAGGTAAGTGATGAAAAACGGTCGTTTTCAAAACAGATGGTTCCTTAAGATTCCATCCAAAGGATTGGGAAATATTAAAAAAAGAAATAATAAAAATTATTAAAATAACAACTGTGGCCTCGAGCTTATCAGCTAATATAGGATTTATAAATTAATTCTAAAAAGACAGAAAAAATTAATAACCAACTTTAATTAACGTATTTGTTAGAAAATTTGTACTATTAATTAAATTTCGTTCTGGGCTTCCGCCTGCAAAAAAAATTGATCATGTCGAACAATTGGTTTCTATTTTAACAATGTATTTTATATTTTTATTTTTTATATATAAAATATTTAGATAACACAAAATTCAAAGAACAATATTGAAAACTAATTGTAAAGTAAAATATTTTAAAGTATTTATAATACAACAAAAAAAAAAAAATTAAATCACATTATAATTTTTATTTTCAATTAAGGCAAATTAATTGGAACTATTAAAAAATTGCTTGAAACAGCATTATGGAATTTATTGAAAAAATGTTGGTGAAAATTTTTTCTGTGTACCGAAAAATGTAAAATCAACCTTGTTTTCGAAGATTTTACGTTGATTTTTTTCTGTGTGTAACGGATGCCTTTCTTAAAATTTGCTGTATAATAATATTATTTAAATAAAAAATTATAAATTCAATGACTTAAAAATTTTGTTTTTAAACGCTTTTTATATATCATATTTTACAGTTCCCCAAGACAAAACGTCGTCCGAAAGTTTAGTGCTCTATATGCCATTTTGACGATTTTGATTTAAGTATGCCACTTTAGGTTTTCGACCCCAAATTTTTCAAATCTGCAATCCGTTTTTGGCTATCTCATCTGGTGGCTGAGATAAATCGTGTCCATTTTGTTCTATAACCTTCAAAACAAAAATGTTTTCTGAAATTTTGCACTATCAGGCCTGTTCTGAAAATCACTTTAACTCAAATCACGTGATTTCAAATCACATGTGCCTACTAAAATCACACGTGTGATATTTAATCGTCCCGTTTTTGTGTGTTTTGGTGTGATCTTCAATTGCAGAAAGCAAACCGAGAAACACAACAACGGTATGACTTTCAGAACACCACAAAATCATACGTGTGATTTCAAAAGCACGTGATTTGAAATCACGTGATTTTCAGAACAGGCCCGTACACACAGAAAACAAATTGGTTGGGAAACGGTTGCAGTAATAAAATATTGATCAAGTTACATGATTTATTATTGCAACTATTAAAAATGTATAGTTCTAACTGATTTTTAAATCTCTTGATTATTAAAACATTATTCTAACTGAAATATGATTCCTTCAATTATTTTATTAGTTATGATAACTAATTTAATTTAGTTCCAAAAATTAGTACAAATGGTTAGAATCACAACCGAATTTAATATACGGCAATACTGAATAATGGTCATTGCAATTAATAATTTAATTTCGTCAATAAATTTTGTAATATAAATGGTGATTCATTTATTGCAGCTAATTATTGATTGTTGTAATAGTTTCAATTCGAGTACAACAAATGAAAATATAATTATTCGGAATTCACAACCAAAAAATAGTTAAAAGCCCCAATTACTTACTAAATTTTCTGTCAAAACATTTGATAGATTAAAATATTTTTTAATTTTATATTTTAAAATTATCTTTGCCGTAAAAAATGGAAAATGTGCAAAAGCTTAATAAATAGGGGTAAGTAATTTACGTATTCTTATAGGTATGAACATATGCACGTACATATGTATGTATGTATGTATTATTTTTTTTATACTCTGCAAATTATATTGGACTATTTGATCCATTTTGATCCTGGGCTGCTCCAATGTAATGCAAGTATGGACCATGGTATAATTCAGAAGAGTTTAGAGTGAAACGACATGTCTTCGTTTTTTAACGACATGTTTTCGTTTTGAAACGATTTCAAAGCAAATCCTCTGGAGTATACCATGGAGTAGTTTTAAGACTTCTCGTTTGTAATGTAAGCTGGATGGGCCCTAGGACATCGTACTGTAAAATAAGCCATTTTTCTATTTACTTTTCTATTCTATTTACTTTGGACAAGTCCTTGCCCCTTATGGGCTACATTTGACCGGTTCAAAAAATATATATTGATAACGACAATCAAATCTCTGGTTATGAACACCAATTATGTGTTAATTCAGTTGCAGCTAGTAGTAGGGAAATGGGGAGGCAGCATTTTTTTCCCATATACCACAGAGGGAGCATTTAGCTTTTCACTGAAAGCAGCAAAAATTCTGCTTCCCCATTCATTTTTTCCCATATACCACAGAGGGAGCATTTTGCTTTTTTTGATTTAAAGCAGCAAATAATTCTGCCTGTTTTTGCTCCCAATGTATTTTCCGTTAGGAGGAATTTTGAATATAATCAAAATTAAAAAAATTGTTGAGTATTTTTTAAATATAAAAGAGAGTAATATTAAGGTGATCGCGTTATATTTTCTTCAATAAAGAGAAATTTGCGAAGTTCTACGTATAAGTTCTATGTATAAAGAAATTGTTTGAGTATTTTAAAATAAGAGAGAGTAATATGTAATATAGTTTAAATATTCAACATATATAAGTATATAAATTAACTCAATTTGTACTCTAACCTAAGCAAGAATGCCATTAATGGTAAATATTTTCTATATAATAAAGGTTTATTTAATTATTCATTATTATTATTATTATTTTTTTCTTGTTTGTTTTCAGATGTATAAAAAAATTGTAAATATTGCCCAAGGTATTAGGCCCGAGTATATTAGAATAGATGATATACCTTTAAACCAATCTTTGAAAATTGTGAATTTTGAATGGAAAGAAACACAATATGGTCTGAAAGTCATTGCCAATTTAGATGACAATAAATGGTTTTATCTCCCCAATAGAATGATGAAATTTTTAAACAAGGAGGATCCATACTTAACTCAAATGAATGATAAAGTTTGGACAATTATTTACAAGGGGCGTCAATTACCAAATGGACCTGCAATATTTGATTTAAATTATACCTAAACTATGAAAAAAAAAAAAAAAATCCTTACAATAAAGATAAATATAATAAAACAATAACAATATTTTTTTTTTTTTTAATTTTTATTACTTTTATTTAAAATAATTTTACATATAAAAATTTAAAATTTAATTTCCAAAAAATACGAATCATCCTCCTCCATAAATTGTTTTACAAAGTCAGAAACCTCCTCCTTCGCGTTGTCAGGGATCTCCTCCTTCATGCTCATCTCTGTGGGATGTTGTTTTTGAAATTTTGATTTTTTTGGCACTAAAATTATGCACCCGCATAAAGTGCCTTTTTTTGTTATATTTATTTGCAAACGTTAAATGTTTGCAAAATTCGCAATTGAGTTTAACACGTTCCATTTTTAATTAAATAAAAAATTAAAAAATCTTTTGAAAATACCTCGTAAAACATATATTTATTTACTTATGCACTTATTTTTTATTTTGGTATATATATTTAATGTTAATCAAAGCATATTTTGAAAACTGATCTATGATTATTGAACTTTTAAGAACATTCTCGTAAAAAGTAAATATACAATTGTTATTCTGGAAATTAAAAGTCAATAAACTTTTCGTTATGCTAAAAAGTGCAATCGTATGCATTTTCAAAGTTTAAACATTAACCTTGAATGTTTGCTTCATATTAAATTATGAGTTAATAAACTTTTCATAAGTGAAAAATGCCATCGTATGCATTTTCAAAGTTTAAACATTAACCTTGAATGTTTGATTCATATTAAATTATGAGTTAATAAACTTTTCATAAGTGAAAAATGCAATCGTAGCATTTTTTAAGTTTAAGAATTAACTCTGAATGTTGGCTTCAAATTAAACTATGAATTAATGAACTTTTCGTTAGTGAATGCAATAGTGTACGTTTTTTTTTTTTTTTTTTTTAAGTTGAAAAATTAATCTAGAATACCTAAGTTTAAATTAAAAACTTATGATTAAAAAACAAATCTTTTATTTGGCAACTATCTATAAGCAAAGTCGCAATGAATAATCAAACAAATGAAAATAATCAAAACAACAGAAGAGAAAGAGTTGTTGTAACTGAAGTCCTTATATTACCGCAGATAGATTTGCCGATATTCCTGGCGATGTATGACGGGCAGGACGACGTTTTAAGATCTATACCACCGATATGGCTACTGTATGACGACATGGATAAAATTCTCTTGGATACGATAAGGAATTGGGAAGACAAACAATAATTATATTTTCTAATTTTTTTTTTTAATTTATTCTTCAAAATTCTTAAAAATATATTTAAATAAACTTACAACTAATATATCATTGTAATATAAATTAAAATAATTAAATAATTTTAAAATTAGTTTGAAACTTATATTTTTACATCTTAAATAAATAAAAACACAACAATAAACACCACATAAAATTGAAGTTTCACTCTGAATTCGAAGACTATTATAAGTAAAAGTTTTACAATTTTTATTTAAAAATAATCTAAAGTATTTATTTGGATATTGGCCAGCAGAACAAAAGTACTCAGCAGGTTTGTTTTTAGGAAAATAAAAAGCAATCCAATGCTCTCCAGGCTTATGTGATGGATCAGTGTTAGCAACATAAAATGACGGTTTTAAAACTGGGTGTGTTGGTAATTTATTACATGCAAATACACCTTTAAATTTATATTTTGTTAAATTATTGGAGTTCAGAGTATCTTTAATATTTATGGAATTCATAGTGTTTGAATAATATTACGCGTTCTATCAATTTCTATAACACTATCAAATTCACAGTATACTAAGCACGTTATTGCTTCAACAATTGGTTTTCCAAAACGCCCTTCAATACGAATAGTTCCCTGGTTTATTAAGTTACCGCAATTGGAATTATTATTATGATCTGGTGTTAAATCGAAAGCTAGTAAAAAATAGCCGCTATCAAAAAGTTCTTTTGTTATTTGATGACCTTTGTCGAAATGATGAATTCCAGTTCCTTTAAATAGTGTTTGATAACCACGAGTACTTATTATTTCTCCGTTATTATAGTTAAGTTCAATTGGTTGCGCAGGAAACTGTACTCCATTTACAACCAAATTAAATCTTTGTAAGTTAAAATGTTGAAAGTTAAATGGATTTTCTTTTTTTTCTCCAGTATATGCTTTATTAGATACCATTCCAAAAATTAAAAAATTTGGTAATTGTCCTAGTATAACGTTATCTAAAGTTAAAGAGTGATTTCCAGGGTGTATTGTAAACGTTTTTATTTCTACTCTCTTATAAGGATAAATGGCATTTCTTGATTGTAATACATTATGATGAGCCATTAAAATATTATTATTAATAGTAAGATGATTTATATATAAATTAGCTTCATGTATTTTAATATAAGATTCATTTTTGTCGCCACCTTCTAAAATGTAAAATTCTGGTTTTTCCAAATTTAATGTAACCTTTAGATCAACATTATTAAGCAAATATTTTTGTTGGTTGAATACATCTACATGAAGTTTTCCAAAAAGCTCTACTTTTTTCCCATCGTTAAATAGTTTTTTTCTTTTGTCTAAACGAGGATTTTCGTTATCAACTAATGAATTTATTTTATTTGTATCAATAGCCCAGCCACATGATTCAAGATGTGTAGATCTAGCATCATTTCCATAATTTAACAATTTTTCTATATAAGCCCTATAGTGATAGTTATTGTCAGGTTGTGATACATTTTTATTGTTAAGGTGTACAATACAATTTCTGAACAAGGAGTGCAGTAAGTTATTAACTACTCCTCCGTTTCCTTTTAATTCAATGATCAGTCGAAGATAAATACTGTTCAGATCTCGATATGTTTCACCATTGCCTAGTGATACAAATTCAATTGTGCTCGAATTATCTAGTGAGGCAATTGGATTGTAGCATATTTCTTCGGTTTTAACAACGCTGGTTTGAATTGGAGGAGATTCAAATAAATCCAACTCACTTTTCATACATTCTATAAATCCTGACATTTCCAATTTCCAAAAATATCCTTAAAGTTCTTTCCTCTACAACGTTTTGATTTAATCTGTTGCTTTTGCTTTAAACGTTTAAGTTTTATACGTCGACCTTTACCTTTCTGCATTGTTTTCATTTTATCAATAGTAGCTTCTTTTATATTTTGTATGACCTTCTTTCCTTTATTTAATAAGATTTCTTTTATAGGTTTTGTTCCAATTTCTTCTAATATTTCTTTTCCAATATCTAAAGATTTATTCTTTAATATATTCATCCCTGTTTTAAATAAGGGTTTCAGGTGTGAAAATACAGCCGAAAATATGGATCCAATACCACGACCGTATTGTAAAATTCTTGGTGCGTGATATATTTCGCCAATATTTTGTATATTTTCTCCAGACTGATTATTATAATAACTTGTATAAATCGCATCCATGGTTGTAATAAAAATGATTTATTTTGTTTTGTTACACAACTATTTTATATAAAATTTTTTTTTTTTTAAAGTGTAGAGTACAATAGACGGGAACTAGTGTATTAAAGTTTATCTCTTCTCCTTCATCATTTCGAATCATTATAGAAATATCATTTATATTATAGGCTTCAAGAGGAAAATATTCAATTCTATTGAAATTAATATAGTTTTTTAATGTTGTTACTGAAAATATTTTTAAACATTTAATTTTTTTATTACCAACATGTCGAGGTTTTATTATATCAGTATAAATAAATAAGTTTTCATTTACATATATCAAACGATTCAAAGTTATTGATAAACTTATTTATGTTGTCAGAGAATTTGTTCAAAGATTTTTCGAGTATATAATTTGTTGAGGATAATATGGGATCTTTTTCGTCAGTTTTTGTAGATTCTGGACTAGTTATTTGAACATTTTGTTCTATGTTTGAACTTTTTATATTTACGTTACGAGTATCTTTTTCATTTATAGATATATTAGATTGGGGCTTAACAATGTTTAATGTATTTAAAAGTTTTGAAGTTTTATTAATATTTTTTGGTTTTAGCTCGTCGGATGTTTCCATTAGTTCTCTAAATTTTGATTTAATTTCATCATATTCATTATTGGAGTCAATTTTCAATGTTTTTACAGATTGATTATTAATATTTGAAATGTTGCGTTTTTTACGTTTAAGTATATTTTGTTTCATATTTAGTTGTTTATCCGTTATCGAAAAGGATATATCTGATAATCCGACTTCCCACTGGTCACTCATGCTAAGAGATTGCTTCAATAAATTTGTGAAAGTACTTGAAATGTTTTTATATAAATTTACTGAATCGTTACTTAATAAAGTAACATAAATACTGTGCTTAATGCCATATTTATTAGAAATGTTAATTATTTTAAGTTGCGTGTTATACATATATGAAAAATTTAGTATATCAACTAAAATCTGTTTGATGAATCCATGAATTATATTCTTTTCCGAAACCCAACCATTTTACAAATAGTTTTTCACCTCTACGTTTTAAGACTTTTTCTACTAAAAATATGTTAGGAACTTTAGTTTTTAATAACTCCTCCTCATAAAATCCACCTTTGATAAAATTCCCATTAAAATCTTTTAGCTGGTAGGTGACAGGGTTTGTTGCATTAATTTTATTTACTTTAAAAACTTCTGTGGACCAATTTGGTGTATATCCCTTTTCAAAAACATTTTTATATTTGCTTATACGAACAAAATCGTTTATATTCAATTTTCCATTTTTAAAAACTTTTAAATTATTATATACAGTTTTTAAAAGTTTTTTTTCATTTCGCTTATTAACTGAATTCGGTTTCATCTTTATACTTCTATGATAGGATGAGTTATATTCTTTCAACAGCTTATCTAATGTATCTACCCAGTTATAATTTCCTTGCATACTAAATTGTTTCCACATTTTATTTTTTAAAGTCCTATTAAATCGTTCAACTATTGACGCTTTTAAATTTGAATATGTATGATAATGATTAATGTTTAGCTCTTTCATAAGAGTTTTGAAATGTGTGTTGTAAAATTCTTTTCCTTGGTCTGAATGCAGGTTTTTAGGAGTTTTGCTACTGTTTAACTTTATAATACTTTTAAATGATTTTGAAACCTCAAATCCTGTTTTTGTTTTTAATGGTAAAGCGTAGGCATACTTTGAGAATACATCTATAACAGTAAGCATATACTTAAAACCTTTATTAAATTTAGCATATGGTATCATCTCCACCAAGTCTATTTGCCAAGTATCTAAAATTCCCTTTTGAATAAACCTACGTCGCTTAAAGTTTTTTCTAGCTTGACTATGAATTTCGTCAATAAGATTTTTTTTTACTCATATTAATTAAAATATTCTTCCTTTTTAATTCATTAACAAATGGTTTTTAAGAGCGCAAACATGTTTCATCAGTTTATATATCCATTTACAATGATGGTTTGTGGTCCCTCAGGCTGTGGGAAATCTACTTTTATTAAAAATTTAATAGAAAATCAAAATATAATATCAAAAGATATAGACCGAATCATATGGTGTTATTCTGAAAAAAATGCACTTCCAAATATAGAAAATATAGAGTTTGTTAAAGGAATTCCAGAGACTTTTAATACGAATGACGAAGAATCTACTTTAATAATATTGGATGATTTAATGCTTGAATCATCCAATAAGAAAGTTTGTGAACTATTCACAAAAGGATCTCATCATAGAAACTTATGCGTAATTTTAGTTACACAAAATATTTTTCATAAAGGGACTTATTCGAGAGATATATCACTAAACTCCAAATATATAGTTATGTTTAAAAATCCAAGAGATAAGACACAATTCCAACATCTAGCTCGTCAAGTATATCCAGAAAACTCAAAATCTTTAGTAGATGTATATAATCATTGTACGCAACAGGCTCATGGCTATTTAATAGTTGATCTTACTCAAGAAATACCTAACGCTTTAAGATTTAGATCAAATATTTTTAATACAGATTACTATATATATGCAAATATAAACAATGACTTCAAATCTACAGTTACTGAAGGAGAACAAACATATTCTCTATGTTCTTAAAAAAGCGGATCACAAACTACGAAATGCAATTTTGAAAAATGTAGACAATGTTGTTATCAAAACTTTAAATAAAATTATTTTAAATATTATAAACAGAAATCATAAAATAAGCAAAAATGTGTTTGAAAAACTAAAACCTTATAAAAATACTTTGAGGAAAGTTTGCTCATCACAAACCTCTATGCGTCAAAAGAGGAAACATCTTATTCAAAAGGGAGGATTTTTACCCATTATTATTACATCAATATTAAGTGGAGTCATTGGAAAAATTTTAGAAAATGTCAAATAAATTATCAAAACTTATAGTTCTTCATCCATCAACTTACGAAAAATTTAAAGTTAAACATTCTGATTCAGATTTTTTACATCGGAAACTCTTGCCAATATATGGGTCACATACACTAAAGGATATAAACAAATGGTATTATATTAAACAAGAACTTGCTAAATATTTAATTGGATCCCAACGATTATCTAATGAGAATAAGCTATCAACAATTCATAATTTGCGCGATAATGAAACTCAAACTAGAAAGGTGTATAAAAAGCATATTGAAACTCAAACAATTACACCTCAATCGATTAGTATAGCACTGCAAACAGATTTGAATTTACCTGAAGATATTTACACAAATAATGATGACCAGAACGATATGGATACAACAATACAAAAATTTAATCCTTCTTCTGCATCTTCCGTAGCTAAGCGTCTTAAAAGCTTTTCGGAAAAAGGAACTCCAAAAATTAGAATATTATCCAAAACTGATAACTATTCAAATATGAAACAATCAACTTTACCTTATCAATACTCTCCTCGTGTAACAAGAAATCGAAAGAAATTAGATTACGACACTGAAAATGTATTATGGCAAAATATTTAAAAAACTTATTTTAGAAATAAATTAAAAAATTTTTTTTTTTTTTTAATAAAAGTGTATTTATTAATATATTATTACTGTTTTATTTATTTTTTTTTTTTTTTGCTAAACTATATTCCATAATTATTTTATATATGTACATATGTATGTATAATTATTAAATATTAATTAAAATTTTTGTACTTTAAATTTCTGTACATTTTTTATTATATCATAATTATTAAATATTAATTTAAATATCTATGTTCATTAAATATTCATCGTCAGATGAGTCATTTAAAAAATTGTCTATTTCTGTACAAAAGTTGTCAAAGTTAGATTGAAGTCTAAAATGTCCTCGTGCATAGGTATTTATTTGGTCTGAAGCGATAATTCTTTTGTCATCCGCATAACTCAAGACAACCTTGTGTAATTTTTGAGTATACAGCTGATGAAACTTAGATCTAAATGTATTCATTGTATCAGAAAGAATTACTTTTTCAAACAATGATTTTTTATAGTCTGCAATTGAAAGGTTTTTAATGCACGATTTTTTAACACCTTTAGACTTTTTTATTTCATTCATACCAACTGTTTTAAATGAATACATTTTTGATCGAAGCCCAACAAACTCTTTCATAATTTTTCCATTATTTTCATCCTTCATCATACCTAAAATTTTTTTATTTAATAATGGCAGGTTAAAAATATTAATAGGATGATATTCAGATGTGTCAAACCTTGAAGCAATGTCGTCATGAATATCAGCATAAAAATCGTCCGTTTTTATTGTGTAGATAAATGAATCTGTAGCCATATAATTTAAAGCTAAATTGGATTGAAATTTTGGCTTCATGTATTGATAATGAAAATCGTACATTTTCCATTTAGAGAGTTCTAGCACAGCAAAGCCTAAATAAATTGGTTTGTTGTAAGTTATTTGCATAAGTTTTAATTGAATTGCAAACATATTATTGGAAAATTGTGTAATACTTGAGAAATTTGGCTTAGAAATTAGTGCTCTAGCTCCTAAATGATTACGATTTGTAGTTTCCCAATCACTAACTATTTTAACATCTGTACGATTAAGGACATTTTCCATGGTTTTCCCATAAACAGCATTGTTAAGAAGTTTGAAGAAATCTTTTTCAAACGAATTTTTTGCTAATATCCTATGGTATGTGTTTAAATCTATATACTTTTTTAGCCATGGAGATTGTTTAAACTTTAACGCTCTATGAATTTTTTTTAATTTTAGTCCATTTTTCAAACACTGTTTAAGAACCCTATAATGAATCTTATATTTTGTTTTTGATGTCAAGTCTGCAATTAGCTTTCTATATTTTGATTCACCAATAATTTTATTTTCTGGACAAAATGGTAAATCATTATGTGTTTCATGTAAGTATTCGGGGTATTCTAAATCTACCTCCAAAAAATAACCAATTTCAGATGTATCTGATATATTAGCAACATCCAAACTATTTAAAATGTCTTCTTCATAATTCCATTCGAATTCTCCATGGGGAAGATATTCTGACATTGCCCATCCATACAAGTTATTAGCGTCGAGGTACATTAAATACTCTGAAGGCTTACTACTGTCAAAGTCTTCTAAATATTTGTTATTTGCTTTAGAATATCTTTTTGAACATTGAACTAAGCCTCCCCTAATACCATCTTGTATAAAATTGTACATATTGACATCACTTAGCAATTCTAATTCTATTTTAGTTGTTCTCAACATAGCATCCCATGATAGTCCTGGGGCAGTATAATATTGGCATGGGTCAAGTTTATAAATACTTTTGCAAATGTGTCGAAAATTTTGAAAAATGTCAGTTAACAAAAGAACATCTGTTTTTAAATATAATTTTGCGTAATCTAATAAATCAGTACAATTAAAAGTTCTCCAAACAGCTTGAGCATGTTCATAGTCTTCGTTAGTGCAATTAGTATTATTTAAAATATTGTAAAAATTGTCTTTAGTGGGAAGATTTGATTCATAAAAGCGTTCCATTGAATCAATGTAAGAGTAAGGAAATACTCCCTTTCTTCTTATTAAATCAAATTCATTTTTCTGTTGAAAAACTTTACTGAGAGTTTGAAAATCATTGTCATTTAAATTATTTGCAAGAGATTCTAAACTTGACGCCATAAATCGAAAAGAATCTAAAAATCGAATTTCAAAGCTCTTATTATATTCCTTGTTGAGAGGAATTACTTTTATATCACCCTCAAATTTCGATAATTCTTTTACAAATAAGTGGCAATCATAAGAAGAAAAATTATGAAAAAATACCGGTATAAACTTAGCAATTTGGTACAGAAGATTGCAAGAGTTATGCGCCGCTCCTCTGTATTTACCAGTCAAATGACAATGATCTTTTACTTTGTCACTTCCTAAGCTTTTTTCACATATGTGACAACTTGTTGCTAGATTATATGAAGTCGTCTCAATATTAGTAAGTGTTGTCATGGTTTGATGGGTAGATAAGTAGTTCGTAAATATTTCTTTAGTATCCTTAATTAAATTTTCAATGAATACGTAGGGAGCATCTTCACCAAAATAAATGTTAAATCTATCTAAACTATTATTAAAACTACACTTAATATAATAACTAAAGGCACAAGCTATGTGTTTTTGAATATTACCATGTTCATCACTCCCATCAATTTTCTCTAAGTAAGCCTCAAAATCTGCATATATGACAAATGGTACATCTAATTGTTTCTGGTAGTTTTTAAAGCGTAACACACAGTCTTCCGCCTTCGGCATTTTTGAAACCACTTTCTTACAACCGTCTTCATGATCTTTCATAATTTTCGCACTTGAAGAGTATTGAAGACATGCGTTACAAAGATATACCCGTCCCTTATGGGAAGTTAAGCTACTTCTTATTAGCCTAAAATATTAAGACAATAAAACAAAATTAATATTTTGGAATTAACATTTTGTTATTTACGTTTATTACCTTGAAATATCGGTTATTAACACATAATGGAACCATTCATCATCCGTTAAAAGAAGTAGATTTATATGATGGTCTTTCACTTCACTGGTAAGGTAATATGGTCCCACAATTTGACTTCCCTCACAACCAAATACATTAATACTTATATTTGGATTCATTTGCTCAAAGATCTTAATATCCTTCAACTTTAGAGGGAACTCCAATCTTTCAAAATTTATAAAATTATCTCTAATTTGAAACTTTTCTTCAAATATATTTATTTTTTTCAATAAATTTTGATTATTGCCTAAAAATGAAGCAATAATACTCCATTTAAAGCAGTAGTCATCATCATTTTGGATATTAAAAACTCCCTGTTTTTTTCTGATCCACTGTGGTGTTGGAATATATTTGGAACCTTTAATAAACGATGATTTATTTATATTTATTTCCAGTATTTTTATTTTTAATAGAGACCATCCACTGTCCCTCTCCTGAAATTCGGACATTTTTGTACATATATTAAAAAAATGATTTTTGAGGGAGTCCTCCACGTCATCACTTAAAGTCAGGAATTGCATTTTTGATCTGTGTGTAATAGAGCGAATGTATATATCCTCATTTTTTATTTGTATGTATTCACATTCCAGCTCTAGATTATACTTTATAGTTACATGTTTTTTTAGGCTTCCATTAAGAATTTTTAAAAGATCCAAAAGAATTCCATTGAAAAACTCTAGAGGATGTAGAATCTCTTCTTTTTGATTTTCATAAAGATAGGTGACGATTCTATCCTTAAATGCTCTTTTCACACATTTAAGGTTTTTTAAATTGGATATTTCAATACCCGGTTCACATCTAAGCGATGTAGTAGCATGCGATGTAGTAGCATGCGACTTTTCATGCTCCCTCAGATGATTTAGCTTTGAAAACCATTTGAAGCATTCACGACAGTGAAGGACTTCATGAGTGTCGAGCATGTCCTTTTCCTCGAAAACCGATTTACAGTATTTACAATTGAATGATGCCATTTTATAGTATATAATTTTTTTCTTTTTAATTAATGTTTATGCACTTTGAAAGTAGTCTATAGACTAATTAAATAAATATATTTAAATGATAATATTGTTAATTGCATTTTTATTTTTTTTTTACCCTAACGAAAAGTTTATTGACTCATAATTTAATGCGAAACAAAAAATTCAAGGTTAATTTTTTAACTTAAAAAAAAAAAATGCATACGGTTGCATTTATTTTTTTTCTTTTATTTTTACTCTAACGTAAAGTTTATTAACTTGTAATTTCTATGTTGAATATTTAAACTATATTACATATTACTCTCTCTTATTTTAAAATACTCAAACAATTTCTTTATACATAGAACTTATACGTAGAACTTCGCAAATTTCTCTTTATTGAAGAAAATATAACGCGATCACCTTAATATTACTCTCTTTTATATTTAAAAAATACTCAACAATTTTTTTAATTTTGATTATATTCAAAATTCCTCCTAACGGAAAATACATTGGGAGCAAAAACAGGCAGAATTATTTGCTGCTTTAAATCAAAAAAAGCAAAATGCTCCCTCTGTGGTATATGGGAAAAAATGAATGGGGAAGCAGAATTTTTGCTGCTTTCAGTGAAAAGCTAAATGCTCCCTCTGTGGTATATGGGAAAAAAACGAATGGGGAGGCAGCATTTTTGCTGCCTCCCCATTTCCCTACTACTGCAGCTATCATATATTCGGGTATAATCACAATTTTGTTTATAATAATCATACTTACAACTAACAATATCTGTTGTTATGACTGATAGTGTACTAAAATTCAAATGTTGCTATCAAAAATATTGTGCTAAGCAACGAAATTTTCAGTAATTGGAACCGAATTGTGTGATAGTACATGCAACCAACGAAATTCGATTGGCGCCAAATTCGGTTGTGATCACGAATCTGTTTTCTCTTTTTAGTGGTGTAAAGAGCAAAATTTCAATACAAAACATGGAAATTGATTGCTGATGGACATTTTGCTCTACGTGGAGTTAGTTTTACTTAATGCAAATATTTTTCAGTATATTTTCTCTAAAAAAGAATTATTAAGAATATATTTTCTCTTACTCTTTAAAAAAAAAACAAAATAGAGTGCTATATTCGGCTGTGCCAAATATTCGATACCCTCCACCGACAGTTCGAATATTTCAGGAGTGATATCTATATGATACCTTTTTTTATTATTAATTTATCTTTATAAAAACAGACGTCAGCATTAAAATTGGTGGCGGTTTAGACCTTTATTAAATTATTGACCGACAATCAGAAAGTTTTCTGCTTTTTTTAACTATGGGATCTAAGGTAAATTATGGACCGTATATCACAAAATTAATAACATTTTTTCAGGCCATATGAAAGTTGGAAGAAATTTTACCACAATAAATATATCTGCTACGGTTTTAGGCGTATTTAATTAATTTACCAGAGTGGGCTTTATATGGGGCCTATAGTAAATTATTAACCGATCATCACGAAATTTCACAGTGTCATTTCTAGTCCTTAAACTGTGACGTATCAAATTTTGTTATGATAGCATTATTTATTACGGTTTTAGGCGTACTAAACGGTTTTCCGAGAGTAGGGTTTATATTATTATATCAAAATCTTTTATCATTCCGTGCATTGTGCCATCATTTATGTTAGTTTTTGTATTAAAATTATCAATTTTTAAGGTGTTGGTTCCACATTTTGATTCGTAGCTCTGATCCTACTAAGCCGATTTTGCTGGATTTCAATCCCAAACAGCTTAGGATAACTACAAGCAATTTGACAGCAAGTTTGTTCATTTCTTTTGAGTTTTTCGAAAGAAAGCGTGTTTTCAACAGACTGTCAGACGGACTGACAGACGGACATGGCTAAATCGACTTAGAATTACTCTAGGAGCCAGAATATATATATATACTTTATGGGGTTTTAGATGAATAATAAAAAATTTTCAAACGGAAACTTAGTATGTATACCCTCTTCACAACTAATTGTGGTGGAGGGTATAAAAAGAGGTTTCCAGAATCAGTTACCAAATTTTTGAAACACAGTTGAACATATTTAAGAAAAAAGAAAAAATTCAAAATGAAAAAATTTCCGATCTAAAATTTTTATTCAATTTAATATCTGAAAAAGACAAAAATTACTACCGAAGTCAAATAAATTTTGAAGTTAATTTTGTTACAATAACTTTATAAATTGTATCTTATTATAACTTATGAATAGTTTTTATTTCATTTTTTTTTTCAAATGAATATACTGTTTTTTTTTTTTATAAATAATTTTAGATGTGTTATATTGCTTTGTGAATGCTATTTTGCTCCACGTGTATGTATTTGCAAGGAAATATGACTAAGGTGGCGTAAAAAGCATATATTTGGAATTATCTTTTTAAGACGAATATGTGGTTAAAAAAATCAAAAAATCCTATCGAGTAGTTTTTTCAGAAAAAATGTCTGAACCTTCAAAATCGATTATCTCAAAATTAATTTTTTGCACGTAGAGCACTTCAACTTTCGGACGACCAAAAAGTGAATTAGAAGCAGATAACTATGCAATCAAATGGCAGTTCCTGAATTGTTTTTGCATGTTAGATGGGAAGCGCATCAATTCAAGGCACCTTGTAGAGATGGCTCCTATTTTTTTAACTATAAGGGCGAAAATAGTATTGTATTGCTAGCTCTAGTAGATGCTGACTGCCGATTTATATTGTATATATTTGTTGGATGTAATGTGCGCCCACATGATGCTAAAGTTTTTTGGCAAAGCAATTAAAAATTATAATTGACAACGCTGAGGACCTCTTTCCACCAGACAAAATCATTGGAAATAGAAGAAAACTGCCATACATACGTTATAATAGGTGGCAATGCCTTTCCACTACAAAGACATTTAATGAAGCCCTACTCTCACAGCACTTCCAAAAAAAAAGAACAACAAATATATAACATTCGCCTTTCACAAACTAGGCATGTAGTAGTAGAACGAGCATTTGGAATTATGGCGAGTCTATTCAGAATTTTCCAACTAAAACGAACTTATCGGCAGAAAAAGTGGATCTAATAACAAAAACTTGTTGTGTCTTACATAATTTATTAATTCACAAAGACTTTAACTATTCAAATGATGTATTGCTAACTGAAACCTAAAAACCGAATTCTGAACCATTTAACGCAGAAAAAATATGTAAAAAGAAAAAGTGCTGGACAAACTATTTGCCAAGGCTTTGGGCAATATTTTAGTAATGAAGAAAGATTACCTTTGCCAAGACAAAAAATTGTAAATTAAAAATAAGTATTTGCATTATTAAATTTTATTTATTTATAGTAATAATTAAATCTTCTTTCTTTCTAAATAGAATGTAAGCATTATTTCCTTTTAGTAAGTTATTTTTTTATCTTATTACATACAGAGCTTTCTTGCAATAGTCCTATTCCCTCAAAATTTCACATATTTTTGCTTAAGGCAAGCTTTGTTCAACATTAAAGGTTCACAGAAAAAAATAATTTTCATTTTTGAATACGAAAATAGCATATTTGATTACAAAAATTTTTGAATTTTCTGCGATGACGATTTTTGCGGTACACAGAAAAAATTATTGCTAAAATATTTTCAAACAAACGCTGGTTTCAAAAATTTTTTAATTTCTACAAATTTTTTTAACAGTTTCAATTAATATTTTTGCTTGATTTTTTATTGTATCTACAAAAATGTTGACAACTGTTAAAACATAAAATATACGCTTTATTGGTTTCAAGTTTTCATAATTTTGTATGAAATATTTAGCGCTCTTTAATGTAGTCGTTTTTTTGCAATTTTTTATTTGATCGTAATAAATGAGCAACAACAAAAAACACATGCAGTCTATTTTTGTACGCCTTAAAAAAGTACAACAATAAGAAAGATGATAAAATAGCGTGACATGAAACAACAACATCATAAGAAACAAAATTTATTTTTGGTTGTTTTCCAAGTTGGTAAAATAAGAATGAATAGAAATCCCGTTTTCTATTTTTTAAATTTTGTCAGTTAAATACATAAAGTTTTTGCAGTAGAATGATGACGGAAACCATATCGGGTCGTTCTGCTACAGTTTTTAGTTGAGATTGCTTCTTCTTAACCCAAGGAAAGGATAAGACCAACGGTGAAAGTGTGCAACTAAGCTATAACGAGAGAGAGACATCGGCTGCTTTCAGTGCAAAAAGAAACAACTTTTTTGTTTGATTTCAGTAAATGATTTGCTTTTAATTTTTAAGAATTTCAGTCAATTTTTTTGTTTGACTCAGCTAAATTATTTGTTTGAAAAAATCAGGGTTTTTTTTCAATAAATGAAATGCAAAATAAATGGTTTGAATATGCAAATTTGTTTGTAGGTCCTGTTTTAAACAAAAAACGTTTTGATCCGGCAAATTTTTTGTTTGAATTGAAAAAATAATTTTTTCTGTGTAGTGATAAAAAAGTTTGTATGTATAATGGTTAAATTTTTAGTCAACAACCAAGTTTATTGAGTCAATAAAAAAAGTTGTTGCCGAAAATAATTTTTTTCAACAAAATGTTTTCTTGATTTGTTGAAATAAATTGTTGAAAATGTTAAATAAATCAAACAAAATGTTAATCGAATCTTTATTTTTTTATTTATTAATGATGATGTCATAAATTTTAAATTTTTATATTTTTATAAAAACACTAAAATTTATTATGAGGGGATAAGCAAGTTCCTATGCGCATTTCACTGGTTGCTTAGGCCAGATCATCAGGACACCTTTTCCAAAGACTTTGGCAAAACTAAATATATTATTCAAATAAAACTGTAAAACAAATGAGAATTATGAGCTATTTAAAAATGGACAAGAGTTGTTAAAATACTGTCTTTACTTTGATTTAAATATTTTTTTATTGAATATTAATAAATATATAATTATTTCATTATTAAATAGTTTTATTGAGTGCTATTTTGCAAAGTGTAAATTTGATAAATATATTCTTTGAATCAAACAAAAAGTTTGTTGACCTAAAATTTTATTTTTAACAAACTGTGTTGTTAAAAATTTTCTTGAGATATTTTTTTCTGTGTTAAGTGAAAAGTATATGAAATATTGAGGGAATAAGACTATTGCAAAAAAGCTTTGTAAATTGAAATTTGATCACAGAAGCACATTCGAAATAATGTTTAAATAAGATTTTGTTTTGTTGTTCTTCATTCCCACACAGAAAAAAATATCTCAAGAATATTTTTAACAACACAGTTTGTTAAAAATAAAATTTTAGGTCAACAAACTTTTTGTTTAATTCAAAGAAAACATTTATCAAATTTACACTTTGCAAAATAGCACTCAATAAAACATATTTAATAAAGAAATAATTAAATATTTCTTCGTATTCAATACAAAAAAAAATACTTGAATCAAAGTAAAGACAGTATTTTAACAACTCTTGTCCATTTTTAAATAGCTCATAATTCTCATTTGTTTTACAGTTTTATTTGAATAATATATTTAGTTTTGCCAAAGTCTTTGGAAAAGGTTTCCTGATGATCTGGCCTAAGCAACCAGTGAAATGCGCATAGGAACTTACTTATCCCCGCATAATAAATTTTACTGTTTTTATAAATATATAAAAATTTATGACATCATCATTAATAAATAAAAAAATAAAGATCCGATTAACATTTTGTTTGATTTATTCAACATTTTTAACAATTTATTTTAACAAATCAAGTAAACATTTTGTTGAAAAAAATTTTTTTGGGCAACAATTTTTTTTATTGACTCAATAAACTTGGTTGTTGACTAAAATTTTAACAATTATACATACAAACTTTTTTATCAATACCGCAAAAACCGTCATCGCAGAAAATTCAAAAATTTTTGTAATCAAATATGCGATTTTCGTATTCAAATATGAAAATTATTTTTTTCTGTGCAATCTTTATTTTTGGTAAATACTAGTGCTGGGAAACTATCGATAGTCTTAAAATATCGATAGGAAAAATTTCGATATCGATATTATGATACAGCTATGAAAACATGTAACAGCACTTATAATCACAGCTTTACCCCGCAAGTTTACTTGATTTAATTCTCGCTGAATAACAGTAAAACAAGCAGAAGAATAAATCGCAGGTGGTACAGATAGCTCAGCTGTGCTTCTTTGTACTGTTAATGAGGCCCTTTTGTCAAAATTTGTATAGGTTTACATAATGACTGAACTGTCAAACTGTTTTGTTATGTTGTTAAAAAAATGTATGTTATGTAATTGCAATGCGAACATAAGGCAATACAATGAACGACCATTAGGGGAAAAATCCTCTAGACCGACTACCTTGTGGGTGAAGAATCAACACCAATTTAGAACATTATCTAAAGTTACATTAAAATATCTTATAGGCCCTGCTACTTCTGTCCCTTCAGAAAGGTGCTTTTCAGCTGCCACTGAAATATCAAATAACAGGAGAAACTGTGCTCTAAACCAAATAAGGCGGACATGCTTGTGTTTTGACAAAAAATTTAGTTTTTTCCTACTTGAATACAAACATTCTGTCGATAGTAATATCGATAGTATTGATAGTAAAATCTGAACTATCGATAGTAGAAAATATCGATAGCATCCCAGCACTAGTAAATACACTGACATTTATTGCTCAGGGATAAGCTAGTTCCTATTCGCATTTCACTGGTTGCTAAGGCCAGATCATCAGGATACATTTACAAAAGACTTTAGAAAAGCAAAGGATATCATGCAAATAATCCTACACAGTAATTGAGAATTACAAACACTCAAGTCAAAGCTTACACAAAACACCAACAATAAACAGTAAGTTAATCTTTTCTTAAGTTCCCGACTACAATTGGTTGGTTATTCTCTCCGATATGATATGTAGTTGTAAGTGGGTAAAGAAAAAACAAAATTAAAAACAAATTGCGAAAACATCGCAAGAAAATCAAACAATTTTTTAAATGGAAACAAGCCATAAAATCTGTTAACAACTTTTGATTTTATTCACAAAAGACGAACAATTTTAATTAATTTAAGAATTTCATAAAACGCAATATTTGTATAAGAGCCACCTAAGAAGTGGTGATAAACGCCAAGTATGTCTACAGAAAATTTTAAGGACAAAAAACTAATTAAGGTCGGTCATGCATTATTTCCCCCTAGGCCTAGGCCACTGTGCGGCTTTAAGACTAGGATGTTAGAAATAAATGATTAAGATGAAAAATAGAGTAGGGTTGGTTAAAACGTTTAACCTATCTAGGGGATCCTAGGCACTGCAGGGGCCAAATTTAAGGATTTTAACCCCTTAAGGGCTGGTGATAAAGGGCAAGTATGTTTTGAGGGGCGACTGCTTGGGAGTTATCGGGCTTTTTCTTCAATATCTTTCTAGTCTGTATTGAAAATTTTGTATGGAAGCCCCCTTAAGCAATGGAGATAGTGGGTAGGTATGTTCAAAATTAATGATGAAGATGAAAAATAAAGTTGGGTTGGTCATATATTTGACCCGTCTAGGAGCATCCTACTGCAGGGTCCAAATTTCTTAAATTCTTAAATTTGGTTGCAAACAATCATTAATCATTTTTGTTTGGAACTTCGTTTTCTATACATGTAGAAAATATTAGAAGAGTAGCTGCATTTTCCAATTTTTTATATAACAAAAATTTCGAAATTTTGCTAAACAATTATTTTTTTTTTGGCAAAAAAAATTATACTGCGTATATTACCTTACTTAACCCTTTCGACCCGGACGGTACATATGTGTACCACTGTAAGCTTAAATATCCCTAACAGCTTCAAAGTTAATGTTGCTGGGTTGCGAAATGAAACTTATAGTCTTTAAAGTCTCCTGACCGTTTTTTGTAAGTTCCAACGTTACCAAAGTGAAGTGCATAGCATGGTTTTGCATGATATTATGCGCGAAAGTTAATTTTACCGGACGGTTGGTACTTATTTGTACCAATAGCATCCCGAATGGTACACCAATGTACCACAATCCTCACAACCCGGACGGTTGGTACTTATTTGTACAACATAACATCCCGAATGGTACACCGATGTACCACAACCCCGACAGCCCCAATATTATTTTCTTTCACCGATAAGTTATATATTGCTTAAATAATCGGTTCCAATCAAAAAGTTGGTTTTACTATTGCTATTCGAAAGCCGGGTCGAAAGGGTTAAAGGTAATTTTATTGCGGAATTTAATTTTTTTCAAGTTTCTTGAGCAATACCTGCCTGAAATAAATCTTTTTGTTTGTTCATAAAAAAATTTCTAAACAAAATTGATAATTATTTAGTCTATATTCTTCGACCTTGAGCTTGAATTAAAAATAAGAAGAAACAAAATTGATAATTTTTTTCAATGTTAAATTTTTTCTTTCCTACAATAATAATACGAATGAATATTTTTTATTTTTCTTAACAAATTTTTTTTTATTTAGCTTTTTTTTTTTTAAATTTTAACAATTTTATATACCCGTTTTCAATACGTTTGTTGTTAAACACAAATTCGTCGATTTCGATCGAAGACTTCGTTCGAAATCGACGTACAGGCCCTATATGTACTACTTTTCATAAGTTTCTTTTTGGTAATAATAAGCATTTTTAATTTTCGAATGTATTCTAAGTATATGAACATATCTATAGCTTAAATGTTAACCAAAGGTTTTCTTAAGCAATTAAAAGTATGTGAAATATTGAAGGAATAGGACTATTATGTACATAAAAGCTTTATAAAATTAAAATAAACCTCATAGAACACATTCGAAATATAAAAATGATATATATTTTTATAAAAAAAAAATCGTCAATTGTGATTTTTATATTAGAAATGGCGTGTTCTGAAAATCGGAATGAATTGAAGTTGAAATCGATAGAGATTTTCAATTAATTCTATTTAATAAGCGTAGTTTTTCCTAATTTTAGGAGTAGTAGTATGAAATGTATAACAGTGTTAATTTTTACGAACTTTCAAAACTTTTTAACTTTGTTCGATTTTAATATCAATCGGAATCGATTTCAGAATATGGCTTAAAAGGTATATTTCAGTAATTTAAGTATTTTTCATAACCTGAATATAATTTAAACGTCCTAAATTTAGATTATTTCCAGTAGTATTCTGTAAAATCAACTAAAAAGATGTCCACGTAATGAGCAAAATACTCAAAATGGGCTAACAACATTAACATTTTTATAAAATCTTAAATTTTAGTGCTGTAATGTGATCTATGCATACGTCTTATAAGTCAAAAGATCGGAAATACAAATACAAAAAAATTATGACCAAAATAAAATTTTTTCTTGAAAAATACCCATTTTCGTCAAATGTTTTATCATCTTAGCAATACTAAAGCGAAAAATAAATGTAAACATTAAAAATGGCGATTAAAGTCAAGTTTTACTTCGTGGTTAAATGTGTTTTACAAGTAAACAATTTATTTCTTGTGAAAAATAAAAATTTTTTGTGAGTTATTACAATGATTAAGAATACGAATTAAAAAAGTGAAAAAGTTTAATGTTACATGTAAAAGGAGAAATTTAATTTAATGTGAAAAGCTCATATTGTAAGTTTAACTTTTTTAATGTAATTTATTTGTATTTATGTTAATTTATATATTTTTTAAAATTTTAAATAGACGCTCCCTTGAAAAAGTCGACAAAAAATCGACGAAACGTCGGGAAAACTGTAATAAAAAATTGCTTTTTATTTAAATTAATTAACCTTAGGCCCTATTAGCTTAAATAAAAAACAAATCAAAATTATAAGTTTGTTGTATGGTCGCGGAGCTTCAATCGTCAAAATAAAAGGGAGCCAAGTATTTTGTCTTTGGAAGAATTAGAGGACGAAAAGAACATAATTTAAATTTAAGCTATGGTGCTAAATGTTTAACTCATAGTTTATTTAAATAAATCATGAATTTAAATTTAAAAAATAATGTATTTTTAATAATGTTCCACATTTTATTATGATCCACATTTAAAAACCTTTTGAGAACTACGTTTGAAAGCAAGTACAAAATAAAGGCATTTTTCAATTTGAAAATAATTTCCCCTCTTTGTTGAGAATGCTATGATTTTCAAAAGATTTTCAAATCATTATCAAACGTTTGGCGTTAGAGAAAACGTTTGATTTCAAATCACTTTCAATTTGAAATCAAACTTCCGTGTTTGTTGGGTAAATCTGCCGAATCAGTGAAAAATACTCGAGTTTCGACAAATATACAGAAATCCTAAGAAGGACCTTTTTTTATACCCGACACCACCACTAGTAGTAAATGAGGGTTTGTTTGTTATTCCGTGTTTCAGCAAAATCGGTTCAGTAGTCCAAATGTGGAACCACCACCCAAAAAAATTTATAGTTTTGTTATAAAAACTAACATAAGTGGTGGTATAATGCACGGATTGATATAAGATTTGGCACGGATTCTTTTCATACCAGAAATCATATTGTTAAATTTAGTGAAGATCAGCTCATAATTTACCATGGGCTCAATATAAAGCACACTCTCGGAAAACAGTTTAGTACGCCTAAAACCGTAACAAATGATTCTATTGTAATAAAATTTGTTACGCCACAGTTTCCAAATGGCTAAAAATTACACTGTTAAATTTCGTGAAGATCAGTTCATAATTTATTCTCACTTGCTCTAACTCTTTTTGCCCCTTTACTTAGTAATTCAGAGTCGTTTGGGAGAAAATATTTTCCCAGATGCTGTTGGCTTTTACGTCGGTGGGTTTACATTTCTTTATTTTAGTTTTTTTTTCTATATTTTGCTTAACTTAGTTTTCAAAGTTTTAAATAATTGATATCAAACTGTTTAGCTTTCCTTCCTTAATTATTGTATAATAAGCAGACAAAAGGATCTTCCCGAGTTCCTTTAAATGTCTCATGCATTTCCGGTATTTTTTCCATTTTTTGTTGCCGATCCACTGCAGCGAACGCGTTTCCAATTTGTTAAAGACAAAGGTTTTCGGTTTTAATAAAAATGATTAAAAGCTAATATTTTTCGTTAAACCTTATGTATTTTTTTGGAACGTACCTATTTGTAAATTATTCCCTTAAATTTGGCGAATACCAATGTCATGAAATACGCGATTATTCGGCTATACGAATATTCGAACATCACTATATACATATATATATATATATATATATATATATATATATAAACAAACAATAAATTTTTTTAAACCAAAAAATTAGATGCGACTATTTTTATGCTACGCGGTGTAAATTTACAAAGCAACCCTGGATTGAATGAAAAAAACCCCTACTACATATATTTTTTTTGTAGTTTTGTTTTTCCATTCATTGGCTATTCAAAATATGGTGTTTATACTACTCTCGCTTTTTCACTATCCCTCTCATTCTTTCCTCTTTGACTGTATTATTAATGGGTGGTGTGTATGTGTTTTGTTGTTGCACCAAAGCAAACCAGTTTTTTTACTGCTGCTTGCTTATTTGTTGTTTGTCCGGCCTTTTTACAGTTAATTTTAATTATCAGCCATTCAATTTCTTGTGTTAAGGAATTTTCTCAATCAGTTGTTTAGATGTGCTGACAAATTGTGCACACACGCACGCGTCGTCGTTTAATGTTATTTACTTGTTTAATGACAATCATATTTCTTTTGTGTTTTTCTTTGATTGCATTAGTTTTTAAATTGGACAATTAGAGCGGAAATAAAACAATTGATTAAAGAGAATTGACACTTAAGGTAATTATGTCAAAAACAGAATCATCGCGCAAGTCAAAAAATTGCAAGTGAAAAGTGTTTTGTTTTTATTTTGTCTCGTTTTTTCTTAAGTGAGTTTTACTTTAGTGGTTTAAATATTTTGTTTGTTTTTGCTTAAATAAATATTGAGTGGATTTCAAGTGTCGCTTTAATAATAATAAATTTTGATTGATATTTTTTATATCAATAAAACAAAAAAATAAATAAACAAGGCAATACCTATATAATAATAATAATTGAATAAAAAAGAAAAAAAAAATTTAACATGTTACAACATCAACAGCAATCATCACAAGTATCTCAAGGTTACTATGATTATAATCAACCTAGTCCTGGGAGTATGACCAATACAGATTCATTAAATACTACACCATTTTCAGTTAAGGATATTTTAAATATGGTTAATCAAAATGATGGCTATGAATATGGAACATTAGATGGGTAAGAAAATGTCTTAAGTTTGCTAATTTTGTATAGGACGATTATTCTTTAAAAAAATTTATGGAAACTTTATGTAGTTTTTGGCATCAGTACTTTTTTTTATGTTTAAATACTTCTATAAACAACATTACAGAAACTATTTTTTTTCGAGAACACATACATATGTATAAGTTTGACCACTCGGTACTCTTGAGCAACCAACATTCAACTGTGCACGTGAAGGACAAGGGGTGTCTAAATATGTATATGTCGGCCACTGGGCCATACGCAATCTGTACACGAAATTTATCAAAAAGAGAAAAAGCACTAATAATTAAGTACCCTGTATTTTAATCTGGACCATATGCTATCTCTATACTAAACTTTTCAAAAAAAAAGTACCAAAGGTAAAAGAGTACCAAGAGTACCAGCTTTTCCTATATTTAGGCCCCCAGAAAGTGCACTGCATGTTAACAAAAGCTATAATCAAGTTCATTGAAAAGACAAAAAGTACAACTATTATCCCGTTTTTACCTTATACAAATCTGAATCATATGCAATCTGTATACCACATATATTAAAAGGAGGAAAAGTACCAATTATTTCCTTTTTTACATCATAAAAAGTTCCTTATATTTTAATCTGTGCCATATGATTTCTCTATACCAAGCCTTTCGAAAAGAGAAAAAGTATTAAAGGTAAAAGAGTACCAGGTTTTCCTCATTTTAGGCCCCCAGTTAGTACACTGTTTGTTAATGTAGGCTATAATCTGTAGGTATGAAATTTATTGAAAAGACGAAAAGTACCAATTCTATCCCGTTTTTACACCTTAAAAAGTACCCTGGACTATATGCAATCGGTATACCAAATTTATCGAAAAGAGAAAAAGTACCAAAGTATAATTTTTTCCCATTTTTACCTCTTAAAAAGTACCCTATATTTGAATATGGGCCATATGCTATCCGTCTATCTAAATCCAAAGAAAGTTTGTATATCCAAACAAACAAATTTTCACATTTGAAATACTAGAAGGATTTAGAATTGAAAAAAGCCAAATCGGCCTATTATTTTACTAAGTCCCGAATTTAGGGTTTTGGTTCGACGATAGAAAGGGTCCTTAAAAAACAAGCTCGGTTAATGGAATTTATCTTAAATATTCTTCATAAAGGGTGTTTTTTATATAGTGACACACATTTAAATTATAATAAAACAAGGAAATATAGTTTAAATGTCAATGAAACTAACTGGCTTTATTGGAAATAAATATGTTTAAATATGATTTCTGCCATGTGGTCGCCACGGCTGCCGCGTAGAAAGCGCAGTCTGGAACACAAATTTTCGCAGTCTGACCATCATCGTTTTTGAAGACGTATGGGCCAATGACTCCGCCAGCCCATGAAGCGCACCAAACAGTTATTTTCTGTGGATGTAATGGTGTTTCGACAAAAGCTTGTGGATTCTCCTCGCTCCAAATGCGGCAATTCTGCTTATCTACGTACCCATTCAACCAGAAATGGGCTTCATTGGAAAATAAAGTTTTAAATGGAAATTCTAAATCAATTTGTGCTTCAGCCCATTCGTCAAATTATTTTGATTAAAAATTTCAACAATTTGCATGCGTTGCTCTAGTGTAAATCAATTCATAATGAAATTTCAAAGCAAAAAAACAAAACGCAACTATCAGATGTTAAATGGGTTCTTAAATAAAGCAGTGATGCCAACTCAAAGTTGTGACACTCTAAAAAACAACCTTTTTAAAGAATTTATTTTGGAATTAAAAATCTCTCAAATAACCTCTTATTTTGCCTATTTCCCAAAATATTCATGCTAGAAAAGGAAGTTTAAGATGAATACGACTAACAAAAAAAAGAGCATTTTCAATATGACTATACGGGCTCATTTTATGGCATTTTCCATCACTCTTGGCCAGAACTTCGGGCGACAGGATCTCGTATTCATCTTAAGGGCTTCAAGAGTCGGAGGCTTGTTGACGTCGTTTGACCTGTGGCGTTCTCAAAAAAAAAAAAAAAAAAAAAAAAAAATTACCCGATGACTCCTCCAGCGTAAACAGCACAGCAGTAACTATTTTAATTAAGCGGGCGTAATGGCTCTTCGTGGCTGATAAACGGATTTTCGTTGCAAAAGATTTTTCATTGAGATTCAGGAGCTACCAGCCCGAAACATCGACCAGACGACGTGTCACGCAATTAGGCATAAGCCGACGGTCCCTACGCAGAATTTTGGTGAAAGATTTGAAGATATTCCCTTACAAAGTACAGACAGTGCAGAATATCTTTAAATCTTTCACCAAAATTCTGCGTAGGGACCGTCGGCTAATGCCCAATTGCGTGACACGTCGTCTGGTCGATGTTTCGGGCTCCTCTTCGGCATCTTGGGCAACAGCAGCGTTATACTGAGCAGAAAGGCTGCTCAAGGACCGGCCAACCTTGAGAAGATCTCGTATTGTCCCAGTCTCTTCAAGACGAGTGGCCAAACGCCGCAGTGTTTATCCAGTTGGTGTCGGATGGCCAGGAAATCAGCGACGAAATTCACGCTGCGCCAACACAACTGACGAATTGTTACGCAAAAAATTGTAAAAATGTTTTCCGCGTTCTTGCCGTGTAAACCGATTCATGGCGTGGCGATTTATTTATTCACAAATGCAAAATTAAAATAGGCTGATTACTTTTGCCCCACCTTGCATTTAAGTCAAAGTAAACAATATTTTCAATTACATTTTTGCAAGAAAAGAAAAAAAAAATAATTTCAAATGCAAAGTATTCCAATGGACTTAAAAAATCCGAAATCTTAGCTTGGCGAGTTTTTCCTTTAATTTCAATATCTTTTTTTATCAATTTTTGATTAATATGTAGTAGATGTTAGATGTTCCAAGTGTGAATGTATGTTTTACATTTTCAACTTCTTCCATACGTTCCTCCGGAATGCAAGTGTGAAAAGTTTTTAAATCGTTTAGGTACATTAAAGGCCCAACCATAATATGCATAGCCTTCGAAAATTAACAAAAAGTCTCTAAAATGTATTTATAAAAAAACAAAAAAAAAAAAAAACAAAAATCAAAAAACATCTAATTGCGTACGGAATGTGCGATTAGTTTCGAACTTTGCTTAAGCAAATGACAGCTTCATAAAACTTAACAAAAAGTTTTCTTAAGTTCAATATGGCTTGACACATATGATTAAAATATATTCGCACAGTTGTTTAAGCCCATTTAAGCACATTATATTTGGGCCTTAAGTTCTAAATTTTTATGAGTTTCAATATCATTTACTTTGTCTTTAATGCATAGCGATTCAAACAAACAATAAAAATCTATAAATCTGTGTACAACGTTGCCGTTGAATATTTTTAAAAAGTACCAAAAAATGGGATATTTACAAAAAAAAAAAAAAAAAAAAGGATTTAAGAAAATGTTATTATTCAGTTCAATTTATTTAAAACTTCAAATAAAATTTTATAAATGTTAAAAAAACACAGAAAACATTATTAAGGGGTGGTCCAACCATAATGCACGATATAAATTGTGAGTCACACCTTAACGTCAAGTTTTTTGCCCAACTTAATTTGACATTTCTTTATTTAAATGTTTGACAAATTCAACTTTGGAGAGGTACACAATTGAGCAGCGCGTTAAGATTGTTGAAGCCTTTTACGAAAATGCGCGTTCAAATCAAAATGCATTTCGTGCACTTCGTAATTTTTTTGGTCAGCATAATCGACCAAATGTGTCCACATTCGGTAGAATTGTGCACAAATTTCAACAAACCGGGTCTGTAGGAAATGTGAAAACACCTATGCATGCTCGCCCAGTTCGTTCTGGGCTTCTTTGGATATTTACAAGAAAAAGGGTTCGTCAATAAGCCAAGAACAATTCAAGACCTAAAGGATGAGATAATTCGGCATATCATATAATGGTATGCCACCGAAGCAGTGGCGAGCATTTGGCGTATATTTTGTTACACACATAATTATCATAAATCCTTCCTTCTATCATAATAAAAAATATTAAGATAATTCTCTGAAAACTGTTTGTTTTATTTGCAATTAACTTCGTGCGTTTTGGTTAGATTTTTATAAGCTTGGCGCAAGTGTGATTAAAGATTAAAGTAATTTTAATTGATGGACAGTTTACCTGAATATGGTGAACCGTTTTCAAGTTATTCCAATAAATGTTGTATATGAAAGTGCCTTAATGATGCACCAGTGTTGCCAAAAGTAGGGAAAAATCCCTACATGTAGGGTTTTTTTGATACTAAAAAAGGAGCGTAGGGAAAATCGGACGAATTTTTTATATTCCCCAAAATGTGGGTATTTTTCCTCATATTGCATTATATACGAAAAAAAGCTAACAAATTTAATAATATTTAAAAAATGGAATTCTTAAGTCCAGAAAGTGTTTTTGGACAAAAAAAGAAGAATGCAAATTTGAACTATTGTCTTAACAATCTAACTTATGCCTCAATGATTACCTGCATGAGTAGAGAACAATCGCATACAATTATTTTTTCTGAATTTGAGTAATTTATTTATTTTGAAACATAGATTTGGAAAGTTTTGTATAAAATTAGTAAAAATGAAAATATATAATGATGAGGTTGTATATCCAGATTAATCGAAACTGGTACGGATTTTGTTTGCACTAATGCAGAAATACATATCTATCACTTTAACTCAAATCACGTGATTTCAAATCACACGTGCCTACTAAAATGACACGTGTGATATTTTAGCGTCCCGTTTTTGTGTGTTTTGGTGTGATCTTCAATTGCAGAAAGCACACCGAGAAACACAAAAACGGTATGACTTTCAGAACACCACAAAATCACACGTGTGATTTCAAAAGCACGTGATTTGAAATCACGTGATTTTCAGAACAGGCTCGTACATTATTTATAAAAAAACCGGTTGCGTTTGTACCTGAATTAAAATAAAATTATCATTTAAAGATTTAGTTCAAAAGACTATACATATCGCACTGGTTCCTCTTAATTTAAAATATTTCTCTTTAGTTGAAACAAAACTGATATAAATTCGGCTTACATTTGGGGACAACTTAAAATATTTCTCTTTAGTTGCCTCTGGAGAAGCTACTTTTATATCAAGAAGAGGGAAACAACTGTATTTTTTTTGCGAAAGATTAGAGGAAATAATGTAAGATTTTTACAGTGGGTAGATATGACCTCTCGATTTCTTGCAAAAAGTGAAAATTGAAAAAATTCAAGTTGACTCTCTTTAAAGGAACTATGTAGTGCGATATGTATTCATTTTTAAGAATCCTCTGGTTTTTTTCATTGAATTTTATCAAAAAAAGTACATACATTTTTTCAGTTTTATTAATTATTTTTGTTAATAAAGCTTTTCTATTTATATGAGAAAAAAGTTAGTCTTTTATAACTATTGTATTTTGAAATTTATGACTAAAACGCGTAGGGATTTTTGTAGGGAAAATTTTTCAACGTTTAGGGATTAATCGGATTTTTTTTAGTATGCGTAGGTATTTAAAAAAAAAATCTTCTGGCAACACTGTGTTGGACATAACGTTATATCTCGAAAAGTCAAGCTAATAGAGAAAAATTTAGATTTGATTTAAAATCAGCGGCCACAAATAAGTAAAAATTTGCAATAAAGATTTATGCCGCAAAATTAATGTTCCCCAGTGTAATTTATCGAAAAGCTATTTATTTATATTAGCGCGTCCCAAAAAAAATTTTTTTTGGGGCTCAAGCATAATTTAAAAGCTTATAGGGCAAAGTATTTTTGAGATTTTTTTCATATTTTTTGGAAGAGGTTTAGAGGTCGCTCAAGTCGAATTTTTGCCGAAAATCGAGTCTGCCGGTCTTTTTTTTAAGTTTTCTTTATAACTTTGTCAAAAACCACGATTTTCTTCACTTTTAAGGAGATAATTTAAAAGAAAAATGTCCAAGCTTTTTGCAATGCATTTGCTCATTTATGCACCCTACATTAAAATTTTTCGTAATTTTTCCTTAAATTTTGTAAATAACGCTTTTTAGCTTTGAGGCCCGTTTTCACGACTTAACGATAGCTAAATGTAGGAAGTTATCGAACAGATAATGAGTTTTTAATTGTCACAAGTTCTCTTTAACCTAAAAGTGAAGGATAAGCTAAAGAGAAGAACGTTCTACCTTTAACTTTTGTCGTAAGGTTTAGATTTGAGATTGCCATATTATATTCACATATTTTTTATATATGGCAACTCCAATTATACGTACATTTTGTAAATGTAAAAAAAGTATGTAGTTGCCAGCTCGTACTTTTATTTTGGCAAAAATAATCGGTATTTTCTTTAGTATTGCCACTTTTTTAAAAATGTTAAGTTTATTTTATACATAAGTTGTGAAAACGAAAAATAGTTAAAGGTAACTTTATTCCTCACTAGTGCTAAAGGTAGCGTTAACTATATCGAACTTTAAAGGTAAGTCGTGAAAACGGGCCTTAAAATCTTTATAAAAATGAGATAAACCAACACTGCAGTTTGAAAGACCAATTTATTCTAATTAATTTAAAAACAAATATTTTTGAATTTGCTCTCACCGTTCCTGAGTTATACCGGTTTTCAGCATTGTACCCAGTTTATAATATTATTACTCATGCCCAACAAACAATTAAAAATCATACTTTTGCGTTTGATTTGCTTAAAAATCCTTTATTGGGGTTCATATAATGTAGCTCTATGCCCTGCAATCAATTCAAAAATTAAGTTTCAGAAGTTGTGACATTGATGTAAGCGCTTTCCATTACCAATACGCGAAGATTTGAGCAATTTTATTTAAGGGCAGCTTGAAGACATGTAATCGAGAGAAGACTTTAAGGAATTGCTTCATCTGAGTCTTATTTTTTGGGTATAGATAAAGCCAAATCCAACAATAAAAGCTTCAGGGGCTATTAATTCGGGCTTGCTGGCGGAAGAAAATTATATATTCTTTGAAAATACACAGGAACAATTAAAAAATTAATGCCTTGCTAGAATTTAGTTTATTTATTTTAAGAAAAAATATCAAATATTGGTACCTGTGTCAATGCTCATGATACACTCTTCTCAATGATTTTTTACTTTCCACTTAGCTTTCAATGTTTTCTTTCGAGAAAGCAATTTTTTGACACTTTCTGAAAAAAGACTGACAGAGCGGGAAACACTGCTGCCAATTTACCAATTTACAGGATTGTGGTTTCGCTTCTTTACTTTCTATCCACTATATTATTATTTCGTATTTATTATTTTATTTGTCGATTTTGTAGCTACAATATTTTTAGTTTGTGCGGTAATCAGTAAGCTGTTTCGATAGGGGTAAGAAGCACCCCTTTTTCCACTAGCAAGGCCGGTAATAAAGGTAGCACAATCCCTTGAGGGATACGCCCTTGCGGTTTGGTTCGCTACATTAAATTAAATGGGAGGGCTTAGACAAGCATGGGACGAACACCATCAAGTTCCTTTTCCAAACAAGATTCACTTGCATTCCCTACCATTTTAAATGAACCTTTTTCTATATCTCTAACATTTTATATTTTTTTTTTGTGTATTGTCGTTTCTATGGTTTATGGTGTTTTCTTTTCTACAAAAAATGTCACATTTTATTTAAAAAAATGCAATTTGGTGTTCGTTTCTTAAAAATGCTTTGCTCTCTAAAAGGGCAGCGTGTTTTATTCTAAAAAAATTCACCCTTAAATGTCATAAGGCATTGCACTTTACGCCCCGTATAAATCGAGAGTGTTGATAGTGCCCTGTAAAAAGATGGCTTCTTTTTATATATAGGGTTACCTGACGAAGTTGGGAAAAAATCGCCTCTAATCAGGACAGTAAAATTTTAAAGTTTTTTTATAGTAATTTTGTCTATTATTTTATAATAAAAACAAAAGAAAGCATTACATTATTAATGGTAGGTTGTCAGTGACATAAAATTTAAATGGATTCGGTGTTATAAAATTGTTTTTGAAAAAAAACGTCAAATCAAGAAATCGTAAAAACTTGGTGTTAATAAATTCGCAATCTGGCAAAGGTTTTTTCTTGTTTACATATTTTATGAAAAACAAACTAAAGAAATTGGAATTTGGTCATTCATTTTGTTCATTTATTTATTTATTTAATATAAATATATTATCAAATTTGGGTTTATGTGTATTTTTTTTTATACTCTGAAGAACATACTTTTTGATTTATGTACATATTTTTTTATATATTGAAGAACAAACTTTTTGTCAGCTGCTAAAAACAGGGCGATCCAATTTTGTGTTTTGTTCTAGTTAAATAAAAAATTGCATTATTACATGTTAGGCAAGACATTTTATAAATGCACCTTTTAAAATGTGGTATTTTTTTTGTAGAAAAGAAAACACCATTAGTTTTTGTTATTTTTTTTATATATCAACAGTAATGGACTGACTGCCTTGTCTTTCTCTGATCACGGCCGGAATTTAAAGTAGCACATTCTTTTAAGAGTTAAGGCACGGGTAGTAATGTTAAATAAGTTGGATTATTAAACAATTTTCTATAATTCTTTTTATATTTAAATATGCTAACCTGAATGTATTGAAATCAGTTTTATTCTAATAAAAAAATTTGATTTGTAGTTTCATGCGCTGTTTCCTGTTTATAAATTTTACTACACAATCAATTGCTTGTCACCTGGAAAAAACACATAATAAATTGTATGCCACAAAATTGGTAGAAAATAAAATTATTCAAACTAAAAATTTTAACTTAAAATTTTTTTTTAATTTTTTCTTAAAAAATAAGGAAGACAATGCAATAAAATACTGGGATAAAAAAGTACAGCTCCATTTTTAAAAACAAACATTAAAAGTTAGACAATTTTGTATATGAAAATTTTAAAAATTTTATGATGTTCTATAGTTAGGTTAAGAAGGGTTGTGCGCCCATGGGCACACCTCCACTCGGAGACCAATACAGTCCATTGTGAATCAATTGTGAAATGTTCTATAGTTACTAGTAACTAGACTTACACAAGGTTCTTTGCCATGGCATAAAAAAACATAAATTATAATGGAAAACTGGCCAAAAAGTGAGGTTGTGCTTATGTTTAATCGTTTGAAGCAACTGTATGTTAAACCATGGTCTGAGCTCTAAGGACGTTGTGATTAAACTTTCTTGCCATTGTTTTCCAAATAGCATCGTGCAGCATTGTGCTAGAATTCAATCACTTGTGTTGTAAAAACAGCACATAACAAAATTTTTTTCATCAAAGTAATTTTTGGGAATACAAAATTTTTTTGTTTGTCGTGCTAAATTCCCAATTTTTATTCTTGACAAAAACACTGAAAGTTATTGTTGGAGTAAGTAATATTTTGCAGTTTGTGTGTATGTTTTCATATTTGCAAATATACACACAAACATTATAATTTTTGTTTTCAATTAAGGCAAATTAATTGGAACAATTAAAAAAATTGTTTAAAACAGCATTATTGAATTAATTGAAAAAATTTTGGTGAACATTTTTTCTGTGTAGAAAAGCCAAAGATATTAGCAAACAAAACTGCAGAGTGAATGAGAATTGCAAACACTCAAATAGTCTTATTTGCAACGATATCAAAGATTAAACCAAATACCAACAATAAACAGTGAGTTTGTCTTTTCTAACATTCGCCCAACATTAATTGTAGTTGAAAGTGAAAGAAAAAACAAAATTAAAACCAAAAACAAATATGTAGCTGTATTGTTTTCGCAAGAAAATCAAAATAAAGCTGTTTGCCAGTTCAGTTTTTTATGCCGTGCACTTGCAAGTTTATTATCAAAGGAATTTTTGGGAATACAAAATATTTAATTAATAAGATTTTTCAACTTGTTTGAAAAAATTATTCGACAAAGTTATACTCTAGCCCCGCTGCTTTTGGAAATATGTTAGCAGCTTCTGTTGAGTAGCAACTGCACCCACGAAAGATCTACCCTTAAGGCCGAACATTTCAACAAGTGGTGAAAAGTTAGCCCTTTAGTGCGATTTTCAGGATTCGCCTTCCAGCGACTTTGGGAAGTAAATAACAACCAACACATGATCGCCGAAAATATATTTTCAAAAGAAAAGCAAAACTTCCGTAAAGGCAATTTTCCCGTAAGGCAAAAACCATGTCCCGCAATAAGCATGCTAACAGAGGCCTCAAGCAATAGTAAGTACGGCGCCTTCTCGGCGGCATAAAATAACCCCCCAAAATATAACTCCACAAAAAAATAATGAAATATCCCCCCAAAGTATGGAGCTTTATTTCATATGCAATAAAACCCAGATTTTGAAAATGAAATAAACCCCCAATGAAATTAACTAGCGCCCAAAACAGAAATGAAATAATACCCTTATTTTTGGGGGTTTATTTCATATAAAATAAGACCCCAATTTCTGAAATGAACTAAGACCCCAAAATGTATAATACAATTAATTATACAGTTTTGGTAAAAATAATCGCGCGATAGATATCATAGTTGGATTTCCTTCTATATGATATACCAATCACCAGCTTCGCTAACTAAAGCTTATCTGCATAGCCGACCTTCGGCCGGGTGCAAGGACTTTCGCCTCTATGGTATAATAAACCCCGGCATCGCTTACTTAAGCTTCTCTTCATAGCCGGCCTTCGGCCGTGCGCACAGAGAAATCCTCTATAGTATACTCATAGAAACTTTAGTTAGCGAAAACCAGTCTTTGTTATACCATAGAGGAGAAAACCCTTGCGCCCGGCCGAAGGCCGGCAATGCAGAAAAGCTTTACTTAGCGAAGCCGGTGTTTTGTATACCAAAGTAGAGTAAATCCTTGCTCCCAAAAACGCTTTCATTATAAATTTGAAAATGAAACAATCACCAAAAAATATATTGAGGCTTTATTTCTCTGGCTAGCCGCGTAAAGAGACCTGTTAATTTTGCATTCTTGCCGAATCACAAGTTTAGAGGATACAACACTGCAATATAAAAAAAGTATCATATCAAATAGGCTTGTACGTTTTTCCCATTGCATAAATTTGAATTATTCAAATAAATAATACTCTTGCTCGATAAATCGAGCAATATTAAAATTTAAAAATCGATTAATTGCTTGTTTGTACAAAACCAAAAGCCAAATAATTGTATACTCTAATAACTATACAACACAGATCACAGAAAATGTTCAGAGTATGGAAAATATTTGTGTACTATTGTCCTTTTAAAGATCAAAAAGAGTACTGACTAGGCAAAACCTGGTTTGAACAAGAAAACTTGTTGCGTTTAAATTAAATATTAATTCGCCAATCATTTTCAAAGAGTAAACTTAAATGTGTTCTATATAAGAAAGTTAAAAAAAAAAAATAGTCTTAAACATGGCAACAGTAGTTAGTTTATTCGTAAATGTCAATTTTCCAACCAAACGCTAAAAAATAAAACATTTTTATTGTTGCTTTATTTAGAATTTTCTTAACTGGGAGGTATTTTTTCTAACAGTTTTAAACGGAAAACAATCAGCCAAGTCAGGTCGTCAGTCTGTTGTTTTTCCTTATAAATCTTCTTTAAAAGTTAATATTTATTTAATGGTAAGCCAGAGATGATGATTATAAACGACTTCGTAAATACAAATTATTATTATTGTATTGTTTTTTCCTTAAGACCCCAGATGATCTTGTTATTCTCTTATTTACTCACTTGCAATATAATAACGCCTTTTTTTCCTAACATTCATCAAACACAATGGGATTGAATGCAACAAAAAACACCACGAAACCAAAAGCAACAACAACAAATTAACAAACTGACATTTTTTTTTTTTTTTGGACTAAAAGCTGAAAAAAGACACGAACAAAATTCCTAAGAATAATATTATTTGCGCCTGAAAAGAAAAAAAAAATAAAAAGAAAATATTCAAAAATAATAATTAAAATAATAACAAAAAGAAAAATATTTAATGAAATCCTATAAAAACATGATGACAGGCAAACTTACACTCATCAACTCGATCAACTGACTACACAGAGACAAATTTGGTTACCTTGAGAAGAGACGGACTCTTTTTATTTATCTTTATATACCTACATATGTTTGTACACTGGAAACAATTTATAAGACATTTTACGAAAGATACTTTTGTAGCTTCACTTTTTTCGTATTTTTTAAAAAATATGCACCTAAAAAAAACATTTTTCGACATGCAAAACTATTTTTATATATTTTTATTGTTATAATCGATAATCGGTTTTTAATTAAGGTGGAAGCTGATTGAGCCAACGCATCCGATCCTGGTGCAGGCCGATTAGTGGGTATTACCCGGTTCGAATTTTATACTGCCTTAGTTCGGTCGACAGAGCCATGTTAACGTTAACAGAGGACATCAAGTTCATACTGGACAGGGGATGAGGTTGACATTTAAAAGGATGGTTCAGTTGTATTCGCTTCACTTTTCCATTAGACCCCCTCATTTGCAATATAATATTGATTAATTCATGTTGTTTTCGCCTTTTGCTGTATTTTTCTTACATTTCTAGAATTTTCGATATAAAAAACAGCTAGAAAATATAAAACAGCATTTTAGAGTATTTAAAACAGAGTTAAAAGTTAAACTGTACTTTAGTGTTCTGTACGGTGAAAATATGAAAAACACAAACGCCAATAGGATTTGTGCAGTAAATACCTTTAAAAAGCGTTTCTCTGCTATTGATCTTCGTACACAATAAGAATACAGTATAATATCAACTCAATATAAAGACGAAAACATTTCAAGGTTTTCTGTTTTTCGTAAAAAACACAAACTTCGTTATGTTCGGTTTAGCACATTAATGTTCATGCGTTTCTGTAGTGCTTAGCGTCCTTTCCGCTGGTGAAGACAAGAACATCTTTTACAAAATATATATTAGTTTTTAACGAAAAAACAATAATTATAAAAATCAAACAAACATTTTTTACAAAAACAAAACATGTACACCAGCTATTCTTCTGTTCTGTACTGTGATCGTGCAGATTGCCAAGCAACAACAACAGAACTACTAAGAAGCGTTGCTAACACTACAGAACATTTAAATACAATGTATGTCTACAGGACCACGACAATTGAACTGTTTTATAACGAAAAAAAAGAACACTACAAAAGGTTTTGCGAAAATAGTAATGTACGGTATTAAGGGTTGTGCACTTATACACAACCACTAAAAAAAGAGATATCGTTTCTGGCGGTGTGTGTTCCGTAAGCTAAATTATGTTATGTTATGTTCGGTTTATTTTCGAAAACTGATTATAATTTTTTGAAGAATTATGAATAAGAATAAGAAATATTTTTTCTTAAGATTACTTTACCGAAATTCCCACATTTTGGCAGTTATGGGCTAAAAATTATAATAGAGATATAAAAAAAATGAAAGCTTTTCGAAATTTTAGCGATTTCCCGTACCGGGAATTCCCGGGATATTCATTTGTTTTCAAATTCTTCTTTCCCGGGAATAATTTGCAGGTTTCTCGAGATATGTTACACAAAGCTTCATTTAAACTTTATTTGAATCTATGTGGGACTCATAGCTTTATTTGTTTTATCCAACTAATTTCACCACAATATCAATATTTATTTAAGGCATATAATTTTCGAGAATGAGCTTATTTAATTTTTTTAACGGGATAAATTATAGATCAAACTTCAAGAAATTTATAGTCTTATCAAACTGCAGTGGTCTTAATTTTAAAACAATATTATTAATTTTTAAGGTTTAAGGCGTCCTCAAGTGTTTTCCGATCACGATCTTTACGAATTGGAGTAGTGTGATATCGAGTCTTATGAAACTAGATTAGACCAAACTTCAGCACAAAAGTATTATTTGTTACGCTTTTGGCCATACTAACATGAGGGTCTAAGGTAAATTATGACCGATCTTCACGAAATTTAGTGACATATATAACGAATTTATTGATATTAAGGCTGACTTCCAAAACGTACTAATACAAAGTTCGTACACAATTTTACTACTGTATTTCAACCATGTACACGTACAAAGTACCGAAACAATGCAACTATGTGTTTTGTTTATTAAAACGTTTTGAAATGTAAGTGATGCAATGCATAATACTTTTAAAATAAATCTGTTATGCTTGCAAATAAAATGTTAAATGTCACAAAGCATCAACTTTAAAACCGATGCTCTGATTGCTTTTTTGATGCGTTACTAATACTTAGCAGTGACGTTTTGGAAGGGTCTGCATTGTATATATATTGTACTGCGGCGTTATGAAACATTATACTTTGTTCTAATACAAAGCAATTGACGTTTTGGAAGTCAGCCTAAATGACAATCGGTGTATTCCGCACCAATTTATATTAATTTTTAGGGACATTGTACCACATTTGTGTGCATAACTCTTTTTCAAATGAGCTGATTATGAAAGATTTCAAGCACAAACTGCCTAGGAGATCTAGAAACATTTTGACACCCATATTGTTCTGTTCTGTTAGCGAGATTTCAACAGACGGACACGGCTAAATCGACTTAGAATTACTTAAAGACCCAGAATATATGTATGTAATTGATGGTCCAACCATAATGCACGGTATTAATTGTGAGTCTAACCTTAACGTCTAGTTTTTTGCCCAACTGAATTTGACATTTCTTTGTTTCAGTGTTTGTCAAATTCAACCATGAGAGGTAAACAATTGAGCAGCGCGTTAAGATTGTTGAAGCCTTTTACGAAAATAGGCGTTCAAATCCAAATTAATTTCGTGCATTTCGTGCACTTCGTGTTTTTAATGTCAGCATAATCGACCAAATGTGTCCACAATCGGGAGAATTGTGCGCAAATTTCAGCAAACAGAGTCTGTAGGAAATGGAATCCACAACGAGTGACTGTTTGGTACGGTTTATGGGCTGGCGGTATCATCGAGCCGTACTTCTTCGAATCTTAGGTCGGCCAAGCAGTTACCGTGAATGGTGTTCGCTATCGCTAGATGATACCGAACTTCTTGTGGACAGAAATTGAGGATATGGAACTGGACGAGGTTCTCACCGGATGGTGCCACTTGCCACACAGCTAACGAATCAATGGTTCTTTTGCTCGAGAAATTCGATGGTCGTGTTATCTCACGTTAATTGGATATTTAAAAGAAAAAGTGTTCGTCAATAAGCCAAGAACAATTTAAGAGCTTAAGAAGGAGATAATTCGGTACATTAACAACCGACACATGCCACCACAAGCTGTGGCGAGCATTTGACCGATATTTTGTTTTACACATAATTGTCCAGATCCTTCTATAATAATAAAAAGTATTAAAATAATTCTCTAAAAACTTTTTGTTTTTTGCGTTTTGGTTGGACCACTCTTCCTTTATACGTCTTCGACGAAACCAAATTTCTTTAATCTGCTGGTTTACGTTGGGAAAATAGATAATCGATCAAGGAGAAAATGGCCATTAGTATACTTTTATTCACCACTCCTATTTAAAGGTTAAAAACTGTTATTAAATACGGTAAATTTAATTCCATTAAGGGCGGGGTCCTGGTAAAATTATTTTTATTTCCCGCTTTCCCGGTTATCCGGGAAAACCAAAACCCTTATCAATTTGTAGATTATACGCAGGAATTTTGGAGCGCGATATTACGAAATATTTCATTTATTATTGTACGACAGTTTTCATTTATTTATTTATAAATATATACTTTATAAAATTAATTTACAAAATATAGAGAGTAAAGGCGCCGAGTTTTCATTTATATTTTTAAAAGCATTATTTTTTTTCGGTGTATGTAAAATGTATATGTATATGGAAGAGAAAGGATGTCAGTTAGTTAGTCAAAAAAAAAAAAAAAAAAAAAAAGACAAACAAAAAATTAGATACATCTCACACACAGCATCATAATCTACATTTATTTTTTGTTTAAATATTGTTTACTTTAAATATATATTTTTTTTTGTCAAATCATTATGAGAGTTTTAAAATTTCATGATTTTAAAATGAAGGAAAAAAAAAGATAAAAAACGAAGTATTAGATAAACATGACCAAAAATATAAGAAATAAATACAGTGTTGATCATGGGCTTAAGGGAAGCTTACATTTTTCCTTAAGCAGAGTTTTTTTTTTAAATTTTTTTCAACAGTATTAAACGATTTTAGTTTAAAAAGCGATTTCTTTTATATCGATTAAGCTTATTTTTAATTACATTAGAACTTGTTTGTTTAAGTACTTAACGTGTCTTAACTAGGGAGATCGATTATTCCACTTTTTTCAAAAACCGGTTTTCGGTTAAGCATTTAAAAATAACCGGTTTCAGTGCTAATACATAGAAATACAAAAATCAAATGAGTTTTCGTAATAAAAAGTAAATTTGAATAAAAACAAAGCAATTCACGACGGTAAGAAACCAACAAAATATAGATATGACTTAAGGTATGTTCAAACCTAACAAATATTTGACGATAAAATCCAAAAAAAAAGCGTGACCAGTCAATTGATCACACTTAATTTTTATTTTATAGGATGATAATTGTATTATGTAGTTTAGAAACTGTTAAATAATATTTGCTCTAGCCAAACGTTTTGCAAAAGCTAACAATTCTTTAAGAAAACTATTTGTTACGTGTAGGACGCCAAATATTTAATAGTTGTGAACATAGCTTTAGAATTTTTGAAAAACTTTCGTTTTTAAAAATTATAGGAATTTAACAAATTTATTATTTCAGATATTCTCCCAAATTAATTTTAAATGAGTTTTAATTTGGTGGTGGTTACACAGAAAAAAATTTTTGCGCCAGTAAAAGAATTAATCAAAAATAAAATCAGTTTTAATTAAATATTTAATCAGGTGAATTAAACTTTTAATCAAGTGAATTAAACGTTTAATTGAAATATTGTAAACGTTTAATTGAAATATTGTCAATTAAACATTTAATACACTTGATTAAAAGTTTAATTCACCTGATTAAATATTTAATTAAAACTGATTTTATTTTTGATTAATTCTTTTACTGGCGCACAAATTTTTTTCTGAGTAAAATGAATCAGTAAATTTCAACCATATTTTTGAAAGTTGCAAACAAAACCTCTTAGCCTGGATTATATATTTCAAATTATTTTGTTTAAGAATTGTAAAAACGAATAGTAATATGAACATGCTTTTTGTATGAAATATCTGTTTAATTGACATTGTTTGATTCCTTCGATTTAGTTTTTTTTTTTAGTTCTTGGTGTTTTAATAAATAAGCATGAAGATTAAGATTTTTAAGTGTCTTAACGGGCATTCCGTCCTCGGCAACACAACAGGTTAATATTTCACTCAATGATTCATTTTTGGCAGCATATTTTAGTAAAGTATTATTTGCAGTCTCTTGAGAACTACTTGGAACAGAGTCAAGTTTTACTTGGGCAGGCGCGGATCCAGCTTGAGCCTAAGGGGGGATAATTTTGTATGCTACAAAAAAAGTATAAAAATATAAATTAAAAAAAATTTATCTTTTTAAATAAACAATTTATGATTTCCTTGGGAGGCAAATTTAGATAGCACAGTCTATCTTCTGTGTTCTTGATCTGAGTCATGTTTTTATTCGACGAAGGGTAGGAAATGACCTCTCGCTCGTAGCATTACTGACGAGCATTAAAACGAAAATCTGATAGATTTTCAGATATTTTCCATGTTTGCTGCCAATGCAACAGTTCAGGGTCAAGTTTAGATGTTAGTAGGTGCTTATCTCTTTTATCAAACATAATCAGCTCATCAGCTAGTTGTGGTTTTAAAAGTTTTGTATCTGTATATGACTTGATTACATTTTAAGGTAGAAGTTTAGGTATGTTAAATATATTAAGGATATCTATTGGGAAAGGTGTTTTGAAATCTTCTAAAATATTCAATAAGGGGAATGTAACCTACAACTCGGTAGTAATCTTCAACATTTGTATGTGATTATTTCGTTCAAATCTTGTCTTTTCGATTGGAACCTCGATTTGAAGGCAAAGAACTTGAATTTTTTCAAAATCGCTTTAAATTGTTCTTCGGCTTTATTTCTTTTCTCTTCCAGGCACATGATTAAAGTTTTAATAAGGCTTGATCCTCTTTAAAATCTATATCGTGCTTTTGTAAAATGATACTAAGCAGCTGTGTTACAATAAGTATCACACTTAAAATGTATATTCCTAAAATAAATTCAAAAGTACTGAGTTCCTTAACAAGAAAAATCTTCGCTTACTTTTTTAAAATGAATAGCTTCTTCCACTCATTATTAAGTAGCTTTCTTCTTTAACTACTTCTACAACAACTACTACAACTACTTCTTTCTGGATGTATGTAGGTGAAAAATAATGGCTTACTTTTAAATGCGTTCATTTTTAGACATCCCTTGTAAAATTCATTGCTTCTTTCAGTAGAATTGTAAGTAGTGCTTTTATGTTTTTCTGATTACTCAACACATTATTTTGTAGGCGAAGTTTTTACTGGGTAACTCTACCTTTTCACTCAGATATTTTTTCCAAAGCTTCTACTATACGATGTACACTTGTTGCAAAATGTAAAATTGAGTCGTGACGGTCCACCTATCTTGTCTCGCATAATGTAGAGAGTTTGGCTAAAACTGCGTTTTGCTTGGGATGATTATATTAAAAAAATGTTGTCGTTTCTTTAACAAATGATTCCACTTGGCACTTTATTGCTTTTAGAAATTGAGTTGTTTGATTTATTGGACTAGCAAGGCGTTTGATTTGGCATTTGTCTGACATCAGAGGACACCCATCAGTTCCAACTCCTACACAATTTTTTAGGTCAAGAACAAAATTTGTCAAAGCTTTAAGAACAATTGATGATAGTGCCTTCGCACTAATTGACACATCAACGTTATCAATATCCTTTGAAGCCTTTTTAAATGCGTTAACAACAAAGCCAATAAATTCTTCCCTAACAACTTTTTGTTGTATGTTGAAATATCTTAAAGATAAGGAAATCTGTCTTTTCCCCGACGAATCCGTGCTTTCGTCAAAAATGATAGAATAGAATTTTGATTCATATAACACATATATACATAAATATTGCATATACTAAAGGTTATTAATAATTCACCGGCACGCATTATCAAGTCAAACGTTTGGTCTTTGGATAAAGATGGCACCTGTTGGGATTGAATATAGAATAATAAGTATTTGAATACGGTAAACTAGATGAAAAAATCTAATAAATAACTATAAGGATTAAGATTTGGATACTTATTGAAAATTTCGTTAGAGATTCAATAAAAAAACCTTGCTGGGATTTCCAAAAATTTTGTAGATTTAAAAATAAATATTATTATTGGGAATTTTTGCATTATCGAAATAAACAAAACATATTTTTATAATTTAGGGGGGGGGGGGGACGAATTTCCTTATTCCCTCCCTGAATCCACGCCTGTACTTGGGTTATATTTATGTCAAGCTTGTGGACTAACAAAAGGTGATTAATAAGTCGAGAAATTGAAAAAATCCACTTAAAAATTATTTTTTTTATTATAAAAATCTAGTTTTTTTAGTACAATAATTGTAAAGCTCCTAGTATATTTTTATTCGGCTGAGTCGTTTTTTGTAGTAGATTAAAGTAACACACAACCTGTGTTCTTTAATCTACTACAAAAAACGACTCAGGCTTATACGCCAACGCCAACCGTAATTTATTTATTTTTAATTTTTAATTTATTTTAAAATTGTATAAAGTAGATATTCTAGAGTAGCACCACAGATTAATAAAAACTCGCATATATGCATATACTGTGCTAATAACAAAAACTCGCTTAATTTCATCAGCATCACGAAAAAAGCTATTTTACTTGCATCGAAAGTGAATGAATAAATTAAAATTTTGATAAAAATTTAACAATTTAGTTTTGATGAAATAATTTTTGTGCACACATAGTACACATATCCTCTTTCACCCCTAGTGGTGGTGGAGTAGTCTAGTGTGGTTTGGTTATCATTGACAACCGAATAAGGTGCCGTAGAAGAGCTTCTCGGGTATTTTAAAACAATGGCATTGCCTTGTTTTTAAAATATCGTACATATTTTGACTTCGATTTTTGTAATGCCTACTAATTTTTATATATATGTTCATATTAGTTAACAAAAGTATGTATATTTATAGAGCCGATTTTCGATTTCTCTAAACATTAAAATTAAACATAGTTTCATATTAATATCTATTAGCATTGAAAATTAAAACACATTTTCTTTGTTTACTATAACCAAATCTCTTCCACATGCATTTAAACCTATATCCCTGAGTGTATTTTAATATTGAAATAACATTGGACGCCGAAGGTAGTCCACACACTACAATAATATATTTTAAAAACAAAAAACAAAAAAATATCACAAAAATGAAGAAAAAGATGACCAGTTTTTTTCTTAAATACTCAAAAGCATGTTGCTGTTTTTCAACTGTTTAACATGTGTGTGAATACTATTCATCTGTTCGTCCGTCCATCCGCCTGTCTGTCCATTCCAATTTGACGGTCATAAGAAAGTTACGTTTCAGTTTTTAAAAACCAATATGTGTGTGACTGGCTGACTGAGAATGAATGTCTGTTTTGTATTCGCTTTAAATTTATTTTTAAACAAATAACTGGGTGATGAACCATGAAATGATGTCACAGTAAGAGACAAATAAAATTTTTAAAATTTTTTTGGTCTACAAATATTTTGCATGACTTTTATGAAGATAAAAAAATTATAACGACATACATATGTAGGTATGTGTGGGCGCTTATGTAACGCACATGTGAAAGTATTTAAAGTAAAGCATGACCGCCCAGTGGGATGTAAAGAAAAGAAAAAAAAAGAAAGGATATGATTTTACCTCTTACCTAAATATTCTCTTACAACACTTAAGAGAATAAATTTTAGTTAACTAAAAACTAACTGTTTTTTCTGCTTTATTTTTGCAGTCCCTCACAAACTCTAAGCTCGCCTTATGCCTCTGAGTACGACGCTCGTGTTTATGAGTCTCAAAACCCATTAAGCAGCATGGTAACACATGGTCATCATATACCTCCTTCGGCAGCAGCAGCCTCACAATTCTATCCAGCTTATCAGGAATTTACACACGGTCCTCCACCACCAGCACCCCATCATCATCATCACCATCATGCAACAACACCGACACAACAATCTTATCAAGGCTACAATGCCACAACCCATCAGTATTATATGCCTCCAACCGCCACATATCAACCTCCCGGTTATGCAACACAAACTGCCGCCTCACAATCTCTTTACAATTATGGCGGCTATGCCATCTCAGATCCCTACAATACAAATCCAGCCCAACAATGTTCAACGCTAACACACCCATCCGCCAACACCCCCATTTCAGCTCATATTGATTTAACGCGGTCGAGTGTTAAAAATGAATATGTACCCACTCCTTATGTAACACCCTCGCCCACCTTGGATCTCAATAGTTCAACAGAGGTGGATGTCAATAATACGCCCTCTTCGGCTCAAAAGAAATCACCGCTAAGTACTCAAAAAACCATGCACAGTTTAATGGAAACGGCCAATAACTCGCATTCGTTAAGGAATATTTCAACTGGCTTAACTGCCCAGCTGTATGAGCAAGGATCTCTGCTGTCCCGGCAACAGGATATCAGCAAAAAGAGTAAGTTTTTTTTATGTTAGACCTGTTTCACAATATAGAAATATTTGAACTTAATAAATAAACGTCAAACTGTAGTTTGCCGCTTGCAAAAACGTAACGACTGAACGCGTACTAGTTTTCAAAGGGACACAAAAAAATAACACTTACATAGTAAAAATGAAAAACCAACATCAATTAAGATATTAGTTACAAATTTGTACTATTAATTAAATTTCGTACTGAGAGGCTACTCTCTATTGCGATGCGAAAGAAAATTGTAGCAAATCTAGCGGTTGGTACTCTCTAATACGTATGCGCATATGTCATTCGCATTTTTTAATTTTTTTTCTTTTCGTAAATCATCACTTTATTTTATTTAAATTTTTCAATTTTAAATATTTTAACACACTTTGGCATTTCTTTACTATATCCGCATCATCTTTAATTGTTATTGCCGCTATTGCTTTATTTTCAGGAAATTTTGCGAAAGTGATAGAGAGTACCAAGTTGGCATTTAGCTTTCGCATCGAAATTGTTTTCGCATCGCAATAGAGAGTCTTCCGTCTTCCGCTTTTGCACAGGTATCGCTGTTATTTACCTTTTGTGGTGGAGGGTATAAAAAAAGCGAGATTTTTTTTTTGTAAAAAACGTTTTATATGATTTTTTTTTGTAAAAAAAAAGTTTTGGAAAAAACCATTTTTTATACCCTCCACCACAATTAGTTGTGAAGAGGGTATACTAAGTTTGTCATTCCGTGTGAAACTTTTTTATTATTCATCTCAGACCCCATAAAGTATATATATTCTGGCTGCTTGAGCAATTCTAAGTCGATTAAGCCATGTCCGTCTGTCTGTCCGTCTGTTGAAAACACGCTCACTTTCGAAAAACTCAAAAGAAATAAACAAACTAGGTGGCAAATTGCTTGTAGTTATCCTAAGCAGTTTGGGATTGAATTTCAGCAAAATCGGTTCAGTAGGACCAGAGCTATGAATCAAAATGTGGAACCACCACCTTCAAAAACTTGATAATTTTGTTACAAAAACTAACATAAATGATGCAAATATGCACGGAATGACATACGATTTTGCACAAGTCCGTTTTATTCGACTAGAAATGACACTGTAAAATTTCGTGAAGATCGGTACATAATTTACCCTAGGCCCCATATATGCCCTACTCCCGGAAAACAGTTTAGTCTCCTAAAACCATAATTAATAACAAATCGTCACAGTTTAAAATAAAAATAATAAAAAGACATCATACAGATATTACTCCTTAAACATTCGAACTGTCGGTGGAGGGTATCAAAGATTCGGCACAGCCGAATATTGCACTCTAACTTGTTTTAAATTAATTTGTAAAAAATGGATATTTCAGAAAAAAACATTTTTTGCCAAAGATAAACGATATTTTGTAAAAAGTGCGACAGATTTTTTTTTTTGGAAAAAAACGTTTTATTTGATTTTTTTTGTAAAAATACAAGTTTTGAAAAGAAACGATTTGTTTTTTAAATCGAATTAAAATAAAAATGTTGTGGAAAAATCTAATTGGTTTTCTTTTTTGTAAAAAAAGAATTATTTGTAATAAATGTTTTTTATGTAAAAACTATTTTTTTTAGTGAAATTAAAAAGAAAAAAATCAATTTTGAGAACAAATTTTTTTTTAAATTGTTTTTGTAAAATTTTTTTTCGTTTTTTTTATGTAACAAAAACATATTTTGTGTTTTTTTTTTTATTTTATTTTGTTTATTTTAATAAATAACAATTTGGGGTTAAAAAGTTTTTTAGAAATTTTTGTTATATAAAGTATTGTAAAAAAATTTTATTTACCGATGTTACTTTTATATTGTAATATATTGGGATATGTATTTGACCTTGCCACAGTGTTGCTAATTTAGCGATTAAGTGGCTAGTTTTATCCTCTGGTTTAAAAAAGAAACAGTAAATGCTGGAAAGATCAATCTATAAAAAATGCAAACAAAATTTTTCTCAGTTGTTTGTTTATTTATTTTATTATTTTTGTTTATTTTACTAAATGTTGTCAACTATTTGTTTCTGAGAGACATAAAAACAAAACAAACAAAAAGTGGTAAATCGCTGAATTTGCCCCTAAACCGCTGATTCAGCCACACTTTTAATATATCGAGCTTGAAATGCCAATTTTAAGTTGAACACTTTCACATTTTCTTTGACATAACTTCATTTTATATCGATAACTTTTTTAAAATGTTTGAGAGTTTGCTATTTATCTTAATACAGCTGAACTCTTTGCACTTGGTAAATTGTCATATTACATTATATTTGCACTGTTTACCAAAACTTGAACAATGCATTAGAAATGTAGTGTCATAAGCAATGAACAAATAAGTCCATTAGCTATTGTTTTTAATTTAGCTAATTTTTTTCCTAAATTCCTGATTATGGCTTTAACCTTGGCTTTAAATATTTGTAAATTTTCAAGTAGGCATGGCACCTCTCATGCAAAGACAGCAAAAGAAATCACAACAGCAAAAAGTGTAAAAGTCCACCAGAACTAACCACCACTAAAACTGACAGCAAACTACAATGCGCCACTTCTAATGTCTAGAAGGCAACACACAAAAAATACTCGTAAAAATCGATTAGCTTCGTTATCAATACACTAGATCTGGGGCCTAATTCTGTCAGTCGTGATTTAGTACTTTCTTGATTCGAAACAATTTTATTTCTAATTCTTTCAGTCGAAACTGAACGAATCGAAATTATTTTTTCAATATTGTGAAACTCAAATTAATGCTTTACAACACTGAAAAAATAAATTCGATTGGTTTAGTATTGACTGAAATAATAAGATATTAAATTGCTTTCGAATCGAGAAAGTACTCGATCACGACTGCCGGAATCAGGCCCCTGTTTTAAATAAATTTTAATAATTTTATTTCAATAGGGGTAGAAAAGCGCACCGGATAAAGCTAGTTCTGCCTAAATTGCTTTTATTTTTAAAGGAATTGAAAAACTAATCGTTTTTCTTAAAAACTCTTAAGAATAAGTTTTTTTTTTATAGAAAACTGACAGTTAATATATCGTGAAAAAAATTTGAGACATAAACTTATTTATATTGTTTGAAAGAATCATGTTAGGAATAATAGAATTGTTATCATTTAAACTTTAAAATTTTATAAATTATTCTTATTTTCCTTCCTTTCTTACAGAAGATACATCCCTGGTTACGTCTTCCAAATCAGAGTTACGCAAAAATGGCAAACCCCGTTCCAAACGTAAGCCACGCGTTTTATTCTCTCAGGCTCAAGTTTTGGAACTCGAGTGTAGATTTCGTTTGAAAAAATATCTAACTGGAGCCGAACGCGAAGTTATAGCGCAAAAATTGAATCTATCACCAACTCAAGTTAAAATCTGGTTCCAGAATCGGCGCTACAAATCAAAACGAGGCGAAATCGAAGGTGAAGGACCGTCAGTCCTTAAAATCAAAACCGAATTAGTTCCACAAAACATTTCAATGTGGCAACATACAACAGCAGGACCGCCAACAACGCACTCGGTACAAAGTCATTTAATGTCAGCACAACATCAACATCATCAGCATGGCGGCCATCACAATATGACTGCTCATCAGCAATTGTAAAGGGATTTATTAATTAGCGGTTTTCACTCTTGGCAGTAAAGTAGAAAAGTAGAAAGCGTAGTTAAAGTACTAAAAAATAATACAACACCGCAACAACAAAATGTTGTGAACTATAATTTACTACGCTGTGGCTCAAAAATCACACCAAAAGTTGTAGTAAATATCGAGGCATTACCGAAAAAAAAGCTTGAGCGACAAAACAAAATTTTAGAGAAGGTTTTTTTTTTTATTTTATTTCATAAAGGTTTTGTATGAAGGTTGTCACTTAAGATAAAATTGTAATAATGTTGCTATAAAATCGAAACGGTACCTTATGTGACCATGACATTCAAGGAGACGGCGCAAGTGTTGCCAATAAAGCCATTTATTAAAAAAAAAACGAAAATTGAAAATGATGCCGCTTAAACTTTTTTGCGTTAATGACTCGATATGTTTTTTAAATTTACCAGAATAAAACAGCTTATCGTTTGGCATTCGAACTAGCCAAAAGCAAAACAAACCTTAGCTGATTTATTAGTTTACAATACATACGTAAAAGATACTAACGCTTTGTAAAGGGTGGTCCAACCAAAACGCACGATGTTAATTGTAAATAAAACAAAAAGTTTTCAGAGAATTACCTTTATATTTTTTATTATGATATAAGTTTCTATGACAATTATATATGTGGTCCATATTTTCAATGACTCTGAGACATAATTGAGGTTTAATGTCGTTAATGTGCCGAATTATCTCATCCCTTAGCTCTTAAATTATTCTTGGCTTATTGACGTTATTTTTTTTTTTTTTAATATCCCAAAAGTAAAAAGTCCAACGGAGTCAAAAACATGATCGTGACGGCCAATTAACATCGCCACGCCGTAAGATAACACGGCCATTGAATTTCTCGCAAAAAAAAAGAGCCATTGTTTCGTTGGCTGTGTGGCAATGGCACCATCCAGTTCGAATCACATATCGTCCAGGTACATATCCTCAATTTCTGGCTACAAAAAGTCCGTTATCACCTAGCGATAACAAACACCATCCACGGTAAGTGCTTGGCCGAACTCCTATTCGAAGAATTACGGCCAGCCCATAAACCGCACAAACAGTTACTCTTTGTGGATGCATCGGCTTTTCAACAATCACTCGTGGATTCTCATTTGACCAAATGCTTGTTAACAAATCCACTGAGGTTAAAGAGTGCCTCGTCGCTGAAGATGATTTTCTTTGTAATTTGAATTTCTGCACCTCTCCATGGTTGAGTTCGACAAACACTGAAAGAAAGAAATGTCAAATTAAGTTGGGCAAAAAACTTGACGTTAAGGTGTGACTCACAATTAACATCGTGCATTATGGTTGGACCACCCTTTGTTATGAAATATTAGTAAATAAAACAGAGTTATAAACACAAAGAGTGAACACCGCTATTAATTATTATACAAGTTTACAGCCTGTTCAACGATTTCGAACGTTAACGTTCGCATAAAAAATTACATTTAAAACAAAATTCGACAATTTGTTTTTGTTTTAAATGTTATTTCCTATGCGAACGTCAACGTTCGAAATCGTTGAAAGGCTGTTAATTTCTTTTTTATTTTAATTTTTTTTTTGTAGATTTATTTCGAATATTTATTATTTTTTTTTAATTAATTGTGTAGTACAATAGTTCAATTAAAAAAATGGAAACTTAAAGCAATGAATAAATGTAATTTCCAAAATCCTTTTATTAAAAAAATGGTACCTTAAATAGATTTAGTTTTTATAAGTTTAAAAATTATAAATTAATTATAAATAAGTTAAACAAATAAATAATGTGCCTAAATAATACTTTTAAACTTAGAATAATATTTGCTTAATTAAAAAACAAAAAAATCAATATAGTATTTAAACACTTTAAAAATTATTTCCAATGCAATTTGTATTTTTTAATTCTTAATTCGTAATTTGTATGTAATTTGTTATTATTGTACATAAAAAAAATGCATCTACAGTTAGTCATTAAAATAAAAATAAATAAACAGAGATAAAAAAAAATAGAAAAAAAACCAACAACCAAACTAAATAAATGTAACGTATTTTTCATTTCAATATTTTCTTTTCCGAAAAACCACTTGAGATTAGAGAGAAGGGATGGATGGATGGATACATTTTTATTTTATCTGTTTTATTTGAAAGTTTTTGGTATTGGCAAACAATTAATTAAATGGAATAAAAATAAAATTTTTTTTTCCAAAATGAATGAAACAAAACAATTTAAAAAAAGGATGCTGCTTGTTCCTCGTCGTTGTTGTTATAGTTTTTTTTTTTTAACAGCTGCTTTACAATAGAATTTTTATTTGTGAAAACTGCATTTTGTTGAGATTTTTGTAATTCGTTTAAATGTTAAAGAGTGTTTTGTTTGTTGTTTGTCTAAATTCTTATCCGTTAATCTGTGTAAAATATTTACATTTTAGTTACAATGAGTTCCTGGTTAGTTTACAAAAAAGTTGATTGTTCACAACCGAAATATTTGCCGAAAAGGAAAAAGTGTCGCAAAAACTATTCGAATTGTATTTTTCTTTCATTCAGTTAAATTAAATGTGTATAATTTGCGTATTGATAATTTTTTGTTTAAGAATTTGATAAAATCTTGTTTTTATCTTAAATGTTGGATAAAGGAAAATTTAATGGTGCCGACCAACTGGTCACTCATTGAGAAATTCTTTCGCCATCCATAAACTGGCAGTTTTTTTAAAAGTCAGAAAACCTTGAATTTAAGTCATTAAAATTTCAACAATTTTAAAAGATGAATAATTACATGTATTACTTGATAAAAATCCATTTCAAATACAAAAGGATCTTGCAGAGTTGCAAGAAGTTATACAATAGATGATTTTTCTTACACAAATGGAAGTTGAGATTCGTAGATTGTCGATTTTGCATATGTGTATTTAATGTACCCAGAAAAATTTTTCCAAGTAATGCATTAATCAAAAATAAAATCCGTTTTAATTAAAAATTTAATCAAGAGAATTAAAGTGAAATTGAATTAATTTTTTAATTAATATCACAAGTTTTTTAATTAAAATTATTATTTTCTACCGTGTAGCTTTTTAACCAAATCCGAAAAGGAGCATTTTTATTTTAACAGGAAGTGAAAATGGAAATAATTAAAGTAAGTCCAAAATATTGATCGGCGGGAGGCTTTAAAGTTTCATATTTTGGATCCAATTTTATATGTTTAGTCTATCTCTGATTGTTAACAAGATATGTACCGGTTAATAAACTTGCTTTAATCATTAATTGATTAAACGTTTAATCAAGTGAATTAAGCATTTAATCAAGTGAATTAAACGTTTAAATAATACTTTTCATTTGCACCTGTAAACAAATTAATAGTATCAATTAAACTTTTAATTCATTTGATTAAACATTTATTTCAATTGATTAAACGTTTGATTCACTTGATTAAATTTTTAATTAAAACTGATTTTATTTTTTTACATCGAGTATGCCAATATATCGGCGATATTTAACTGGCGATTCAACGATACTTTCTTATAGTTTTTTTGAACAAAAAATTTAAATTTTAATGCTTTGTTTTTTCATAGCAGTTAAGAGCAATAACACATTCAATAGCAGAGCAAAAAATCAAACGGAATAATAAATTGTCTTTTAAAACTTAAGCTGGAGCTCTGTCCACACCACGCGTTTTTTGCGCATGTTCCTATTTTGACCTTTTTTCAACACGCATGCTAAAGTAGTAAGTAATCCTCATTCCTGCTTTAGATACGTATATGCATTCTACGCATTTGCTGTGTAAGACTACATTATTGCTGAAAATAGATGGACCAAGTCCGATTTTTTAACTTAATAACCAAGTTCAAAAAGTTCAATACCTAGCCCACAGTTAGATCTAGAATGGGTTTTCGGCTCTCTAAAAAAATTTGATTTTAAGATATACGCGGTTGCACATGTAAACCACAGAAGTATGATACAAATAACACTGGTCTGGAAAAAAAAATTGACTGCAGAAACGAAGCATGTTTTTTAACTAATCTGGGTGCGCTGAATTCGAATCTGGCAAAAAAATTAGGCTTTCACGTCTTGTTCATTTTTTATCGCATGCTGGCGATACTGTAAAACAGTCAATACTGACACTACATTTTACAATTATTTATTTGAAAGAAGCCTACATTAATTCTTAATCTTCCTGATAGTAGGGTTTAAGCATGTCAGGGAGATCGTGTGTTACGGATTCAAGCTATTTTTGCTTTGTGTGTGGTGAATTGTGTGGTTGGGAAAAAAGGATATGCGATATCAGAATCATTAAAATATGCATATTTACATTATTTTGGCTTTGTAGTCAAAAACATGGACAAATTGTGGACTCCGACAATGGTTTGCATATTCTTTATTCGCTTTTAGATATTTTTCAAACAAAAAAAAAAAAAAAAGAAAAAAACTAGGTGCAGTGAGCGTGCTTACCAAGATTTAATGAAAATTGAGAGAAATTATCAAGGATTTTGGGACAAAAGCATGCTGGGAGACTATTGCTGGACTCTACACTACTCTACACTACATACTACCTTTTTGACAGATGCATAAACGCATTGAACGCTTAGTGTGAACCGGCAGCCTCAGCCGTTTTTCTTTGCACAGTCGTAAAATGTTCTCAAATTGATAAAATTTCAAAGACAATAGATCGAACAAACTTCTTATTGAGCTATCTTACATGCCTCTGCATTCCGAAAGTGTTGAAGACACGGTCATCCCTACACCTAGTCAAAGTTCTGATAAGTCTACAAGAACTGACCTTTGGAGTGTTTGTGAATATCTTAAAAGAACATTTCGGGAAGAAGTCTAAAAGAAATTTTGAAGATGCTTAGAGATACCTTAAATCTTCTAATTTGTCTAAAGAGGCATATCCGCTTCTCAGAGACAATTTTCCACTACTGGGGCCTTATTCTGGCAGTCGTGATCAAGTACTTTCTCAATTCGAAAGCAATTTTATTTCAGTCGATACTGAACCCAGGTCTGCTTCAAATGGATTTGCGAAATAGTCTTTATCTGAAAAGTTTAAAATATAAGTCAAATCAAACAATCCTCAAAAGCTTTTATACTTTAATAGTCTTATTCCTTCAATATTTTCTAGGATTATTTTCTACTCACCATGAGAAAAAAAAAAAATTCCTAGATTCTATTAGTTTTTTTTTTGGTAAATTACCTGATAAAATATTCAAGTACAAAGCATTTCTAAGCATAGATACTTATTTGGGTCGGGATCATATATCCGAAACTTGAAATCCCGAATTTAAAAATTACGAATTCAATAATCCAAAATTTCAAATTAAAAAAGAACTTCTTTGCATAGCCGGACTATTGACAGCCTAATAATTTTCTCCTCTATGGCCGAAAATGCAGAGAAACTTAAGTTAGCGAAGCCGGTAATTGTTATACCATAGAGAAGAACATCTTTGCGCCCGGACGAAGGCCGGATATGCAGACAAGTTTTTTCTGTCGTTAAAAATTTTAGATTTTTGAAACCCAAAATAAGTATTGTATGTTCAACTGCCTGTTTGACGATTTCGAACGTTAACGTTCGCATAGAAAATTACATTTAAAACAAACAAATTTTCTACTACTACTTTGTAAGAATTATTAAATAAAATTTTAAAAATAAGATTTTTCATTATTCTTCGGGCCTTTTTCACCATTTTTGGATATAATATCCACTTTGTCGAGAAGTTCTTTAATTTTTTTTTGGCCTTACTTTATTTCTTTCCAATGGATTATTTTTGGGAGTAAAAAAAAAAATTTTGAAATTACTGCAGAAAATGCTGTTTATATTAAATAATATTTTAATTAATTCCATTAATTTGTTTACTGGTGCGAATTTAATTAATTTTTTAATTAATATCACAAATTTTTAAATTGTAATCAATTATTATTTTTTCCTGTGTTGTGTCCGTAGCATAAATCTAAATGAAAGTAGCATAAATGAGATTTATTTTAAATAATAAAACAAAATATTTAAAAAAAAATTGTGCAAGTATACATAAGTTTATGTAAGTTGGAGTGTTTTGAATTTAAATGCTACAACAATTTAAATTTTATTGAACTCTCACTTTTTCTTTATTTGCTGGTTGCTCTACATTTTCGAAATAAAAATAAAACAAAAAAACAAATTTCCATAAAAAGTTGCCGGTAAAGGGAAGACCTCTTGAAGTGGTATCTGTTGTTGCTGCTGCTTCAATTGCAGCATAAAGTTAAATATCTCAAAGATTTTTTTTGTTTGGTTTTGTCATTTTACTCTCATATGTCAGTCAGGCAATCGTTGTTTAAATGGCTCCCAATGATAAGCGAAGTCTGTCTTTATAGTACAGATTTATGACTTTACAAATTTTCCTAAAACCCAATCAATTTTTCAATCTTAACAAATGGCGCTTGAAATTTAACTTCCTCTAGTTTTAAAAATTTCATTTTGTGGTTTTGAAATAGAAAAATGTCTACTTTGTAATATTAAGCGCTGTTTTTAAAATATTTTGTAACAAATACGATAAATGTAGGGAGAGTGCGAGTAGTTGTTAGTAAATAAAGTAAAACTATACAAAAATTATCACTGTGATAAAGGATCAAAGAAACAGAAGCCGTTGTCATATTTGTTGTCATTATTGTCCTGAGCTGTCAAGTTAAATCCTTTTACTTTCAATGCCTCCATTAAACGTTTCCTTAATTGACAAATGTGCAGAGCGGGTGCGAAGCGCCAAAGTGGAGAAGAGGGCTCTCTACTCGTTTACTAAAACAACAAACAATTTGTTTGTTTATTATTTAACAATTTTAGTTTGTTTGTTTGTTTATTTACGTTTGGTTGAATTTCATTTGACAAAATCTATAAATCATAATTTCTTTCGTTCTTTCCTTTTAAAAACTAAGAGCGCCGGCCTTAATTTTTGGGGTAAATTACAAACAATTAAATTTCGTTTTTGGGTTTATAATAAATTATAATCTCATTTTTAAACTCCCCGGCTTATTTTTAATTCCGTTTTAATTTTTTTTTAATGGTGACATTTCAAGTGTTTTGGAAATCTTAATTATTTTCTTTTTCCTAATATGGTTTTATTGATCCCTGCTGACATTTAGTATTTTTTATTTGTTTGTGTTTTATTCATCAATTGAATTGAATAGATTTTTTTTTTTTTGATTTGATTTTGATGTGGGAATTTTTCTTAAATCGTGAAGTTTTTATATCAACATTTTCTGTTTTATTTCAAAAACAAAAAAAAAAATTATTCTTCATTTCACTTGTTTCAGTTTTTATTTTTCTGTTTCAAGTGGCCACCAATGTTTGCGACAATTAAATAGAAATTAATTTGACGACACTTGTGATTTTAAAAATTACAAAAATAAAAAACATGTTTCTTATTGTTTTAATGAATCTTTTTGAAAGTAAATATTATGAAATTTGATCGGAAGTTGTTTAGAATTGTTTGATTTATTTTTAATGTAAAATTATTTAACAAAAATATTTAAGTTTAAATCTTTCTTTTAACTCAAATATTGATTAAACACAATTAATTATTCTTAATATATTTCATGTAATTTTCCTCAAACCAAAAAAAAAAAAAAAAAAAATAAAACATTTTAAAATGATTTTATGGAAAACTAGGTTTCGTGTTTTCGATCACGTAAAAATTAAAGCAAGATTTAAAAACAAGGCGTTATCCAAAAAAAATTTACAGAAATTTTATTTAATTTTTTTCATCTATACCTATTTTATGTTAAAACAAGAGAAAAAGTAACAAAGGTACCAATTTTTCCCGTTCTTATCACTTAACAAGTACCCTTTATTTTAATCTAAGCCATCCATATACCAAATTTATATTTATTTAGTACCAAAATAACTAGCTTTTCCTCCTTTTAGGACTCTAAAACTGCTAAAATCTGTATGTATAGCTTATTTATAAAAAAGAGAAAAAGTACCAAAAGTACCAATTTTTCCATTATATACCCTTAAAAAAGTACCCAATATGGTAATCCGGGCCATATGCCATTTCTATAACAAATTTATGAAAAGTGAAAAAGAACAAAAAAAAAATATTACCAAACGACTAGCTTTTCCTCATTTTAAGCCCCTAAAAAGTACACTTTATGTTAATGCAGGCTATTTTCTGTATGTGTAGTATAATCTCACAAATTCGAACCGTCACAAATTCGAGCCGTCCAGAAATTAGAACCGGCCATTTCAATATATTGGACGCTCTGAAATTAGAACCTGTAGCTCTAATTTCTGGAGGTGTTTTTTTGTTTTTATTTCTATGTACTAGGAACATTTTTTTCATTTTTTTAAACGCTCTAAAATAAGAACAGGGGGTTCTAATTTTTGGATTTTTTTTTTTTTTTGTATTTTCACTGCAAATTATTTTTTTTCGCTCAATTAAGTAAAAATTAAACGGAAAATCACCGAGTTATTGGTGGTGTGTATAATTCGGTCATATGCGTACGAAATTTGATATGCTTGTACAAATTTGGGTCAGTTGATAACTGAAGGTCAAAGTGAAGTATTCATATGTGTGAAAGAAAGATAAAAAAATTACAAGCAAACCAAAACAAATACCTTATCTTTAGATACTAATTTAATATGTTCAATTAATTAAATGTAATTAAATAAAAACTATTTTGAGTTTAAATAAAGCTTACACAACTATTAATTATCAATCACTATTTTATTAAAATTTTATAATTTTCTGTAAAAAAAAATGTCCAGAAATTCGAACTTTTCAGAGATTCGAACTACCCGGTGCAAAAGTGGTTCTAATTTGTGAGATTCTACTGTATACCAAATTTATCGAAAAGTGAAGAAGTACCAATTTTATCGCATTTTTACCCTTTAAAAAGTACCCTTCAATCTGCACCATATGCAATCTGTACACCAAATTTTTCAAAAAGAGAAAAAGTTCCAACTTTTGCCTTTAAATCTGGGTAATATGCTCTCCGTCTACCAAATTTCATTTAAATCTATAAGGTGGTTTTCGCGTGATTGCAACACAAACATCCAAGCTTTCAGATATATAATAATAATAGGACTCGAAGAATATATTCAATTTTTATAGAAAATAATCTTATTAAAATAAATGTAAGTAATCCTGCATTATAAATTTTTAATTTTATTTATCACCCACACTCACTTAAGACGCCTTACTTTTTTAATGAAAAGCGAGGCTTATGGTGTTTTCTTTTCTACAAAAAAATGTGACATTTTTTTAAAAAAAATGCAATTTGGTGTCTGTTTCTTAAAAATTTTACTCCCGAAAAGAGTGGCTTGTTTTATTTTAAAAAACTCCTTTTCGGGAGCAAAATTTTTAAGAAACAGACACCAAATTGCATTTTTTTAAAAAATAAAATGTCACATTTTTTTGTAGAAAAGAAAACACCATTAAATTTAGTTACAGTTTTAAAAATATTTTTAACCTAAAATTCAATTACAGTTATATAAATATTTTTAAATTTTTATGTATTAAAAAATATCACACTGAATTTTTTTCGCGTGGTTAATATTAAAAATAATCACAATCATGACTAAATCACAAGTGACACGAACCATTTCCGCAACGTGTGTCCAAAAAAAAAAAAAACAAAAGCAATTTTGGGGCTCAAGAATAATTTGAAAGCTTATAGAGTCAAATATTTTTGAGATTTTTTCAGATTTTTCGGAAGAGGTTTGGAGGTCGATCAAGTCGAATTATATCCAAAAATCGGGATTGCCGGTCTTTTTTTGAGTTATCTTTATAACTTTGTCAAAACCACGATTTTCTTCATTTTTTAGGAAACAATTAAAAAAGTTAATTGATGAGCTTTACTTTTGTTTGCAAAAACTATAAGTGTTTAAATGAATTTACTCCTTTAAGGCTGGGTTTTTAAGATCTCAGTTAAACTAGGTTTAGTTAATCTGAAAACAGATTTGTGCCGCCATTACCAAGTTTGAATACAAAATTTTGACGGAACAGCTTAGTTTTGCTAAAAATTTTAGACTTTAATGAAAAAATAAAAAAAATCACATTTTGCCGGATAAATCCGAGTTTCAGAATACGTTAAACTAAGTTTAAACTTAATCCACATCTTAAAAACCCGGCCTAAGTACCTTACATTAAAATTTTCATAATTTTTCCAGAAATTTTGTAAATAACGCTTTATAACTTTTAAAATTATTGTAAAAATTAAAAACAACTAACAATGTGCAGTTTGAAAGATCAATTATTTCGAGTTAGTTAGAATTAATAGTTTTTGAATTTGCTCTTACAGTTCCTGAGTTATACCGGTTTTCAGTTTTGGGTAGCTTTGCCAGTTTACCACTCATACCCAAAAACAAATCAAATAAAATTTAAACGTTTTGTTTTGCTATGTTTAAAAATCATTTATTGTGGTTCCTATGATGTTGTTCTATGCCCTGCAATAAGTTCTGAAAATCAGAATCAGAAGTTGTGACATTGATGTACTGACTCCTACGAAGGCGCTGTTTACTGTATTGAACTGGTTGCCAGTTGACATAATGAACAGTTCTAAGTTCTAAGTTACCCGATTAGGCTTAGGGCGGTGGTCCTTGCGTATACACTGGACTATGTTCATGCCAGGATCACGCTGCATGCATGATGTGACACGGCGGGACTGATATATGGCACTCCGGAACCCTTTTTTGGTGCTTTGTCCACAGTTCATCATGGTAATGGAGATGTGCTGTTCGATGATAAGCGACCTCTGGAACCAGCCCTAAGGGTCTACACTAATGGTTCTAAAGCTCAAATTGGACGTGACATAACCATAATGCCACAGCCGTAACGGTGAATTGAAACCAAAATTGAATTGGTTTGTATGGTATGTTTATGTCGTTTTGGTAATACAGTGGCGATGGTACTAAAGTTTTGCTATGGTTATGTCACGTCTAATTGGACCTTAAGAAGGACAGCAGGATATTTGGAGGTTTCTTCATCGAGGAACTGGGAATAAAGGGCTCTTTTAGGCTGCCAGATAAAAGCAGTGTATTGCAGGCGGAAATCTCTTAACGGGTCTGGGTTACAATGACTACAGTAGAAGTTTTCAAGATGAGGAGGATGAGGAAACGGTGTTTTATTTTATTTGCCAATGCCCCGGTTTCTACACGCAGAGAAAAAATATGGTTGGGCATGGTCACTATGTTTATTGTAACAATATATTGTTTTCGAACGCAAATAATTGTTATTTTTATTTAATTTTAGCAATACTATAGTAACTGTAAACATTTCAATGTATAACGCAATTATAAATTTGAGTATTATTGACTGAAAAATAATCATTTTTCTAAAAACTTAATAATGATAACTTTGAAAACATATTGTATTACCCACAACCATTTCATGATATTTAATAGCCATAACATGATAACTTTCTATACGTGTACTCATAATATATTTAAGATACAAACAAAATATCTTTACTCTAATAATATTTTTTTATGGCCATTTGTAAAATAATTCTGTTTTAAATATGTCTATCGAATTATTTGGTAGTGAGTGGTTCAACAATTAAAAAAAATATCCATTAAAAAAACTAGTTTCAAGAAAATGTATTTTCATTAAAAAAAATTGTAAAGTGCCACAAAATAAAAAATCGATGCAAAAAAATTTCAATTTTTGTTATTGTTGTGACAGCACCACTGTATCATAATATGATTATTTCTAAATTTGTTATGATTAACACGATAATAATATAATTACTTATTAACTTATTATGATCAACATGACAATGATATGAAAACTTCTTAACTTATTATGATTAACATGATATTAATATGATTACTTCTTAACTTATAAGAAGGGAAGGGAAAAATATTTTGATGTAATATGACGAGTATATTAAGTCATAATATGATTCAATAATAATCTTAATAAATTAACAATCATAATTCTTATTATAATATATTGCTCTTAGAATATGTTTACCACAGCCATGTTTTTTCTTTGCATGTATGGATATTTTGGGAGACCAGAATGGCCATGCTTTGAAGCTGTGCCTAGTGTAGGACTGAATTCGAGCTATTTGTTTTGCAAGGAGTTGGGGGGTTCGAGGCTGCCGTAATGTTTAGGGAATAATCTGGTGGATACTGGCGGACCCTGGTCACTCGCTCAGGATATCACAAAGTGACCGTTAAAAGGACCCAAGTCAGCCGTCCTCGTGTAAATGCTACTCAATGTTTGGATCGTTCATTAAGATGCCTGCAATCTAATTGTAAATGCTGGCCAATATCGGGATCATTTGTAGTCGGAAATTGAATCCAATACAATCAATGAAATTTAATTTCAATGTGAATATAATTTTGTGAATTGTAATGAATGCGAACTGGCCTTGTGTAAAGGCAGCCAAGTTCCCAGCAAAAATTTTTCAATAATTGGAAGCAATAAAATTAGAAACAGCACCCAAAGTGCTTCGTCTGTTGCTTCTTAAAATTATTGACGTTCACAACTGCAATGTGGAAGGCATATATTCAGCAATATATTTGTCGTTGACTATACTGCAGCGCAAAAGCACTAAAGTAAGGCGAATTGTTAAACAAATTGTATGTGGCGTTGACTATACTGCAGCGCAAAAGCACTAAAGTATGGCAAATAGTTATTTGCACATATTTCATGTAGTGAATTCACATAAAGAAAAACTGAAGCATACATTGGATTCCGACGGCAGAGCTTCTACGTGAGGAATCCCATACAAAAATCATGTAATATTTCACAGAAATGGAAGCGATTCACAACTGATCTCTGCCTTACAAACCTGCTTCCGAGTAAGCACAAATTTTTGCTGGGTTTTCTCAGGCTGCCATAAAGCTTCACAATTTTTACAGTCATTTGGAATCGAGTTGTTTAAATCCAAAATTACATGTGTTTTTTAATTATTTCTAATTAAATGAAATTAATGATTTTATTATATATTTAAAACTTTAATTAGTACTTAAGAACAACATATATGTATTAAGAGATACTCCCGTAAAATACTCCAGTCGCCTCATCTAAGTGGTCCAAAACGTCATAAAAAAGTCCAGAAATTAATTACGCAATATAAATTAAGTACATATTAAATTCTTAAACGTCTAGACTCAAAAGTCTTTAACAATTTCTTTCTACAAGACTAAAAAAAAATATATAAAAATAAATACCTCACAGTTCAAAAACAGCGTGTGAGTCTTTGTTTCCTTTTTGTTCAGAGCAAAAGAAAAAACAAGGAAAAAGGATGTAGTCGTAGGTCGCCGTTTAAGAAACACATATTGACGACATGTAATCCGAAGCCCAGACTAACAACAACAATGTGGTCAGTTAAAATGTGGGCGCATTCCATATGTGTCCTAATACAACACACATGACAGCCCTCAAACAATTGAAAACAAAAAAACCAACACGGCATGCGACAGAATCACAACGATAAATTAAGGGAAAGGATATAATTTCAAGGATAAATTGATTTGACTGGGCTGGAAAGAAAGTATGTATGACGACAATATGACTTTAAAGGCGTTTTATTTAATATTTAACATCATTTGACGTTTAAAGGAGGCGTAAATTTTTAAATTTGTTAAAATTACTGTCTGATTGACTGACCTTCTAAAACAAAAAAGAAGAATCAAAAGTTGTTAAGAAGTCAAATAAGATTAGGAATGTTAAATCAATCTAATGCTTTTTTTATACAGGCCCCCAAAAGTCAAATCATTTTGATGAGCTGAGATGGTAGATATTTAAATTGGTTAAAGTGTAATCAGCTGTATGGAATTTAAAACCCAGCAAATAAAAACACAGCAAACAAGTGCATCTATCATTTACACCCACCCTGCTTAACAGAGGTTGCGATGATCTCTTCCTGTTTCCCCCTCAAAAGAAAAAAAAACTACATTCTTTTACAATGTAGAGTAACGCTGACATTCAGTCAGTCATTCAGTCAATTTTATGGTTGTGTTTATACAGTAATTGATATGCCACTCTGACATACTCCTCAGAAAATACTTTTCACTTCTTACACTACCCCTCAAATATGTACAACAACATCTTTTAAAGGTTATCAGTTAAACTGTATTCAGTGGCTGCAGCCACCAGCACTCATTTCATGCTCCTTGTTCTCCATTATTGGACTTTTGCAAGAATAAGCTGTCATAAATGTCGGATTTTAATGTAAATGAATATTTTAGCTTTGTTGTTTTTACAATTTTCTACAAGATAAAATTTTGCCCTTAAAAATTTAAACAGTTGCATTTTTTTGATGCCCCTACTTGGGGTATTAAAGGGCATTGTATGTTTCGCGGAAATTTTGTGACCGAGTTTTTATATCTGTTTAGCTGTATTTCTAATTATTTCAGTCAATACTGAAAAAATTTAAATTTTTATTTTTAAGTGTGTTGTGAAAACTCCAAAAAAGTTCGATTTGTTCAGTATCAACTGAAAGAATGAGAAATAAAATCGCTTTCGAATCGAAAAAGTATTTGATTCGAAATAAGGCAAAAACAATACCAAACATTTAAACATTTTGTTTCATATTCACAATTTCAAACTTGAACCTTGGGGCTGTGTGTAAGACGTGTGGCGTAAGCGCCTAAGTCGTTTTTTGTAGAAGATTAAAGCGCAAAGGTTGTATGTTATTTTAATATACTACCTTTCTTATAAATGTTGGTGTTGACATGAAATTTGGTGACATATTTTTCGCGGGCAACTGATGAACCCAACTGAAATTTATGATCTATCACCAGGCAGAGTAATTGAATCGTTTATTTTAGAAACCCGTCTAAAGGAGAGTTGACAGGTTTCGGAAATAAACGATTCAATTGGCTTTATTCGTAGTCTAAGCTTGAAATAGTAAGATACACAGGCTGCACAAAAGATCCTCTGGGTCGTGGTGCTTAAGGAGTTCTACATATATAAATATATAAAATCTATGATAGCATCTATGTCATGACAAAATCATGAGCTGGTAGTTACAAAATTAACCACAGGTACCACACACAGAAATTAATCAATGTAAAATCCTCGAAAACAAGACTAATTTTACATTTTTCTGTAGTGATTTTGCTTCATAGTTACTTCATGTTAATTTAACATGATTTTACAATAATTTGCGAACAACATTTTTTTCTTTTGAAATAACAATAATTCATGTAAATTAAACATTCCTGTAAAGTTAGGGCAAAATAACATTAATATTGAAATAACACTCCGAATCACGTAGAATGAAAGTTATTTCAAGTTGAAACAACGTGAATTTCATCTAGAATCGAATTGGTTTGAGTTTGAAATAACAGTTAAAAGAAGCTTTAGAGACAACATATTTAAGAAACATTCTTAACACTTATCCGCTGAACCAGAGAGAGAGAGAGAAAAAAAATAGAGGGAATATATTAAGGGCCAAATACACTTGTGAAATGTTTGTCCAGCCGGCGAATTCAACGTGTACGTGTGCTGGGCGCAATATTCGCCGTCATATCTAAATTTTTCGATTTTTCATCAAGCGTTGTCGGTGTCACACAATGCTTGATGAGTATTTTGATCAAAGTATTTGGGCCTTAAGTATTTCTGTTCCTGTATCACATGTTTCACTTTTTTGTTTTCCCCTTTGTTTACAGAAGCACTCACAACTAAAATACACCAGCAGAATGGCCCGATATGGTTTTCGTCATCATTCTTCTATGAAAAATTCATGTACTATTTAACTAAATAGTTTTAACAAAAAGAATACGGGAATTTTTTTATTTTTTTAATTTTTAGTTATTGTTTCTATACAAAACAAATAAAACAAGATTTTATGGATTCAACATTGAACAATGTTATTTTAACATTTTTCGTTTAAAATTAATATGAAACAATGATAATTTTAAATAATGTCCATACTATTGCAGAATTTTACTATGATTATCAAAGTAATTTTTGGGAATACAAAATTTTACAAGATTTTGTTAGTCGTGCTTTATTTCCAATTTTTATTCTTGATAAAAACACTGAAATTTATTGTTGAAGGGATAAACTAATCCTATACGCATTTCACTGCTTGCTTAGGCCAGATCGTTTACTATGATTTTTAATCAACATTGCTCTATGTTAATTTAACATTGATATTTTTTTCTGTTGGCTGTGTTTTCGAAACCTCAGTTAAACTAGGTTAAGTTAATCTGAAAACAGATTTGTGATGCCATTACCAAGTTTGTTTACAAACTTTTGACGGAACAGCTTAGTTTTATTTAAAATGTTGGTCTTTAATGAAATAAAAAAAAATCACAATTCGCCGGAAAATCCTAGTTTTTAGACTACGTTAAACTTAGTTTAAACTTAATCCCAATTTTAGAAACCCAGCCTTAAAGGCGAACAAATCTCATAAATATGAAAATACCCATCTCATAACATTGTTTTGCTCTGGCGGGTCCCAAATAGGTGACAGTGTCAACAATTTGATTTTAAATATTTGTTTAATCTTATTAACCCATGTAAAAGTAAATTTTGCCACTAGCGATTTTTCAAAGAGATGGCAGCACTGCTTTAAATCGCCTTTGTGGGAAGCTTAAAATCAATAAATTAGGCACGTGCTTTCTCTAAATTTGCTTAAAACAGGTGATTTTGTACTTTAAAAACAGGTGATTTTACTCTTCAATATTAATTTAAGTGGGTTTCATAATTCGATACTGTCATTAAATAGCAGGGTTTATTGTCGATTAAAATGTGTTAAGTATCTGTAATGAGAGTCAATGAATTAACTCTCTAAATGTTGGTCACAAATAAAAAATAAATTCCACTTTAAACACAAAATTTACTACTTCAAACCATCCATTATAATCCTTAATAACAAAAGAATAATAGAAAAAGGAAATAAACGCTAAAATCTGTTTAACACATTTAAGAGGGGTATTTACAATTCGTTTATTGCCAAAAATTAAAAAAAAAAAATAACAAAAGCGTTTTTGTTATATTTATGTTTAAAAAAAATATAAAAAAACTGAAAACATTTAAGACACTTTATTTTTTATTAAATTAGTTTGGATTCAAAACAAAAAGAAGACGACTCGTTTATGAAATGCAACAACAATGGAAACGAAAGCAACCTTCCGTGTTGTGGTTGTTGTTGTTGCTGTTTAACGGGTTCTATAAAAACCGGAACAACAAGAACATACAACTCTACCACCAATTAACAGAGAACAAAAAAATAAATAAAAATTCACCCCAACCAAAAACTGCATCATGGATGATGATGCAGACCCAAATACCGAAATAAAAGAAAAATAGAGGAAATATTTCCTTAAAAAGAAAATGTGATCGTTTCTTTTGATAATATTGATTTATAATTGAAACAACCACAAACCAAAATGAAAATATCGAAAAAAAAAATATAATAAAAACATGTACAATTTCATTTCATAAATGAAAATAAATTTAACCGCAGATGTACTCGCGCATCTACAGGGAATCAAACAGACACAAATTCATTCGAAATCATTCAAACATTCATTCAATTCACTATTCAATAAAACAGAACAATAAGAAATCGAACGAACAAACGGTAGCAAAAACAGAACAGAAGATAGTGGAACTGAGCTAATGGAATCTGGCATTTGATCGCACTATGTTCTCGTACTACACTAAATTACTTTGCGCTACTGATGAACTTGCAACTGATGATTTAAGAATTAATAAAAAAAATATGAATAGAAATACACACACACACACATCACAAAAGAAATTTCGAGTTTTTCAAAATTAATTTAATGTGATAGACTGGTAAAACAGAAAATTGCTTGAACTCTAAGATAAATTGCCAAATTAAAAACATTTTAAATAGAAAAGAAAATATTGAACTGAAAGTTACGTGTTCCTAAAAATGATAAATAAATTTTTTTTTTAATAACTATAATATTTAGTAAAAAATATAATTACTGTCGCCAAATAGTATCGATATAAAGGAAATGAGGAAGTTGCCACTTTTAGTTACTAATTCCGCCGAATTCCATAGATATTTTAATAACTTTATAAAGAATAGCTATAAAGCTTTAAAATAATAATAAACACAGTGGATGCCACTTTTTGCCGCTTTGTTTATTTTTAGTCAATATGACAATATTATCATTTTTGCGAAGAACTTATCACATATCTTATGAGTTATAGTATTAGAATCAGAAAGGTTATACGTTACAGATGGGATATTTAGCAATAGTAGGGTACACAATTTAACTAAATAAAAAATAAAGACTAATATAACAAATAGGTATACAATTGAAATAAAAACAATAATAAAGATTAAAAAATATTACACTCAAAAGAAAAATCAATCCATCCGTGCTCAAATCAATCCGAAGCAATATAATAGTACGGTGAGTACGGATTTTCTTGAATCAAGTACAGAAAGATTGATTTAAGTACGGATTTTCAATCGCAAAATTCTTATATTATCCATATACAATCCCGATTTCGTACTTGAAATAATTAAGTAAAACTAAGATTGTAACAATCTCAAAATGCGCTTGATTCAAGTATTATAAAGTTGATTTTATATGATTTACTTAAGGGCTAACCAAAATATGCATAGCCATGCTTAACCTACAGTCAAAAATTAACAAAAAGTCTCCCAAATATATGTAAAAAAACAAAAACAAAATGAAAAAACATTTGATTCCGTACGGAATGTGCGATAAGATTCGCACCTTGCTTAAACAAATGACAGTTTCATTAAACTTAGCAAAAAGTTTCCTTAATTTCAATATGGTGTGCCTCATATAATTAACATGTATTCGCACATTTGCTTAAGCCAACCTAAGCACATTATGGTTGGGCCTTTACTCGTATTACACCTTACAGAATGATAAAACACCAACTTCATGCCCGATATGGTTTTTAATTTAGAAATCGTATGTACATATTTAACCAAAAATATAAACTAAATGAGAAGCAAGAGTTCTAATTTACTTTCTAACCCGTCGTGGTACACATGAGTCTGGCCAGACCTTTTATAAATGTGTATAGAAAATCAAAGCATGCGTAAGGCGGAGGGTTAAACACAGCCAAGAGTTTAATCTTTTTTTTACTTGATTTAAGAATTTTATACTTATTTCAAGAAATTCCGGGATTTATTGTCGAAAGTAATCCCATTAAGGATTGTTTTGAGTACGTTTTAGTGTTATTTGTACTTGAATTTTTGAGTACGAATCGTTCTTAAAGTAATCATTAAAAACTTGAGAACGTCGTCAGCATACATTTGAATTTTTGAATAAAGTAGATTTTGTGGTAGATCATTTGCGTATAGCGAATATAAAAATGGTCCAAGGTCCAAGGCCTTGGAATAGTCCAGTATAACCAAAAATGTGACTTCGCCAATCAGGTTCCCCCTAATATCTTCCACTACATCAGATAACGCCGTAATACAGCTACGCCGAGGTCGGAAGCCAGATTGACGATCAATCAATAGATTGTTATCGTTCACGTATTTATATATCTGTTTATGAATCATGTGTTCAAAAACCTTCGAAAAGTATGTTAGGATGGCAAATCACCTCCCGCCTTTGGCACTAGAACGATCCTGGCGTATTTCCATACTTTGGAAAATGTGTTAGCCATGACAATAATATTGAAAATGGGCTTAAAATATTTAATCAGCCATGGCAGAATAATTTTGATGAATTTCGGATCCATATTGTCAAATCCTATGGAGTTTGATTTAGTCACATGGACACCTTCAATTACTTCCAAATCATCAAAACATTGGAATTCAAACTCTTTAGTAGATAAGCTTTTAGATGGTATATGGTCATAGAAATCAGGGGTTGCACTAGGGGACGAGACATTCACAAAGGTATGGTTCAGTAAGTTAATATCAACGTCCGCCGTGCGAACAACTGATTTTCCAATTCCAATATCCCTTATTAGAAACTTATTAGAAAAATAAGCATTTTTAGCAGACCACAGCCCTTCTGGCCATGCGGTATTGTTGTAGGAGTTCAGGGGTTCTATAACGTTTCCATGTGTGATACAATCTATCTCGGCTTTCAATTAATATCCTCACATCGTCAGTAAACAACGGTCTTTGTCCTTTTCCCAATTTCCTAGTTCCTATTCAAAAAAATAACAATTTCTCATCAACCGTAGGAAAGTTGTAAATATCATTCCAAGTTACATTTATAAAGTCGTTATACAAGCACACGCAATCAATATTGTTAAAGTATGGCGCGTATGGTAAATTATGGCTCGATCTTTACAAAATTTAATAATGCGGTCTCTAGTCTTATAAAACTAAAACCGACCAAATTTGATTAAAATAGCATTATTCGTTACGGTTTTGGGACACTTAAGCGTTTTTCAAGGTTGACCTTTTGTGGGGCCTATGATAAATTATAAGCCGATCTTCAAAAAATACCAATATTTTTAAGGAGGTATTATTGGTATAGGAGCTATGGACAAATATTGTCTGATTTTTAGTAAAATTTTGTTAAATGGTTAAGATTGCAACAAAATATTTTTGGACCAAATTTATTCCAACTACAGACATAATAAGATTGCTTGAGGGCATAAAGACCCTATTCCGGCTTTACAAATGAAACCATGTACCAAATTTTATCAAACTATTTCCAAAAAGGTTACATGGATAGACAATCAACCAGCCATCCAGACGGACGGACATCGTTAGATCGACACAAAAAGTGATTCTGAGTCAATCGTCATACTTAGTGAGGGGTCTAGGACAGGGGCGCCTAAAACAATTTTGTAGCCGTATTGGTTAGAGAAATTTAAAGTGCAGTGGAACGAAACACGAAGTGCAAATACTTTCATTAAAATTTAATCACAAGAAATTGTTTTGGTTGTAAAAAATTTATAATAATAAAGAGTGGTCAAACCAAAACGCACGATGTTAATTGCAATTAAAACAAACATTTTTTTTAGAGAATTATCCAATAAACATCGCCACGAAGTGAAATAACACGACCATTGAATTTCTCGCGCAAAAGAACCATTGTTTCGTTGGCTGTGTGGCACCATCCTGTTGAAACCACATATCATCCAGGTACCATTCACGGTAACTGCTTGGCCGATCTCATTTTCGAAGAAGTACGGCCCCATGACGCCGTCAGCCCATAAGCCGCACCAAACATACATGCATAGGTATTTTCACGTTTCCTACAGAACCGGTTTGCTGAAATTTGCGCATAATTCTACCGATTGTGAACGCATTTGTTTAATTATGCTGAACAAAAAAATCACGAAATGCATTTTGATTTGAACGACCATTTTCGTAAAAGTTTTCAACAATCTTAACGCGCTGCTCAATTGTGTACCTCTCAATGGTTGAACTTGCCAATCACTAAAACAAAGAAATGTCAAATTAAGTTGGGAAAAAACTTGACGTTAAGGTGTGACTCATAATTAACATCGTGCATTATGGTTTGACCACCATTTACAATTCACACTGAATGTTATATTGTTTACTTTGCAAAATGCGAAAATTTTTAATACTCTTTGTTATTTTAAAATCAGACTTTTTAAAATTTTAAAAACCAAATTTATTGAAAATTTTCCCATTTTACGAAGTAAAAAAAAAGTTTTAAATTTAAAAATTAAAAGGCCTTGTTTATCATGATTTTTTTTTTATTCCATCTTATTTATTTTACACACTGTTTTTGAAAAATATCAACACAGCTAATCAAAAAATCAAAGAGACTTGGCTTCTAAACAATTGTTTGGTAAAATGGGCCCCCCTTGCCTAAGACCAATAATTTTTGGTGTTACACAGATCAGCACAAATGCATAATAAATACTGATGTTATATCTGATATTTTTGTTTTTTTAACTAAAATGATTTTTAAAGTTTTAGTTGAAACTTGTTTTATTTCTCATTAAATATTTAAATTTTTTTTTTTTTGATTAATTTTTAATTTAAAGAAAAACTTAAAAAAATTTTACAAAGAAATAAACAGTTTAATTAGAAAAATAACTCAAAACTAAAACGCTTGTTGGGTGATAAAGTACAAACATGAACCCTTTAGCAAAGTCTTTAACCAGATTAAATGTCTACAGCGCCATCAAACGGACAATAGCAACCTAAAAATACCCAGTTGGAATTGTTTGTAAAAAATAAGAATTTTTCCAAGTGCCAAAATAAAATTAATTCTAATGGGCAAATTGGGATGGAAAGTTAAGTTAGTTCAAAGAAGTATTTTTTATTCCAAATGGAATATGAAAATATTTCCGGCAAACATCATTATTATGGAAAAAGTTTGATTTTAACCATTTTTTTTTAATTAGAAGTGTAGTTTAAAAAAAATTCAAAAAATATTTATTAATCGTCATTAATTTATGTCTATTGTTTGAACTTTAATTTTTAAATTTATATTTATTTATAAAGATATTGAGATATTATTTTTTATAAATTTCAGAAAATTTTTTTTTCGCAAATGCAGATTTTTAAAAAAATTTCCTCTTTTTCCACAAAAAATTTTTTTTTTTTTACAAAAACTTACGTTTTGCATTTTGTATTACGTACTACATAATATTTATTTGTTTCACAAGTAGTGAAACTTTTGTGTTTTTTTTAAAACTCTCCGTTTTTAACCAAAAGTTAATGTTTGCAATGAAAAGTCACTTTTATTCTCTTTGAGGTGTAACTTTTTTTGCAAAAAGTTACGTTTTACATAAAAAAACAATCTTTTCCATGCGAAATATTTAATCAAAATTTTCTTATTTCACGAAAAAGTATTTTTTTTTTAAATTTCGTTTTATTTTTTAATAAAATTTAACATTTTGCACAAAAGTTTACTTGTTTTACAAAAAGTTAAACAATTTGTTAAGCGTTTTGTGCTGATGTTTTTAACCACTTAACATATATACTTTTAATTATATCGATCGACTAAGAATCAGGTTTTGAGTACACATTACGATGTCCGTCCGTCCGGCTGGCTGGTAAGCTGTCCATGCAAACCTTGTGCGCAAAGTATAAGACACAATTTTTAAGGTACACAATTTGATGAAATTTGGTACATAAGTTGCAACTGGCCGTAAGAACGAAGCCTACTGAAAATGCTAAAAATAATTTCACTTAGCTGAAATAAAATGAAATGGAAAAACGAAAATAGTGTTTTTGTGCCCATAACCATCTTATTAATTTGGTGTTTGGATTAAATTTGGTCCAAAAATATGTTAAACCGTCTTTCCAATACTTTTTTAATCGATCCTTATTTGACCATAGCTCCCATACAAATACCACTCCCGAAAATACCTTTAAATGGCATAGCTTCCATATCAATGTTGGTATAGATATCAAACTAAGTGACGATTACTTTTAAAATAGGTATGTATGTTATGGCATTTGTCCAGAGTTGACCATTGGTCCCTTATAGTATAATTTAAAATCGCTTTAAGACGAACAAATTTCATTTGGATGTTGATACCTAAAGGGTGGTTAACCATAATGTACGTTGTTAATTGTAAGTCACACCTTAACATCAAGTTTTTTTGCGCAACTTAATTTGACATTTCTTTGTTTCAGTGTTTGACATATGGAGAGGTACATAAATTCAATCGTTGCTTGAACAGACAGAAGTGAATGGTGACTTTACAAAGAAAATCATCTTCAGTGACGAGGCACACTTTTAGCTTAGTGGATTAACAAGCATAATTGCCGCATTTGGCCAATGAGAATCTACGAGTGATTGTTTAAAAGCCGATGCATCCACAAAGAGTGATTGTTTGGTGCGGTTTATGGGCAGGCGGCGTCATCGGGCCGTATTTCTTCGAAACTGAGGTCGGCCAAGCAGTAACCGTTAATGGTGTTCGCTATCGCGAGATGACTACGAACTTCTGGTGGCCTGAAATTGGGGATATGGACCTGGACGATATGTGTTTCCAACAGGATCGTGCCACTTGTCACACAGCCGTGTTATCTCACGGCGTTGCAATGTTAATTGGCCGTCACGATCATGTGATTTGATACCGTTGGACGTCTTGCTTTGGGGATATTTAAAAGAAAAAGTTAACATCAATAAGCAAAGAACAATTAAGGAGCAAAAGGATGAGATAATTCGGAACATTAACGACATTAAACCTCAATTATGTCTCAGAGTCATTGAAAATTTGGACCATCCAATAGACGTATGCCACCGAAGCCGTGGCGAGCATTTGACCGATATTTTGTTTCACACATAATTGTCATAGAAACTTCTATCATAAAAAAAGGTAATTCTCTGAAAACTTTTTGTTTTATTTACAATTAACATCGTACCACCCTTTAGTTACCATTCGTCACCTTGTTTTGCGGGGTATATGATTTCCTATAGGTCCCGGTATAGTACACTATCGAAAAATTGTGTAGGGTATCAGGTGATCGGGCTTGACCGGCAATACCTTTTTACTTGTTGCGTTTTTTTTATAATATTTAAAATTTTCAACAAAAGTTTACTAATTTTACAAAAAGTTATCCTTGTTTTTTAATCTAGAAAGTTAAATTTTTATTAAGAAAAGTCGGTTTTTTAAAAAAAGTCTTATTTTTTTCTTACAAAAATTCACACAAAAATTGTTTTCTACAAATAAGTAAATTTTACTTTTTCGCAATTTGACGAACTTTTTATTAAAAAGGCACGTTTTTCCAATAAAAAAGTTACTTTTTCAAGGAAAAGTCACTTCTTGTTAACATTAAGTTAATTTTTATTATACAAAAATATACAATTTCTTTTTTTTACAAAATTATATCATTTTACTCACTTACACTTTTGTTTTTCAACATGACACTATTGTCACAAAAAGTCACTTATTGTTACATCAAGGCGAATTCATACAGGTTACATTTTTGAGTCATCTGCTTATGCTTCGTTCACAATCCCAGAAACATTTTCACTTGGTGTTCATAAAGGCCTGTTTACACGGTAATACAATGTATTACGACATTGTAGAATCAAAATATTATGAAATTCTCTCCGTGTTTAAAAGAAAAAAATAAAAATCTTTTGTAAATATAATTCATGTTTACACGGATGGTATAAGTAAAATCAAAAATATTCAGCCATGGCACAGAGTACAATTCTGTTCGAAAACGGAATTCATTCAGTATTTTGGTGCTTCAGAAAACGACGAAAAAACTTTTTGGAATGAAACCATTTATGTTTTCATGAACGGAATGTGAGTTTTCTGTATCTGAAAGGCCAAAAAATTATCAAAATTTTATTTCTATCAATAAAGAAATATGTTTTCTTCGATTCCGTACGGAATCATTCCGAACGGAATTGTACTCTGTGACATGGCTGAATAACAAAAAAACAGATGGTTGCAGTTTTAAATTTTTACAAAAACAACATGAAAATTTCCTGAGTTGATTTTGTAATTGTAAAAAAATGCTACCACCTTCAATATACTCCGTTAAAATACACCTCTGGTGTGAGGAGAATACATAAGTTTCTAAAATGGTTTAGAAAAAAAGCATTTACCGACCGCTTGTCAGATTTTGTATTCGTATTCTCTCTTACTCAATACATTCTGCTTTTACATGATAAGATTTTTCTCATTCTACATAATTTTTTGCAATGTCGTAATACATTGTATTACCGTGTAAACTGGCCTTAATAGAGCAACAATTTTTTTGGCGAACACACACATTTTGCATTAAGAAACCGTTTGCAAATTTTAGCCACAACAATTATATGCATTTATAATTATTTTTTTTTTTTTTTTTTTATTTTTTTTTTTTTTTATTAGTGTTTATTTAAAGAAAATTCATGTTCTTAAAACTATAAATAAACAAATAGTAATTATAAAAAAACATTTAATTATACATAGTCCCATAATCGGGCTCTCAAGTATACTACTTATATATGACAATTTTAAAATTTTTTAGAAATTAATATACGAATTTTTTTATATACTTAATATACTTAATATAATACCATGTAACTAAAAATTTCAAAAAAAAAGTTACTTCTTTATTTATATAATAAAAAGTTCTGTCAAGGGGTAAAAGTAGGAAGGGGAGATTTTAGTTAAGCCACCAAAATTTTCTTTTATTTATGTTTGGCAAAATGTTTTTGTCGTCTGAATAAATAGTTGTATCAAACCTAGTATTATCAAGTGTAATTTGATTGCAATTAATGGCTTTGTTATTGGCTCTTCTATATATATGGTAAAATATAGGTGTGCCTAATCCATTTTGGATAAATCCTTTACTATCGAGGTATACGAAAGCCTCAGGTGGTACATATCCACTTTGAAGGGTTTTAGATATATATTCTTCATCACTGTAATATGGTGCCATAATTAAATTATTTTCATAGCACTCAGAGCATTTTGCAATATAATTTCTAATTATATGAATAATAAAATTATCTATTCTACCTATTTTCGCAGCGTTGTATAATTTTTTATTTGATATGTATCTTATATAGTCACTATTTGGAGATCTATACAGCGCTGTGCATGATCTTAGACACTTTCTTTCAAACACTCGAATTTTCTCCATATATGATGGAGAAATGTTAAACCATATTTGGCAACCGTATGTTATAATAGGTCTAATAAGTGATTGATACAGGAGAACTTTAACTTTAGTATTGATGTATTGTGAAAAGAACAGCCTTTTGTACATGAAAAAAGCATTTCTTGCTTTAACTATTTGTGCATTTATATGAGCATTGAAATATAAAAACTTATCCAGTTTAATTCCCAAGTATTTTACAACTTGTTTGTTGGGAATACGTATATTGGTATTTGATGTTATACCAAAATCTTTCCATTTTTTTCTTATGTTGGGATTACATTTTCCTACTGGCGGACGGAAGAGAATGGTTTCACATTTGTTAAAGTTAATTTTCATTTTCCAGTCTATAGCGTATTTTTCAACTATCTTAAAGTATGTTTGTAATTCATTATTAATTTTTTCTATTTTATTATCGGCGTGATATATTATAATATCATCTGCAAAAGCAATGATATTATCAATTTTCGTTAATAAATCTAATATAAAAATATTAAATAGAATTGGGGAATTCACTGTTCCCTGTTGAAGACCATTCACTACAACAAATTTTTTTGTACTTATTTGTTTCCTATTGCAAACTAGAAAAGATTTGTTGTTCAGCATGTTGTGCAAGTGAATAATTAGGTATATAGGTATTTTATATTTCAATAATTTGTAAATTAATGCCGGAATCCATATGCTATCGAACGCCTTTTCGAAATCAATCAAGCAGGCACCTGTACACAATGATTTATTGAGGTTCCAATGAATATTTGACACCAGCAGCTGTGTTGCGTGAATTGTTGAGTGTTTGTATTTGAAACCGAATTGTCTCTCATTATTTAGTTGATTTTTTTCACAGAATTTAACTAAATTATTGTTTACGCAAATTTCAAAAACTTTACTAATATTTGGAAGTAGACTAATAGCACGAATATTTTTTAGGTTAGATTTATCCCTACCCCTTTTGGGCAAAATTACAACTTTCGCTACTTTCCATGCTCGAGGAAAATAGGAATTGTTAAGCATGTTATTAAAAAGAGTGCAATATTCACGGACCATAACATCAGGAATATTTTTTAATACTATATTTGGGATATTGTCTAAACCTGAAGAAAGTTTTTTTTTCAAACTTTTGAAAATATATAACAACGAACTATTCGTTATAAAATAATTCTCATATATGTATTCATTTATCTCGTTAGCCTTGAAGTAATCCGTAAATGTTAAAAGCGATGATAGATTGGTTTCATATTCATTTTTTGTTTCCAAAAAGGTTTTGAAACAAGTATCCACATCAATATGCACTCTATTTTGAGGATCGATTTCTTTAAAAGAATGAATTGACTCTAGATAAGCCCCGATGGTATTTAAAATTTGAGTATGTTCTTTTACTATAAAGTTACTATTTTCATCATCCCTTTCTAGCTCGTCAGGTGATATACCCGCATTTCTTATTAAAAATTCCTCACCTAGCGGGATTTGAAGAGTATTAATATTCACCGGTTGTATTAACCTAAACTGTTTTTTTACCTCACCAAACATATTTGCGGGGTTCTTATGATCCACTCTTTTAAGTTTCTCTCGCACATGTGTATTGACTGCTATAGTAAAATTATCATTAATTAGCTTTTTGATTAGCTTGATTTTGCATTTAAGTAAATTGAGTTCAACTGGTAATAATAAGCGCTCCAATCGGTTGTGTTTTTTGATTAAAGTTAAAATTTTACTTTTTTCTAATTGCAATTTCCTTATGGTTGGATTTGTAAATTTTTTTGTTGAATCAATGTTTTGAAATTTAGGAACTGATTTTCCAATTGCACGATTTATCATGTCATTTAACTTGATAAGATAAAAATCTATTTCTGAATTAGTGAGATTTTTCTGATTTGGGATAGGTTCATTAATGTTATAATCATTTTCAATACTATTCTTGAATTTTTTCCAGTTAGTTTGCTTGTAGTTAAAAAGGGAAGCAGGAATTTCTTTAAAGATTGTGATTGGGTGATCGATTTCATCTTGCAAAACTAAAATTTGTATTGCAGTATGGTCGCTATCATAATCAAGGTTTTTAAGACAGTTTATTGTATTATTCTCTTTGTGTATGGATAAGCGAGAGTCCGCTATACATAGGTCTAGATACGAACTACAGCGCGGGTACGAAGGTGCAGCTGAGGCATATAAACTACACCTAAATATTATTTCATTATCTAATAGCCAATCTTTTAGCATGTTACCTTTTACGTTGTTTGAGTCATTACCCCAATTTATATGTTTGCAATTGAGGTCTCCCGCCAATATATAAAAGTTATTGGTGTTTTGTAAATTAAGGGATTGAAAAAGTTGTAATAATTCGGATTTCAAATGATTATTATTGTTACCCGAAGGATAATAAGCCGATATTACATACAGCGTTTTATTTGCAATCAATGGAATTTTTAAAATACAAGTTTCCAAAACTTTAAAAGAATTAATAGTTTTGTTGGTATAGTTTTTGTATTTGATGTCTTGTTTTATTAAAACTCCCGTTCCACCTCCCCTGATAGAGTTAATCCTATCTTTGCGTATAAAGTGGTAGTCTTTAAAGGTAACCTTATGTCGTATATTTAGTTTTGTTTCGTTTAGAAGTACTAAGTCCGGATTATATTTGCTTATAAAATTGCATAATTCGTATCGTCTACTTAATCTTATAAGAGAATTAACGTTAATTTGAATTATATTCAGATTTTTTACAATACTTTCAGCCATGGTGATAATTCAAGCTTCTAACATAGAAAAGATGGAATCTATTCTTGATGATTGTATTTGCAATTGTTTATGTAAATTTACTATTTGATTAGAAAGATTTTGCATGGAATTTTTAAACTCTTCTAAAGCCATTTGTATCGGGTTCGTGTTATTTTGATTTGGTGTATTATTGTTTCTTAGGGTATCAGCAAAGCTCATATTAGGATTACTGTTAAATGCTGTATTTGGAGATCTATTTTGTTTTAAAATTTGCTTTTTGGCGCGAAGCTTTTGTTGGATTTCTTTATATTTTTCGCATCCTTTATATGACGCCGGATGGCCATGTTTACCACATAGCACACAAAACAGTTTATCCCTTTCATTAACAGGAATGTTATTTAGGGTACATTCTCCAACTCCATGGCTTTCGTTGCATTTAACACATCTTTTAGCTAGATAGCAATTAGATGCACTATGAAAGAAACTCTGACAGTTTCTACATTGGTTAATTTCCGGTTTTCTTAAGGGTTCCCATCGAATATAGCGATGCTGCAAACCCTTAATTGCATGTAATTCGTTACTTTTACTATTGCTACTTATTTGTACTAAATAAATTGGGAGAGCATAGTTATCACTTGTTGACTTTTTGGTTTTAAATTGGGTTACTTTTATGAATTTCAAGTTCTCATTTTGAAATACTCTTAGTTCTTCCAAAATTTCATTAGTATCAATGTTCGCACTGAGGCCTTTCAGTAAGAATGTTTTTGTTTTTATATCTTTTGGAGTAAAAGTAAAAAAGTTTGTTTTTGTTTTTTGTAAATACGCTTTTACTCTGTTGTAATCGTCCATTGATGACACAAAAAGAGATATTTTTTTGTTGTAAAATTCTCTTATTTTAAAGTCTTTTAAATTGAGACCTTTTTTCATAAACTTAATAAGTTCATTGGGATCCACACCAAAAACGTTGAGAGGTGGGATTTTTTTGTTTTTGTTTTGAGTGTTGCTTGTTGTATTTTCGTTATTTGGAGTATTATTATTTAAATGCTTATCTCTTGTGGGACAACTAGTTGTTGTTGCTTGTTCGTGTTCTTGTACATGTTTTTCAAATATTTTTAAATATTCTTCGTTGCAATCTTTATCGTTGTCGAGAATAGCATAGTAATTATTTTTTAGTTGTTTTGCCATTGTTACACTTAATGCTTCACTTTTTCTTTTTCTATCATTTTCTGATTTTACATTATTTTGTATTGATGGATTATTTACATTGATTTTGTTTTTGTTTATTAAGGATTGTTGAGCATTAAGCTCTGACATAACCTTTTGAATTTCTTTTTAATCTGTTGTTGAAGAGTCTTTTTCTCTAGTTAAGCCAAAAACGCAACAAAAATTTGCGTTGAAAAAAAACACATAGGACAAATGAATATTATTATCACTTTCCGCAAGACGTCCGTCTTTCATGACAGTCACGATCGAACTCCTTCGCATTTATAATTATTTATTACATTTTGTTAAAATTTTCATTCAAATTTGTAATATTTTTTAATTAGGCTTAAGTTCATTAAATTTAATTTTCATCAAATTATTTTTATGAAGAAAGGAAGTTTACAACATGAAAATTAATTAAAATTGGTATTGATAATTATTCATTCTTGACTGTAGCCGGGCTGGATACCTGGCCGGCAGGTTACCCTGACATGTTTCGATCGCAACCACTCGATCTCCTCAGATAGATTTGCCGTCTTACACTCGCGGCCATCGACGACTCCTGACGTCAATAGTCAAATATCAATCCTTAAACCAAATTGTATTTTAACCTTTGGTAGATCGAAATTTGCTTTTTTGAATGATTATCAATTTTAATTGATTTTGCATGTTTTTCCTTACTTCGGGGCACATTTAAATAAATTGGTGAAATTGGCCATAAGTAAAATTAATTTTTTAAACTTAATATAAAAAAAAAATGTTTATATCTTACAATAATGAAATTTGATATAAACTCGTCCTTTCAATCCCATCATTGTGTTTGAGGATTGAATATTTATTTTTTAGCGACTCTTAACCTAAAGAAGCACTTGTTGTTAGAATTGATGATTTATTTGCTCATCAAACAAAATTAATAAACGCAACGTGGAGATATTAAATTTCTCTTCCATAAAATAAAAAAACAAGAAAAAAAATCACAAAATCTTAAATACAATTAAGTGGTTTTTACTACCAACAAGCCAGCCACAAACAAAGAACCAACTTAATGAAGAAGGGAGTGTTTCAATGTACAAATATTTTTAAAATATTTACACAACAAAAGAATTTTTTAAAGGAGCATTAATTGAAAATGGCAATAGATCATAAAAAAGCGACATCTACAATAAAAATACCAAAAAATAATAAAAAAAAGTATTTAAGTTCTTACGATGGATTATTGACACTAATTCAAGTGATTTCTTTAATACCCATTCAATGTTTGTTTTGTTAGAAGAATTAGTTGTATTCTTTGGCTTTGTTATGCTTGTCATAATACCACAGAAGAAAGATGCCCTCCAGACACGCGTCATTTTTCAAACTCATGTTCGACGAACAATATTTGTTAGCGAATAATCCTATTTACTGCTACTTTGCTATAAAACACACGTTAAACTTCCTGTTTAACTTAATTCAAGAATCCTAACACAATAACACTTTGTTACAAAAGTAATAGTCCGCCGTCCTTTTCATGAGTTTTGACGCTACCAGACAGACCACCGTTGCCTTTCCTCACTCAGTAAGAAAATAATCACATCCTAATTATTCAAGTATTATTGAAAATCATTGAATTGTATCATAATTAACAAGTACGAACAAGTTTTATTTCAATTGCCATTGAATGAATCTTCTCAGTATAGTGGAATTGGAAAAAAAAGTCAAACTCATAAAGAATCATCTATTGTGTTAAACAACCCTCATGTTTAAGTCTATAAGTTAAATTACAATGAAAGCGACGGACCGCATTTTTAGATGTGACATTCAAAAGTTTCTTTTCGAAAGAGCCTAAACCACGATGTCGACCGCTTCGCTTCGCTTTCATTTTTAACAACAAACAGCTGAATTGCGCCCCACTAACAAGTTTTAGCACGATAAGTCGATCGACAATGCAAGCGAACGATAACGTAAAGTTTTCATACAAATTTGCGGCCCACTAAGAATATAAAGTGACCACAAATGTCAAAATCAGTCACTTTTGTTTAAATATTATACAAAATTTTTTTTCACACACCAACAATAAATAATTTTCTTATAATTTTATATTTTAAAACACCATCACTTATAAAATTATATATGTAGGTATATTTTTAAATTTTTTTTACAAAATTCTATTCTTTCCTTGTAGTAAATAAAATAGTCAGTTGCAAAAAAACACTAACTATAAATGAACCATTTTTCAAATGACTACAAATTGGTTTAAATCTCATGCAGATATCAACCAAACATATTGCATAGAGGCACAAGTAAAACACAAATAAAAGTAAAATAAGTAAAACAAGCATGCCATAAAGTCAAATGAAAAAAATATATACAAACATATTAAAATAATTAAAAATTAAAGCAATACAAATCTGTTTATGTACTAGCAATTATGAAGCGCATTTAGTTCAGCACTATTATACATCATTTGAAGCAATTTGATGCAAAATTTTCTTAAATAATTATTTCTATATAAAAATACATAAATATAGATATACATATGTATGTATGTATGTTCATACGTACATATATTTTTTTTTGACAAAAATTATTAAAAATTTCAATAATTTATTACAAACCGACTATACTATTAAATAACTACAAATTGGTTAAAAAATATTTTATTAGTAGTCAATTAAAATGTCATGCAAAGATAACCAATTGACTACAGCCTATGACATGCCTATGTTAAAATAATGAGTCGTCGACAAGGAAAAAAGTCACTTAATCAACTAGATGTGGTTATAAAAAAACCGGTTTAAAGTTACTTAAAAATGTGTTTGACTTCCTACAGGGTTATTTTTTGTTTACTGCTTTGTTTGTTTTTTGATTACTTCATTGTTTTGTATTCTGCTTTGTCTGTAGCACACAGCTTTATTTTTATTAGTTGATTTACATGTTTTGCCGATTTTTAAAACTCATTTGAGAAATTTTTATGTGGCAATATAATTATTTGGCATTTAATAAATGAATAACGTTACCCAGCAAAAACTTTACTTACAATCCTACTTTTAATGACTTCAAGAATTCATTACTTTGTAGCTTTATTCGCCACTTTTTGGATTATTAGTTATATATTAAATAATAACTTTATTATATCTTAAATATACAGAAAAATTTGTATTTTCATTATGACAATAAAAATGTCATTATAGTCATAAAACATAGTTTTTTAATGCAAAAACTACGCTGCCCCGGTAGACTAGCTGGTAGAGAGCTAGTCTATCATCACCGAGGTTGCGGGATCAAATCCCGCCAGAGACAGAAAAAAAAATAAAAAATAAAATAAAGTAAAATAGAATAAGAAAAAATAAAAATAAAATAATTAAAAAAAAAAAACAAAAAAAAAAAAATTAAAAAAAAATAAAAAATTTTTTACTTTATTGACTTTGTGTAACTATATATTTTTATAAAAATTTTAAGTATAAAAAAAACATATTATTTTTTAGATTATAATAGGCTAAATTATAAGGGATTACTTTTGGGACATCTCGAACAAAAATAAGTACTTCTTCTAGTAGAAAAATAAGTAGTCTGTTCGTCAAGTTCTCATTATTTTTCTACTTATTTTGTAAGCAAAGTTTTTGCTGGGTAGAAACTTAAAACCTTTATCCGACAAGTCGATAGTGGGCAGCTTATGAGAACGATAACGAGTGACTTGTTGTTGCTCGCTTAAGTTGTCGATCGACATCGTGGGCCAGACTGGAAATTTGAATTTGGGGGTAGTTAAGGGATATTTATCTTTATTAAAAAAAGCAAACATTAGAAATCGCTTATAAGTAGAATAATATTAACAAAATAATATTAATTAAATTATATTGAGCCCTAACCGCAAAAATAACGTAAGCGACATCATTTTCAATTTTCGTATTTTTAAATAAATGGCTTTATTGGCAACACTTGCTTCATCTCCTAAAATGTCATGGTCACATAAGGTACCGTTACGATTTAAAAGCAAGAACAATTTTATCGTAAGCGATAAATTTTATACAAAATTTATATGAAGTGCAATAAAAAAAAAACTCTCCAGTAAAATTTTATTTATGGCGCTTACGTTATTTTCGCGGATAGGGCTCGATATCAAATACAACCAATGGCGTCATAAAATAACCCGCCCCCCAAAAAAATAAATTAATGGAATAACCTCCCAAAAAGTTGTACAGAGAACAACAACAACAATTTTTGGGCGGCTATTTCATTTTGTTTGGGGTGTTATTTCATTATTTGAATTGGGGGATTATTTTATATAAAAATAATAAAAATATTCAATTTGAAATAAAGCCCTAATATATTGTTTGGGAGATTATTTCATATTTAAAATTATAACGCAAACGTTTTTGGGCGCAAGGATTTACTCCTCTATAGTATGCCAAACTTTGGCTTCTCTAACTAAGTCTGCTCTACGTAGCCGGCCTTCGGTCGGGCATAAGGTTGATTTTAGGAGCTTTAGTTAGCGAGTCGGTATTTGTTTTACCATATAGTTAAAAGTCCTTGCGCCCGGCCGAAGGCCGTCTATGCAGAGAAGCTTTAGTAAGCGAAGCCGGAGTTTTTTATACCATAGAGGAGAAAACCCTTGCGCCCAGCCGAATGCCGGGTATGCAGAGCAGCTTTACTTACCGAAGCCGGTGTTTGGTATATCATAGAAGAGGAAATACTTGCGCCCGGCTGAAGTCCCAACCATGCTATCTATCATGCGATTCTTTAAACCAAAACTGTACAATTGGGTCTTATTTCATTTCAGAAATTGGGCTCTTATTTCCCAAATATTAGGGTATTATTAAATTTCTGTTGGGGCGTTGGTTCATTTAATTGGGGGCTTATTTCATTTTCAAAACTGGATGTATTAAAATCTTATTTTAGTGTACAATAGTAATAACGAAACAATCCTGACAAAAGAAGAAAAATTACAAAAAAGCGTCTTCAAGATGGGAGCCTTTTTTTGTAATTTTTTTATTTCAAAAAATCACAAAAAACACCCGACAGAGAACAAAAATATCATATTTGCTTAAATAAAAATTACAAAAAGCTTAATAATAAAATAATCCTTTTTTTATAATTCCTTAATAAATAAATAAATGAATCGCTGAACTCTAAAACATATTGGGCAAACGTGCTTTAAATACTAAAAGAATAACAAACTGGAAACTATTTATATATGGGCGTTTCCAAAGTAACGGTCGTTACCGATTTTCGTAGATTTTTTAAATAAAATTCCAACTATACCAAATATGCCACGAGGATTGCTCCATTTTGGACTTAGTCTGAGTTCATACGGCTCTTTCTTTATTGAAAAGATGATTCCTTTTTCTTCTTTGAACATGAATTGGTGTTCAAATGATTCATGTCATGTCGACGCCATGTTTTTTATTTTGTATAGTCGTGCGTATGAAAACAAAAACAAAATTTAACAACGAATAAGAAAGCAAAACGTAAAGACAGTACAGGCATGTGTGTACTCGTTTCTTTTCCCCTCGCCCCTCTCGCCAATAAAGTAGCAATCTTTTCAATAAAGAAAGAGCCGTATGAACTCAGACTTACGAAAGTTCAAGCAACGGTAGCAACCAAAAGAATTCATACAAAATGTAATTTCAATCAGGGCTGCCAGGTACTTTTTTTCGTCCTCCCCAAACTTAAAAAATTTTTTCCCCAAAAATCCCCCGATAAAACAAGAAATCCCCAAAAATAAGCCCCTGTAAAAAATACACCATTTTGAACGGATAATTTAAATATTTATTTAAGTTTTACTGGTACTATATTCTACAAGAGATAATTTTTATTGTATTTTTATTTGAAATACGTAGTTGTATGTAAGTTCGACTGTATATACATATATAGTATATATCGTATATATATATATATACAGTCGAACTTACCTATAATGAATCTGCATTACATAAAACCACTTGATTTTGAAAAAACTTCATTATACAGAATTAATTTTATTTCCACTTTTGTTAAAAAAAATCAGGCAGTTCTAATTTGGATTACACTCCCACGTGCAGCTGTTATCCATTTGAACATTGCCTTATTAATTTCCCTAAGAATACGGGTTTGAAGCCTTTAGCGTTTAGTGCTAAATTGTTTACGTTCAACATTTTAAGAATTCAGGTTGCTTTAGCCGTCCGTAAATATAATGCAATATAATGTAACGTATTGTATTTTTTGTAATTGGTAATATCTCACAATTTTGTGTCTTGAATACAAAAATGATATTGCACAAATCAATTTGAAAATTGCATTTCTCGGTCAGGTAATAATTGGCACATTTGTGGTCTGGGCATTATTTTAAGCCGATTTTGGGTTCTTATACCTTTTTGAAAACATAGTTGTATCTACATTTTGTATTAATTTATCATCAAGACAACTGAAAAATTGACAAAAACTAAAACAAGTGATGTTTTTTGGCCTTGTATTCACTATTCAACTTTTCAGTAGACTTTTCTTTGCCCAATTGTCAGCGAACTTCATAAACAATGTTTTTATATACAAAGAAACAAAATTAGCTCATTCATGGACTTAAGAGTTCACTTTAATTTTTTTTGAACCCTCTAATAAGTATATGTACAAACATGAACTTATCTAGGAAAATACAAATTTTGGACTTATTATACATAATCATATTATTGACAAATTACCTTCAAACTTTTCAGTTTTATATAAAAAAACTTCTTTTACCCGATGCTCATTTACATTAAGTGATATTGCAAAAATGGCAATCCTAATGTATATGTGTGCATGAAACTTAGCTGTCTCCTATAGAAAAATTTAACTCATATTCTTTACATGGAAATATGTTTATTTTCAAAAGTAAGCAATTTCGTTTCCTCAAACAGAAAATCCAATAATTGTTTTATAATTTTAGCTTATTTTGTTCGTATTTAGTAAAATTTTCTTAAGTAAAAAAACATTTTCTCATGAACAAAAAATTCACGTTTTTGGTATATAATCAAAAATTTCTTAAGACACGACAAGCAAACGAAGATTGTTTTTATTAAAAACAAGAAAAATATTTCTCAAATCAAACTGCATGTGTTTAATATAAGTCTGGTTTTCTTAAATATAAAAAAGGCTTTCCTTCGTATTTTGTAAAATATTAATAGCCGATTTCACTAATTTATTTAAGTACCAATTTATCTTTAAAATTCGTTTTTCATTTTAAATAAAAATAAAATTATAGGAAAACCCCCCTGAGGTCTAGAAATCGAAAACGAAAAAATTTTAAGCCTCGTTTTTTAATAAGATTTCTGTAATAAAAGAATTTGATGACAAATATTATACAAATATTTCTCTATTAAACAGAATTTTATAGCAAAAATTGTAAAAATTACATTAAAAGTGTATTAAAAACAACTTCCAAATTCTTGCGTTTGGCGTTTTCGATTTTCAGAACACGCCTGTATATTTAAATATGATTTGATATTTAAATTGAATTGGTGAAATTGGCTATCAGCAACAAAACATTAATTTAAGTAACTATAGAAAAAACATGATTTTTTATTAGCTGTATTAAATTAAATTTTAGTTCACTTTGAGTCATAAACCAAGCCACACATACATACATATGTTAACAATAAGACATTTTTGGCTTGGACGAATATGGTGCAAAATTTTCTTGGTTCAAGCCATATTTTCTGTTGCTTTAGTAAATAATTCTATCCGTGTATTTCCCCAAAAAATCCTCCTTTTTTTAAAATATCCCAAATGTAAACCCCAAGCCACAAATCAAATTTTTTGTCCCTTTAAGCAACAAGAAAACCCCTAATTTGGGGTCAAAACCCCAAAACTGGCAGTCCTGATTTCAATACTCTTTTTGACCATTAAACAAACATCATGTACCTAGGTAGGTAAAGGTATTGTAAAATTTTGCACAGGATATGTCAAATAAAATATCTGATTAAATTCTTTGAAATGTTTTGTTTAAGAAATGGATTTATTTTCAAACCAAAGATACCTATTAGTTACCAAAATTTTTTTTTAAAGTAACGGTCGTTACACTATAAAAAGTTTTTTGTGTTTGAATTTATTTAGGTATTAGGGGTAACAAAAAAGGAGCATATTTATGTAAGTATAAAGAAAATTAAAGTTAATCTTTCGGAAAATGACAGACAGATTTTGTATAATATTAGCGGAAAAATAAATTCAAAATAATTATTTAATTTTTGAGCTATAAAGGGTAATTTTCTGTGGAAACACCCATATGTATTCAAAAATCGATTTAGGTAGGCATGGCTTGAAAAAATACAATTTTAACTGTTTATTACCTTAGAAGCTAGGTATGCTTATTTGTTTAGTCTCAAAAAATTGTGATGGACTTGTCTTTTAATAATTATAAAGACTCGTAAAGCAAGAAACACATTCATCTTTTCAAAATACCTATTTGTTTGACCGCATGACGTCTCAAAAGGCAACATTGTATTAGATACCTATTACTTTCAAAACAAAGCTTAAATAGTCTTTTTCTACGTCAAACAAATCGGCATCGTGATAACGGACATGCGTAAAGCATAATTTTTCTTATTTTAATCAGTGCAACAAACTTAAATTGTAGCGCATATTTAGTTTGTCGCTTTTATTCTAACTTCAACAACTGCTCACAGTAACTTTAACAATCGCAAAAAGACACACTTTTCGAATTTATTTACCAAAACAAAAGAGGTGACCACAAATAAAAACAAGCAAGCACATCTATAGAAAAAATTACCCCAACCCACCCTGCTGTGAATGTTACTTCAATTCAGTGAATACTTTTGCCCTCAAGCACAACAAAAGTTCTACTCTAATTCTTAAACACCAAAAATAAAATAGGAAAATAAAATAAAAGTCATTCAAATGTCAATAAAAATCTTGATAGCTTAAAGGTAATACGGACACAAAAAAAAAACACACACACACAAACCAATTCACATATAAAATACTAACCACCCAAGGTCTTTTCCTATAAAAAAAACAACAAAGTAAATAAATAATCACTATAATACTCAATCATCCATTGTACTCTCATTTTATTACACACTTTGTAATAATTATTTGCCACAAAATGTAAATGTAACACACAAATGTTGTAACACACAAAGTTTGTAATTGATAATTAACTTTCTCCTGTGGTTTAACGGTAAAATCACTCACTCAAATTATTGAGAGCAATCATTAATTTCCTTTTTAATGAGTGCTTGTGAGATTGTGTGAAAGTTTGTTATTGCTTTGTAAAGAGCATTTTTTGTTGTTATTACTTGCTTTAATACTGAGCTAGTTATTGTTGTTTTTTTCTTAGGCAACCATTTTTATTTTATTGTGTGATTTCTCTTACCCAATCAAAGTTGTTTTTATTATACTCGTACTCTTCCTACTTAAACCAATCGTTGTATTTGAGTAGTCCACTCACTCACTTGAAATTTTATTTTATAAAATGTTTGGAACTTTGTTGTGTGTGTGCGTAGGTTTGTGTGGGCTAATTCTGGAATATTTATGGTGGGTTTGGTAAAACGATAAATGGCTCAAAGGTGTTCTAAGAAAATTGTCTTTAAGAAAAAATGGAAAAATAATAATGGCGCCATTATTATTTTTCTTTCTTAATATTTTGTATTTAATAAGGAGATGATAAAAATGGGAGAATATTTTCAAAATAATAATTATTTTATAAGTTCTTACAATTACAACGAGTTTTAAACTAGATTATTGCTAAAATTATACTTTTTATGCTTTTAATGATTAGCATACTAAATGTTATACATACTAAACTGTGGACATAAATTTTTTTCTAAAAATTAATTTCAATGACGGCTATTATAAGTTATTAATATTTGTAATTGTAATTTTTATAAACTAAGAGATTACTCTAAAAGCTTTTAAGATAATTTTTTGATTCCTGTCTTGTTGGTACTAAATCAGAACTCGACATATGTTTATACCCTTCACGATTAAGTTTGTTATCGTTATCCGTGTTGCCAGTGAAATTTCGAGAAAGATACATTTTAGTTTCCAAAAAGATACACTTTTTCCCAAAAAGATACGTTTTGAAAAAAATTTGAAAATCCATTTTTAACGTTTAACATTTATTAACATAACATTTTTATTTCAAATTTAAATAAATATTGTAAAGAAAACGATTTCGTATAAATTCATTTTTATATTTATTTAAGTTATAAATATTATGTACATATGTAATTTTTAAAAAATACAGTAAGCAAACTTTAAAATTAATTATATGTAATTATTTTTGGTTGTTATCAAAACAAATTCATTTTTGTAAAAATGATTATATTGAAAAGTTCATATAAATTTCCTGAAAATAAAAAAGATTTTCATATTTCCTCAGAACAACCTCGCACTACTAGTAATCATCGATTTAGGTGGATCGTATGTTGCAACCCCTTAATGTTTTCTTTCACCATTATTGAAGCTGCTATCAAGGCGAATTCACTAGAAGTTGGGGTCAAGTCAACATATGGTGTTTTTTTCGGTGGTCGACTTGTCAAAGTGTGTATGCAAACTAGTTTTTTATGTAAACTAACCTTTTTTTACTAGCAATATTTTTGACAATCCGACCGCAGAAGCAGTGTTGTTGTAGAGTTGACCTCGCATTCTCACATCTAGCGCCTTGGCTGCTATTGTATTAGTATTGAGTCGGATACGATGATCAGTCTTAATTAGTTTTAGTTGGCTAAAAATTCTCGAATGTTTTGTTTCTGTACATTTTGCGTACAGATTCAAAAGATACGAAAAATGTCAGGAGTATACATGATACTTGAAGTAGTCAAAAGATACGAAAAATGTATCTTTCGTATCCTAACGGCAACACTGATCGTTATATTTATATTGATCTTATACTCTATAAGGATAATATATTCTGGGTCCTTATGAGTAGCAAAATTATTTTAACAACGTCCGATATGTTTTTCCTATTGTTAATCTTGTTAGGACCGGAGCTTCAATGTAAATAATTGGGACTAGGTTGTTATATAAATACATATACCTACCAAATATAATCCGGACTAGTTTGCTATTGAAATTAAGCCACTGAGTTATGAGCAAAAAATTGCAACTTCCTCTAATTTTTACTTATAAATCTTTAACTTTTTTCCATAAAATCTTTATATTTTGCAGTTTTACTATAATCTATGAACTTTATTTTTTTACTTTCACCTTAAGTAAACATAGTAGAATACTGGAAGCAAAAATGACCAAAATCGATTTTATATAACCGAGTTAGTTATAGGCAAACAACTACATACCTACTATATATTTTTTGCTTCCCAAAATAATGGCTTTGGCACAAATTTGGCCTAATCTCATAATGGATCTTAACCACTAGCAGCCGTATTTATAATGGAAATTTGGCATGAAGTTAGCCCACAGTTTATTTATAATACACTTACCAAACTCTGGCTAACGATTTGCTAAACTCTTTTTAACCAGCTGCCAAACGTTTGCCAACTTGTAAGAAACAGCTGTTTAATGTTAAACAATTTGGTTGGTTTTATTTTAATTACTGTTTTATTTTATGTTTCTTTCTTTTTTTATTTTATATTAATTTTAAAAACTTTTTAAATTTGTTAGTCTAAATTTACACGTTTCATCTTTTGATGCTCAACTTTTTTGCAATTCCCTTTTAAAGATGCCAATATAATCACACGCAGCAATCGGTTTCAACTTTTTTTGGTTCAAAACAACAACAATTTTATTTACAGCGAATCAAAGAGAAAAAAAAAGAAAAAAATTACATGCAGCCATTGTTGTGCATATATCAACGAATAAAAACACAAAGCTTACTGCCCGAGTACAGGCATCTCCGTACTAACCCCCTTTCTTCTTTCTTCTCTCACCTAAAAACATAAGAGTTGAGCATCAAAAGATGAAACGTGTGAAAGCAGACTTATATGTGGAGGAAAAAACAAAAAAAATTTACAAAAAAATGACAAAACCAGCGATGATTAATTCAAACGTGTTAGATTTTTCAGTAATATAATGTGGCATCATTAAAATTCAGAGGTGATTTTTTTTTAAGTTAGCAGATGGACAAAAGTTTGTTATAAATAAACTCTCTGTGCTTACAAGCTGCTAGGCTTAATCGGCATTCTAGTTAGCAGCTCGTTGTACGTAGTGTACAAACTGTGGCTAACTTTTTGTTATAAATACGGCTGTAGGTGATTAATTTATGCATTTACCAAGTACCTCTGTGTCTGCACGGATACTTCACACAATTTGAGTGTATTATCCGACAACAAATTATACACAATCGAAGAAAGAATATCGCCATAACAGAAACCGTATAACCATTGTTGCCACTTTGTGGGTAATTACCCGAATTTGGTGTAATTTTTACTGTCGTGGGTAGATCGTGGGTAATTTCTTTGAGGTGCAGATCCGCTATAATTTGAATTTTTTTCGTATAAAACAAATAATATAAGGATTTGATTTTAGTAATAAAATGTATACCATTTAATATATTGTTGATCTAAGAAAATTACAGTATAGGTATTCAAAGTCACTGTTTAAAAAAATATATTTCCATAGTTTATCAAGCAAAAGATTGAGTGATTGGCGCAATTAGCGATGGACAGTTAGATTTCGTTAAATATGAGCTTCATAGTGATTTAGAACGCGAAGTTTATTGAAAAAAGATGGTATTAATATAAATACAACCCCCTGGAGGAAGATATGTTTCCAATATTACAAAAAGTAATGAATTTTGTGTTTGCTTTAAAATTTAAAACGCTTTAGTTAAGAAATATTAAGCAGACTGTAATCTGAAACAATTATTTACTTAATAAAGTATACAAGGAAACGGTAACGAACATTTTGATCCTTCCCTAGATATATGGAAGTACAACTTATTATTTAAAGTTTTTATTTAATTGTAAAAGAAATTTTTGGGAATACAAAATTTTAATTTAAAAGATTGGGTTATTCGTGCTTAATTCCCAATTTTTATTCTTGATAAATTGGTTAATTGGGAATTAAGCACGAATAACAAAATTTTTTAAATTTAAATTTTGTATTCCCAAAAATTTCTTTTATAATAAAGAAAACTTAACTGGCAACATGCTTTTGTGTTTGTTTTAATTTTGTTTTTGCTTAACCTACTTATAACTACAATTAATGTTGGAAGAATTTTAATCAATTGTAGTGGGGAATTTAAGAAGAGATAAACTCACTGTTTATTGTTGATGTTTTTGTTTAAACTTTGATATCGTTACAAGTATAACTGTTGCTTACAATTCTTATACGCTTAACAGTTTTATTTGGTTTAATATCTTTCGTTTTTCTAAAATCTTTATGGATGAAGTTTCCTAAGCAACCAGTGAAATGCGCATAGGAATAGCATAACAATATTTCAGTGTTTTTATCAGGAATAAAAATTGGGAATTAAGCACGAATAAGAAAATCGTTTTTATTTAATTTTTATTAATTTACTTGATGTTTTTACTGAATGTTTTTTTTGTTAAATTGTTATACCCTCCACCACAATTAGTTGTGAAGAGGGTATACTAAGTTTGTCATTCCGTGTGAAACTTTTTTATTATTCATCTCAGACCCCATAAAGTATATATATTCTGGCTGCTTGAGTAATTCTAAGCCGATTTAGCCATGTCCGTCTGTCTGTCCGTCCGTCCGTCTGTTGAAAACACGCTCACTTTCGAAAAACTCAAAAGAAATAAACAAACAAGGTGTCAAATTGCTTGTAGTTATCCTAAGCAGTTTGGGATTGAATTTCAGCAAAATCGGTTCAGTAGGACCAGAGCTATATCAAAATGTGGAACCACCACCTTCAAAAACTTGATAATTTTGTTACAAAAACTAACATAAATGATGCAAAAATGCACGGAATGACATAAGATTTTGCACAAGTCCCTTTTATTCGACTAGAAATGACACTGTAAAATTTCGCGAAGGTCGGTCCATAATTTACCCTAAGCCCCATATAAACACTACTCCCGGAAAACAGTTTAGTACGCCTCAAACCGTAAAAAATAATGCAATCATAACAAATTTTGGCTCGTCACAATTTTATAGGACTATAAATGATACTGTGAAATTTCGTGAAGATCGGTACATAATTTACCCTAGGCCCCATATATGCCCTACTCCCGGAAAACAGTTTAGTCTCCTAAAACCATAATTAATAACAAATCGTCACAGTTTAAGATAATAATAATAAAAAGACATCATACAGATATTACTCCTTAAAAATTCGAACTGTCGGTGGAGGGTTTCAAAGATTCGGCACAGCCGAATATAGCACTCTAACTTGTTTATATATGAATCTTATTTTGTAGGAAGTATGACTTATATTGATCTCTTTTAAGTGAATAGGGCATTATAAGTTTGAGCTGATATGTGAAATACATACAAATACTTGTTGAACCGATTGGCTTAGCTTTTAGCTTTTTTCCAGCTTTTTTCAAAAATGCATTTAGCTTTTTCTTTAAATTTATTTTTGTGTTATTAATTCATATTTCAAAATAAATAAAACAGTTTTTCAGAATAAATTTATGTATAAAGTAGTTTAAAAAAAAAATAATAGACTGTCAGAACATAATACCAACATCTCAACTCTTTTTAAGAATATAAATTGCAACAAAAAATATATGCAAATACATACATCCCAATAAAAAATGGAGCTGCCAAAGAAGCAGGTTTGTAAGGGAGAAACCAAGGTATATTTATAGCAGGTAGTCTCGGAAAGCCAGCTGTTTATTTTTTATTTGCTTGTTTTGTGGTACGAACTGTCAAATGTTGTGTAGTAAACATGTAAACAAGTTTTTTGTCTCTAACTTTTGTCTTTTTTGTCTCTTATCAACCCCAACAATAAAAAGCCCTGTTGTTTGTTTTATTGTACAATTGTTGTAATCTCGCGGCTACCTGCTATAAATATACCTTGGGAGAAACGTAAAAGTTTCGCTTACCACATCGCTTACAGAAGACATGAATTTTATATGGCGAGGTCCCACTTTAAAGCAATACATTTTTGACACAGAAAGCGCTTTATTCAAAGTGGTGAATGTACCGCTATTCTTTAATATGCTCCCTTACAAGCCTGCTTCGTAGTAAGGGAATGTCGTGGCTCTTCAAATGTTATAGAATTCGTTCACTTACCTTACTGCATCTCTGTATGTCATACTGCGTAGCGCATAAATGTGCACTATCTTTTTAAAACTTACTATTAGCGCTTTGAAAAACAAGAAAATTTTTTGTTGGGATGTAACCAAGCTTCAAAAAGCTAATTAAGGCTACTTTTATTTCCTATTCTTCACGCACTACCTTTAAGACGTAAGTGATAAATTATTGGATACCTTTCGACAGCTTCTGTGTGGACTGCGCCCTGTTAGCTGACGCATCGGTCAATTTAAATCCTTTCGGATTCCAGGCATTGATCACACCTGTTTTCCCGGCGAATGAAACATCAAGAGTTCGAAGTGCCTCAAGATGTTTTACTATTATGCACATGCTTTGGGACTTTTCCCTGTTACTTTTGCTAAAAAATGTGAAATTATTATTATAACATCCCCAACATTACGCCCAATTTTTTTTAAAACAAATAGGTACCTATATTGAATTCATTTCGTAATTTTTGTCTTGCATTCTAAAACTGTACCAAATACAGGACTATATTTAAAACAAGCTACTTTCAATTTCAAATAAACAAAACAAGTAATTGTGTAATGTAAACAAATCTAAAAAAAGGATTTACTTAAAAATTCACATACAAAAAAATTTTAACGTGTTAAAAAAGAATTTACCAAATGTTTATATTTCCATAGTGTTTGGAAAATCTTAAACACACACTTCATGTCGAAGCAACTTGAATTTGTTTTATTGAGGGGTTGGTGGCACTTGTTGTGGCAAAGAAGCAGGAAAACGAAATCCATTCAATCATATCCAGCAACCAACCAACCAACCAGTAAACAGTTAAAGATTGAGTACACTAAATTAAAAGAAAAACCACTCAAAGAGCAAAGAAAATTGGATATATTGCGCAGATGTGTTGAGACTTGTGGTGGTGGTTGTTGTTGCCTCATGAAAATGTTTAAGCAATTCAAAAATAGAACAACCTCTTTGGGTCTCATCTACAGAATAAACAAACATTTGAATTGCTAAATTGGTTGCATGATTATTTCGGAAAAGAGTTTTTCGAGTGGGATTTTGAGTGGATTTTTTTTTATTGGGCCAGAGTAAGATCAGTATTTAAATCAGAGGATGTCAGAGAATCAACAACAAACCCAACGTGGCATTTAGAGAGTGAAGACATACAAATTTTTAAGAATTTGTTAGAAATTAAAATAAAAAAAATAATAAATAAAAACAAAAAATATAAGAATATAAATTATCTTATAACAAAATAGAAGCAAAAAATTTTATTAAAAATATAAACAATTAAAAAAAAAAAAATTAAAATAGAACAAAAATGTTAACAAATATGGAAAGTGCTAATAGTGGTATTTCTGGTATCGGGAAAGTGCTAACAACCCCCTTTTCGATTAATGACATTTTAACGCGCAATCATGCCGAGCGCCGTTTGTCACGCACCGAATCGGAACTGGAATTATCGGCCGTTAATATGCGGGCGGAAGAAAAAAATTTTAAAAGTTATGTGAATTATAAATGCAGCCGTTCCACCAACGATTTATCCGATGCCAGTCCTTTGGAGCATTTTCGTCCCTCGTTTTACGGCTTAGATAATAACAATCATGCGGACTATATGGCCCATAAATTAGGCTATTTTAGTGCTGCTGCCGCAGCAGCTTTGGCTAGTGGACGCTCAGACTGTCCCATTGATATGAGAAGATGCACCAGCAATGATTCCGGTAAGTTACAAATATTAAGTAAAGTTGTTATGTTCATTTAAAAAATTAAAAAAAACTTTATTGATGTTACTTTTGTTAGACAAAATCTTATGATCTTTTAATTTCTGTAATGTTTTAGATTGCGATTCCCCACCTCCTTCTGGCAATTCGTCCGGCTTATATACATCTCCAACTAATGATGGCTCCTTATCGCCGCTTCAAGATGATATGCAGGGAGGAAATTTAAATCGCAAGAAACGTTCTAGAGCTGCTTTTAGCCATGCCCAAGTGTTCGAATTGGAAAGACGTTTTGCTCAACAACGCTACCTTAGTGGACCTGAACGTTCTGAACTAGCCAAATCCTTACGCTTAACCGAAACTCAAGTGAAAATCTGGTTCCAAAACCGTCGTTATAAGACCAAGCGCAAGCAAATCCAACAACATGAGGCTGCTTTAATGAATGCAGCTGCCAGCAAACGTGTACCCGTCCAGGTGCTTGTAAGAGAAGACGGCACTACGACTTATGCCCACATGTTTCCCCATACCGCCGCCACTTATGCCCATGGCTTGGATCCAGCTCTCATAAATCTGTATCGTCATCAATTGCAAATGGCTTATGGTGTTGGAGTACCTTTACCTCAAGTACCTTTTCCCTATTTCCCTTATGCCCATGCCGCGGCAAATGGTAAAATTCCCCAACCCATACCACCACCAAGTCATGTTACCCCAGCAACCGCCTTAAACAGTAAAACATGTTTACCCGCCCATTATCTAAATAATTCTTCAGCTTCCTCCTCCCCCACCCATTTAAATCAGTGCACCCCCAGCTCAAGTCCCATCACCAATGTCAACACCACCAGCACCAGCACCATCTCCAACACAAATTCCAATGTCAACTTAAACAACCGTGATTTACCCATGGAACCATGCAGTGAAACCTCTCATTCCGAAACTGAGGATTTCGAGGAAAATGTTGAAATTGATTAGAAATTCATTTTCTGGTAAAGTGATTTGTAAAAAACTAAGAATCAGTTTAAGTGGATTGTGATATAAATAGTAAAAGTTTTTGTTTTTTTTCATGTTATTTTAAGTTTTAGTAAAGATAATGATTGTGTAGTTTAAAGTGTTTTTGAAATCCTTGTTAAAAGGATAAGTCATTTTGCAGCTAAAATTACCAAAGATTAGAATTATAAAATTCGTGTTTATTTAATTAATTATGTAATTAATTTAGTTAAATTTTGCTTAAAATTTTTTAAACAGTATTAAGTTTTATTTCTAGTTGCTTAAGTTTAAGTCAAAGTCGAAGAAAATCATGTTCAAAATTAATTTTAAAAGTCTCTCTGTATTGAAAAAAAATCCAATATTTGAAAATATACCAAAGAAATTGAAAAAGAATTAAAAATGAAGTTTTTAATTTTGGAAGTTTTAAAACGACAGAAATGTTTTTAAAATCTTGTGTGTTTTTTACAAAACACAAAAAGTTTTATTTAGTGAATTATTTTACCTTAAAAAAAATGTATTAGCAATACCAAAAACGGGGCTATGGAAATTTTGCCTCCGGCAAGTTTGGACGGGAAATTCCGTGGAAACTTCTAGAATCCTAAATGTTGTAAATTACTGGGGCCTAATTACCGCATTCGATGGTGACTAAGCTATCGTATAGAGTAAACTATCGTATTTTTCTGCATACGATAGACACTGACGTATCAAATGAAAACTCGAGAGATGTGATGGCTTTGGTTATACGATATCGAATGCTATCATCTGAAATTACGATACATTTCATTCGATATCGAGAGTCATGATACCAAAATAAAGAATTTCGATAAATTTTGCTCGATATCGTGTGTGGTGAGTAGACCTCTGATTTTCGGGGTGAATCTTAATTTTTGACTATTTGCCAATTAAATATGAATCAAATAACAGAAAATTTCATTATCAGGTTAAAAGTTATTTGTGTAAATTTTTCTCTAGATAGCAACATCTAAAGGGTGTTTTTTTATAGAGTGACACAGGTTTAAATAATAATAAAACAAGGAAATATATTTTTAATATCAATAAAACGGGCTTTATTGGAATGAAAATTTTACGAAATTAATGTTTAAGTATAATTTCTGTCATGTGGCAGCCACTGCTGGCACGTAGAAAGCACAGTCTAGAACACCAATTTTCAACAACTTTTTTCAGCATTTGCGGCCGTATTTCGCCGACAACTCTTCGAATGTTGATTTCCAGGTGTTCAATTGTTGTGGTTTATCGACGTAGACAAGTGACTTAACATAACCCCAAAAGAAAATATTCCAATGGGGTTAAATCACACGATCTTGGTGGCCAATTAATTGGGCCATTACGTGAAATTATTTTTTCATCAAAAGTTTTTTTTAGTAAATCAATTGTTGCGCCCGCTGTGCGGCATGTGGCTTCGTCCTGTTGGAACCACATATAAGCAAGATTAATGCCATGTATAATCTTTCATAAAAAGGGTGCTAATAACATTTAAAATATCTGCCTAATTTTTAACGAGCTAATAGGCGTACGTCAATCTTTTTAACTCATTCATAAAATTTTTGTGGGTCAGACTATTAGTTTTTAAGATATCAATTTTCCGCCGCCTAAAAAATGTTATCGCTAAAATTGGTCATATATAACAACATATAGCGCCCACTGTATTTAAAATAGCAGCCTTATTTTTAACGGAGCTTATAGCCTACATCCTTGCCTATAATTCATTAATACAATTATTGTAGATACAATTATTGCCTACATTATTTAGATACAAATCAAATTTTACAGGAGAGAGTTTTTTTTATTTTATTTCATATAAATTTTGTATGAAATTTGTCGCTTACGATAAAATTGTTTTTGCTATAAAACCGTAACAGTACCTTAAGTGAACATGATATTTTAAGAGATGATGTAAGTGTTGCCAATAAAGTCATTTATTAAAAAATTATAATTCTATTTCTTCGACCTTTTTTATTAAATATTATTCTTAATAAATTACTCAAGCTTAAGGTCACTTTTTTTAAAAAATTAATTAAAATATTTTAATTTTTATTTTCAATATTTCGATTTCCGTTGGAAATCTTCTTCAGGAAATTTTTATAAAACAAAAACCAAAATGATGTCGCTTACGTTATTTTTGCGGTTAGGGCTCGATTTTTTCTCTTTTTACCTCTGGTTCTCTGGTTTACTTACCCGTACTTATACGCCCCATACAAGTTTCAATTCAATTGTCAACTGATACTTTCAATTGAATTGAGGCTTGGCCACACACTTTATCAACCGAATTGAAAGATTTAAAGTTAATTTTAAAATCTAATGAATTAAAAGACAATTTTTAAAATACTTAACTTTTTTTTGCAAAAGAAAACTACAAACATTAATTTTGACAGCTGATCAAGAGACTCGAGCACACACAGTACAATCGAATTGAAAGACTTAAGCTTCGTACAGACGGTGCTCAGATCTTACCATGTTGTCATTAAAATTGACTAAAAATGTCATGCAACTGTGTGAACATTGTACGCTATTTTCATTTGGCAGACGTGTTAAATTAATGCATCTGACAATGGCACCATTGTCAGAAAAATGACAACATTGTAAGATCTGACAATCGTTTAGTTGTCAACTTGAAAAAATAAAAAATTTTTTGATTTTTCTTCAACGAACTCGACAACGGCCAAACTAATCAATTGACAAAGCCATAAACGCTTTTATTTGGACAACAACCGACTCAGTTGACAATTGAATTGAATCGTGTATGGGTTGCTTTAAGGGACATTTGTGAGATTTTGCAAAAATACCCGACTTGTCAAAATTGTCTCAATATAAAACAACAAAAATTTAACGCACACATGCACATATTTTGGCTCAAACATATGAAATTTAAAATTGGGGTTTATGTCTGTTCGCTAATGAGTCTACTTTGTGTACATGTACCTTTCCCGTAGCCGTACACTTCTCAAAATGCTTATCAAGCGCTATTGTTGTGAAAATATGTTTGTACCTATGTGTGACACCGACAACGCTTGATTCAACCAATTTTAAATTAACAAGGGATTTCGCCTTAATGTCAAACTTGTGATAGTGTATGGTACTCTTTAGAAATGTTTGTTTCACTTTTGCAGTTTCGCCTCCTATATTACAGAAGAACTCTGAATTATAAAACACCAGCAGCACGCCTGATATAGTTTTCGAACATTTTACGCACTTAACGAAATAATTTTAACAAATAGAATTTGGGAATTTTTTTTCATGCTGTGTTGTTGTTGTATCTACACAAAACAGCCAAAACGTTTTGTCCTTCTTTTGTAGTGTTGCTGTTGTTTCTATAACAACAAGCTTTACAAACACACGCGTATTTTACAAAAAAGAGATTATAAAAAAATAATAGCAAAAAAACTATTGTAGAGGAAAGCATAATTTCGCCTTGCAAGAAGGTTCGGGCCGTAGATAAACAAGCAACTGGTTTATAAATAATTTTTCTTCTAAAGATGGCAAATGAACTTTAAAATCATTAACTTTTTTAGAAATTTCGATATGTATGTATATGTACCTATAGCAGTTTAGTAGATATTTCTAAACGATTTCAGGTCTGGAAGAGAATAAAGTAGTTGTAGCTGACGAATTCTCTTTAGCGCAACAAAGTTAAAAATTTCGAATTTTGCGCTTCAACTTCAACTGCAATGACTACTACTAGGTACTACTATGTTTTCTGACACTACTTTGAAACCGCGTTATTAACTTTTGCCTGCTTGCAGCGCTATTCGCAACGTTGTACTACAGCGACTATTTTGCTTCCCACTTCACTTTGCCCACTAATAGAAATCCCACCATTTTTTATTTACTAGAAAAATAAATTTCCATAACTTATCAAAAAATCATTTTATAAATCAATTAGTACTGCAGCTAAATTTACACTCTACAATGTTTCTACTATTTATTCAGAAAAAATCCGTATAAATATTGTTAATCAATCAAATTAAACAAAATTTGTTGGCTTTAATTTATTTTCTTAAGAATACTTTTCAAAAAACAACAACAAAACAAAAACACAAACATATACACACGAGTTTTACACGGGATCTTTAGCAAAATCAAAACAACACAACAGCAACAACAAAACAAGCAAAAATGAATAAACACAAACAAAACAAGAAAACAACTAAACATTTTTCTGTTGTTGAGGAAGACAAAAACAACAAAAATATGCGAATTTGATGTTTAAATGAAAAGTAGAAAAAAAACCAAAAAAGAGCAGCAAAATCCAAACAACAAGAAAAATAAATATTCAAATGAAAATACACAAAGAATCAATAAAAAACATGGCGCATCATTCGAAATGTGATTGAGAAAAACATCAAATCAAATGAAACAAAGTTTAAGAAAATTAATAACAACAATAAAGGGGGCAAAAACAACTAAACACCAACAACTAGAAGCCGAATAAATTAAGGAAAACAGTTTAATTAAACATTAAGGGGGCAGGAACTTAAAAGAATTTAAAGCCGGATAATTTCATGCGACAGTTGAAGGCATGCATTTGAAAGTTAACGAACGCAGGCTACATAGAATAGAGTGTGGCATGAAGGCTAGATACATAAACTGAAGCTGATCTAACCTATAAATACATACTAACAAGCATTTTAAGAGCTATTTGATTTGTGAAAAGTTGTTTTTAAAGAAAAAACATTTTTAAGTTCTCCTCACCCGATTACTGCTAGAGTCCCACAAGGAAGCAATTTAAGACCTCTTTTGTATTTTATATAAACATACTTTCAGACTTGCCAACCAACAACTACACCCAAACATGAACTTTTGCTAATGATACAGCTTTTCTAAGCATCCACGAAAACCGCTGTGAAGCTTCTCGATACTTAAAGGACCATTTCAATTGGAAATATGCTTAGAACAATGGGAAGATAAAGGTCAATGAGCAACAGTGTTGCCAAAACTTGGTGACCAAAAATGGCTAAATTTACGGGAAAAATGGCTAAAAGCTTTTTTAAATAAAAACACATTAAAATTCAATAACAAAACCGAAATAATTCATCTAAAGTTGTTTACGATTAAATTGTAAGTTAAGATCAATATCTTAAATAAGAATAAACGTAAATGAATATTTTGATAGATATTTAAAAAATTCAATCATCGATAAATTCGATGTCGTTATTGTTCATTTCATTTAGGGTTGCCATCCGTCCTCTTTTCCCCGGACACCGTCCTCTTTTTTTGGGTATCCGGGGCAGTCCTACCTCTTTTTCATCAAGTGTCCGGGGTTGTCCGGTTTTTTACACCTTCATTGTAAATTTGTTTCTGGATTTAAATCACAGTTCACAAAATTCATTAAAAAAAAAAGATTCAGGTGCTCGGGTTTTTTTAAGATAGGTATGATTTAATTTTTGGGGACGTAACGTGACAAGTACTTTTCTTTGAATGTGCGCAAAATGGAGCTCCCAAAAAAAAAAAAATGGAACAAATAAGCAAAAGCAACCTTATCAATGTCGTTACTTTTGTTCAAATAAATACAAATGATTATATTAAAATTTTATTTGAAGATTCTTTTTGGAAAGAAAAAAAAAATCATATCTTAAAAAAAAGCACATCCCTCGAAGTTTTAGGATTTTTTAAAAACAGTTTGAAGTATTATATAAAAAAAAATCAGCAAAAAAAAGGGTTTTGACTTAGTCCATTTTTAAAATTTGATATTTTGCATATACATTTTTTTCAATATATTTATTGTAGCCTCAAGTATTCTCTTTAAACTGACAAAAATCATCTTTGTATGTAAAGTAGTTTTCGAGATATTAAAAGAATAAACTCAACACATTCGGCATATTCGGCGATATTATAACAATTTGAATATGACATAACTTTTGAAAAAAAAATAAAAAAATTGTTTTTCGTTGATATGTGTTCTTTATGGGATCAAATAAACCCTCTCGCCAAATTGCATTCAAATCGAAAGGGGTCGAGTCCCACTCTTGGTCGACTTGACATGGAATTACCCAAATTAAGTTTTTGTGTGCCGTCGTTAATTTTATTAATATTAAGTTGTTTAGAAAGTGTCCTCTTTTTTCGAACAAATGTCCTACATTTTTTATGCTGGCGTCCTCTTTTTCTCAAAATAGAAATGGCAAGCCTAATTTCATTGGAATCACTCGTGCCTATTAGTTTTAAATAATTTGAAGGTAAATCATTATCACGACAACATTTACCCAAACTTTTGAGTCCAGATCTACAATAAAAAACAAATAAGAAAGTAAAGTCGGTCAACCCTGACCACATTTTATTAAATTATCTGCAAATTTGCGAACTGTACTTTGCGCACAAGGTTTACATGGACAGCCAGCCAGCCAGCCGGACAAACATCGTTAATTCAACTCAGAAAGTGATTCTGAGTTAATCAGTATACGCAAAGGTGGGCTTAGGACGAATATTTTAAGGTGTTACAAACATCAGCACAAACGCATATTTTATAGTTTATTGTTATGGTAAAAATATTTACTTTTAACGATGTTTGACTGTTTGGTGCTGTCGTTACGATGATTGGCAATTGCTATCAAGCCATGCAGACTGAATTTTTGTTTCCAAAAATAAGTCTGCTAAACATCAACGACATTTGATTCCAACAAGACGGTACAAATGGCCATATAGCGTGCTTTACAATCGATGTAGTGGTCCTGTTTCCAGTCCCTTTCGTTCGTGCGATTTAACGACTCTGGATTACGTTTAATGCTTAGTCATTGGTTAATGCCGACAAACCAGCAACTCTTGAAGCATTGGAAGCCGATACTAAAGCGACCATTGACGCCATACGGCCAGATTTTTTGGAAAAAGTAGTCATTAATTGGACTGATTGAATGGACCATAAAACGGAAATAATATACATATCTATTAAGTATAATAAAAAAAATTTCATTCCAACAACGTTCCTATCTTCTATTATCATTTTAAGTTCTCATGTAGCTAAAAAAACCACCCTAAATACCGAGTATGCCAAGACCCAATGCATCTTCGTTATCAATACACAACATCCGACTAAATATTTGCGGGAGCCGAATATAGCACTCTTAGGTTGGGTTTTTGAGATCTCAGTTAAACTTGGTTTAGTAAATCTGAAAACAGTAGCCCGTTTCTGTATATCTCACATCGTAAAACTCTTCGCATGAAACGTGTGAATTGCAACAAAAATAGTGTGAAATGAAACAAAAAATGGTTTTTCTCACACAAGTGTTTCTGTATCTTTTTTTTGCGAGAATTATCTGTCATTTAAATAATTTTCCAGCAATTATTGGAAGGATGCGAGAAAAAGTGTTTCTATAACAATATTTTGCGAAAAGTTTCTTTCAAGAACTGTCAAAATAAGTCACATTTGAAATTGGTGGCGAAAAAAAACAAAATGTAGATATTTTGAATTTAAAATATGTTTATATACTATTTTTTTTAAATAAATAAAAAAATAGAAGGAATATAAATGATAAATGCATAGTTTATATGATGAAAATAAACAAAAAACAATTGTTATATTTTGTTAGTTAAAATTTTTGTTAGCCTTTTCTTGTTTTGGTTTTAATCAGTGCTGCCAGATAAATTTGTGTCAAAATCGTCAATTTCCTGAGAAAAAAATAAAAAAGATCGTCATTTTTGTTTTAAAAATCGTGCAATTTAAAATCAATTTTAAACAAATTTGTTTCGACTTTTATTAAAAAATAATCAAACAAAAACATAGTTAAAGTTCATGGGTATTTAATAATTATTATTTAATAATTGAGATATAAATCTTTAATTAACCTATTCCTATAATCTTTTTCTTTTTTTACCTGAAATAGACTTAGTAGAATACCTTGTAGTTAAAATTAAAAAAATCGGTCCAAAAATAAACGGGTTAAAGACCCAGTAAAATCTTCGCCTACAAAATAATATGTTAAGTAATCAGAAACACACAAAAGCACTACATACAATTCTACTGAAAAACTAATGAATTTTACAAGGGTTGTGCCAAAAAGAACAAATTCAAAAGTAAGTCATTTTTTTTTATCTTAATACATCCAGAAAAAAGTAGTTATCGAAGTTCTTATGGAAGAAAGCTACTTAATAACGAGTGAAAGAAGCTATCCAGCAAGTTTTTACTGGGAGACAAACAAATTTCTTTCTTGCCGAAATAATGGTTTTGGCACAAAAGTGTACATATAAGATAAGAATATCAAATATCAATCATATTTTGTATATGTATATAAGAAGTATTAAATGTTCAAAATAAGCCAAGTCGGTCCATTACTTTCCCTCGAAATTTTGCTTTTGCCGATAGATTTTTTAGGGAAGAAACAAACAATTTCGAGGACAATTTTCACAATAGGGATAAATATAAAAATTTAAGCAGCCGTGTTTCTAAAGATATCTTTTTTTCAATGTTTAAAAGGATTTTTTTTTGTCGTTTATGTGTTTTAAGATTTTGATTTTCAAACTATTTAAGTTTTAGAAAGCTAAAAAAACTTTCAAAAAGCTAATTATTTTCTTGACAAACTAACAGCATTTTAAATTTAAAAAGTCTCGTAGCAGCTAATCCACCCTCGTTCTTAAATTTTTTTTAAAACTGCATAAAGTACATTAAATTCCTTTAAATATTTCGCTTTAACGGCCAATATACTCGACTGTACTCACACACACCTACCAAAATCTCAATATTTACACACAATTTAATGGGGACAATTAAAATTTGAAATTCGATTTTTTTAATGGCAACAGGTTAACGATCATCATTTATTCTGATGTTGCCAATAACTCCGACGATTTTCTTTATGGATTTTTTCCAAAAAAAAAAAAAACTTTTAAAAATTAATTATTGACAATTTGTGAATTTTATGAATGATTTACGATGAGTCGTGCTGTTGAAGAGATAAAAAAAAAGTTTGATTTATTTTTTTAAAGAATTTCATGTCTGTTGTTTGTATTGAAATGAGTTGAAATTGTTTATGTTTGGTTAAATATTTATTATTAGACACTAAAAGTTATGCAAAACTTTGCAGACAAATGTACACATACATTTTTAAGGGGAACATTTGCTTCTTTTTTTTTTTGAAGGCAAAACGTTAAAAAAACCCCAATTAAACAGAAGCGTTTTAAAATAAGGCGGCATACAGTTTGTAATCGTTTGAAATAAAAAAAAATATGTACATATATATAAATCTATATATTACACATACCGAATAGAAGAGTTTGCTTTAAATCTTTAATTGTTCTTAACAAAATCTTGCAAATACAAAAATATACAAATCTAATATTGAAATAGATATTAATAATAAAAAAGTACTTTAGTTTTATTAAAGATTTTTGCAATAGCACTTATGTGAACAGAAAAATCCACTTAAGTCCTTCACTTAAGCATAATTAAAGTGTTCTTTTATTTTGATTTCCCCATATATAAAACTTAATACACTACAGTAAAAAATCATTGAAATCTTTTAATAAGTATGGCCAAATAAATAGCCTTGACCCAACCAACCAGCAATATTCAGGCCCAAGCGAAACTCATCATCATTAATACGGACCGAATCAAAAGAAGAATAAAAAAACAAGAAACACTTCAAAACAACTAAAACGCTACTTAAGTTTCTTTCTTAAAATAATTAACCATCATTGTGCTCGTTCGTTTGTGACTGTGCTGCTGGTGTTGCTGGTGGCGTGAACGCTTTTGATTCTGGACCACTCCAAAGTTTAATATTCATTGATATTTGTAGCGCTTGTGTGTGGTGGTTTCGTTTCATGTAATCACTTCAAGACATCTGTAATTTGCATGGAATGGAATTTTTAAGTTGCGTTTTCACTTTCCATTTATTTTGTGCATTTCTAACATTATTTTCGTTGTCCATATTAAAATCTTTTTTGAAAATCTTTGAATTTATTAGATTTTTGATTTTAAACAATTAGCTTGCTGTTTGTTTTCTTCTTTGATTCTGCTGTGTACCACTGTACTGTGTAAAGCTTTTGTAATTTTGCACATTGTTCACTAGTTTAAGTTCTGTAGATTGGCTATTGTTTAAAGTGTTTTGTTCTAATTAAATTTTTTTTAAAAAATCTTTAAAATACAGGTGCGTAGAAAAAAAAAACTACTAACAAGGATATTTTCTTTGGTTATAGCTAAAAATTTGTTTGGTTGGATTTATTGAACATCAATTTATTATTTATTATTATTTTATTATTGCATCTTTCTTGTCTAAATTTACAATATGTATACAAAGCTTAATCCTAATTGTTATTTTTTAGTTATTACCAATTTACCCGCTAATTAACTGCATTCATGTTTAAAAAAGCCTGCTAGGCTCAAAGTGTCGACTCTTTTTAACACCGAGCGAGGTAGTTATCTGGGATGTACCATTTGTTTATCTATGTATTTGACTGAATACTTTTGAATTTCCTGCTGAATGGTAGGGGTGTTAAGATCTCTGTGGATAATGTCATAACGTATATACCAGGAGGTGCATACGTTTTGTCGTTATATCTTAGACTGTCTTCTATGTAGCTTCTGGATGTTTGATGCGCATGCAGTACCCCATAATGCCATATGTGGTTTTATGATAGATCTGTACCCATGATCTGTAACTATGGTGAGAACTTCTCGTATCAAAAAGGTTTGAAACAAAATATGCCATCGTTTCTCGTAAAGTCGAAAAAGTGTGTCTGTAACTCATGTCGAAAACTATGTCCCCTTTTAGACAGGCAAAGTTTACTTTGCAAAGTCTTGTGTTTATAGAAGGAAGTGAAAACGAGAATAGCGGGGGAGTACATACTTTGCTGTACTCGCAAATTTGTTTTGTTTTTCATTTGTAGTTTATACCTGAAGTTGGCTTCAACTTTATATTTATATACAGCGTTGCCAGAAAGTTTGGTAAAAAATCATCATTTGGCGCAAAAAATCACATCTTGAAGAGAAAAATCTACATTTTTTTCAATCAAATTGTTTATAACAAGGTCAAAAAACAATTAATCCTACAATTTTTAATTTAATATAAAAAAATACTTCTTCCCAGCAAAAAAAACTTTAAAGTTGTTTAAGAAGAGGGTATATTTATGATTTCTTTAGTACTTATTTACTTTAATAAATGTAAAATACATACAATATTTGTCGTGCTTAATTCCCAATTTTTATTCTTGATAAAAACACTGAAATTTATGGTTGATGGGATAAGCTGTTCCTATGCGCATTTCACTGGTTGCTTGGGCCAGATCGTCAGAAAACTTTATCGAAAGATTTTAGAAAAACTAAAGATATTAAACAAATAAAACTGTTAAGCGAATAAGAATTATAAGCAACAGTTTTGCTCGTAACTAAACGGCTAAATCAAATAATGTAAAGTGCGACTTTAATGTTTATTGCTTAAAAAATGGCTTTCAAAAAATGTTAAAAGCAAAATAATTTAACAATGAAAAAATCAACCAAGAACAAAATACTTATCTCTTTCGCGTTATTATTCATTGAATTTTTAATGTATTTTTTTGTGTCAAAATTATTTCTGACCCCATGAGTTTATTTGACAGTTCAAAGCGATAACTTTCTCACAAACATTATACAGACACACATTTTCTGTCAATTGGCGAGTAATTTCCTTACGTTACAGCTATTACTAGCCAAAAATGTTACAGACGCAGTTAAGTGAAAAAAACGGTTGTTTGTTTCAATTTATGACGTTTTTGTTTAATTTCTAACGTTTCAATCGAAAAGTTTCTCGACGCGGGAGTTACAGAACATGGGCACTGTAGAATAGAACTTTGTTGTCTGAGGGCAAATTTTAGGTTTCGACCGAGGAGCCAACGTAGTTGAGCTGCTTTAAGTTTCATAGCCGTTATTTTCGCTTCAATATGACGAGACCATATCAAGCGTCTATCTATATGAATTCCAAAGTACTTTACATGATTTTCTATCGGAACAGTGATGTAATTATTTTTACAGCTGGGCACGTTTGTCTTCTAAGCGTGAAAGTTAAGTGAGCACAATTAGTCGGGTAAACCTTAATTTTTTTCCATTTTTCTAGCCAGGCCTCCAGTTCTTTGATGCTGCAAGCCCATCATGCCAAACTTTTTCGAATGATTGGGAAATGTCTATAATCAATATTCCTTCATCTCAAACGCCGATTTAATTTGGGTAGCAATTTTATGAACTTGTTCGATTGTACCATGTCTTGCTCGGAATACGAACTGATGATCCGGAATGATTGCGTGTTTATTTCGATAGGTAGGTATACTTAAAAGGAATATTTGTTTCGAATAGTTTTGATAAGATTGATAGTGGGCTGATTGGTCTGTACGACGTAATTTAACAAGCGTCTTTTCCTGAATAATTGTAGAGCTCCTCCAAGAGGATGGGAGGTAGCCAACTCGTAATATCGCATTTAAGATGAGCAGCAAGATTCTTGAAGCATACGTAGGTAATGTTCTTATCATTGAGCCTGTGATGCAGTCAGGTCCGGGAGATTTTCTTCTGATGACTTCTTTTATTGCTGATTTTACTTGAGTTAATTGAAATTTTATTGGATCCTTTACTGTATCAGGAATAGTTGGGTGACAGGAACAAGAATGTGCATCATGTGGCGTGAAAACTTTCTCCGAGTGAATTGCAAAAGCGTTTATTTTAAGCTGTAATTGAAAAATAAACCTAAATATCGCTCCTTAGTGTTCGTTTCGGTAGATTTGTGGAAAACACAAACGCTAATAGTGTTTGTGTAGAAATCATTAAAAAATAACGTTTCCCTGTTTGTCATCTTTCGAACACAGAAATAATACTGTTTTTATCTAACTCAACAAAAGATGATAACATTTAATTCCGTTCAGTTTTTTTTTAAATCCACAAACTTAATTGTGTTGGGTTCAGCTTATTAATGTTCGTTCGTTTCTGTTCTGCGTAGCGGCCTTTTGGCTGGCAAAAAAACCAAAAATTTTTTACAAAAACAAAATACACATACGAAAAAAAAACTAAAAGCCAGCAAAATAATTTTACACAAAAAACATATACACAATACACACACAATATGTTCGTGCTGCGGTCGTTGCTTTTATTTTTTGTTTATTCAACAACATTAAAACATAATGTTTTTCTACAGTTTCACTACAATTGTTCTGTTATTAACGAAGAACAGAACACTATGTAATGTTCGGCTCTTTCTTACAAATAGTTACGAACGGTATTAAGGGTTGTGTTCGTCTACACAATCACTTAAACATTAGATATCGTTCCTGGGTGTGTGAGCCAAACGCTAAATAATGTTCTATTTATTTTCGAACACTGGTTTAAATAGCCTTCTATTGCAGAGTCGTATTTCTGTCTCAATTTGTTGCGTATAGTTCGGACTTGATGGTTGGGGAACGTTTAGTTTGCCATTTTCTTCTCAACTTCCTTTTTCTCTGAGAAGGGCTTCCATATCCACCGATGTGATGTGCTGAGTACGCTTAATTGGGGTTGAATTTCATGCCGCACAAAATTAAGTCGAATTTTTAAAATTATTTATAAAAAAGCAGTTGAAAAATTTAAATACTTATTCGCAAGTAAGAAGTTATAAGAAGATAGTGTAAGAAAACTTGCTGTGTGCAAATTGTTCAAATAAAATCAAACTAAAATCCTCTTGTTACTATATTTTACCTACGTTTTTGCTTTATTTCTTTGACTAGTGCTACTAGTATTTTTCCATTTTGGCATGAGGTCTGGTCTCAGTAAATATTTTCTTTTTTACATTTATTATTTAATTTTCTTTAAAAATAATACACATATTTATTATTTCGATTGCTTCATAATACTTGGCTAATAGTAGATACAAGTACAATAATAATAATTCAATTCATTGTACATACAACAAACAAATAACATCATACAATACAAGTGTTTAAAAAACTTTTTAGTACTTGTACTCGCAATTAATTGAAAATTAAAATAACAAAAAAAAAACAAAAATGATTATTGAAATTTTCATTATAATTGCAAATAATACGAGTTGTATGGCACTGGTGGAAATTAAAAACCTCTTTTAACTATAAATCTTGAAAAGAAAAACAGGCAACTAAAATTTCAATTAAAATAAATTACATACTGAAATGCGTAATATTAGCAATTAACCTTTCAAAAAAATTTGTTATATTTTTAAGAAAAAAAAACTTTTTCTAAATTCCTTTTTAAATCTGAAAAATAGACCACCCAATTTTTTTTTTAAATCCATTTTAAACAAAGTTTCGCTTTGTGCTATTGAGTGTTTTTGACTTTTGTCCAGTGACACTTAATGTCTGCCTAATGACACTTGAATATGTCACATTAGTCTGTAACAATCTTGTTCTTTTATGTAGTTCATCAATAATGTTACAAAATATTGCACATGATCTTGAATGAATTTCCCACACACATTCTCTGACAAGGGCCGTTAAAAATTAAATAACACAAAATTTTCTAATTTAAAGTCCTTTATGCCAACAGCGGGAGTGTGGTGACATTAATATATTTTGCCAAAGTGTCAAGTAGTTGTGGTCTGGTAGATAAATAGACTTTTCGTTAAATTGTTTTGAAAACTAATTTTTATGTGTTTTTAAACAAGAAAATTTTGAGGGTAGAACGAAAAATTTAGGATTCTACCAAAAAAGTTTAGGCGGCAAAACAAATATGCAAGGATACTCTTGCAGGCCAATTACTTTTAATATTACTTATTATTATTAACATCCAAGTTCTTAAGTGGAACAAAAGGCCAAAGTGAAGATTCAAGCATTGTACGAATATTCCCAATAGTCTCCTAGTTTTCATGCCAAAGGTAGTTATCGAGGGGGGTGAACGATTGTGGTCTTGTAAAACTACGGCCAGGCTTATCAAATATTTGACGAAAAAAACGGGACCAACAACCAAACTAAAAAAGCATTTCGCTTAATATCAATATTTATTTTGATTAAAATACCACATCTTACAAAAAACTGTTTTTTGCTATGTCTAGTAGTATTATTAGTTTATTTTGTAACATTTAGACCATTTTAAATCTCACTAACTACTAACATAAGTAGGGGTTACGCTTATTTGATCAAATATTTAATAAGTGTGACCGTAGCTTAAATCATAGTTTTTAAAGCGATCAGGAGATTAACCTATCACTTCTGATTCTGGGCTGGGAATGACATCTGTGCTACCCAGTGTTGCCAGAAGTAGGGGAAAATCCCTACATGTAGATATTTTTGATACTAAAATAGAGGCGTAGGGAAAATCGGAGAGATTTTTTATAATCACCAAAATGTAGGGATTTTTCGTCATATCGTCATTATTTATAAAATAAATTCAGAAAAACGTTTTGTAAGTCCAAAGCGGTTTTCACTAAAATCGCTTCAAAATATATTTCCAGAGTTGTTTGTGGTTTAAAATGTTGCTGACACTAATATGTACGTATGTTTTTTCTAAGATATCATTTAACTAAATTTTTAAAAGTACATAAATATCGTACCTATTAATTTTTAATTTTTCACTTTTTGGAAAAAATCGACAGGTATGATTCCTATCCACCCGCTGTAAAAATATCGAGCTATTTTGTGTAACTTTTGGTTAAGAAACGGTTGGTTTAAAAATACTTTTTTATATGTCTTTCAAATTAAATTAAAAATTGGTTTTGCTTCTACTGAAAATTTTGAGTTAATACAGTATTGTTGAACAAGTGTGATATGTATAACTTTTTTTTTAATTTTGCACTTATTTTTTGTCAAAGCTTTAATATAAATATTCGAATAAAATTAATTTTTTATAACTAATGTATTTTCTTCTATTTTAATGACAATAATGCGTAGGGATTTTTGTAGGGGAAATTTTATTAACGTGTAGGGAAAAATCGGATTTTTTTTTAGCATCCACTGGCAACACTGGTGCTACCAGACTAGCAAATTGATTTCAGCCGCTTCTCAGGAATCAGTCGCTGTTTGAGCCGCTCCTAACATGCAAAAACAGACGCCCTGAATACCTGTTGGTCCGCGGGAAGTATTTGATTTCACTTCTACCACCCATATCTTTGAGACATTCGCCTATTCGCCTCCTGAGGACGCGTACTTAAGCGGTTAAAGGTTCTATTCGATATAATTTTCCGTACGAACTAACTTTTGATTCATTTTGATCAAATTTTTATTGCTTGTTTAGTTTTAAACTCAATAAAGTACAGTTACTTTCCTACCAGCAAAACTTCAACGAAATTTTTATAAAAATTTGTTTACAAACTGTTAAAGAAAACACAGGCGCTTAAATAAAGAACAAATATTGTAAATTGTCTCATGTTTTGTAAACAAAACACATTAAAAACACTTTACCAACACATTTTAAAACACTTACACCGCCAAATTCACATGCAGATAAACGAAAGTACATATTTTAAAAAGGAGCTCCATACTCCAAAAATTTAATTTATTTTACTCCCTTCCCATACAAATACCTTCTTCCCTTGCTTGTATTTTCGTATAAACAATCACTTATGATGATGTTGCATGCACGTTTGACTTTTTAAAACTCTTTTACGGTTTTCGGTTTGGCTCTGTAGAGCGGCAACAGGCTTTATTTGATATGATAATGATATTGCACCGGGTACTCCAATAGAATAAATGAATCAACTTTATATTCAAATTTGCCATGGAAACATTACATATGCAGACAGTATTTGCTGTTGTTTTTGTTGCTAATGAGAGGATGTATGAGTGAGTATGTGATTTTATTACAATATAACCGTGTGTTTACGTAAACAAAAACTGTGATATAAAGGGTGATTTCTTAATCGTTTGATTAAGAAACGTGAATGAAATGTTTATTTGAAGGGATTAATGAATGCCTCTCATTTACTTTTTAAAGATTATTCTATGCAAATGTTGTCCCGCGGCTACGGCGTATGTCTGTCGTCCATCCATGAGTTCCCATTTTGGCACACTTTTTCCAGCATTTCGGCCGGGATATCACCAATGACTTCCAGGGCTGGAATTGTGGCTGGTTTTTCCCTGTACACAAGAGACCTCACATATCTCCACAAAAAAATAGTCGGGTGGGGTAAAATTGCATGAATTTGGCGGCCAATGGACTGCTCCCTAACGTGAGATTACTTGCTTACTAGACTCGCCTCTCAATAGGTTCATTGTATCGCACACCGTGTAGCATGTGACACCGCCTAGCTGAAACTACATGTTAACCAAGCTCAATTCTTAAATTTTGGGCAAAAAAGTCGGCTTATATCGAACATCACCTTGCGCCATTAAGTGTAACGTTGCGATTTTCATCGTTCTAGAAGAAGTACGGCCCAACGATGCCGCCAGCCCACAAACCACAACCAATAGTTCATCTTTCAGGGTGCATGGCAGGATCTAGAACGGCCTCTGACTGCTAATCACACCAAATTTGGCAATCCTCTCTTTGTTATCGTACCCATTGAGCCAAAAATGAGCTTCGTCGCTAAAGACAATTTTTCGTTGGACGTAACTTACGAAACACATCTCTCATACAGCACGAATTTTGATAATAAAATTCAATTACTTACGAGTGTTGTTTGTTTTTTAGACTCTTTATCCCAGCGGGAAAAAGAAGGAGTAGGAAGGCCTCTGTACCCCTTCTTTTGGATGTACAAGGCCTTCTTGCTCCATTCCATACTCATATCTTTTTTACACACGTTGTCATTGCGGAGAAGGCCTTCCGCTCTCGCTTCTTCAGCAGGTACATAAGAAGGGTAACGGGACCAAAAAAAAATTGATTTTGCTTTTGCTTGTGCAAAAAAACAATACAAAAAATGTTACTCCCTTCTCATAGAAGTGAGTGTGGAAGGTGAATCTTATCTTTTATACGAAAGAGCCGAGGCCTTCTATGAGGCCTTCTTTAGCAGTTAGATAAGAATAGTAATTGAATCAAAAAGTCTTTTAAGGAGGCCTTTAAAAAGGCCTGAAGTAAGAAGGTCTTCTGAGTTTTCCCGCTGGGATGGGGAAATGGCAAACCCTACTAAACATTTTTAGCATTGCAAAAAGTCCCAAATCTTCATTTTACACTGAAAAATCAAATAGTAGAAAAAAATCACCCTTTACATGATGCTGACGATGTAGGGTTAAAGGAAACAAGAGCATACGGTATTTGAATATTAAATTGTTTTTTGTTGTTTCACATGTTTATAACTAACTAGTCATTTATTTCTCATTTCAAGCTACTTAAACAAATACCGTATTACTGTAGAAAAAAGAGTTGTCATGTAGCCACTTAAAATAAAATTTAAGATCAGTCAAATGTTTTATACCAAATTTAAAATTTACAGAAAATAGTACCTATTTTAGTTTGCACAGCTAATTTTAAGATTTTTTTCACAAAAAAATGTACTTTGTACATTGCTTAAATAAGGTCCCCATTTAAAAAGCCCCTAGGGACGGCGAATTCATGTAAACGGTGGTGGCCAATTTATGTTAATGGTGGTGGCGATACTACAACAAGTACAACACCAAAAACACAACATTGTATTTTCTTTGTTGCTTTCGTTGGTCGATATGTCAAAAAAACAAGCCTCCAACGCCACCTGAAAAATTAATTTGCCTTGTCTCTTGGCAACCCTAACACTACTTTGCAATATGAACCAACAATTATTTGTAGTGAACCTGCAACCAGGGGCGATGTCATGTCTACAGTGTTGTCTGCACTACAATCAAATAAAATCGAAAAATATTTGTTTATGGGCTGGATAATATAAACAAATATTTAGACGAGTATTTTCTAACAAGAGAAAAAACAAAAAACACAAGAACTACAAACTATTTTTAAAGAATTTTTATGGGAAAAAAATAAAATTTCTCCTGGGGAGCTCATTAAGCTAAATTAGTAATTGAAATAATTTTGTTTAAAACAGTTTCTTTTTATTTTTTATTATAAATAAAGTGTTGATTTTTCTAAAGTGTTAAACATTTGGAGTAGAGTAGGAAGTAAATTTCATTAACACTTGACTAATAAAAGTTTTTATTCAAATTGAAAATTGTTTTTATTTTTTACCAAAAATCCGGAAAACAAACCCTTTCTTCTGTTTAAGGGTTAATTTTATAAAATTTGTAAAGAAATTCTAAAGGTTTTTTTTAAAAATTGTTTATTTGAACAAAAAAAAAAAAAAAAAGAACTCATTACAAATTCTAATCATTTACTAAAGAATTCATTCACTTTTGACAAAAAGCCATTTAAGAAAGAAATTCCCTTTCTTTTCTTTCACATCTTTTTTTTCTTATTTTGCTTCTAACAAATTATAACGTTCGTAAGCACAATATACGAGTAATAATAAGTAATCTCTAAATTGTGTCCTTGTGTCCTTTTATCAGGAATAAACAATTTTTTTTCAACTTTTTCCTTTTTTACTTTCAAAAAGATTAAATATTTGAAAAACCAAAAAAAATTAGTAACTTCTTCAATGAAAAGAAGGCCAATCAACACAATTTTTCTTACGTTTTTTTCACTCCCAATTATTTTCTTACTTCGAGACATGTAATTTGCTCTTGCAATGTGCTTCATCAGAAAGGAAATTGGAAATTGCTGTTAAACGTTCTAGAGTAAAAAAAAAAGAAATATGAAGAAAAAGGTGGAGAAATGATTACACTTGTTAAGTTATTTTAGATATAAAAGAACCATAAAGTCTTTATAAAGATGTTGACTTAAGAAAAAAATGATGTAAAAGAAGAAAAAAAGTAGGTGGAATTTTTTATCAGGTATAAAATGAAAAGAAATATAAGAATTCTATAAACTGTCATGAAATTGTTAAGAATTACTGCAGAGAAAAAAAGAAAAAACTCAATTTTGTAATAATTTATAAGTCTTTTTTTGCCATCTATAAATAACGTTTAATTTATTTTTATTGAAAAAGAAAAATTAGGAAAATTACCACTTTAGTTACTAAATTTATAATAGAGTTATAAAAATTAGGATGCCAGCCAGAGTTGGCCATAATACACGCATTGACGTATTTGAAATACAATAAGCATTTAAGTCGTGTATTTAAAATACAAAATACAGGGTGGCCCAAAATTAACGAATTCGTTATAACTTTTTATTTAAGAAATAGTTATTAAATTTTTTTTTTAATACAGTATATACCTATATGGGGAATATTTTTAGTATAGTTATGAAAATAATATCGCGCAAGTGGTGGCCATTTTCTACTTCGCAAATTTGTGCTCTTTCCAACACATTTTCCAGAACCTTTCGCAAAACTTCAGGTGTTATGTTGTTTATTTCTTCGCGTATATTGCTTTTTAATTGCTGGATGATTCTAGGCTTGTTAATGTAGACTTTTCCTTTCAAATAACCCCGTTTGCAACCAGACGGTTTATTGTTGCCTTTGAGGGTCCAACCCGCACATTAAAATAACGACGATATGCACGCTGAGTCAAAACAAAGGATCGTTGATTTAAAAAATAAAGCTCAACAATTTGGGCACGTTGTTCAATTGAGTACTGATCCATTTTAAATTCCCCAAGTCTTCTTTACAAAATACTGAGAAGAAAAAAAAAATTATAATAAAAAAGTTATAAGCAATTCAAACCCCTTCGTTAATTTTGGGCCACCATGTACCTCTAAGTTGTGTCTTTGAAATGTGAAATACAAAATGCTTTTTTTTAATTAGTGCCGGTTCACACACGTCAATTTTGACTCGTCAAATCTTGCGTTTCTAGGAGAGAGGGGAATAGAAATGGCATTCTCTTTTCCCTTCTCTCCTAAAAGCTCAAGACTTGACGAGTCAAACTTGACGTGTGTGAACCGGCACTTTGGAAATTCACATGGTGTCTTACAAGAAATAAGTCGTAAAATCATAATTGTTTAAGTAGTAGATATGTGAGTAGCATGTTGTATTTTCTAAATCGTAATTCATAAAATCGTCAAATCAATGTTAAAGCAAAAAATAAAAATATTTAAAAATGTCGGCGAGACGCGAAAGAGATAAAATTTGTTAATGGTTTTGAGGAAAAATTTGCATCCGACATCCCCATCCATACTGCCAGCGCTTATTGAACCTGTTGTTGCAGTAAAATATATTAACCTGGAGAATACCAACAACATATTTATAACTGTGGTATAGTTTTAGCACATACGATTGTTTTTTAAGCCCGATTTAACTTTCGAAGGGGTTAGCTGTCAAGCAAACTGTCATACTGCGCTCTGTTTTTTACATATATCGAACCTTTACCACAAAAAAGCCTAAGCGACAAAAATTTTTGCAGGAGAAGGTTTTAGAATTGTTTATGTTTTAAAATCGTAACGGTACCTTATGTGACTGTGACATTTGAGGAGATGATGCAAGTGCTGCCAATTAATTCCTTTGTTAAAAAAAACGCAAATTGAAATTTATTGAAATAATATGATCACTACAAAATTTTACACAATTTTGCTCTAAGAAATAAGTCATAGATTCGTAATTTTTGTGGATCCAGGCTAATGTTTGGATTAATGAGTGAGCCAAATTTGGAACACATACACAGTTGTATGTGTGAAGTTGTGAATTGGAGAAGTGGGCGTGGCACCTCCCATAGAACGATATTTTAGGTTTCTCTTTATCTGAAGATCGATAAGCGCCAAAGTTTCCAAATAAGGTAAGATCATTCTGGCAATTAATGCACAACATCCGACAAAATGTGAACGGAATAACAGAAGTGGGAGTGTCCCATAAAAATACAAACTAAATTTCTGTATATCTGGAGAATCATAGCAGTAAAAGTTTCCAAATTTGTTCAAATAGCTTTGATGTCAATGCATGAGATCCGCCAAAAAGTGGGCGGCACAAAATAGATTTATTCATATCTACAGAACGGTACGAGACAATTTGTGCGAATTTGGTACACATAGCTGAGTTGTCAATACAGAAAATCGGTCAAAATGTGGGTGTTATTAGATAAGTGGATGTGGCAAGGACCATCTAACCCAGCTTTGGATTACATAGGTAGTTTAAAAACTACTCCATGGTATACTCAAGAGGATTAGTTTTGAAGTCGTTAAAAACCGAAGAAATGTCGTCTCACTACAAACATTACATTGCATTACATTGTACCAATCCATGGAGTAGTCCATTTTATCAAAATGGATCAGGTAGTCCAATATTATTTGCAGGGATATCATGGTGAAAAAACCAATAATGAGCTGACGATTTAAAGAGTAATTATAAATGAATTTTTTTTAAATTTAGTTTAAAACATTTAGAAAGCATACTTCAATTGAATATGAAATCTAAATAATTACTTTAACAAAAAATTGTTTAGAAATCAAGTTTTAAGAATAGGCTTGATATATAAATTATTTTCTATGAATACGGCAGAAAATTAAAAAAAAAATTCAGACGTAAAGCTTCGTTCAGACGATGGTCAGATCTTACAATATTGTAAGCAGGCCTTGCCAACAGCAATATTTTTCTGACAATAGTGCGATTGTCAGAAGCATTAATTTTGCACTTCTGCAAATACAAATGAGCTTACAATGTTCACACAGTTGTAAGACATTTTACCAATATTGTAAGATGACCATCGTCTGTACGAAGCTTTACTCAACTGTAAGTTTTTTTTACATTCGTTACGTTACAAAATCAATGAAAGGAAATATGTATGTGCATATTTTTTTTTCATTTTAAAATTGATTATTTTAATTTCGTTGGTGTCGAAAAGAGTGTTTATGAGCTTGAAGTGCTCCTTAGAATTAATAAAAATTTTTAAACTTTTTAAAGTCATTTATTATTCCCTTAAATTTAAAAAGAATTGTGCAAGTTTGTAGTAGTAATGACAAAAATCAGATAAATTTGGAATGTTTTTCTTTTAGGAATTTTATTAAATACGGAACATTTAATAAGGGCACAAAGCTCTAAAAATACAGAACGGTTCCGAATAATACATAACTGATGATTAACGCATGTATAAATTATCTAAATACTACAGTATTACACATACATACTTTTAATTTATTTAAGTGAAAAAATTGCAAAAAATATCTCTAATGCCCGTAATTTCTACAAATATGTATATATTTAGCTGTGTATAGATATCTATGATGGAACGAATTTTTCATAATTTTAACACGTATGTTTTACCTAGTGCCGGTACACACACGTCAAGTTTGACTCGTCAAGTCTTGAGTTTTTAGGAGAAAGCGGAAAAGAAATGTGATTCTGTTATGTACGAACACGACCAGATATCTGTTTGTAGAAATTACGGGCATAAATAGAGATATTAAAAACCGGGAAGTTAGAAACGTGTACCCCAGTCTTCGCACCTCTCTCACCCATAAACTCAGGAATTGCTGCAACAAAAATTGCTGGTCTGGACAGGGAATTACAGAAAGTTTTGCTAACATTTAAACACGTTTTACAATCTAAAAAGCATTTTATAAAATCAAAAAAGGTGAAATTCAACATAGTCTGCATTTACATTATACAATTTTTGTCGATGTGATTCTTACCTTATAGGCGTTCTCGTTCTCTCATTGTTCTCTCATTTGACGAAAAATGTATTTAAATTCGGTGACACAGTAAATGTTGTAACGACAAAAATCGAAAAATGTTAATAACAGACCGACTTCAAAGAATAAACGACAATAATCGCAACGACAAAAATCGTATAATGTAAATGGGGACTAAAGCTTCGTACAGACGGTGGTTAGATCTTACAATGTGTGTGTGGGTGTACGTTTTGCCGTTTAAACAGTGCAATCATATTTTGAATAATAAATCAAAGTCGAGTCTTTGATTTAATATGCGCTCATTTTCTGATCGGGAGAATCTTTTAGTTGCGCGAAACATATTCAGTAATAAATGATAAAGTAGTCACATTTAAAGCGCCAGGATGATACATTCGCGATTGCTATAGGATTTCTTATAAGATTTTGGATTTTTAAGCTTGCAACTTGATTTTCTATCATTTCTCCTATCATTTTCTTAACACCAACGTGAAAAATATGATGATTGGCTCATTCATTTTAGGATAGTTTTTGATCACCAAACGTACTTGAAAAAGACTCATCAAGACATTAAAAAAAAAATAATCTTCCAAATGCTAGCTGAATAAAAGCAAAATCCCATTGTGTAAATAATAAAACAAACAAAGGGTAAGTTACTAATAAAAAAATGTAAACGCTAAAAAAATATTCTCCTTTTTATTGTATATTCCAATTTCAACAATTTCTTACCATTTTGACGATTTTTTGCTGCTAATGCCCAGTTCCCAATTAGAAGGTCTGCGCGCAACTACAACAATCCAACAATAGAGAAAACAACACGTATTTTGTTTGTGTAAAAAATGGCAGAAATATCAAAAACAATTGCTACGAAAACAATTGCACGTAAAAACACAACTCTACAAAAAATCAGCAGGCGTTTCGCGCAGACCTACTTATTGGACCATGCTAATGCCTTTATTAAAAAAAAAATTACATTGGATATTTGATGATTTTTCTATTAAGTATTTATATTATTTATAATTTACTCCCGCAAAATGAGCTAAATGGTGGCATGTCGTAGTGTCCACGGACATAATGTCCATGGTCATTATGTCGCACAAAAGAACGACATTAAGTCCATGGACGCTATGTCGCTAAGCGATGCGACAAAATGTCCATCAATATAGTGTAATAATGTCCATGGACATTATGTCCTTTTTTGGTGCGACATAATGTCCATAAAAATTGTAAAGCCAATGTTTACTTAGCGAAACCGGTACTTGTTATACCATAAAGGATAAAATCCTTGCGCCCGGCCGAAGGCCGGCTATGCAGAGAAGCTTTAGTTAGCGAAGCCGGTGTTTGTTATACCATTGAGGAGAAAATCCTTGCGCCCAAAATTATTTTCGTTATATATTTAATATATGGGTGTTTCTCTGGTTATGCACGCGACATTTGTACGCGTTTTATTGTGTTTGAATATTAAAAAAATAGAAGTGGATTGGAATTTTAAAATGAATTCTAGAATCGTTATATTGTTTGTGATGAGTTCTTTCTCAAAAGTATATATAATGGTAAATTGAGCACTGGGTACCCAAAATGCCATGCAATCAAAGTTGACTTACTCACGTGACAAAAATAGAAGTGCCTTTAGGACCGTAAGAAAAAGTGCGAAAGTAAGTGAATTGTAGGAGGTTTTTATTTCGGAAAAAATGTTTTTATAAAGGTTAGTAATGGGCCTTTATAATCATGTTTTGTTCAAAAGCAACTATGCATGGGTTGGCGAAGAAAAAAATAAATTGTAAATTACGACGTGACATTATGCACGTGACACTTTTTACATATATGTTTTTTTATTATTATCACCATGCAGATTCCCATAAATATCTTCAAATTTGCTTAACAAGCAACTTAATACTCAATTTGCAATTGATTGTAATGGAGAGATAATGAAGAAAGAGTGTACAAATAACATATTTTTTGCATGTAAAATAAGTACATAAAAATGTCTTTAGAGGTAGAAAATATAAAATTTTCCACTTTCCAGCGCAATTTCCTCAAGTAAAACAGCTGAGATATGCTATGAAACCATTCTTTTATAACAACATAGATTTTTTTTATAATAATAAACAACAAAAGACAAAGATTATCAACATTTTATTTTTTCATCCCGGTAGACCATTCTGGAGAAATGCCCATATACACACAGAGAAAAAGCAGCAAAACCATTTTTAAAAAAATTTTAAACAAATTATGTTTAATTTAACCAAATCATTGTCACCGACAACCATATTATGGTTAAATTAGTTTCTTTAAAAATAGCTTTGTTGGTTGTGACCATAATAAAACATGTTTTTCTCTGCGTGTATGTATTTTTTTGCATTTAACTTCTTTAGTAATATATAAGAAAAAATATATGCACTTACATTTTCTTTTTGTTATACATATGTGGACATTATGACGCCTTCATATTTGATTATTAAAAACGACTTAATGTCCGTGCGGGCATTATGACGTTTTCCAAAACGACATAATGTCCATGGGCTTTATGTCGCATCGAAGGGCGTCATAATGTCCATGGACATTATGTCCGTGGACACTATGACATGCCACCAAGCTAAATCAGGGCGAATTCACCTTGAGCTAAATTATACTCTTTTAGGATTAATGGCAAATTTTTAAAAAGTATAAACATTTTGGATATTTTTAAATCTGGTTATATTTATTTATATATAAACCAACCATTAAATTAAATGGAATTTCCTTTTTTCTAGCGAATGAAATCTTTTTTTAATGAGTTCCTAAATCATTAAAAAACACCAACATTTCAAGAACATTTTATTGGGTACAAAGAATAATAACAATTTTAATCGATTCTCTCAAAATAATATTATTGTGTGTTAATTCCAAAAATTTAGAGGGAAAAGACGAGAAACTAAATGTTTTCGTCAGGGCTGTGGAGTCGGAGTCGGAGTCGGAGTTGAGGAGTCGGAGTTGAGGTTTTTGTGCCGGAGTCGGAGTCGGAGTCGAAGTACCCACAAAAACTAGCGACTCCGACTCCGACTTTTTTGCATTAAAATTTTTCTAATATTTTTTAAAATAAAAAATTTTAATGACCAATTTCTCCAATTCTTTTTAAATATCAATTCATATTTTAATATAATTTTTCTAATAATTTTATTTTTATTTGACATAAAAAAACAAATTTTAAACATAAATTGATATTTAAATACATTAGTGGAATTGGCCATAAGAGGGTCTTCTTTTTGGAATTGTGAAGTCAGAAAATAAATACTGGTCCTTATTTTCTGACTTCACAATTTCATATCAAAAATTTATAAGAATAGTTATATAGATTGTATCGAAGCATGTCCTTTTCTATGTTTTAATGTGACCTTAAATTTCTGTAACAAAAACCAGCGGGTTCACTATTTGAATTTCGCTAAGATATCGTTAATGAAATAGAGCCGAATTAAGGAATTTAAAAATTAAATTTGTAAAGATGTTGTTTTTATTTATCGTATATTAACAAATATTTTTGTAGCCATGTTCATGAATATGACTTGTAATCAGCTGTAGCTCCTGTGGTGAAAGCATTAGGTGAACTACATTTTAAGTTCCAACCTTCAAGGTGAATTATAATAGAATAAAAGGAAAAGGAACTCGGAAAAATACATGACATTGTTCCAGATATAATTCCCATCAATGTGGGGGTTAACCCGAAAAATGATTTGAGAATACTTTTATCTACTCACTATAGGGAAAATTGTGGAGATAATAAAGACTTGCAATTTCAAATTTCGGTCTTGGACAATAATAATATTGAATTAGGAACGGAAAAATGCAATGGCGAGTACACCGAAGAAAAAGATTTAAATTTAGTTGTCTAAAAATTCACATTTTTTTTAACTCTGCAGGTGGGAGATAAACTACATCAAACCACATTTTGAAAGCTTTACAGCAGACCGCGAAAACATGTTAATAATCGCAAATGATGTTTATGTTATAAAAATGTGCATTTGTACGAATATTTTATATGATCCTAACATTTTTTTTTATGTCGTTGATATACTTAAAAAATTACGTCATAAAAGATTCGTTACCTTCTATGGTACTGTTCCATGCCTTGAGACAAACAGCACCAAGTCCAACAAAAAAAGGGGTGCTATTTCCCAAAAATAATAAAAGGCTAACAACATTTTTATACCCTCCACCACAATTAGTTGTGAAGAGGGTATATTAAGTTTGTCATTCCGTGTGAAACTTTTTTATTATTCATCTCAGACCCCATAAAGTATATATATTCTGGCTGCTTGAGTAATTCTAAATCGATTTAGCCATGTCCGTCTGTCTGTCCGTCTGTCCGTCTGTCCGTCTGTTGAAAACACGCTCACTTTCGAAAAACTCAAAAGAAATAAACAAACTAGGTGTCAAATTGCTTGTAGTTATCCTAAGCAGTTTGGGATTGAATTTCAGCAAAATCGGTTCAGTAGGACCAGAGCTATGAATCAAAATGTGGAACCACCACCTTCAAAAACTTGATAATTTTGTTACAAAAACTAACATAAATGATGCAAAAATGCACGGACTGACATAAGATTTTGCACAAGTCCGTTTTATTCGACTAGAAATGACACTGTAAAATTTCGCGAAGGTCGGTCCATAATTTACCCTAAGCCCCATATAAACACTACTCCCGGAAAACAGTTTAGTACGCCTAAAACCGTAAAAAATAATGCAATCATAACAAATTTTGGCTCGTCACAATTTTATAGGACTATAAATGATACTGTGAAATTTCGTGAAGATCGGTACATAATTTACCCTAGGCCCCATATATGCCCTACTCCCGGAAAACAGTTTAGTCTCCTAAAACCATAATTAATAACAAATCGTCACAGTTTAAGATAATAATAATAAAAAGACATCATACAGATATTACTCCTTAAACATTCGAACTGTCGGTGGAGGGTATCAAAGATTCGGCACAGCCGAATATAGCACTCTAACTTGTTTTACATTACGTTTCTCTTCAAAATGTGTTATATAAATTGTAGAACTAACAACTGAAGGCGCATCTGCATGTTTTAATAAACTATATTAAATTTTCCTGAGAATGATTTGACTTAATAAATAAAACAAGACCAAAATGGCAGTGTCTGAATTTATGTATGTATATTAAAAACAAAAGACCTCACTTCACAATTTGCAAAAAAGGACTGTCCTTTGCCTCTATTAATATTGTGGTAAACAACAGAAAGTACACTTGATGCCTTAACGTCTAAGCCAATTGGACTTGCTGTTGTTTTCAACTTTTCTATCTCGAAAGCTAGATTAGATAGGACTAATGGAAATTCACACATCTATAAATTCCAACAGTATAAAAAACGTTATTTGAAAAAGATTTGAATTGGTGTAGTTTATCTCTCCCCTACAGAACTATTTTTACATTTTGTAGCACTGTTTGCATAATTTTAATAAATTTATATAACCTTTAAAATATACTAAAGTTCAATGATCCCATACGGATTGAAGCAAAACTCGTTTCTTTCGAAAGTTCGTAACAAAACTCGTTCGCTCCAAAATTAAATCCATTATTTTTCTATATATCAGTTGGTTTAAAGTTCTCAACTGTTAAGTTATAAGTCAAGAATGTCATAACACTTTAGAATTAAAATAGGTTGAACTCATTTAGTCTATTTAATCGGGCGCTATATGTTTTTTGCATTTCTTCCAAAATCCAAATAAAATGTTTTGCAGCTTTCCTACTCATATAGTAGGTTAAAGCTCAATGCGCGGCACGTTAGAATTAAAATATCGATTTGAAATTTTTACAGAATCATTTTGTTGCTATATTTAACCATTAAACAGGTACTAAATTAAAAGAGAGTATAAAGTCAAATAAAAACTAGTCTCTTAAATAATGCTAGGTTAGAGTAGGAGTCGGAGTCGGAGTTGGAGTCGGAGTCGGAGTCGGAGTCGGAGTCGGAGTCGTACTTAAAAAATTTCACCAAAAGGAGTCGGAGTCGGAGTTATAACTTTTTCTTAACGACTCCACAGCCCTGGTTTTCGTTCTTTGAAAATATTAAAATGAAAAATATATCGTTTTATAATAAACAAACAAAACAACTACGATTACACAGGCCAACAAATTTGTAGTTAATTTTTCTTAAGGTTTGGGTTGCTGTTGTTGTTGTTCGCTTAAACTTAAAAACCCGTTTTTTGCCATATTCCAGGCGTTATAACTGAACGAATTAATCTTAATTTACTGTAAGGACTACCAATCACCCTTAAAATAAATGAAATACCTTGCAAATATCTGGTTCCTTCTCTGAGATATCTTTACCTATAGTTTGAAAAATCCGATTATTCGTTATAGTCTTGGTATTTCGCCATTTTTTTGATTTTTTTTAATTTTGACTTAATTTTTGTATTTTTTTAATTAAAAAAGCATATGTAAAAAAATGAGTACTGAATCGAATTCATCGCAACTTAAACCTTTGAAAAAAATATACGTTGGTCCCAGGGTCTTGACTTTTCCAAATTTTGCAGTCCTGTGTTATTTTTCCATGATAAGTTTATGATGCACACGATTTATTTACTTTTGCAGCAAAGAATATTCAAACACCTACTTTTTAAAATTGTTTATATTATTTGTCTTTTTTTTAAATAAAATTTACCTACAACGATGCCATTCATTCATCTTTCCATTTAGACAAGCAATAAAACACTGATTCGGTTGTTCGGTTAGAAGTGAACAAAAATGGCACCTAAACAATTAGTCTCAAAGTTTTTTAATAATAAACAACAAATTAAAAAGAGCCATTTAAAAAAAAAAAAAAAAAAAAGTAAAATTGTTCAATTTCTGTTTTGTTTAAATGGATTTTATTTAATGAATTTTATAATTTGTTTACAATAAGATTGGGTCACATTAACAACCCCTTCCTTCACTTCTCGCACTCTCTTCCTTAACACATGCTCATCGTTTTTCCCTTTAATTTCCACCCTCCGTTTTTGGTAAAATACTCGAATATTTTTAATTGTTAAAAAAAATATACAAATCGATCATAGCGAATACCGATTTTATGACATTGATTTAATGATTCCACTTTGACCAAACTTTAAAAAAAGAAACGAAAACCTTTTTTAAAAATTAAGTCTTTTTTTGGAAAGGCATAATTTTTTTTAAAAAAATATTTATAATACATATTATAATTTCATTAGGAAATTATCTTTTTATTGAATATATTTTTTAGAAATGTATACTTTTTAGACAGACAAATATTGGTTTAGAATATTTTTTCTTTAAAAAAAAATTATTATATTAGGGTGCGACGAATATAGATTAAGCAAAAACTAATAATTAAATAAAATTTTTGCGAATGCGAATACCCTGTCGGGAAATGAGTTAGCAAGAGAATATTAATATTATTAAATTACCCATCGTTACACATTTATTTTCTTTCACTTTTGTTGTATTGCACTTTCGTCTACAGAAAAACTCTCAACTATAAGACACCAGCAGCATGCCTGATATGGTTTTCATAATAACTCTACTTTAAAAATGAGATGTATTTAACTAAATAATATTAACAAATAGAAAATGGGAATGTTTGCTTATTATTTAACTTTGAAAAAGCACACAAAACAAGGCAAACGTTTTAAACCAAAGTTTTTGTACAACGTTGTATTTATATCTGTATCAGCTTTGAGTTAGCCAAAAGCTAGTTTAATACTTATCGAGAAGAAGTTAGTTGCTCAAAAAACAACTGACTCAATTCTGTACCAATTTTGAGATAGTTTAGAATTCAGTTGCAAATAAATTAGCTAAATGTCAACTACAAAATTAACGTATTTTATTATAACGATGGCTATATCATTTTTTTTTAAATTTTTCAACCAAAACTCGTTAAATTTTTTTTTTTTTTTTGAAAAACTGATACCCAATCGCTTTTATGGTGCGAATTTATTTAGAAATGAGCTATTTGATACGGGGTAAAATACATAAAAATTGGTAAGGAGCCTTAAAAAAAACGAAAAAGGAAAAAATCGAAAAAAAAACTTTTTCGAAAAAATTATATCGCCATCGTGTTAAGCTTGCAATTTTCCCTTGGATAAGATTTATCTAAAAAAATTGAAGTAAGCGATTTTTTTTAACATAACCACTAAAAAAACTTTAAAAATCGTGTAGAACTTAATTTTTTTTTTTTTGGAAAAACGGCTATTGTCATCGTTTTTTAAGTACAATTTCACATTAGCCGATTTTTTTTTACATACTGGGCAATTTCATATGTGACTGACTCTAAATTTTATACAATTTGGTGTGGTTTTGTCTTATATTACGATTAGTAAATTTTTTTTAGTATCAATTTTAACATGGCTATGTAGCAGTTTCAACAACTATCCGAATTCAAAACAAACCCTTTTTTGAAATAAGAAATATGTATAAATGTTTCAAAAACTTAAAAAATGTATTTTTTTTAATTCAAATTTTTTAAAAAAATTTAAATATTTAAAAAAAAAATATAAAATTTTTTAAAAAAATATCAAAAAATTGTTGCCACTATAAAATCTTAAAAGTAATATAATGTTGCCAGCATACTTAAGTATTTTTACTACACTGAAAGAAAAATGCTTCATATATTTAATGAATCGTTTTTATAAAAAAATTTTCACTGGTTAAATGAAAATTTTAATTGTCCAAATGGAATTTCGTAGTTATAATGAAGTATATAATCGATTCATGGGATTTCGTAATTACGTTAAAAATTTTCATTGGATATATGAAAACTAAAAATTGTCCAGGTTAAAAAAAAAATAATTGGGAACATAAAAAACAATATACAAACATAACTATATTCATAAATTAATACAAAATTATAGAGTCCTTAAAAATATGATTAATTGTTAATTAAAAAATGTAAGATTTAATTATTTCATATATCTAATGTAATATGCCATTATTTTTTTGAAATCAAAATTTTTTTTATAAAAGCAACATACATATCGAGCCCTTTGCGCGAAATTATCGTATCTGCCAATTTTTTTAATATTGAGTTTTTGATGCAATCTTGTTCTACATTCAAAGAGACGTTACCTGACAAAATATTGTAGGCGAATTCCACTTCGTTGCTGCAAAAATTGATTGTATATTATCATTTTGATATTGCAAGCGAATGCAGAGAAAAGTTGAAAAATGGCTGTCCTGTAAAATTTGATTTTTGTAACATACGATAATTTCGCGCAAAGGGGTCGATATTTCAAAAATTGAAAAAAAAAAAAATTTTTAACATTCAAATAACTCTTTAGTCTCAATAATTAAAAGTATAAAATTATTTCGAAAAAGCATGCCTTCATAAATTTAAATTTTCATTATGACAATGAAAAATGTCATTATAGTAATGAAACAAAAACTTTCAATCCATAAATACGTATGTTTTTAGTTTTCTTTAATATGTACATAACTAAATACATATACTGTGAGCGTCAAAATAAAGTGTACAGCTTGTTTTCCAATGTAAGAAGTGTTGTAAGTTGTAAAAAAAGTATAATTTCTACTTTGTCAAATTTGATCAGACTTCAAGCTTGCTGTCATCTGTGAAAAATACGTTGCTCCAAAAATTGACGAAAGCAAGTTGGACAAAAAAAAAACATGATAAAAGGTGGAAATAAGAAATTCAAAGGAAAAAATACAGTATCTATAGTGAAGCGTGATAGTGTTGGCTTTTGTAATACGTCCTTAAACAGATGAATCAGCCCAATAGTCGCTCAATATCAACTCACCTAAACATTTGGGAACATTTGGACAGACAAATTAAAAAAAAACATAACCAGCAAGCACTCTCTGAAGAAAATTCTGCAGGAAGAGTACCCAAAGCTGTCTACTGCGCTAACTTTAAAATGGGTGGAATCGATGCCATAGAAACTAGAAGCCGTCCTTAAAGCAAAAAGAAATTAAACAAAGTATTAGCCACTTCACTTTTCTTAGTATTTTAAAACTGTTCACTTTATTTTGACGCCTTAAAAACGGAGTAAATTGTTTTTTTTATTGTACCGGTCTTGTTGTTTTTGAAGTATTTCAAATTTTTAATTTTAATTTGTAAGAACATTGTCCAAAGTTTTGTAAATGATAAAAAACTTCTTAAAATTTGCATTCTTTTTTACTAAAATAACACTTTTTATATTGCAAAACCAGTTGTACACTTTATTTTGACGCTGACAGTAGTAGTTATATACTAAGTAATGAACAAATATATGTTCTCCTTGAAAAAAAACACACCCTTATTTTAAACTGTTGTCAACCAAATGATGTATACAAAAGCTTGTTCTCTCTTTATGTGGTCTTTTTTTATTATGCGTTAGCAAAAAAAAATCAACGTTGTTATTGTTCTTATGGTATGACAATTTAATCTCATATTTACGCTCTTTATTGAGTAATGCCAAAAAACATAGTTTTTTTTATTCAAAAACTACACTGCCCCCGTAGGCTAGCTGGTAGTGAGCTAGTCTATCAGCGACTCTGGTTAAAAAAAAAAAAATTAAAAAAAAAAATAAAAAAACAAATTAAAAAAAAAAAATTTTTGAAAGTATTCATCCAATGAATATTATTCATAGATCTAATGTAATGTTTCATTAAATACATTATCAATATTATTGATATTGCCATCATTAGATATTCGCTTTAAAAAGTCGCATACATTTTAGCGAATGCGAGTGTGAATGCAAATGGGTAAAGCGAATTGTTCGCAAATGAACAAGCTTTCCCTTGTTTTGCAAGATTTTTGAGACCCAAAAAAGTTTTAAGTTTAAATAAAGTTTTTTCATGATTTTTAAAAATACATAATTCGAAATTTGCAGTATATGGGATGAAACTACAAAGCACGTTTGTCAGAGAGAATTCTAAAAAATAACTAACAAAACATTCACAGTTTTTGTATGCGTTGAATAAAGCGCCTTTTGTGTCAAAAATGTATTGCTTCAAAGTGGGAACTCACCATATAAAATTCAGGCCTTCCGTAAGCGAGATGTAAAGCGAAACTTTTACATTTCTCCCTTACAAACCTGCTTTGTTGGAAGCTCCATTTTTTATTGGTTATGTATTTGTACGTTTTAAAATTTTTTGCTCACTTTTTTTTTATTTTTGTTACAATAAAAATCAATAACGATTTGAGGCACAAATATCGAAAATTTCAAAGACAATGAATTTAAAAAATGTCTTATTAAGCTACTTAACACGACTCTGCATTCCGAAAGTGTTGAAGACACGATGAGCCCTACACCTAGTAAAAGTCTACAAGAACTGCCCTTTGAAGCGTTTGTGAAAATCTTATTTGAAAATTTAGGGAACGATTATCCTCTGTCCATCCTATGCTGTGGAGAGAGGCATTTCCGCTTGTTTACTGACGGATTGACATTTTATACCTAAAATTTAAGAACATGGTGCAGAATTAGTTCTGTAGCATCTGAGAGACTATTTTGCACAGGTCTGCTTCAAATGGATGAGCAAAATACAGAAACAAAAATCTTATTAATTTTAAATAATAGTCTTATATGTGTGGTTTATAGAACACGAGCGCAAAACTCGTCCGTTCAACTCACATTAAAAAAAAAAACCAAATTTCCAAACACATTACACTTTTTTGTTTAACAAATAATTTAACTTTTGGTAATTTTACCATGAATTCAAATTCAATTCGTTATTTTAAAAATCTTATTAATATCAATTTTAAATATTAATATTCTCTTGCACAGTAATTTTTTATAATAAAAAAACAATTATTCTACTTGAGTTTTGTTAATTTTACCTTGAATTTAAATTTTATATTCGTATCGGTATCGCCGATATTTTCTTTTGAGTTTGGTATCGTATCGGCAAAACGGCGTATCGTTACATACCTGTATAAAATTCCCAGCTGGAATCTTTTAAAATGTTTAATCATGTTCGAGTCTTTTTTGACTCTTCAGCGCGATTAAAATACCCGAATTTTATGAATAGAAAATTTTTAGGAAAAACGTTCGCTATGGTCAAGTGGGTTATTCTGTAACATACACAAACGCTATAGAACAATAGCAATTTAATTGGGGCATTTAGATTTGATTATATATTTTAAGGATTTAACGTGTATTTTTTATAAAAGGTTTTTATTATTTAAAAGAATTTATTCTTTACACAGAAAAAATTTTCACCAAAATTTTTTCAATTAATTCAATAATGCTGTTTTTAACAATTTTTTTAATTGTTCCAATTAATTTGCATTAATTGAAAACAAAAATTATAATGTTTGTGTGTTTATTTGCAAATATGAAAACATACACACAAACTTCAAAATATTTTAAATTCTCAAACAATTTTTTAACTGTGTTGATTGAAAAAAATATTTTGATTTGTGTTTACGTTTTATATAGCCTCTTTTACTGGTGGTCATATTTCAATTAAACCTATTGATTGAAACTGAACAGCAAGAAAAGCTCAAACTTACAAATGCGTTAATGGATATGATCAATTTGTTTGCAGGCGGAAAATCAGTAAAGAATTTAATTAATAGTACACATTTCTAACAAATACGTTAATTGAAGTTGGTTTTTCATTTTTTCTGTGAAAAGCAAGTGACATTACACCATGAAAGCATTTTCTTATCGAGTATTGACAATTTGTTTTTATGAATGACAGCTGACAGTAACCGTACTGTAAAAAAGTAAGAAAAATCAATTGTTAACAGTTTTAGACATTACGGTTAAGTTACATCTTACTGCTAATTATAATTGTTCTACATACAACAAAATGAAGCAGCTGATTTGCAACGTTACTGTTACTGTCAGCTAACTGGGTCTTTAACATAAGGTTTGGAGAAATAAAAATCGCACTTGATCATAAAGAGGGTCTTATCTCAAAGGGCAGAAATTTTCAGTAGAAGCAAAACCATATTTTATTTAACAATAAAGACATAAGAAAAATAATTTTTTAAACAGCCGTTTCATTACCAAAAATAAGACAAAATAGCACGATATTTTTACAACGGCTAGATATGAATATAACGTCGATTTTTCCTAAATGGGATTATTGATCAAGTGCGTTGTGTACATACATATTAACAATAGACTCTACGTCGTTGTTAAGGAAAAATTCAATTCCTTTAAAAGTTCTTTAAACTCTCTCATAACAATCGAAAAGAAAATTAAGAAAACAAAACGCGTTTTTATAGTGAAGTTCAACTCTTAAAATCAATTTCAACGAAATTTATAAAAGAACTTTTCCTTCCTTTTTGTCTTGCAGATGATGGCTTTTCTTATTTTCTTGGTATTCTTTTTACACAATTTAAGAGCAATTTAAAGTCATTACAAAAACATATGGTCAACAGATTTTAAGTTCTTTTTTTGTTTTTCTTCAATTGCTGTGTACTTGTTGTTGTTGTTGTTGGTCCAAAACGCTCACAGTAGTGAGTGACTAAGTGAATCTGGCACAAGAGTTCTAGTTTTTTGTATAAATTTTTCTTTATTTATTTAAAAGGCAATTTGTGTCTAATTTAACATGAACAACAACAGCAACAACACGTTTTTTTTCTCGTTATATAAACAAAATATCTAGTTAATAGGAAAATGAATTAGAATAGATTTAGTTTTGTTTAATTTTATTTTTGTGCACTCAATAACACTTTTTTTCTATTAAACATTATTAATTTTAAAATTTATTTTAAATGTATTTTTTTTTTCTTAACTTTTGCTGCGTTATTTTCTTTTTTTGTTGTTTCTTTATTTTTAATTTGTTTATACTTTAAAAGTTTTTGAAAAGCTGACAGTTGCAGCAATTGCACTTTTCGAGTGCTGCACGCAACAACAACAATTACAAATATACTTCAGCAATATTCTGCACCATTAATACACTCTCAATATTTCGATGACTGTTTAATAGGTCTGCTGCTTGCCTGCGCCTCCGAATGCACCGCTGCTGCTGTTTTTCGCTTCGCATTCTACATTTTTGCAATGTTTACATTCAATTTTCAGTTTAACTGTAAATGACAGCGGAAATTGCTTATATGCCGTTTATGTCAAACAACATTAAATGGAAGAAGAGGGTTTATTGAGTGAGTGTTTGGAATTGTTTTTAGGATTTAAGATGTTTGTTTTTTGTTTCTTGTAATATTTAGTGTACTTTAAAATGTATAAATTGTAAATTTTGTTTGGTTTAAAATTAAAAGCTTAAGAATTATTTACTAAAATCACCGGATGTTGAGTTCATTTAAAGGAAATAATTAGCATACAAGTATCCGGACTACACTAAAATTTGTAAATAATATGCAAAAATTTTAATAGGCTTTATTTAGGAGTAGAAATGTTATTAAAAATATTTTTTTTTTAAATTTATATATATATATATATATATATTTATGTAAAAAATTATATTTAACATTCAAAAACCTCTATAGTCTCAATAATTAAAAGTATAAAAATATTTCGAAAAAGCATGCCTTCATAATTTAAATTTTCATTATGACAATGAAAATGTCATTATAGTTATGAAACAAAAACTTTCAATCCATAAATAGGTATTCTTTTAGTTTTCTTTGTTCTCTTTTTATGTGGTCTTTTTTTATTATGAGTTAGCAAAAAAAATCAACGTTGTTTTTGTTGTTATGGACAATTTAATCTCATATTTACGCTCTTAATTAAGTAGTGACAAAAAACATAGTTTTTTTATTCAAAAACTACACTGCCCCAGTAGGCTAGCTGGTAGTGAGCTAGTCTATCAGCGCCTAGGTTGCTGCAGGATCGATTAACGCCAGCGACTCTGGTTAAAAAAAAAAGTTGAATAAGAACAACTTTGATTATAAAAAAAAAATTAAAAAATAAAATAAAAAAAGTCTATCAGCGCCGAGGTTGCGTGATCGATTCCCGCCAGCGACTCTGGTAAAAGAAAAAAAGTTGAATAAGAACAACTTTGATTAAAAAAAAAAAAAAATCAAAAAAATTAAAAATAAAATAAAAAATTTTTTTTTTTTACTTTTCTGAAAGCATTCATCCAATGAATAACATTTATAGATCTAATGTAATGTTTCATTAAATACATTTTAATGAAACAGGTTTCATTGATCCAACGAAGCGCTGCATAGGTTCCTTTTTAATGCAATTTTTCATGGGATTAATGTCAAAATTCATTGGTATTCTGAAGAAAATACTTTCAGTGTGGATGCACTGCATAAACGTTTTAAGACAACTCATACAATTGCAAAATGTAATGGTATAGGTTGCCGATCGCAGGTTTAAACGCAATCAGTTTGTGCCCATTTACATTACACGGTTTTTGTCGCTACAATTATTATCGACTCTTCTTTAAAATTGCGTCTAGATTGTGTACAGGGCTGTCAGACTTAAGGATTTGGTGCGAGCAAAAAGGACAAAGAAAGTCATTTGGGGATTGGGGATTTAAAAAAAATTCGGGGATTTCTTGGGGATTTTACACTATTTTAATATATATTTTTCCTTTTGTTATTATTTACGCTTATTTTTCTTTGTTTCGTATATAAAATACAAAAAAAGTAGCAAAACTTTTATCCTACTCTTATCAACAACTTATACGGTTTAGAAGGTCCTAATTAATTTAGAAGGTCCTAATTTTCGTTAACTGTTTAGAAGGTACTTTATAAACTTATTTTTTTTTTCTTGAGTGAGTTAAAAAAAAAAAATTTATAAATAGAATCTAAAACCGTTGACAATTTTCAAGCAAATATGTATGTCTTCCTCAAAAATAAGTAAAAATGAAAGGCAATATAATAAAGTTTAGGAAAAAGAATGCTGGGCTATTGGTTAGTAGATATGATGCATCGAACTATTAGTTAAATGACGTATATACTTATGTATTTTTATTTTTGATTATAAGGATGACTAAAACCGATTGAACAAGCTCCAAATTCTTATAAATTGGCTCAGTCGCCTTCAATAACAGCATATAGTTCTGCTTGTAATTCCTCACTGGAATCGCATAAAAATGATTTAAAAAAATATGCCGAACCCAGTCCTTACAAACATAATAAAATACTTTTTTTTACTAAAAATTTTTATTTGGGGATTTCTTATTAAAATTGTTGTTACTATTTTTACTATTTTTAAAAAAAAATTTAAATTTTTGTCAGAAAAAAAACAAAACAAAAAATATTAGCTTTTTAAGGTTTTGTTTTTTAATTTGGGGATTTTTGGGAATTTTTTTTAATTTTTTGGGGACAAGGAAAAAAGTACCAGGCAGCCGTGATTGTGTATTTTTATCCCAGCAACTTCCGTCAAATGAGAGAAAACTGAGGGAACAAATAGGCGAACAAAACGAATCGAAGAGTACACTCTTCTGTACCCCTTTTAATTTCTTTTTTTTCTTCTCGCTCATACAATTAAGACGATATTGCTTGTTCGAAAAGCTGGAGCACCGTAAAAAATACATTTTTGGCATCGATTGGCGGTGTAAATTTGTATCCATTGCGACAACCCAACGAGGGAAATGGTATTTAAAGTCACCCTAATTAGTCGTTATACAATTAATTTGTTTATAGGAAGCATGGACCCAAAAAACTTACGGAATGTGCCGTAAGATTCCACCATGACAATGCTCCACCACATGTTGCAAGACCAGATAAAAATTATTTAGAAAACTACATTACATTTAAGTCTAGACCTTGCCCCGTCCGTTTTCCAAATATGTCGATCGATACAGGAGGCCTTCACTGTAATACGCTTTACTTTAGAGCGGGGAATCCGAAATTAAATTGACTCGATTCGATTTACTTCGCCTTAAAAAATGAGCAGTTTATTTGGAGTGAAATCTCCATGTTTTGCAAGAACGATGGAAAGAGGTAACGATTGCAAATAATTTTACATTCACCGAAAAGTCTTGGGGTAAAGTTAAAAAAATTTAATTCTAGGAACCGTGCCCCAATATCTTGCTCAACATCATTTCAACCAGTAGTATTTCTTCTACGTGGGCAAAAAGGCCGAACAAATTGAAAGTTAAACGAACACGTAACTGTGTATGTTTGAAACGATTAATCCCCTACTTTCTAATTTACAAAGCTGTCGTTAATAATTGGACTAAATACTAGGGTATTCATTTAATCGATGTTTTGTATTAATCGTGTGAATAATTATTACAATTTAATATTATTCGTTTAATCGAATAATTTTAATTTTGTCTAGCTTAGAAGTTAAAAAATAAAACCAAATTTTATATTTTTCAGCATAAAAATTTTATTAAAAGAGTAACAACAATTTAACAAAAGGTACTTCATGTAATAAAAGAGAAAAACTTTTTAAATAAAAAATAGCATAAAAATTTAAGCTAATCTTCTAAAATAATCTTTAAAAAAGGCTATACAGTTAAAATGTTTATGTCTCAAACGATTTCTTTCTTTTGTTTTGATAAAACTTGATTTAGAAAAGATTCTTTCACATATTGTTGACGTTGGAGAAATTAAAAGTAAACCGTTCTAAAGCATACCAAATTTCTCTGTTCTTTTTCTTGTTTTTTTTTAACAATTAGTATTCGTCCATTATTCCACTTGAATCTATTTTTTTTTAACAATTTAAATACTTTTAATAGTCTTGTTAAGGTCTGGCAGAAGGTCGTTTTCAATTATCTCAAAAAAATCAACTTCATCTGAATCATTGTGGTAAAAGCCTGTACGAAACATTCTTAAAAATAAATTATTCCAAAACTTTTTGGTTTCCTTCTGTGTACTATACTATATCTTAAAAAATTGTTACTCGAAGGAAATATTCCTCAGTTAAGAAACAATAATAGGGTATTTAAAACGTACGGCTTATTTTTTACTTTAAAGAAAAAAAAACTAATACTGTGAAAAAACAAATTTTTGATTAATCGACTTAATTATTCGAATTAATCGCTGATCAAAAATAAGTAATTTTAAATTGTTCGAACAAAATTTTTCGATTAATCCAACAATGGTTAATCGTTTGAATACCCTACTAAATGTTATCATTAAAGGCCCAAATACATTGATCAAAGTACTCATCAAGCATTGTGGTAGTATTAGTGAAAATGTGTTTGTATGTGTGACACAGACAACGCTTGATGAAAAATCAAAAAATTTAGATATGACGGCGAATATTACGTCCAGCACACGTACACGTTGAATTCGCCGGCTGGACAAGCATTTGACAAGTGTATTTGGGCCTTAACACCATCAAACCCAGATGCTAAACAGGTAGACCGAGTGACAGGTGTCACCAACGTCTTTTTATCGTGGAAACCAATTTCAGGCTCCAAATATTTCTCGCGCTATGAAACAAGTGTATCCCGCAAAAATCCAAATATAAATTTTTCTATTCATTAAAGAATCAGTTAAAGGGTTGAAAATTAAAAAAAAAAACATTTACAACTGTTCACGACAGGGTTGTATTTTCCTCAATATACGTAAGACTTCTGTGAGACTGTGAAGAAGCCTTAACTAAGCTGCCTTATTAAGAGCTGCAAGTGTCTGTTTTATGTCACACATTTTCAAACACTTTTTACGAAACAAACCTTTAGAACGCGAATTTAACACCGCTCGGCTGGAAAATCTTTTTTGATAGATTGCTTGGTCGTTTTATTTTATTAAAAAAATATATTGGCAATATAGTTTTCATGTTTAAAAACACGCTTGCCGCTCTTGTTTAGGTAGCTCAGTAAGTAGTTGAGGGCTCCTTTGTTTCTACTTCTGTTTGGAACTTATGGGTGCCCTTTTTTTTTGATTCTCTAAAAAATTAAGCACTTTTTTACGTTTAATTTTTATGACTTCTTAACAGCTTCCAGGTGTTTTTCTGCACTTAATTCCCGAAAAGTGTTTGAAAAATGTTTTAAAAAAAAAGTGTTTACAATATAATTCAAATGAAAAGTAAATTTATTATTCCCTAAAACTAGATGCTTTCCTCGTAAAATTTTGAGTTTCTTAAATTTGTTTTAAATTTCGTTAGACTGAAACATAATTTTTTTGTTTTGCTAAAAAAAAAACACTTGTAGAACAAGTGTATCGCTTTTAAAATTTCCTAAGTGGTTTGGAAATTTTATCAGTAGTTGGCTTTTTATAACACTGATACAAGCGGAAAGTAATAAATAAAATCATTCAAAAAGCTAAATGTGTTAGATTTTTGTTAATTAAAACGTTTATGGGAAAATTATAAAATATTAATTAATTGAAATTTCATTAGTTTTTCTTTAGGGAACATTATTATGTTGTGTTGTGTACACTGAAAAAACTTTTAAACAAATAAAATAAGCTTTAAAAACTTTTTTTAAACTGTTGATTGATTAATTCATCAGAATAAACTTTATTCGTTTTACTTAGAGATGTTACCAATACCGATTAGTCGGTTGTACTACAGACGTCGTTGAAGGTGACGTCATGGCGAGACGAAGTTCTCGAGTGGGAGGGCAATGTATTTGTGTATAGATATGACCGGTAGGGAGATGCAGGACTACTTTGAGCCCCTAGAAATTTAATAAAACCAACATTAGCTGGTATGATTTTTTTTTGCTAGTGTGTGTGTCCAGGGTCCACTTGCCGTTAAGAACCACCCCATCCGGCGAGCTTCAGCCGAGCTAAAAGCGGGCATACCAGCGCCGCTGGCAATCTGGCCACTCTATGTTTTTTTTTCGGTTAAGGCTGTCTGTTTAGCAAACAGATGACCGCACCACACCACTACATACTGCTGATATGACAATACTTTTTTTGCTAGAGTTTCGATTTTCGAGTTTCGAGATCTCGATATAAACAAGTCTCCTGGGCCGGACAGTATACCTGGTCGTGAATCAGTGGTTTTCGACTCAAGCTCGTCCCATAGCAAATCGTTTCAGCACTTAACGCAATGCCGGGGAATTTCCCGTTTGTTGAAAAGTTTTTAATATAACGCCAATTCCTAAAAAAGGAGTTGCTACTAACCCTATAAATAACCGCCTAATCGCAATTTGTTCGGCACTTTCCAAAGTTATGGAGATTATGGAAAATAACCATCTTGTTCAATTTTCAGAGACAAATTACCTACTTAGCGACCACCAGTATGGTATCCGTAGAGGTCGCTCTACTGAAAACTAACTGGCCCTATCGGAAAAATGGTGCCGTTCCATTTACCATTTTGCCGAAGGTAAAGTAATTGCTTAAGATATTTCCAAGGCGGTCGACAGAGTTTGTCATGGTGCTCTTTTGTTAAAACTTGTTGCACTTGGTGTCGGTGATTATTTCTATCGATTTATTTATATACGAGTTGTTACACGAAAATAAGTTTATTTTCTAAAATAATCAATCAAAATAAAATAATTTCTTGATTTTAACTTATTTCGTTCGTATTTTGTAAAATTTTCTTGGTTCAAGCCATGTTTTCTGGTGAACTAGCAAATAATTCTTTCCGTTTATAGATGATGGGTTACGTCAAACTAGTTCCAGGTTATTTCAGGTGTGCCACAAGGCTCCGTTCTTTCTCCTTCTATATTTCTTATATTTCTAAACGACCTTCTATGTCAAACTTTCAGCCATATCTACTCTTTGGCAGAAGACAGCAAACTGTGTCATTCATATTAATTTAATTCATTCATTTAAGACTAAGCGTATCGGATGTTGGTGCTGTAAGAAAAACCATAAATGATACGCCTGGTCAAGACCTTGATATACTCTCTGAATGGGGTCGTGCGAATACGCGGAAGACCCAATGTTGCATGCTAACGCATAAACGCTTGACGGATCTATGGGTCGTAAAATTATTGAGGAATCAGAATCTCTTAATGTTCTGGGTGCCTCGGTTCTCCTTACTATTTTCACCACCTATGTACATTAGGGCTATAACCAAATTTTTGGCATAGTACCACGGAGTGGCCAAGAATGTTTTAGTAATGAAAACACTTGTCTCCCGTCGTTTTGCGAAAAAATTCTCACGATGGGAAGCAAATTTCTAAAACCTTCCAAGAAATTTTGAACCGCGATGAATTGTAAACCGTAGGACAATTTTTAAATCTAAAGCAGTGAATAAATTCCAAAATAGCCTTTAAGTGATACATATAGGAATACATACAAATATCTCAGGTGTATATTTTTTAAAATTTCCGTTTGTTTTTTGTAGTGGGGAATGTAGGAAGAAATAAACTCACTGTTTATTGTTGATGTTTTTGTTTAAACTTTGATATTGTTACAAGTAGAACTGTTGCTTATAATTCTTATACGCTTAACAGTTTTATTTGGTTTAATATCTTTAGTTTTTATAAAATCTTTATGGATGAAGTTTCCTGATGATCTGGCCTAAGCAACCAGTGAAATGCGCATAGGAATAGCTTATCCCATCAACAATAAATTTCAGTGTTTTTATCAAGAATAAAAATTGGGAATTAAGCACGAATAACAAAATCTTTTAAGTTGTTTTTAAACTTCAACCCGATCCCTGCGTGAACTTTTTTAACAATCCGAAAAAATTATCATATCATATCATAATAACTTTTAATGTTGTACACGACTTAACTATGCAGTTTTTGATATTCGCAAAAAGTGTGAAAAAGTTATAGCCCTAATGTACATATATCCGAAAATGGAGTACAACTCTGATGCTTCAAAGTCTATTTAGGAGATTCTCAACCGCTTTCAGCAGAGGGCGAAGGTTCTAATTGGTGGCAGTTAGATATCCAATTCTATTGACTTGAGCACCGCCACAACGTGGGTTGTATTTCCCTGTTTTGTAGTTACTTCAACAAGATGTGTTTTGATGAAATTAGGGATTTGATTTCCGAAACTCGTACGTTTGTTCTTAATATGCGTTTTTCCTTAAAAGCCCATTCTTTTGTGGTCGATTGACCGGTGCATTGTACGTACAACGCATTACAGGGGAAATTCGTTCTTTGGCCGAAATGTTCGCATGTGGAATAACCTTCCTGCGGAAGTCTTCCCTCTCAATTTCAACATGAATAACTTCAAGTCGAATGTCCACTGGCAGTACTCCCTCTATCCTTCTTTCCATAACATATTTTTCTAGTTTAAAAAAATTTTTAGTTTTAAATAGAATATTTTATAAAAAAATTATCAGTTTCCCAAAGTTCTTTGAAAAATAAAATTTTTACAAGAACGTTTAGGTATAATTTCAAAATTAAGAGATTTTTTTCTTGGACCAAATTTTTCAAATTCTCTGGTAAAAAATGTAATACTTCAAAGCAATACCAACAAATCCGTAGGTACTCATTTGATAAATATTCATTTTAGATTTCTTACTGAAACTATAAAAACTTCTTCTGCGTGTAAAACACTTTTCAACTCAAGGTCCTCCACTCTTTAAGTTAAAATTTGTATTAAAACAGCACATGTCGTCGTAAATAGTTGATTTTGTATTGACTGTGAATATTGTTTTGTGGTATTTGCCTAATCTAAACACGTTGATTTTGAAATGTTGTTAAATTCTCCATCACAATTGATGAATAAATTTTTAATTTGGACTTTTTATATGTAGAAGGGGAAGAATAGCCTAAAATAAAAGCTCTATAAAATACCATTTAAAATCATTTTAATGAAAATATTTTCCATTTAAAATGATATTAAAAAAATAACTCTAAAATCTTAATATCAGCAACATTTAACAATAATAAACATTTTGTTAACAAAAAAAAAAAAAAAAAAAAAAAAGGATGGTTATCAGCGAATTTTTAGGCGTTTTGCTTCATTATAATAGAATTTTATTTTATATATTTTTACTTGGTGATCCTGCAGAGAACCAAATAGATCTGTCTTGGAAATATATACAGACTAATTTTTAATATCGGATACAAAGAATGTGTTTCCTATGCCTAAATTCGCGCAATTTTAACGTAATCGCTTTGCTTTATTGCAACGCAAATAGTTAAAATGATCAAGTTCCTACATGATTGAGCTATTGCCATTGCTTTTCGCAGTAGTCCTTGACAGCATTTTGAGGCACAAAGAAAAGGGATATATATCTTGGGGCCTTTAAAGGCAGTTGGAGGATTTTGATTATACTGACGATGACGGTGCTTCTAAAGGGTGGTTAAATTTCAAGGGCCGATGTTGATTTTGAATAAAACACAAACTATTTAGGAAATTTTTGTAATTTTATTTTATTATGATATATTGGTATTACTCAATTATGTATGGAACAAAATATCGGCCAAATGGGCGCCGCGACCACGGCGGCACACCTCCATCCGATGGTCCAAATTTTCGATGACCCTGAGGCATAATGGAGGTTCTATGCCGTTAATGTGCCGAATTATCTCATCCTTTAGCTCTTGAATTGTTGCTGGCTTATCGACGTACACCTTTTCTTTCAAATAACCCCAAAGAAAAAAGTCCAACGGTGTCAAATCACATGATCTTGGCGGCCAATTGACATCGCCATTACGTGAGATAACACGGCCATTGAATTTGTTGCGCAAAAGAGCCATTGTTTCGTTAGCTGTGTGGCAAGTGGCACCGTCCTGCTGAAACCACATATCGTCCACTTCCATATCTTCCAATTCGGGCCATAAAAAGTTCGTTATCATCTCACGATAGCGAACACCATTCACAGTAACTGCCTGACCGGCCTCACTTTGGAAAAAATACGGCCCGATGATGCCGCCAGCCCATAAACCGCACCAAACAGTCACTATTTGTGGGTGCATTGGTTTTTCGACAATCACTCTTGGATTATTATTCGCCCAAATGCGGAAATTCTGCTTATCGACAAATCCACTGAGGTGAAAATGTGCCTCATCACTGAAGATGATTTTCTTCGAAATTTATCATCCATTTTCATAATAAGTCTGGATAACTTTAACACGTTGTTGGATTGTGTATCTCTCCATGGTTCAAATTGAGTAAGTCTGAAATAGAGAAATGTCAAATAAAGTTCGGAAAAAAACTTGGCGTTTAGGTGTGGTTCATATTCAACATCGGCCCTTACAATTTAACCACCCTTAGAAGCATTATCAGTGACAGTAGGTTATCTAAATCTGAAAGATCTCTGCCCATTTTAAGACATTTACACCCGCCCGCGGGAGTAGGGGTCTTATGAGCTTTTAAAGTGACCAATCATAATGTTTTCCCATCCAAAGTTTTTCTATCATTTAATTTGTTGGTAAATCATTTACATGAAATTGTTGTTGGATTTTCGTTGTTGTTTTATTAAAAGAAAAATAATCACACGGTCAGAGAAATATTTTCATTTCATTCCAAATTGTGTTGTTCTTATTCTTATTGCTGTTGTTGTTATTTTTTTGTTTACCAAAAAATTAATTATTTTTTTTCTCATTTATTGTTTTGTGGATTTAATTTTAATGTTTTTGCTTCTTGTATTTTTAATGAACCAAAAGATGTTCGTAATGTTTTTTTAAAGCTCTAGAATGGAAGTATATAAAACCATTAAACTAAACATTGTAAGGTGGGTGGCCAATTTTTTCTCTGCTTCGGCTTCGGCTGCTGTTCTCTAAATTCCATCATCCTCAACTGAACTGATTGTGCAGTAAAATTAACCACCTCATATGAAAATGATTAAAGCGATAAATAATGAAAATGATGGTGATGATGATGATACTTGTATTAAATAAATTTAAAGGCGGGTACAACATATTTGTGCGATTAATTTGGTACTCGTAGTATTTTTAACTTAAATATCCAATCATTTTTCTAAAAAAGCACAAAATAATAAACAAATACAAAATAAAAAATTAAAAATGAACACAAAACATTTTGTTGTGCTAAAGTGTACTAAAATGTTTCTTAAACAAATAAATAAATTTTTTGTTCTTTTCAAAATTAACGAAAAAAAGAAGCAACAAATAGTTGTGGTAGTATTTGAGTGAATGCGTTTGCAACTATTTATGAAAATACCACATCAATAACCGCATAATTTTAACGTCAATAGTCAGGTTTATTTCGTAAAGATGTTGTAAGAAATTGAAATTTGTATGTGTTTTGGAACTGTTGCACAAATTCGTTTTGTGTGTGTGTGGTCCTTAATCTCGTCAGAGTAAGTGGTATTATAGGCGACAATTAGTTTATTTTAAATCAAAACATACTACTTGAGGCTTTTGTGCAATATTAGAAAAATATTGCTGTAATTTTTAAGTGGCCCCTGTGGTCAGTGAAGTGCCGACCACCAATAAGTGTCTAGACCTAAAATATCCTTAAGTGTTGCCTCAATATGCCAATTTTTACGAAATCATGTCAGAAAATAGTTTGAATTTTTACAAAATATGTAGTCTTTTTTCCTTGCTTAACAATATTGATTGATAGTTCTGTGCACGAATTTAATACTTTTTTTTAACAAGCTGGGCACCCTAACAGTAAAGCTATTTTAAGTATGTATGTTGAATTTAATGGTGGTAGTAATTTTTCGGGAAAAAAGGGCTAATTCGCTAACCTCATATCTCCTAAACTTAAAGCGATAAAAAAGTGTATACTGATTCATTAAAAAAATAGGCCGACAGCTCCGCCTAAAAGCGTGAAGTTGAAATTTGTGCCGCAGGTTGATCTTTTGCCAAATCCATCCAATAAGATAGAATTTTCGTAAATAAGAATGTTTAGGGAGCAAAAAAGGGTAAAAACGGATAAATTCGCTTACCTCATATCTCTTAAACAAAATGAGACACAGAAATATTTAATGAAAAATTTATAGGCAGGTACACTCAACAGAAAAATCAAGTACGGATTTTCAATGGCGACATACTTAACTTGTCTATATTCAATCCCGAATTCGTACTTGAAATCTTCCGAAAATGAGATTGATTTAAGTAACACTCATATTAAATCAATCTCAAAATCATATTGATTCAAAAAATTATAGAGTTGATTCAATCCCGAATTCGTACTTGAAACAATCTGAAAATGAGATTGATTTAAGTAAAACTACAATTTAATTGCGCTTGATTTAAGAATAATAAAGTTGATTCAATCCCAAACTCCTACTTGATATAAACCAAAAGTGAAATAAGAAGAAGAATTTTATTATCATTAATATACTTACCCATTTTACACCTTATAGAATTTTAATTTTAAAACACTAGCATCAATCTCGATATGGTTTTTACTTGAAAAACTTAATGTACATATTTAACGGAAAATATAAACTAAATGAGAAGCAAGTGTTCTCAAGTTTGCTTTATAAACATGAAAATAATGTGTTTTCGTCTTGTTCTGTTGTTTTTGCTACATACAACAATCAAATCGTGTTTTAACTACTTGTGTGGTGTTGTTGTAGGGTCTGTCACAAGAAATTGAAAATTTTCTTGTTACAAGATGTTTTGGTTACACAGACAAAAATATCTCAAGAAAATTTTTAACAACACAGTTTGTTAAAAATAAAATTTAAGATCAACAAACTTTTTGTTTGATTCAAAGAAAAGATTTATCAAATTTATACTTTGCAAAATAGCACTCAACAAAACATATTGAATAATGAAATAATTAAATATTTCTTCATATTCAATAAAAACAATATTTGAATCAAAGTAAAGACAGTATTTTAACAACTCTTGTCCATTTTTAAACAGCTCATAATTCTCATTTGTTTTACAGTTTTATTTGAATAATATATTTAGTTTTGCCAAAGTCTTTGGAAAAGGTTTCCTGATGATCTGGCCTAAGCAACCAGTGAAATGCGCATAGGAACTTACTTATCCCCGCGTAATAAATTTTAGGGCCATTATTACAACCTAATGATAGAGTTCAAGGCCTATCCAATAGGTCTGCTTACTATTACAACAATACAACAATACAAAAAACAACAGGCATTTTGTTTGTGTAAAATTCCTCGCCGTTGTCAAAATCTTACTACTACATAGGCAAAACAAAAGGAAAAATGTGTTTTGTGTGCATGTATGTGTGGCAAAAAACCAAAAAAGTAAACAAAAATATACACGAATAAGGAAAATGTAAACAACTTTTGATATCGTTGAGGAAAAAACCAAATAAACATCTGGCTTCTTAAGCAGACCTATTGGATAGACCTTGATAAAGTTGCTGATAGTTAACGTGAACAATGGCTATCTTGAACGATAAAGTGACCAATAAGTTTTTTCCATTATTACAACTGTCCGATAAAATTAAAAATGTAATTTATATACTGTGGCAACATTGCAGTATATACCGACTACTTTTGGTTGTTTAAAATACGTAGTGGCAACGACTTAGTTTTGTTTTATTTATTAATTAAAAACAAAAGTAAATTTGTGTGCTTTATTTTTGGTTTTAATAGTAAATTGTTTTGCTTTTTGTGTTAAATTGTGTTTTTTGAAAAAGTTGAGTAATTTAAGACTATCATTGAAGTTACCATATCTTCAGCAGAAAATATGGCATCTTTAAGATCTTAAAGTTCACTTGTAAAGTTACCATGAGGACAAACCTGAAGTTAGCTTATCAGTCACTTTTTAGGTTAATGTTAACTTGTAATAACCAAAAACTATTTATCTGTCAGATAGCATCCTAAAAATAACTATTTGTAAGTTGTAATAATGGCCCTTAGTGTTTTTATAAATATATAAAAATTAAAAAGTAATTTCAATTTTTGGGAATACAAAATTTTAATTTCAAAAGATTTTGTTATTCGTGCCTAATTCCCAGTTTTTATTATTGATAAAAACACTTGAAATTTATTGTCGATGGGATAAGCTATTCCTATGCGCATTTCACTGGTTGCTTAGGCCAGATCATCAGGAAACTCCATCCATAAAGATTTTAGAAAAACTAAAGATATTAAACCAAATAAAACTGTCAAGCGTATAAGACTTATAGCAACAGTTCTACTTGTAATAATATCAAAGCTTAAACAAAACACATCAACAATAAACAGTGGGTTTATCTCATCTTTAATATCTTTAATATCTTTAGTTTTTCTAAAATCTTTATGGATGGAGTTTCCTGATGATCTGGCCTAAGCAACCAGTGAAATGCGCATAGGAATAGCTTATCCCATCGACAATAAATTTCAAGTGTTTTTATCAATAATAAAAACTGGGAATTAGGCACGAATAACAAAATCTTTTGAAATTAAATATTAAAAATTTATAACATCATCATTAATAAATAAAAAAAATAAAGATTCGATTAACATTTTGTTTGATTTATTCAACATTTTCAACAATTTCTTTTAACAAATCAAGTAAACATTTTGTTGAAAAAAATTATTTTGGGCAACAACTTTTTTTATTGACTCAATAAACTTGGTTGTTGACTAAAAATTTAACAATTATACATACAAACTTTTTTATCAATACCGCAAAAATTGTCATCGCAGAAAATTCAAAAATTTTTGTAATCAAATAAGCGATTTTCGTATGCAAATATGAAAATTATTTTTTTCTGTGTGACATTTCGAGCAGTAAACAGTAATTTTATTCAAAATTATTTTACTGCCGTATTTTTAATATTGAAATAAATTTTGTCTGAAATTGTATTCTAAAACAAAAACTGCGGTTCTGCACTCAACTCAGTTTGGTCGTGTGAGAGTCAACCTAACTTATGCACAACCAAACTCATTTTAGACATTGTGATACCCAACTGTTTTTAGTTGAGTTTGCTATTAAGTTGCCAACCTAAAATATCGATTTGCCAATTTTAAATACAGTCAAATCCCGATAATTCGTACCCCGATAAATCGTCATTCCCGATAATTCGTAATAAACTGTCGGTCCCTTGAAAAAATCTCATTAATTCGTAAAATTTCCATACATTTTGGTCCCCTCGTTAATTCGTAATTTTTTTTCAAAAAAAAAAAACCTTCTTTATCTCTTATAAATCGTAATTGTTTGCTAACTACCACTTATAATTCGTAATAAAAACTACAGAAACATGGAAAGAATGATTTCTTCCCTGTAGGAAATGTCACTAGTGAATCTGTACTGATTCACTACTGACACAGTCACCAGTACTAGTGACTTATTATACCCCCGACAATGTTATTTACTATAGACATGCGTGTCATTGAAAATCTACTAGTGACATTGGTACTATTGACTGGGTAGTACTTTTGGGACCATATGTAGACATTGCGACCGGAGAATCACTAGTAAGTTTTAGGAAATCTAGTATACACTTTTGATAATTTTTTTTAAAGAAGATGTCGAAATGAAAATGGTTTTTTAACATTTATTAAAAAAAAAGCTAATATACGAATTTATAACAAATTTTTCTTCTTATTAAAGACAAATATAAAAGTGTAAACACTTCGTTGACAAAGTCGCCAAAAAGTCACCAAAATAGTCGACAAAGCTGGTGACTTGGAGACACTTGCACCCAGGTTTCCTTCAGGGTTGTTAATCGCTTTTTTTTTGCTTAGGTTTTTGCTCTTGTGTGTGTTTATTTTCCTAAGATCAGTTAGTTACATGAAAAATGTTTATATATTTTTATACCCTTCACCACAGGTGGAAAAGGGTATATATAAGTTTGTCATTCCGTTTGTAATTTCTACAATATTGATCTTAGGCCCTGTAAAAAAATATTTTGGGTCCTTATGAGGAGAGAAGTTGATTTAACGATATCCGTCCGTCTGTCCGTCTGTACGTCTTACGTTTGATATGTGTTTTCCGGAGACTCCAAACATGATAGCGGCTAGGTTGTTTTACATTTATGTCACATATAGTCCACCATTTCTTGCTATTGAAATTCAGCCAGATTGGTCCAACAATGGCTGAGATATGACCAAAAAACCACGACTGCCTCTAATTTTTCCAAAAAATCCCTTGTGGTTGTTGTATTTTTATTACTTTTTTCTGTATATCTGGAGAACGGCAAGAGCCAAAGTTTTCAAATTTGGTACAAACATTAAGGTTATAAATACACACCATTCCACAAAATGTGGGCGGGATAAGAGAAGTGGGCGTGGTACCTTCCATACAAAAAGTATTAAAAATTGTATAAAAACCTGAATTTTTTGACTGTTATATGACCTATGGTTACGCCTTATATATCAAAAGATCGGAAATTTAATTAGTAAAAAATATTTTCTGAAAAACTCGGGAAAATCGGTTCAGATACGAAAAAGTTATGACCAAAATATTAATTTTTTTTTGGAAAATACCCATTTTCGGGAACCATAGATATTCCCGAGTCCAAGTCTAACAACCAAAATAAATGGCAAATTTCTTCTTTAACACGTCGGTATAAATCTTTCAAATCGGTTCAGAAATAGCAGAGTTATGACCAATATACTGAAATCCCAAAAATTACTCTTTTTTTGTAATTAAGTTTGTTTTTTATACCCTTCACCGAAGGTCCTGCACCCTATAAAGTATATATATTCTGGGTCCTTATGAAAAGCGAAGTTCAAATCCGATTGTCGTCTCATCTCTCCCCCCCTTCGCATTTGTTTACATATACTAGCATAATGCCCAATAGGATTTTCGTTTATTATTTCATCTATTTAACGAAATAATTTTAACAAATAGAAACTAGGAATTTTTGTGTTTTTTTGCTACTTAAAAACTCGCCAAAAGAGATAAAAAATGACAACAGTGCCTTTACAAAAAGAAAACAAACAAAAAACTGTGTTGAGTTGTAAACAGAAAACGGTCTATATTTCATTTTAATGATATTTAAACAGCGTTCTTTCATGGTAGGGGGTGTGTTAAGTTAGAAACTGTGAGTTCCCTGGTTCGAATCTTGGTTTTTTAAAAAGAATATTTTTTTAATATTGTTATGTTCCAAAACAATTTTAAAAAAATATTTACCAGTTTTCGCTTTTTAAATTTCATTTATAATGAAGTTTTAAGTATTGTAAATATGTATGTATATGTAAAAATTATTTAGTTGCTCTGTATTCTGCTCGCACAATGGTGAAGGGTATATAAGATTCGGCACAGCCGAATATAGCACTCTTACTTGTTTTTTTAACGGTTGTCTTTTATGTTTTTTTTTTATCGTTTTAGTAAATAAATTGAAAAACCCCGTTTATTCGTATTTATTTTATTTTAACCCCGCTTAATCGAAACCCCGCTAAATCGAAAATTCCTATAATTCGTAAGAAATGGCCGGTCCCTTGGGGTAACGAATTATCGGGATTCTACTGTATAACGTTTGACATGTGAAAATTTTATAAAATTAAATAATTTTTTAAACTAAAAGTATTTTTAATTGTTGTGTTGAATAAACAGTATTTATAATTGATAATAGTGTCGATTTTATTTTATGATGATAAAAAGGAAAACTCTTGTATAGATGCGCTTTGTACACACAGAAAAAATTTTTTAGGCCAGTAGAAGAATTAATCAAAAATAAAATCAGTTTTAATTAAATATTTAATAAGGTGAATTAAACTTTTTAATCAAGTGTATAAAATGTTTAATTGACAATATTTCAATTAAAAGTTTCATTCACTTGATTAAAAGTTTAATTCACCTGATTAAATATTTTATAAAAACTAATTTTATTTTTGATTAATTCTTTTACTGGCCTAAAAAATTTTTTCTGTGCAAGAAGACAAATTCGTGATGATTCCAAGCCTCTTGAACTTCCCAGTGCCAAGTAAGAACTTCTAATAAGTAACGAAACTTTCTTGTGCCTGATGAGTTCTTCTTCTGGTTGGGGAAGCTGTTGGCCAATCTGCTGGTTCAACTGACTCAGAAAAATTGTCACTTGATGGTGGAATATTTTCAACAACAAATACTTGGGCAGACTTGCAATACAAGAGCTGCGCAACAGTATCCTTAAGGCTATTTAATGGAACTTTTTGTGATAGGCCTCCCCCTGTCGCTTGAGTGTTTCTTTTATTGTTGCCAAGTTTTTTCTTTATACTTGCCTTGTTGTGTATCCAAACCTGTGCCAAGAATACTATAATAAGGTTAAGATAATTATAAGAGTTCAAAAGAAGTTGTTGTCGTGGCCCCAAACTATTTAACTCCTCTATAAACTCTTCCCATAACTCCTTACATGAATTTTTCATCAGACCAAGCTTTGGTGTTTTCCGCGAACAATTTCTAAGTTTCTCCAAATAAGCTGGACGAGCTGCAAAAATTTATACATACGATTTCTCCATAATGTTTTCGATTTTCACCGAATTTAAAAAAAATAAACTTTAACTTCCAATAACACAACTACTTTTTAGCAGTTGTGTGTATTTAACTTTTTTGTCGACCACACTTTTACAAAGTGGAAAACGGCAATACAAGGAAAAAAACAGATACACAACAGAATAGCCAACTGCCAGTTGAGTTGAGAATGGCAATTTATCAGAGACAACCAAACTGTTACAAAAGTGGAGAACCGCAATAGGGGCATTAACTTTTCATTGGTAGTGCCACTCTGAGAGTAAAATTACAGTGAGCGATTTGATCTCATTTAACTTATCAAAGTTTGTTGCAGACACTACAACAACACCACACAAGTAGTTAAAAAACGATTTGCTTGTCGTGTGTAGAAACAACAAAAACAACAGAACAAGACGAAAACACATTATTTTCATGTTTTAAAAGTAAATTGAGAACTCTTGCTTCTCATTCAGTTAATATTTTCAGTTATATTTTTCAAGTAAATTCTGTAAGGTGTAAAACGGGAAAGTAAATCAATCATAATAAAATTCTCCTTCTAATTTCACTTTTGGTTTATTTCAAGTACGAATTCGGGATTGAATCAGCTTTATAATACTTTTAATCAAGTGCATTTTGAGACTGGTTCAACCTTAGTTTTACTTAAATCAATCTCATTTTGGGATTATTTTAACGTACTTGAACCAATCTTTCTGTACTTGATGCAAAAAAAATTCGTACTCACCGTATTATTAATGCCGCTTCGGATTGATTTGAGTACGGATGGATTGATTCTTCTTTTGAGTGTACAAACTTATCATTTGTAATTATCATTTAACAGCTATGACCTAAAAACAGGGTAGCCCATAAGGAACAAAGGAGTTTAAATAATAGAATAAATATATTTTATTTTATTTTATTAATGAATGGAATATTTAGTAAATGAGACGCGAAAAACAACGTCTGACGTGTTCTATGATTTTTTTTTAATTTTTTCCGGAGCTATCGCTTAAATTTCTTTTCGCGTATTATTTTCAGTTGAGGTATGCTCTGTGCACGCAGCGAAAGCACTGTTTTCGATATGGTCCCCGCCAACAAAAACTATTTTTAACCATATTATGGTTACTTTAACCGCATTATTGCCAGCGGCAACCATAGTTTGCTGTAAAAAGTCCTCTATTGAGAAGGCACAAGCAAATTATTGTTGCCCCCAAACATGTTATGGTTAATAATAACAATAATATGTTTACTTAAAGTTTGGTTGTTGATCAGCCATAAGATGTTTTTGCTTAATTTTTAGTGGTAAGAATATTATTGGTGTTATTAACCATAACATATTCGGAGGCAGCGTTGTATCTTCTTGAAGGAGAACTAATTTAACCACTATATGGTTGTCGGTGACAACAATATGGTTAAATTAAGTCGCCTCCGGTCGCTGTAACATATTTGCTGTCATCGAAAGTTCTTTACTGGGAAAAACTTTTGATTGATGCAGCCGTTGCTAAGTTGACAATATTGTGTGAGACACGGATCGATCCGGAGTGATGATCCAATTGTATTTGTTAAATCTTACTTTAAAATTTTCGTAGCCAAATTAAAAAATCACATTAAAATAAAAAGTTATAGATAATTTAAATCCTTTCGTTGCTTTTGTCTAGTTTTTTGACAATATATTTCTTTAATAATTAAACTCTTTTCAAGATCTGAAATAAAAATTTATCTTTTTCGAAATAACACCAAAAAAGACACTAAATCTATTTCGCTAATTTGTATCTTAATACCAACATCTGTTTACTTTAAAAGTATTTTCCAATTTTAAAAGAATTTGGCGCTTTTCATCAATTTATTATTCTCAAGACTTGACGAATTTAGGGCGACAATTAAACGAAATTGACATTTAAAATTATTTAACTAAACAACAGATCCAACAAACAACAACAACATGCATAATTGTCACAATTGTTAAAATGTACTAAAAATAATTTAAAAACATTTAACGAAAAACCAACAAAAGATTTTAACACAAATAAACAACGAATACAAACAAACTCTAGAATGTCTGTTCGTTCTTCTTGGGATAACAACAAAAAAACGGTTAAATTTAGAATGAAGAAACAACATAAATTGTTGTTGTTGGGAAGTTCAATTTAACAGCACTAACAAGAGCAGTAGTACAGTAAAGATCGCACTCTTGTTGGTTCATGGCTTCGGGAGTACGTTAAAGTTGGGAGGAAATTTTAGTACTTTTTTTGGTCTTAAATAATAGAGTCATAAAACAATCTCAGCGCGCAAACTAACACATGTTGTGTGCGTGTGTGTCAGTTGTTAATAGAGGAGGAGGCATGAGTTTGTTAGATGATCCTTCATTTGTTTATCTAATTTGCATTTTATTGCTGTATTTGTTTATATTCGGAAACTTCGTTTATGGCTGAATTGCTGCTTCTTCAGGGGAGTGAGTTTAGAAGTAAGAGGCTTTAAAGGAGTTGAGTTTGTTGTTGGTTTTTTAAGAGGATTTTTGTTTATCACTTTTTGATTATTTTTGATGCCTAGCGGCAGCTCGTTTTATGATCTATTCTCTGGCTTCTGGCTTTTGCTTTGACATCAAGATGTGCTGTTATGGTTCCCGTGTTTTAAAATTATTTAATTTCTATATGAACATGACGTATGGGTGCTGTTTTAGTATTAAATTACAAAATGTACTTTGTTTTTTTTTTTATAATTTTCTTTAATGTTTTTTTTGTTTGTTTTTGATTAGTAAAAGTGTTAAATCGTTTAATAATTAAAATATTACGAACTTGGGAGGTCTTTTTTAAGTGCAAATATTTTCAAACAGTTTAAGAATCTAATTCAAACCGAATTGAGTAATACAATTTGTTTGCAAGCATGTGTTTCTTTGTGTTTTTTAAGGCAGAATCTAAAGAACGTAAAGCAGAGAACACACGCAGAGAAAAAACATGGTTAAATATGGTCACCTCCAACAAAACTATTTTTAAAGAAAATTTTTAAAATATTATGTTTAATATAACCATATTATTATCCACTACAACCATATTATGGTTAAATTAGTCCTCCTTCAAGAAGCCACAACCATATTATAGTTGCCTTTAAACGTGTTTTGGTTAAATATGACAATAATTTGTTTTAAAATTAACGATAAAATTTTTCCCCTTTCCAAGAGCAGCATGCTATGGTTAAAAATCAACCATGATATTATGAGTGTTAAACATGTTTTTGTTATTTTTAACCATAACATGTTCAGAGGCAACCATAATATGGTTGTGGCTACTTGATGGAGGACTAATTCAACCATAATATGGTTTTCGGTGACAATAATATGGTTAAATTAAACATAATAAGTTTAAAGTTATCTTTAAAAATAGTTTTGTTGGAGGTGACCATAATTAAACATGATTTTTCTCTGGGTGTACACATCAATCATTAAACAGCTATCAAAAGATAGCGTGTTTTCCCAAATCATACTAAACTTGATGTTCACAGTGGCTCAGGCATGTAAAATTTAGTACTATTGTACTTTTATCAGTATTTTGAAAGATAGAAAAAACTTTAGTACCCCTCGTATTTCATACTTTTAAACCAGTGCCATGTTCTGTAACTCTCGCCTCGAGAAACTTTTCGATTGAAATGTGTGGAAAGAAACAAAAATGCCATATATTGAAACAAACAGCTGTTTTTCTCACTAATCTGTGTCTGTAACTTTTTTTGGCGAGTAAAAGCTGTCACGTAAGGAAATTACTCGCCAATTTACAGAAAAAGTGTGTCTGTAAAATTTTTGTCAGAAAAGTTCCCGCTCTGAACTGTCAAATATTCCCACAAATAAAAAGGCGGTGAGATAAAGTTTTAGAAATAAAAAAATATACTAAAAATGCAAAATGCCATGAATAAAAACACGGAAAAGGTAATTATTTTGTTTTAAAGTAAATTTATCAATGTAAATTATATTACTTTTATAATTTTAGAAAAATATGCGAATTTCTAAGCAACAAAAGGAAAAATTGGTAGACTATATGTCTAACAACTTGGAATTCGCCAGAAGACAATTTGATAGCATAAACTCCAATGCTAACTCTAAGGAGCAATGGGAAATGCTCAAAAATTCGTTTAACCCTTGGTGGCAACGCCAAGTCTGTAAAACAGTGGAAAAAGGTATGTATGTATACTTCATTTACTTAAACTGAAATTTTCAAATATACACAAAATAAAATACATAATTGTTTTTAACTTGTATTTTACTCGTATATTTGTTAATTGAAATTTTGAGAAATGGATGCTAGTTGTTATTCTACGACTAATAAGTTCATTTGTTTCTAGTGTTGGACAGGCTTAAAGGCAGGTGTAAAGAAGCAAGTAAACGCAAGACGTTCTTTCATTAACAAGACTGGGGGCGGAAGTCGAACTGACATACCTCGGGATTTGAGTCCTCTTGAGGAACAAATTTTTAGTATAATAACCACCGATGCTGTTGATGGTGATTCACGAACTCAGAGTCTGGTTTTGCTCATTTGAAGTTTGAGGTAACTATGTGTATTTCATATAAAAATTGTGGCAGCCACCTCCAAGGATTAAAGAAATATGGTTCTTTTAAAACCATTAGCAACGATTTACAAAGTGTTTTTATCGCCCTAAAAATGGTGACGCGGTTTATAAAAACTAAAAAGGTTGTATACAAAGGCAAAAAGGGAAAAATCCTTGCACCTTATTTACCGAATGTTTAAGCTTAGGCGTTGATTGAATATTTCTATACCCACAACACAATAGTGGAGAGGGTATTATGCATTTGGGTTGATGTTTGTAAAACCTTAAAGTATTGGTCCTAGACCCACCTTTTAGTCTGTATATCGATCTAACGATGTCCGTCCGGCTGACGATGGCTGGCTGGCTGTCCATGTAAACTTTGTGCGCTAAGTACATGTCACAATTTTGCAAATAATTTTATAAGCTTTTGTACATAGGTTGTAATTGGCACAATGATCAAGTCTAATGAAATTGGGGCGAATCGGTCCATAATTTCACATAGTTTCTTTTGGAAGTATGGTCTTTGTGCCCATAAACCATCTTATTATGTAGGTACTTAAATTAAATTTGGTACAAACATATTTAATTGCAATCAAAATCATCATATCAAATGTCACAAGTGAATCTGTACTGATTCACTATTGATATAGTCACCTTGTACTAGTGACTTCTTATACCCCAGACAATACCTTTGGAGGCAAGTGCCTCCAAATCACCAGTTTTGACGACAATTTTAGTGACATCGTCAACGAAGTGTCTACACTGCACTATATATGCCACTATATTTGCCTTTAATACGATACATATTCATAAGAATATTTTTTTATTGCTTTAACTTTTATAGGAATTATACTTCTTATTTGTTATTGATAACATTTTTTCGTATTAAAGGCATAGTGGCATATGTAGTGTAGTGTAAACACTTCGTTGACGATGTCACTAAAATAGTCGACAAAACTGGTGATTTGTAGGCACTTGCACCCGGATTTCCTTCTGGGTTAGATATATAAATTCAAATTCAAAAAATGTTTCTACCTACATACGTCCGCTAAAGACTTTGAAACCATCCAACCGGTTTCATTAAAAAGGCCATTTCGTAAAGATGGTTTTAGAATATAAAATTAGAATATAAATATGTATTGTGGTGTAGGGTTTCATACTTGTTTTATCCTCAATCTTTTTTAACCTTAATGTAAAGTGTAACAATTATCCATATATAATTTTTCTAGGAATCAATGCTTTCAATTGAAATTTTGGAGGAAGAAAACTTACCTACACCTGCTAAAAAAGTAAGAACTTCAATTAATGCTTCTAAATATAAAGAGTCATTAGAAGAAGCCAGAGAAATGTCAAATAAAGTGCTTCAAAAGCTAGAAGCAATTGAAAGACAAAATGCACTAATTTTGAAAAAAATTGAGTTGCTTGAGACGTCCTTTAATCTTCTGCAATAAGAAACTGTTTGCCCTCTAAAAGTCTGTGGCAACCAGAAAGAGCAGCTTAAGTCCTCATAAAAATTGATATTAAGCTTTATTTAACTATTTGCATGCAAAGTTATATTTATCTTCAGTACTATTAAGCGACCAAAAGTTAATATTTTAACAAAGAGTACAAATAACGACTGAATTTACAATGTTATATTTTAATAACTTTTTAAGTTTATTTTAGAAAGATTTTTTTAAAAAAATAAAAATTTTAAATATGTATTTTGCAGGGCTGTGGAGTCGGAGTCGGAGTCGGAGTTGAGGAGTCGGAGTTGAGGTTTTTATGCCGGAGTCGGAGTCGGAGTCGAAGTACCCACAAAAACTAGCGACTCCGACTCCGACTTTTTTGCATTAAAATTTTTCTAATATTTTTTAAAATAAAAAATTTTAATGACCAATTTCTCCAATTCTTTTTAAATATCAATTCATATTTTAATATAATTTTTCTAATAATTTTATTTTTATTTGACATAAAAAAACAAATTTTAAACATAAATTGATATTTAAATAAATTAGTGGAATTGGCCAGGTGGAATTGAGTAGGTGAGTTTCAAAAATTAAAAAATTGAGATAACATCTTATTTCGACAATTTATAAGAATAGTTATATAGATTGTATCGAAGCATGTTCTTTTCTATGTTTTAATGTGACCTCAAATTTCCGTAACAAAAACCAGCGGGTTCACTATTTGAATTTCGCCAAGATATCGTTAATGAAATAAAGCCGAATTAAGGAATTTAAAAATTAAATTTGTAAAGATGTTGTTTTTTATTTATCGTATACATATTAACGAATATTTTTGTAGCCATGTCCATGAATATGACATGAAATCAGCTGTAGCTCCTGTGGTGAAAGCATTAAGTGAACTACATACATTTTAAGTTCCAACCTTCAAGGTGAATTATAATAGAATAAAAGGAAAAGGAACGCGGAAAAATACATGACATTGTTCCAGATATAATTCCCATCAATGTGGGGGTTAACCCGAAAAATGACTTGAGAATACTTTTATCTACTCACTTTAGGGAAAATTGGAGAGATAATAAAGACTTCTAATTTCAAATTTTGGTCTTGGACAATAATAATATTGAATTAGGAACGGAAAAATTCAATGGCGAGTACACTGAAGAAAAAGATTTAAATTTAGTTGTCTAAAAATTCACATTTTTTTTAACTCTGCAGGTGGGAGATAAGCTACATCAAGCCACATTTTGAAAGCTTTACAGCAGACCGCGAAAACATGTTGATAATCGCAAATGATGTTTATGTTAAAAAAATGTGCATTTGTACGAATATTTTATATGATCCTAACATTTTTTTTTTATATCGTTGATATACTTAAAAAATTACGTCATAAAAGGTTCGTTACCTTCTATGGTACTGTTCCATGCCTTGAGACAAACAGCACCAAGTCCAACAACAAAAGGGGTGCTATTTCCCAAAAATAATAAAAGGCTAACAACATTTTTTTACATTACGTTTCTCTTCAAAATGTGTTATATAAATTGTAGAACTAACAACTGAAGGCGCATCTGCATGTTTTAATAAACTATTGTATATTAAATTTTCCTGAGAATGATTTGACTTAATAAATAAAACAAGACCAAAATGGCAGTGTCTGAATTTATGTATTAAAAACAATAGACCTCACTTCACAATTTACAAAAAAGGACTGTCCTTTGCCTCTATTAATATTGTGGTAAACAACAGAAAGTACACTTGATGCCTTAACGTCTAAGCCAATTGGACTTAGTGCTGTTTTCAACTTTTCTATCTCGAAAGCTACATTAGATAGGACTAATGGAAATTCACACATCTATAAATTCCAACAGTATAAAAAACGTTATTTGAAAAAGATGTGAATTGGTGTAGTTTATCTCTCCCATACAGAACTATTTTTACATTTTGTAGCACTGTTTATATAATTTTAATAAATTTATATAACCTTTAAAATATACTACAGTTCAATGATCCCATACGGATTGAAGCAAAACTCGTTTCTTTCGAAAGTTCGTAACAAAACTCGTTCGCTCCAAAATTAAATCCATTATTTTTCTATATTTCAGTTGGTTTAAAGTTCTCAACTGTTGAGTTATAAGTCAAGAATGTCATAACACTTTAGAATTAAAATAGGTTCAACTCATTTAGTCTATTTAATCGGGCGCTATGTTTTTTGCATTTTTTCCAAAATCCAAATAAAATGTTTTGCAGCTTTCCTACTCATATAGTAGGTTAAAGCTCAATGCGCGGCACGTTAGAATTAAAATATCGATTTGAAATTTTTACAGAATCATTTTGTTGCTATATTTAACCATTTAACAGGTACTAAATTAAAAAAGAGTTTAAAGTCAAATAAAAACTAGTCTCTTAAATAATGCTAAGTTAGAGTAGGAGTCGGAGTCGGAGTCGGAGTTGGAGTTGGAGTCGGAGTCGGAGTCGTACTTAAAAAATTTCACCAAAAGGAGTCGGAGTCGGAGTTATAACTTTTTCTTAACGACTCCACAGCCCTGGTATTTTGCATATACTTACTTTTTAAAAAGCAATTTTCTTCAAAGAATACAAACAATAACTTTAAAATGTAATGTTTTAATTATTTTATTATGTTTTTTTTATTATAAGCGTTCAAAAATGAAATAAAAATTTTATGTTTTTTTAATTATTAATAAAGTTTGTTATTTAACTTCTTCTCAATCTGTCCTTAAGCGTATTTCTTAAACGTGTAGCTTCACGTAAATGTTCTGCAACAGGTTCTGTGACAATCTCATTTAGAAAATGAATTGGATCGTTTGCATTATCTTGATCAAAGTCGTGGGATATTAAACCATTTTCTAACCTAAAGTTATGTAATACTGTGCATGCATTTATAATTTTTCCGGCGGTTTGGGGAGTGGTATGATCGCCAACCTGCAAGCATCTAAACACCGCCTTTAATACTCCATTTAAACAATAAATACAATTCCTTGCCTTTGCGTGAACATAATTGAAATTTCTTTCATCTTCATTTGTTGATGAACGATACGGTGTTATCAGCCATGAACGCAGAGGATAACCCGAATCTCCTATAAATTTAGATTTGGTTTTTATATTGCAAAAATTGTAAACATATATAAACAAGAATTTACCTAGTAACCAAGATTGATCGCCACTGTCATGTTCATAACGTTGCTGCAACAAACCATTTATGCGCGATGGTTCCCAAATATATGCGTCGTGAGCAGCTCCTCCAAATCTTGCAACCCCACCAAGAATTTTTAAATTAAAATTGCATATCTGAAATTTATTAAAATACATTTTTTAAGCTGAATAATTTATGTACCAATAATTTAAGTCAAACCAATTGAACATTTTTGGAGTGATATCCTTTACGATTCAAGTAGCAGCTTTCAACAGACTTTTGTGGCTTCTTTATCCGTACATGTGTACAGTCAATAGCTCCAATTACTCCCGGAAAACCTGTTTCTTCATAAAACCTTAAAATAAGCATAAATACATATGTAATAATTTACAATCCATTTATGTACATATCGCACCTTATCAACAAGAGGGTACTAATTCAAAATTTTAAAATTTTCAGTAAAAGCAAAACAATTTTAAATTTTACATTATGAAAAACAATTTTTAAACCAACAGTTTCTTTGCCAAAAAGTAAAAAAAAAGCACGATATTTTGACAGCGGTATATTACGCATTGATATTTACCAAAAATGTGAAAAAATAAGAATTTTGAGTTAATACCCTGTTGTTGATAAGGTGCGATATGTATACTTATTAAGAAATTATGAATTACTTTTTTTTTATTAAATCATATTCTCTGGATGAGGGAAATTTAATCCATTTTGACATTAGTTTGCTTTCTAAGATGCCAGCTACTTGTTGTACACTTCGGCAGACAACAGAACGGCTTATTGACACTACAAAATCTTGACCAATGTCTCTATGAAAAGATCCAGTGGCAAAGAAATGTAGTGCAGCACACATCCGTATTGGCTGTGGAATAAACGTATTTCTCACACCTTCGTCCATAAAAGGTTTTAGCTCATTGAGCAGAATAGTTGCTGATGTTCTATTCAAACGATATAATTCCATAAATCGATTCTCGGGAATTTCAAATGGGTCTGTTGCATCTCTTAACCTTTTTCGATGAATCCTTAAGAAGTTTCTTTGATCTTCTTGATCCGCTGCAACCAATGCTTGACTATACATGCTATTATATATTTATGTTTACCACTTCAACAATAATATTTTACAACAAACACTTTTTTTGATTTTTTAAAACTTAAACACACAAGTTTGTTTTCAAGTTATTTTCTTTTAAGAGTACAAAATATTTTTATTTTATTTGGTCTAGCCGACGGTTGTATTTGCACCGCCGTCGTTAAAAAATTCAAAATTTTAGTAAATTTTGGTCGCCGTCAACAATGTTTGACTGCCGTTCTCAACGTCTGCAATTTTACATCGGCTTGGTGTGTCATATTATGACATTTTTAACGTAACGACGTAATCTATTTTGATAGTTTTCGACATGAGTTACAGACACACTTTTTTCTCACTTTTCGAGAAACAATGGAATATTTTGTTTCACATCTTTTCGACGCGAGAACTTCTCACCAAAGTTACAGAACATGGGTACAGAAATGTAAACTTTGATATTCATTTTGATTGACGAAATTTTTTTAATTTCCACTAAAAGGATAACGAAAGAAATGACATAATAGTGGGAGGCATTTCACGTTACTCTATGACCCATTACGAAGTTGATAAGCTACTCTTGGTGGTTAAGGTGCAGGAATTTGAGGCATACAATAAGGAGGAGAATTGATTAAGTCTTGTTAGGTACCTTAAAATTTAAGGAACAGAACTATTACAAAAAAGCTTTATAAAATACATAATTGAAATTTAGCTCATAGAATAAATTCGAAAAATTAAAAAAAATTTTGAATATAATATAAAGTAACCTACGAAAGGAAATAATTCCCAGTTTCTATTTTTTAAAAATTGTTGAGTTAAATACATTCAATTGCTGACGAAGGCCGTAGCGGGCCAGAAAATGCATTAGATTCTGCTGGTGTCTAATAATTGTAAATTTTTCTGTACATACAATATACTTCATTGCTATGCAAAGGAAAGCTAAGGTAAAATGTAACAATAAAATACAATATAATAGTCTGGTAGTGTATAAAAGTCATTCCTAAAAATTTAAGCAATAGAACTATTACAAAAAAGCTTTATAAAATACATAACTGAAATTTAGCTCATAGAATAAATTTGAAAAATAAAAAAAATGTTGAATATAAGTTTTATTAAATTTATTTTGTTTTTATATTTCTTTTGCATTATGTAATGTTCTACTTTCATAAGCTTACCTTTAAGTAAATTGTACTTAATTAATTTTCCAGCCCGCGACGACCTTCATCAGCCTTCTTTGCATTTTTCTGGCTTATACTACTGCGTAAATTTTGTGTATTTAAAATTAACGATTAAAGAAAAAAGAATGTGGGAATTTTTTGCTGTTGTTTTTTTCTTTCGCGTTGTTTGGTTTTGAACCTAAATATTTCTTACATTAAGCAAAAATCAGTATTTCGTTATCGTAATGATTAATGTTATAAACCATTAAAATTTAGAGTTTTTTTTTATATATTTTCATGTCTATCGCTAAAAATTTAATTAAAAAAAACGTTTTTATAACAGTTATAGGAAGAACATTTTTAAGTTATAAGTACTTTGAAGTTAAAGAATCTTATCTTGTTTTAATTGATTTAGTGACATTTATCATGGAAAATATGAAGTTACAAAAGATTCCTTTTTTTCATTAACTAAAAAAAATATTTGAATATTTTAATTGATAGTTCATTTTAATCTTAAAACCCCTATTGAAATTATGTATAACAATAAGTTGAATTTTTCTTTTGAAAGCGATATGCAGTTGCCATTAATTTAATGAAAAATGTTAACAAAATTACGAAACTCAATTTCGTAGTGTTAATGAAATTGCTTCATTATGTTTGTAAAATTTCATTCCCGTAATGAAATTTTTCATTGGATTAATGAAAAAAATTAAATGAAATTGATTTATTAGATTTATGAAGCATAATTCTTTCAGTGTAGATACACCAAATATATGTATTAGAGGAAAGGTCGCATAATTTTAAATTATAGTAACATTTAAGAGGATAAAATAGCTTGCATTTTTTAGGGGTTGATATTTCAATAGAAGCAGTATGTTTAAATGTGATCCTATTTAACCATATTTTATTTGCAGTAAGATATTTTGGGCGACATTTTCTTTTAATACGAACATGATTAAATGGCTTATGAACATAAAGAAAAAAGTTTGCATGGGGACTATGTGATTTTATAGACCGATTCTCGCAATTTACATAAGTTTTGTTCTTATTACAATTAAAACGTATTTACCAAATTTTATCAAATTGTCTTAAAACTGCTACTTTTTTTCCGCGCAAGGTTTACATGGACAGGCAGCCAGCCAAATGGACAGACGGACAAGAAAAGATAACTTAAAAAAGAGTTTCTGATTTGATCTGTTTACTAAACTTTACAGTTTGTATTTTAGTAAGCTTTTAATTATTAAGAATTCTTTTTAAAATCAAGATTTTTTTAGTGAATGTCAAGAATTTAACAAATTAGAATCTGGCAAGCCTAGTCAACATTTTAATTTTCTAAGGTAAATGTGCATAATTTTATTCTTCAAAAAATACTCTTTTTACTGGGATTCGGTACCATTCAAAAATCGAAATTTTGCTGTGGTTCCAGAACCAGGGCAGAAAAAATTAAAACAAAGTTACAAAGAGTCGAGGAGAGTAAATCGTTACGACTCAGTCTAAAGAGAGGGTGTACTACAGTCCCCATTAAATTTTAAACAGATACAGGGCTTATGGAGACTCACTGACTTTAGCCTGTATTAATTTGTAATGATACCACAGTTTTAATATATAACCGTTAGGAAATGCATCTCTGCACTGGATCTGATGCGCATCTGTGATTAGTTTGCTATTCTCAGGCAAATTAGTTGATTCCAATGCTTTTTGGTTGCACAGTTTTAACACAATATGTACTTATAGGCCCTTTTTGTGATGCGTGTTTTAGATTTGTTTGCGAATTCTCTACTTTTATTACGTACTTTCAAACAGCTGACATTTGCAGTGATGCCAGAAGATACTTTAACGAACGCGCTGCGCATTAGATGAAGCGCAGTGATGTATTTCCGAGCAGTAGCATATTCTTTAAATTCAGAAAAAAATCGATAAAGTGAACTAGTTACAAAAATGTTGAACATGATCCTGCTAATACACGCAGAGAAAAAATATGTTTAAATATGGTCACCTCCAACAAAACTATTTTTAAAGAAAATTTTAAACATATTATGTTTAATTTGACTATATTATTGTCACTGACAATCATAATTTGGTTAAATAAGTCCTCCATCACGAGTCCACAACCATATTATAGTTGCCTCAAAACATGTTATGGTTGAATATGACAATAATTTGTTTTTAAATTAACAATAGTATTTTCCCCTTTTTCAAGAGCAACCAACCATACTATTATAAATGTTAAATAAATTTTAGTTATTTTTAACCATAACATGTTCGAAGGCAACCTTAATATGGTTGTGGCTTCTTGATGGAGGCCTTATTTAACCAAATTTTTGTTGTCGGTGACAATTTTCTTTAAAAATATTTTTTGGGAGGTGAAAATATTTTAACATGTTTTTGTCTGGGTGTAGAAATATATTAGACAACAATATTTTTATATTGGTGTTGTTAGTTAGAGTGAGAGAGAGAGATTGTAAAAGAAGTATTTCATTATGGAAACTAACTTGCGGCTTGTGGAATCACGAGAATTTCGTTAATACTCTTATATACTTTTACACTCAAAAGAAAAATCAATCCATTTGTACTCAAATCAATCCGAAGCGGTATTAATAATACGGTGAGTACGGATTTTCTTGAATCATGTACAGAATGATTGATTCGTATTTGAAATAATCCGAAAATAAGATTTTTTTAACCCTCTAATGCCTAAGACTGCCTCAAGGCATGCTTTACAAAATTTCTACTGACGTCCAATATATAAATAATTAATTTTAATTTCCATTTTTAACAAGATCTAGAAAAATATTTGTAGAAGCTTCGAAAGCTCTTAAAACATTGTAAACAATCTCGAACACAATGCTTTTGTTTAAAATGCAAACTTCAGTTATGCTGCTCAAATTTTAATACTGTTTTTTTTTTTGATTATCATAAACAAATCTAAATATTTTTAATTTGTTTCACTACTTTTTATTTTCAATACAAACTAACAAACAGAATTCACAAAAATTAAAAATTCCCTCTAATGGTAAGTTTCAGAATAAATGGGAATATTATAAAAATTATTTTTTTAATGTATTTTTGGGCCCCTGTGTTCAAAAATAATATTTTTAAGCCCGTACAATGAGTTGCTTACGTTCCAGGTTAGAAAACATCCAGGAGTACCTTGAGGCAAACTAAGATTGAATCCATCTCAAAATGCGCTTGATTTAAAAATTATAAAGTTGATTCAATTCCGGATTCGTTCTAAAACTAAAGTGAAATTAGAAGGAGAATTTTATTATGATTGATTTACTTAACCTTTTTAAACATTACAGTTCTCAATTTGACTTTTTAAACATGAAAATAATGTGTTTTCGTCTTGTCCTGTTGTTTTTGTTGTTTCTACATACGACAAGCTAATCGTTTTTTAACTACTTGTGTGGTTTTGTTGTAGTGTCTGCAACAAACTTTGATAAGTTAAATGAGATTAAAACGCTCACTTTGTAATTTTACTCTCAGAGTGGCACTACCAACCAGCGTTGCCGTTTTGGTTACTTTTAACCAAAATTGGTTACTTTTTTTTCCAATGTGTACTTGTGTACTTTTTTTCCATTTTGGTTACCTTTTTACAACACAAAAATAACCATTTTTTTGTTTTGGAACAAGAACTACCCGCTCCGATTTTGCCTCTTAAAATTGTGTGTGGTATTTGTGCATCTAAAACCAATACTTTTTTTTATCTACTTAAAAATTATTCTTTTAGTAGCTTGAACTTTCAAAAGACTATCAACTTTAACCATATAATTTATGTACTTCGAAGTGTAGATGGCCCTTATCTGCTACTCTTAATGTTTCATAGGTCTAACTAAAACACTTTTCTAGATAAACAATAAGATCAAAAGCCCTTCCGATCCCATCTCGTATATATAATATTATTATATTTTCCACCGGGCAAAAAGCATTTATATATAAAAGCTCAATTTTACATCAAGACTTTGAACGTTTTACTTGTAAGAGCTCTTTTTAAAAAAATTTTAAAGCTCTAGCTCAAAAAGTTTTTAAAATGAACAAAAATAAGTTTTAACTTTGTGTAGGATGTGCCACTTTCACTACAACAAGACATTATTTCTTAACACAATTTTTAAACTGAAGCGCAAACAAAATAGCACTTTTGATACCTAATAATTTTGGTTACTTTTTTCCCCTTTTGGTTACTTTATTTTTACATTTTGGTTACAAATTTTTTTTGGTCGTGGCAACGCTGCTACCAACGAAAAGTTTAATCTGTTTTTACTTGGCATAAGAATTTCGTACTTATTTTAAGAAATTTCGAGATTGACTTTCGAAAGTAATCTCATTTAGGATTGTTTTAAGTACATTTTATTGTTATTCGTTTTGAGTACGACTCGTACTTAAAGTAAGTAAAAAAGAACTCAATTAATTTCGAGTGCTTTTCTTTCTGTGTAACGAAAGACTTTCAAGAAAACTTGTTTTTATTTCCAAATAAATGTGGCCCCAGTGTGCGTCTTTTTATAAATTTATTTTTCTTAAGTCTTGACAAATTTAGGTCGCCAATTAAATGGAATTGACATATAAAATTATTTTACTAAACACAAAATCCAAGCAGCACTTTAAGGAAATCCATAAAGTGCTTCCTAAAGCTTAAAAGTTCTTTAGTTACGGTGATAAATTTTTGCGAATTTAGTTGCCAAAAAAAAATTTGTGATTATTAAAAAAATTTGACTGATGGCTTTACAATTAAGGTTGAGTAGTTCTTTACAATCCGCCTACTATATTTCAAAAGATCTCAGTCTTTTAAATGAGGGAATACTCCTTTGACGCGACTAGGCTGGCAAAATATAAATAGCAAAAAAAAAAAACAAAATTTAAAAGAATTTTTTTTTGTTTACTCAGTTGTAGTACGAAAATAAAAATGCTAAACTGAAACTAAAGGATTTGTTTACATGCCCAACTCATTGACACTTTAAACAAATAAATAACCAACACTGGAAATATTCAAATATTTTAGAAAAAATAATTTAAGTTATGAGTTTTAGATGGCTAGACATTAACACCCTCGAGTGTACAAAAATCATCAAATAAATTTAAAATGTAACCAAACCATGTAATTCGAACCTTAAAACTGCTACTATTTTCACGACTTGTTTACATTTGGGAGGTCCACCGTTTAGCCACTGATCAGTGAGTGCTTGTAAATATTTGTACGAATGTAAACCAACCTTTTTCCTTGTCGCGTTTAGCTACTTGAGGTGACGCCTTTGACCACTTGAATGTGGGTTTTCAATGTTTAAAAATGACACGTAATTTTCGTGTGACACTCTAACTACCGTTACGAATATTTATTTGTTTATTTATTTTAAAAACAAACAACTAAACGACATTTACACACATTTGACAAAGGCATACATACATACAAATAGTTATCCACAGCTCATCAACACAGACTGTGTAACATTTTAAGGCATTAACAACAACAAATCATGTAATAATCCTTAATAATTGGTTACTTTAATATTTAAAATATTTCCTTTCAGACACCCATAAACACTCGACAATGTCGTCACCACATAGTGCGTTTGCTTGTACTGCGTTGTCAAAGGACCAAATTGCCTTCAATAATTGTCCAAAACACTTGTTGTAAGTCCAGTTCATTTGAATATGTTGTTTGTGGGAGTTGTGAGAAATTTTGCTGCTGAGTTTAATGTGTGGTCTTTGGTTTGTCCTTGATCCTGTGTTTTATTATGTATTTTGACAATTCCGGTCAATTCTCACGGTGGTTTTAAATTATTTAGGACTGTCCAGATTTTTAAATAAAAACTTTAAAATATTTAATTATAAATTGAAAAGTTTCAGGGTTCTATATTGGAAATCAGCAGAAACTAGAAACCTTTTCTTAAGCCTTTCGGCTCTCATGGGAATCATTGTTGTAGTGGTGCAAAGCAAAGGGAAAAAATTTAAAAAAAGGAACATTATGTTAAGATAAATGTTTTTACACCAAAACTTTGACTTTTGTCGCATTTTTATTTTTTATGAATTTTTAAAGAACAAAAAATTAGTTCTTTTTCAAAATGTTCCTTTTTTTCTTCAAAACCTTAACCATATCTCTGAAACTATAGGAAAATTTAAAAAAAATGTAAGCACAGCTTAAAGATAATACTGCTGCGAGTTTCGAATTTTTTTGTTAACTGATTATGGTCAACCGTTTTCAAGTTATTCCAATATATGTAGTGATCTCGAAAAGTAGAGCTGATAGGGAAAAATGGAGATAAGATTTGAAATCAGACCACAAATGGTCTGCTCCGCAGTGTTATCAATGCAAAATATCACTAAATACGAATAAAGGAGAATAGGTGAAAGGGCGCTTCAGAACCCCCGGGGGTTTGTTGGGAACATCTTAGGGATATTTCACCTTTTGGTGTTACATTTTCCGCAGAAATCAGGTGCAATCAGTACCTGGGACTTGACTTAGATCCTATCCTATCATATGCTGGTCACATATCGTATCTCGTATCACGGTGAGCAGGCTCCGGACTGACTATAAGTTGAGGCCTCCGGAAGTATACCTTTTGCGGGAAAGGCTCATTTGTCTGTCAGGAGGATTGTCTTTGCGAAAAATTGTACTTTTCCATTTAAAAGAAACTTTCGAGCATTACGTGGTGGTTGTGGCTTTAACCCGAGCAAAGCCCCGTAAAGGGAGATCCTGAAAAACTCAAGTGTTGATTTTTCACCACTTGTGGGAGAGTTCGCCTTGAGGCAAAGATTATGTAAATGTTTTCCACATCTGTAGGTTTTAGAGCAAAAGAAAATAGTATTAGAATTCATAAAAATTAACATTTTTTTTTTGCAAATATAAAATTCAAGGTAAAATATTGGTGAATAAAACTATTGTGATGTTTTAAAGTTTAATATACTGTCGGCCTAATATGCAAACCTGCTAACCTCCCTCTCAGCACCTTTCAGCACATTTTACAGGAGTGACAAACTTTTAATGTTTTATATATGCATCTTGAGAGGAAACCAAAAATATAGTTGGTTTTACACACTTTAAGACTCAAATGAAGAAATACAACATGCTGGTCGACGAGGCGTATCATTCTCTACCACACGGCATCAAAATCTTAATAACTTAAAAATTGGAACTAGAAGTTTACATGCTTTTAAAATCACTTGGGTGATTTTGTGGTGTTCTGAAAGTCATACCGTTTTTGTGTTTCTCGGTGTGCTTCCGGCAATTGAAAATTACACCGAAACACACAAAAACGGAGCAACAAGGTGAGGTTAGGTTTAGAAGTAACATATCTACCTTTGTCGTTTTTTCTTTTGTGAAGTGAATTATTAAATTGTGTTGGAAAAATTTAAAAAAATATAAGCTTAATTAGTCACTAATTACTCCAACGGACACATACATTTGGTTAACAGAAATACTATATATTATTATCAGGGCAAGTTTAAAATGGCACGAAAAATGGTTAAAAATGGCTTGCGAAATGCCACGAAAACGTATAAAAAATGGCACGAAAAAGGGCAAAACTGGCAAAAATAAACGTGTTGTTATTTAAGAAACATTTATTTTATTAAGTTTTGTTTGTAAAGTACAATAGCATGTTTCTTCAAATTGTCAAAAATAAATTTCCTGTTGTCGCATAAGGAGTTTGATAAATGAAAAACACTCTTTTGACATCGCAAGATGTAGCTGGAGCATAATAGTTCAGATGGAGAAAGGTTGTCAATAAATCGACCCTTTTGCGCGAAATTATCGTATATGCCAATTTTTTTGAAATTGAGTTTTTGATGCAATCTTGTTCTACATTCAAAGACACGTCACCTGACAAAATATTGTAGGCGAATTCCACTTCGTTGCTCCAAAAATTGATTGTATATTTTCATTTTGATATTGCAAGCGAATGCAGAGAAAAGTAGAAAAATGGCTGTCTTGTAAAATTAGGTTTTTGTAACATACGATAATTTCGCGCAAAGGGGTCGAAATGCAAACACCGCTAAGTTAAAAAACAAAATTCTGAGAAAATCAATTAAAACCGTTTTGTAAATTGAAATGCCATATGTATATGTGTAACTTACGGAGTTTTGTACGAGATTGATAATGGCCTAGGGAGGCATTTAAAAAAAAAAAAAAAAAAAAAAATGGCGGCTTTTACAGAATTTTTTTTAACTTAGCGGTGTTTGGAAGTGGACTTCTCACATACTATATTAATTCATATTTTAATTAATCTTGTAGTCCGTAATGACGATCTAAAACTTTTTTAAACTTTTCAACAAAATTTTTTTTACTGACATCTTTAATATTTTTCTTAGCACTGTCAATTTAGTCTAATCTTTCATTTATAGAAAGCCCTTTTGTTTGTAATTTCAAGAGACTTGAGTAGATGCATTGAACGTGCACTTTTATGTACACTTGTCACTTTTTTTTGCAACATTCATTAAGCATTTCGAATAAATTCTGCCTTATATTCGCTAAGCTTATTTAAAAATTTGCTCTTGGTTGCAAAAAAGTCTTTTTTAACGAAATAATTGAAGAAATGGCAAAAATGGCAAATGCCAAAAAAACTTGCCCTGATTATTTATTTTTATTTTTTATTTGGATAAATAGGTTTCGAACCGGTGGGATTATTTTTTTGTAGTTATGCTGATATAAACGCCATTTGTCTTCGGTAATCGATTCCAAATGGGGGTTGACTGAACTTAAAATATCTCGAGTTTCATAAGATGGGAATTTTATTAGTGGTCTTTGCTTTGCTTCTGCGGCCTGTGAATCCGCATACCCCCTGATTATTATCATTCGATTAATCGGTATAAATTCTTGGATTAATCCTTTAATCGAAATTAGCAATTTTAAACTATTCGAACAATTAATCGTCTAAAACAAGAATTAATCGACTGAACACCCTAAGCTTACTATACATACATATGTAGGACATTTTATCATTTTGCTTAAATTTTTAATTTGCTAGAGACATTTCTATAAACTTTGTCAATTTAATTCAAAAATATGCTTATCGTAAATTGTACAGTTTGTTAGCTATAGTTTTTCTGTGACATAAAATCAACAAAAAAAAAAAACAAGTAAAAGAGTGTTAATAATCACTTGATTTAAATTCCCTTAAATATTTATTTACTCACTTACTCAATTTCCCATTCATTTTTAATAATCTCACTCACTTAGTCGATTTAAAAAAAAAAGAAAAAAACTAAACGAAAAAAACACTCAACTAATTGCTTCTCAACAGAGATTTTATGCTCTCTCGTTGCAAACATGTGTCCTTAAGTTAATGATTTTAAAATAAATCTATGTAAATAAACATTCAAACGCGGCATTTGAAATTCCATTATAAATATTTAAATGATAAATTTTCGGTTCCGTGGAACTTAATTATCTATTTCTGTATATTTTATTATTCCCCATCATACATTTTCTCATAACTCTTATAATATATTTATTTAAATCTTAAAACATCAGATTTTCCTACGCAGCAGATCAGGTGTGTGTGGTTTGCCATTATTTACAATCCGGCTTATGCACAATGTGGGTGGCCCCGTCAAATAAAAGCACATAGAAGACGACCCCAAATAACATAAAGTTGTTCATAAACATAAAAAACATCTTCTCCACCAAACAGTCTAACACGAGTATTTTCCGTGTGAATGAATGTACTCCAAAATCTGAAAGCAAAAAAAAAAAAAAAAAAAAAACACATGTGAATGAATGATTAAATGGATAGATAGATGGATGGATGGATGGTTTATTATGTAAATGGTTATTTTATTGTTCTTGTGGTGAACTGACAATGTATACAATGCCATAAAGCTCACTTTATTAGTTGGTTGGTTGGTTGGTACACGTTAAATTTAAATGAATTATAATGCCGAATGAATGGAATTTCCACACAAAAAAGGGGGAAAAGTTTGCTTGTAATTATCATTGTTAAAAATCCTAATGATCACCTCTTCAAGGGCACTCGTGTATAAATAATTTTCACTATAACGAGAAAAGGATTTTAGTATTAAACTTTGGTTGTTTCTGAAGAATACAGTTTGAGAATAAAATTACATAAAAGTGTGTCAAAGAATTTACTAACTTGCTACAATTGTAACTGGTTGAAAGAAACGAGGGTTGAAGAAAAACTATTTGGAAATTTTAGACTTAAGTCGAAAAATAAAATGAATAATATAAGACTTCCAGTAGGTCTCTCTTTCTAAATATGACAACGTTATTATTAAGCAAAATTGTCTTGAACGATTTTTTGTAGTATTTGTTTAAGCCCCTCATACACGATATGTTTTTTAAAACCGACTTGTCAACTTCACACTCAAGTGCAAGGCGAGTTTACTAGAAAGTTGGGTCAACTCTACAACAACACTGCTTTTGTGGCCCGATTGTCAAAAATATTACTAGAAAAAAAGGTTTGTTTACATAAAAAACTGTAGTTTGTATACAAACTTTGACAACTTACCACCTTCTAGTGAATTTACAGAAGGTTTAAAAAATTCGGACACAAACGTTCATTTTAATTGCTTCTGACTAGAGTTTTTTTTGCCGGACTTTTTCGATTCCCGGGAAAGCGGGAAATTTTTTCAAATTTCCCGGGATCCCGGGATCCCGCTCCATATAAATAATACAAAGTAAATTTTGTTATTAATTAATGAAAAAACTTTAATAAAAAAACGTAAGGGAACTCACGCCTTTATTTCCTATTATTATGCTTTTATTCAGTATTATTGTGCTCTAGATACAAGATAAAAAGATAACATAAACATAACAATTTAAATTATAAAACAATAATAAAAACAAAATAAAAATTGAGGTACTCAAGATATGAGATCAAAAAGTTAATTAATAAAATAGATAAAATACTTTAAAGAAATATATAACATTTTTTAATGGCTTAGGAAATAACTTTCTGACACACTCAAAGCGCTTTGTAAGTCGTCAAAAGCATATTCCTGATTTTATTTACTAATTATCATGTTTCCGAAAAATTTCGTTCATTTTTTACCGAGGTTGGCCAAATAGTTAAAAGTGCACCGTTGTAGCATGCTTCGGATTCACAATCAGAAGAAATTTTTTCTTTTTTATAAACAACGTCTATATCAGTCAAATGTATGTCAAGGTTGATGTAAAAATAGCATCAACCGGACTGCTTCTTACAAACCTTTTCATTTCAATAGGTCCATTTGTAATCTTTAGGACAATGTGTTTTTCAAGTTGTATGTTGTAGTATCTTACACGAGTTTCCAAAATGTTATTTTATTTCGGTTTCCACGCATTTCACGGGTATATAAGCCAACACAAATTGAAATTGAAATTGGGAATTTGTGTTTATCACCTAATAAACATATCGCTCCTTTATTACATCATGGTCATATCTCAAAATTTGAAGTAACTTTAGCAAAGTTTTCCTTCATAACTTCTCGTATTATATCTCAAACTGAACCGAAGTTATAGCAAAATATATCTTTAAATCGGTACACTTTGAAAACTTTAATCGCATTTTGCCAAGATCGTTTGTTTTTGTAGATATGACTATGTTGCAATAAAGGAGCGATATGTTTAGGTATCTCCTATTTTTAAGACTTGTTCATGGACACCGATAATTTACTGCCTGCATCTTATTTTGAATTAATGTACTTTATTAACTCTTCACTTCACTAAATGTAATAATTATCAACTGTTGCACTGCCCATTCTGCTTTTAGTAGATTTATTGCATCAGGAGATATTGATTTAAATACATGTACTCACTTCTTGTAATTGATCTAATCCACAACCTATCCACAGATGCTAATTTTTAGAGAATAGAAAACTAAATTTCAAATTATAAATAGCTATTATGAGGCATTTTTTATTTCCCGGGATCCCGCAAGAAAAATCCCGGGAAAACGGGAAATAAAATAATTGAACGGGAAATCCCGGGAAAAAACCCTACTTCTGACATACTCTCTCTGTTTTTTCAGCATAGTTTTTGCATATACCAAAATCGTTTACGGTTTTAAGATGGCGTTCAGCCAGCGTTCTTAATGATTTTTCTTTAAATTGCACGGCGAATTCATTTTATCAGGCCAATTTTTTTTCGTTTTGTGTGTGTAATTTTGCTTCAAATGTGTAGTTTGAGACACAGTCACGTGCAATTTCATTATTATTTTTTGGCAACACTAGATATAATACTCTTTGTACACTTGCATACATTTCGGAGGAATGCATGGTAGATGTTAAAAAAAAGTGAAACGTGCATTCACACTTAAAAACATCTAAAATCTACTATCAATCAAAACTGTCACCATTTCTGAAAAAAAATTTTTTTCAATACTTTTTTTCTACTAAAGTGCCAAAGTTTTAAAAGAAAACACCAAACTGTATTTTTAATTAATTTTGCCTGGTAATTAAAAACAAGTTAGAGTGCTATATTCGGCTGTGCCGAATCTTTGATACCCTCCACCGACAGTTCGAATAATTTAGGAGTGATATCTATATGATGTCTATTTATAATTAATTTATCTTTATAAAAACAGCCATCAGCATTAAAATTCGTTCCGGCTTAGACCTATATTAAATTATTGACCGACAATCTTGAGTAAACTATCTTGATTCGTAACAGTTTAAGCCGAACTGAAATGATTTTCTGGAGGGGAACTTATATTGGAGCCATGGTAAGTTATGAACCAATTATCCCAAAATTCCGCAGAGGTATTTCTTGTATAAAAAATTTCAATAAATTTCAATACAGTGGTGAAATTAGTTTTAGCGTTTACTGTGAATTTTAGAAGGCTGCTAAATATGGGATCTAAGGAAAAAAATGGAACGTATATCACAAAATTGCATGACATTTTTTCTGGCCACATATGTATATAAAACTAAGTTGAAAGAAATTTTACCACAATAAATATATCTGCTACGATTTTAGGCGTACTTAATTAATATACCAGAGTGGGCTTTATATGGGGCCTATAGTAAATTATGGACCGATCATCACGAAATTTTTTAGTGCTATTTCTAGTCCTATAAAGCTGTGAAGTATTAAATTTTATTCTGATACCATTAAAAATTACGCTTTTAGGCGTACCAAACTGTTTTCCCGGAGTAGGGTTTATATGGGGCCTAGGGTAAATTATAGACCGATCTTCATGAAATTTCACAGTATAATAAAATGTCGAATAAAACGAACATTTGCAAAATCTCATGTCATTTCGTGCATTTTTCCACCATTTATTTTTTGTAACAAAATTATCAATTTTTTAAAGTGGTGGTTCCACATTTTGATTCATAGCTCTGACCTTACTGAACCGATTTTGCTGGATTTCAATCCCAAGCTGCTTAGGATAACTGCAAGCAATTTGACACCCAGTGTGTTTATTTCTTTTGAGTTTTTCGAAAGTGAGCGTGTTTTCAACAGAGGACAGACAGACGGACATGGCTAAATCGACTTGGAATTAGTCAATAGAATTAATTGATTGCCACTTTTTATTAATGAATCTAAAATAAGCTAGCTGGTAGTGAGCTACTCTATCAGCGCCGGGGTTGGGGTTCGATCCCCGCCAGAGACTCTGGTTTCATTCCTGCAGACAAGCGTAGAGCTTCGCGGGATTAGTTTAGGGAATTAAAAAAAAAAGAAGATGTCGAACGGAATGAGATAGAAACATCTTTAAAAGATGTTGATTTTTAGCTCTAGGTATTATTTATGGTAGATGTTAGATGTTGACAAGTGTGAAAAGGCCATAAGGGCAAAACCCTTTGTACACTTGCAAACATTTCGGAGGAACGCATGGAAGATTTTGAAAATGTGAAATACGTGTTCACACTTGAAACCTCTAACATCTACTATAATAAAAATGTCACCATTTCTGAAAAAAAAACTTTTATTTGTTTAAAATAGTTTTTTTCTACAAAAGTGCCAACATTTTTAGAGATAACACCAAAATGTATTTAGAACTCATTTTGTTTAATAATATATGGGTAATTTTATGTCAAATCGACCAAGAGTGGGACCCGACCCCTTTCGGTTTTAATGAAATTTGGTCAGAAGGTTACTTTTATCCTATAAAGAACATATATGAACGAAATTTTTTTTTTTCAAAAGTTAGGTCATATTCAAATAATCGCGTAACTCAAAAACGGGTTTGCGAAAGAAAAAAATCGTATCTTAAAAAAAGAAAAAAAAAAAACACCTCCTTCAAAGTTTCAGGATTTTTAAAGAACAGTTTGAGGTATTATATAAAAAAAAAATCAGCCAAATAATAAAATAGGTTTTTGACTTAGTCCGGTTTTAAAATTTTATATTTTGCAGATATTACATTTTTCCAAAAAAAAAAAATTTTTTTTTTCAATATATGGTTTGTGGCCCCAAGTATTCTCTTTAAAATGACATTAAAATCATCTTCTTATGTAAAGTAGTTTTCGAGTTATTGAAGAAATAATCTCAACACATTCGGCTAATTCGGCGATATTATGACATTTTGAATGTGACATAACTTTTGAAAGAAAAATTTTAATATTTTTTTCGTTCATATATGTTCCTTATGGGGTAAAAGGAACCTTCTCACCAAATTTCATCAAAATGGAAAGGGGTCGGGTCCCACTCTTGGTCGATTTGACATGGAATTACCCATACATAAAAAAATTTAACTAAATAAGGCTTACAAAAAAGGAAAAACTTGAGGAATGGTAGCGCTGCTTTCGAAGCAAATGCTATTTTGTCAGTGATGCCACAATAATAATAGAATTTATTGCCACTTTTCTAGTAATGACACTAAAACTATCGGAAGATGTAGAATGGAATACAATGAGATAGGAACATTTTGTAAAGATGTTGAAAAATTTTAATTTGTATTTCTTATGGGAAAATTTCAACATCTTCGCAAATTAATGTCCAATGTTGACAAGTTTGAAAAGGCCATAACACACTAGATGTATGTATTTTGCAGTGGAAAATTTGACAAGTCAGATGTTAAAAAATTTTGTTTTCGACAGGCTTTAGCTGACTCACTTTTCTATTAATTCTAGAAATTCGTTAGGAATTAGATTTTAAAACGGCGTATTTTATGCTTCCAATAAGACCAGTATGCGATTGTAAGCAAGAATTATAGAAATAAAAGATAACGCCATCCCAAAAACAAAGTTGAAATCTTCTGCTCATGTCGAACAAATGACGACACGCAAATATCATTCTTACTGGCTAATGGTTCTTTAATTGGGGGTTGCAGGCTTTTTTTCTTAAAAAAAAAAAAATAAAAAAATATTCGCGAATCTTAGGACCTTAAGACTTGGCAACCCTTACCATGTACAAACTACGTCATCTAACGAAGTAATCTTGTATTCTATCAAACTTGATTGTAAGAAACTCCAGTTACCAAGCACTCTGACTCATAAATCTTTTTGAATTAAACGATAGTCCGTATTCTGACGACTTTTAAGACAACAGTCTATTACAGTCATTTTTATATAACTGCGAGAACTCCAATTCTCAAACTAATAAATCTAGCTTAATTTGGAACATGCGCTATATTAATTAACTTTAAGTGCATCGTCCGCCATATCGTCGTGTAACTTTAGCAGATCTTACATAAACAATTTATAATTTATATTTATTCAGGTTTTCTGTCAAAAGCGTTTTTATGTTCAAAAACTTTGAGATTATGACTGAGGCCCGTTTTCACAACTTACCGATAGCTAAAGGTAGGATTTTATCAGCCGTATAAAAAGTGTTCCATTATAACAACTTTACTTTAACTTACCAGGAAGGATTAACCTTAATTTACTTTATCGCTCACTTAAGGTTAAAGTAAAAATTTTAATAATGAAACACTTTTTATAATGCCGGTTAGAGTCTACTTTTAGCTATCGGTAAGTGGTGAAAACGGGCCTAAGTGAGGTAATTTTTTACGTTGCAAAAGCCTCAACACTAAAGGCCATGTCAGATAAAACTTCATAGCTTTGCGTGACGTTTCTAGCTTTAACAGAAAAGCGTAACGCAAAAGGTGTGTATCACAACAAATACTTTGACAACACTCCCGCATTGTTTGTTAAAAATAAATAAATACAAAAATTATACTAGCAGATTGTCAAAGCGCGCAAAAAGATGAAAGTTGTCTAACTTTTCGCTTCGTTCTGCGTTAAAAGTACTTTATGTGACATGTTTCGTATAAGTATGAATAATTTATCTTGGATGTCAAAGCGAATCTCTAACGCAACGCGAAGCAAAAGTTTTATCTGACATGGCCTTAAATTCAACGCGTTTTGCCGGTTTATATTTAGCGAATTTTTTTCAAATAATCTACTTTTGAACTTCTGACATGACAATAATACGGTTGTCTAAAAAATCCTGCGAACTTCAGAAACATTTTTCAAGCAAATCATTTGTCTAATTAACTTCTCATGCTTTGAGAAGAATGTCATGACAGTATGAAATATATGCTATTGTGTTTTTTATCTCTAAATAACCTTAATTCTGGTTTATTATATTAGAGACCACCTTTTCCACTTAAAAACAATGAGGAATTTCATATTAAGGGATTTTAAGAGATACCCACACATTTAATGCTGTATTTAAATTCCAACACAACCCTTATCCACCCTCGTTCAACTACGTGATAAGTAAATCCTTGTGGGAAATAAAACTCGTGCAAAGTCAGGGCATTAAGAGTTCGGGCAAATGATACAAAACATTTCTTGTACACCCCACAATAATCACAACTCAAATATTTAAACATTTTCATTTTTCTAATAACACAATCATACTTGTAATTAGTTCATAATTGTGTCATTATTGTACAATAAAATCTTGTCAATGGATTTCAAGTCAAGTGGTTTTTGGAAGCGCAGTAAATGAATTTGAATCAAGAGAACGCGGATGAAAAACACTTAAGGCTAAAACTTAATACTGTCTGGCTACCACGAAGAGGAGTAAGTGATCTTTGGATCCCTCTTCATAAATATGAACAAGATTACAAAAGGTTAAAGACCTTTTAAACACTTCATTGATCTAATGACATGTTTGGCAATTGAAAGTTTTTCATCGAGTAATAAAACAATGAAAAATATTTTCATGATAAATAAACTCTAATACAAAAAATATTTCATTAATATATAAAATTTCCAAAAAGGCGCTGCACCGAAATCCACTAGCTCGAAATATCTTAAATCATGGCGGCCACAATCGCTTAAGGAGAAGAGATACTGCAGAACTTATCCGATCAGGAGAGCGTTAAGCACTAATGTGAACGGGAACCGTGATTAGGAGAACTTTCATGCGGCCTTGGCATGACGTAATCTTGAGGATTAGAAAACGATTTGATTAATTATTGTTAGTTCATAGTTTATCTAGTATGTAAAGAAAAATTTGTTTATTAATAACACTGTGCTAGAAATTGACACTTTTTTTAGACAAGCTGGGCACTTGTTGTTTTAACCTAATTCGGAATCTAGTGGTGCTAGCCGTTTTTTTTAGGTTAGCTCTGCTTTTCGAAATATACCGTTATTACGAAAATGCAGGAGGTTGCACAACATATGTTCGCGTAACTCAAAAACGCTTTAGCAGTCGTTTGAGAAACATCATTTTTTTTTTTTTTGGAAAAAAAAAATAATTTTTTTTATCAATATTTCGAAATTTTTGTTTTTTAAAAATTCATAATTTTTAATTTTTTCCAGACGTATAAAAAACGAAATTGCAAACAAAACAAGCCAGAAATGATTAAAATGTCATATGTCAAAAAAATTGCGTTTTATGAAATTCTTAAATTAATTAAAATTTTTCGACTTTTGTGAATAAAATCAAAAGTTGGTAACAGATTTTAATGAATTTTTAAAAAACAAAAATTTCGAAATTTTGATAAAAAAAAACTTATGTTTATAAAACGACTGCGCATATTAGAAAAAAATTTACCTTTCTTAAAGGAATTTTTATTGCGGAATTTCGGTTTTTTTTAATAATTTCAATAAACTAAATTGTTTTTGAGTTACGCGAATATATGTTGTGCAACCTCCTCCATTTTCGAAATAACGGTATATCTCGAAAACAGAGCTTGCCTTAAAAAAAAACTGTTAGCACCATTGTATTCAGCGTACCCGAATTATGTTAAAACGCCATGTGCCCGGCTTGTCTATTTTTTCAGCCAGCACAGTGTAATCGAAACATTCATTGACTGTTAATTATGGTTGCATCTTTTTTTTCTTGGTAAATATCTAAAAATTAATTGATTGCTTTAGTTTATTGATTTAGTTGTGATTTTGAAAACATGTCGAAATTTTGTTTTTAATCCAAAAAATATTTTCATTATTTTTTTTTTCTGAACAAATTTTTGTTCTCTTTTTTTCAGTTTAATCTGTGAAGAAATAATCAGTCTTTAAATGGTTTCGAATTAAAAACTTATACACGAGTAAAATTTATTGTTTGTTTAATTTGTTGATCTTTGGAAAATAATCAATAATTTTGTTTGTTGCTTTTAAACAACCAAAATGATAAATTGGAAATGGGACTATATACAAATGTACTAAAAATATCGTTGGTCTTATATAGAAAGGTCCCAACTAGATTTTTTTAAAATTGAGTTTTTAGTGTTGTCTATACATTTCACACAAAAATTTAATCAAAAATAAGGGTTTTCAATGCAATTTATATTATGATACCTACAGTTTCTATTAGGTTTTTACCAGCGTTTGTAAAACTGCAGTCAACGTCGAAAAACTGTAATTTCTTCCACTTCTTCCTTTTGTCCTTGGCCAAGAAAAAACTGTTGATTTTACTTCTGATTCATCAAATGTAAACAGTCGCTGTCAAACCAACTTAAAAAGTGAAAAGTTGTACACACCCTGGTTTTTACCTTCTCCTGTAAAGTTGCAATTATGTGAGTTAGGGCCTTTCTACATGAGACCAACGATATGCAGACGTGTAAATTAAAAATATTTGAAAAATTTATATTTAAAACTGTCTAGCATTTTTCACCTAAAGACTTTTTATTAGGTTAATTTAAAATGCTGGGTGTTTAGATTTGAAAATGGATATTAAGCGAAATTTAATTGGTGTTTTTAACGGAATTTATTTGTGAATTTAACTCTGACGCGCTTGAAGAGTAAAAAGAACCAAAGTATTACAAAAAAAATTCCTGTTAATTTCTACTCTATTTCGATTTTAATAAAAAAAAAAAAAATTGTAAAAGGGAAAAAATTTCCTGGAGATTTTTCTTCATGATTGTGTTGCTTAAATAAAAAAGTGCACATTTTTAAAAGCTCTATAAAGTTGGCTATTTAAACTTTCCAGTTCGTTTGTCCAAAGATTTAAAATGATTTTAAAACATTCGGAAATAATTTATTTTAAATCCTTAATAAATTATTGCGTTGAAATGGAATGGAAATACAAACCGAAACAAATTTCGTCGTCGAAGTTAATTTTATTTCTTAAAATTTTTTAAATCCTTAACTATACCACTTTCAATGTTATTTCTGGATATATAAATATCTACGATAATATAAATATCGTTAAGTGGCAGATGATTTTCTTCGAGTCTGGGGCCAGATTCTGGCAGTCGTGATCGAGTACTTTCTCGATTCGAAAGCAATTTAATATCTAATTATTTCAGTTAATACTGGACGAATCGGAATTATTTTTTCGTTATTGTAAAGCATTCATTTGAGTTTCACAATACTGAAAAATTAATTCGATTCGTTCAGTATCGACTGAAACAAAATTGCTTTCGAATCGAGAAAGTACACGATCACGAATGCCAGAATTGGGTCCTAATTGGGGCCGGATTTAAAATCAAGAAGGTGTCTTAATTCTTTTTATTAGGTTAATTTTTAATGCTGGATGTTTAGATTTGAAAATGGATACTAAGCGAAAATTAATTGGTGTTTTTTAACCCTGCACGGTCACTCTTCGTCGAATCGACGAAGCTCATTTACATTTTATCATATAACTTTTTTATGTGTATTCCAATTACGCTCTTTTTTCAACAACGTTAGCTGATGACGAAAGCTTTAAAAAAATAATTAATTTTAAACCACAAGAAAGTGCTAAAATTTGTATTAAATTTTGAGATTGATGAACAACTTTTATAAAAAGCTATTAAAAAGTTCGTCGATTCGACGAAGAGTTACCTTAATGCACCAAAATGAAGAGTAATCTGATGCGCTTGAAGAGTAAAAAGAACCAAATCATGATAAAAAAATTCCTGTTAATTTGTATTAAGGTATATTTAGACAAGGTAAACTTGTTGGCCCATATGTTTGTCAGCTGTTTACCCATAGTTGGAACCACAACGTCAAATTGCGTGTAAATGAGCCAAAATTTGTACATGTGTGCGTTAAATTGTTTTTGTTTTATATGAAGACAATTTACAACATGGTTCCTTTTATAGAGCAGCATGTCTACACTCCCAAATGAGTCTACCTTGTGTAAATATATTTTGATTTGTATTCTATTTCGATTTTGACAATTGAATTTAAATCAAAAAAAAAAGAAAGAATTGTAGAAGGGAAAAAATTTTCTCGAGCTTATTACCAAGGTACATTAACACAAGGTAGACTCATTTGGGAGTGTAGACATGCTGCTCTATAAAAAGAACCGAGTTGTCAAAATTTTCTTCTTATAAAACAAAAACAATTTAACGCACACATGTACAAATTTTGGCTCATATACACGAAATTTGACGTTTGGGTTCCAACTGGGGTAAACAGCTGACAAACATATGGGCCAACGAGTTTACCTTGTGTAAATATACCTTGCTTACAGTGCTGCCACAACGAATACAATTTTTACAACCAAAATTTTTGAAAAAGTTACCAAATGTAAAAAAATATAACCAAATTTAAAATGCTTTTTATTAATTGAGAAAATCATTAAAATCATTTTAATACATTGTAACACAAAGGTTATTTGCACTTTATAGTAAAACAATAATTATAAATCAAGAAAACAAAACAAGAAATGTAATTCTTTTACATATTAAAAAAATTACGTTAAACTCAATTAAAAGTTTTTATTTATTCGAGACTTTTTTCGTAAAAAAAATTTTTTTAGTTTTTGGCGCCCTACGCTCCAGGGGCAGTTAGAGGAATATATATAAAAAAATTTGAATAATATTTAATATGCCAGTTGTAAATAACAAAAATGGATAATAGTTTTCCGCTTTTTAGCTGCTATTGGCAGGACTGTCAAATGTGGCGATTTCTTAATCCTTTTGTCGATGGAAATTTACGTTTGGTGGTATGGCGATTTTTTGGCGAAATTAAAAACGATTGGCGAAATGCGAAATGCATTTTATGTAAATATTTTCTAATTTTAATATATCTATTAAAACTTTTTTCTCTTTTGTGTAAATTTTATTTCAAATTTTTAATTCTATATATCAAATATTTTGTAAATAAAATATTATTAAAACTTTTTTCTCTTTTGTGTAAATTTTATTTCAAATTTTTAATTCTATATATCAAATATTTTGTAAATCATTGTAAAATATTGCTGCCTTTCGTAACATACATTCAATGGGGAAAAAGTATATGACTGACAGGCAAATGTTTTTTTTTTTTTTGCAAATAATTATCTTAAAAAACATTAAATAAATATACATACCGACAAGTTATTAACAGTAAAATTTCAAATTTCTTTAAACTTACAGCCATTTCTTAAAGAAAATTCCATCAATTTTAAAATAATATTGATAAATTAATGTAATTTTAAAAAATCTTTAAAATTCCTACGTGTATTTTCAAATATGTATATAAATATACTTCTGGAAATAACCTAAATTAAAAACCTTAAACTTATTTTCAAGTTTTTAAAAACACTGAAACGACTTTTGTGTAATTTTTCAATAATTTTCTAAAATCGATTCCGGATGATTTCATGCACTTCCTACTTTAAGTACTTCTTATCTTTACTTCTCTTAAAATCAAGAAAAACTACGCTCATTTAAAAAAAAAAACAATTGAAAATCTCCATTGATTAAAACTTCATTTATTTACGATTTCAGATCATGGCGTTTTTAATATAATTATTATTTGGTTGCTGTTTTGAAAGGGATTATAAAAAACTTCCGTTTATTGGTAACAAATAATGAAAAAATCGTAGTAGGTACACAGTACAAATTATTCGAGCTCGTAAATAATTGTACCAAGAAAAACATATTCTCTCGTAATTATTATTGTTTTAGAAAAAAGTAACCAAAATGAAAAAAATATTCACATCTCCACATTGAAAAAAAATATGTATAACCAATTTTGGTTAGAAATAACCAAAAACGGCAGCTCTGCTTGCTAATTACTGTATTAACAAAAAACACAATAATACCATGTTCACACGGACAGCAATATTCGAGTTTCGCTCTCTTATTCCAGTTTCGCGCCCCAAACATGATTTAAACGACTTGTTTCCCCATCAGTGTTGCCAGTGAAATTTCGAGAAAGATACATTTTAGTTTCCAAAAAGATACACTTTCTCCCAAAAAGATACGTTTTGAAAAAAATTTGATAGTCCATTTTTATCGCTTAATATTTATTAACATAACATTTTTATTTCATATTTAAATTAATATTGTAAAGAAAATGATTTCGTATAAATTAATTTTTATATGTATTTATTTAAGTCATAAATATTACATATGTAATTTTTAAAAATACTGTAAGCAAGCTTTAATACTAATTATTAAAATTTAAACGAAACCTTGTTAATTAAATTTTTGAATCCCAAGAAAAACTTTGATAACTAATATGCATGTGGCAGTGTAAATAAAACTTAAATGGCAAAATAAAATAAAGTATGTAATTTGTTTTTATTTTTGTTTTTTCTTTTCCCACTTATAACTACATTTAGAGTTGACAAAAAATCACCCAATTGTAGCTGGGACTGTAAGAAAAGATAAACTCACTGCTTATTGTTGTGGTTTTTGTTCAAGCTTTGATATTGTTATAAGTAAAACTGTGGATTATAATTCTTATTCGCTTAACAGTATTATTTGTATAATATCTTTAGTTTTTCTAAAATCTTTGGATGAAGTTTCCTGACGATCTGGCCTAAGCAACCATTGAAATGCGCATAGGAATAGCGTATTCCATCAACCATAAATATCAGTTTATCAATAGTATGAAATGGGAATGTAGCACATTTAAACGAAACCTTGTTAATTAATTTTTTGAATTCCAAGAAAAACTTTGATATGTAATTATCTTTGAATCTTATCAAAACAAATTCATCCTTGTAAAAATGAATATACGAGTTAAGGCGTTTACAATAAGGTGATTATATCAACGTTCATATAAGTTTCCTGAAAATAAAAAAGATGTTCATATTTCTTTAGAACAACTTCGCAATACTAGTAATCATCGATTTAGGTGGATCGTATGTTGCAACCCCGTAATGTTTTCTTTCACCATTATTAAAGCTGCTATCAAGGCGAATTCACTAGAAGGTGGGTTCAAGTCAACATATGGTGTTTTTTTTTCGGTGGTCGACTTGTCAAAGTGTGTATGCAAACTAATTTTTTATGTTAACTAACCTTTTTTACTAGCAATATTTTTGACAATCCGAGCGCAGAAGCAGTGTTGTTGAAGAGTTGACCTCACCTTTTAGTCAATGCGCCTTGGCTGCTATTGTATTAGTATTGAGTCGGTTACGATGATCAGTCTTAATAAGTTTTAGTTGGCTAAAAATGTTCGAATGTTTTGTTTCTGTACATTTTGCGTACAGATTCAAAAGATACGAAAAATGTCAGGATTATACATGATACCTGTAGTAGTCAAAAGATACAAAAAATGTATCTTTCGTATCCTAACGGCAACACTGTTCCCCATACAAAATTTTGTGAGCGAAACGGGTCGTTTCATTTTGAAACAGGCTGCGAAACAGGAAAAATGTACTATCATCTCCAATTTTGATAACATTTATCGTTAGTTTATCTGAACTAGCTCTCAAAAAAAATCAAAACAAATGAAAAAACAAAGTAAAAATTGATGTTTAATAAAATAAAGTGATAATTATTATATAATAATATTAATAAAAGTATTAAATAATATATTTTTAAGTTTTATTTACTTTTTTATCAATTAAAAAAAAAATCACACTAACAACACAAAAAAAGTGTCAAAATGAAACAAGAATGAATCGTATGAACAGCATGTTTGGCAAACTAGTTTCAGAGAGCGAAACGAGTGGTTTATATCGTCGTATGAACATAGCATAAGAGAAACAAATTTCCATAACATGGAGACTTTTTATCGATTAAAGAGTTATCGATATGCATAATTTTTTCCTGTTTTTAGTAAATACACGAAGGGTTGAAAAATTCGCTAATTAATAACAAAACTTAGAGATGACATATAAGTAATTTCGATAAAATGAACTTAGTACAGACATCTACTAAAACGTAAGTATTTAAATTATCTTACCAGCAGATGGCGACACACTATTATTTGGATAACATTTGGATAAAAATTTATGAAATGAATTTTCTAAAATGCAATTTTTTCTTTTTGAAAGATATACGGAAATTTTGAAGCTAAATAAAGCACCCGGAGCTGTAAACTGCAAATCAAAACCGACGATCTTCTAAATTATTAAATATTTAACAAGTAGTTGAAAAAACAAAATTAGTGCATTTAAAAAAGGAAGTTATGAATTAACTTCAATCTGTTACTAGATTTAAAAATCGATTTTCGATTGCCTTTTTTTTTATTACGTTTTGTGAAATCGATTAAACGCACCTCAAAATCGATTTTTAAATCGTTTCAAAGGTATCTGATTTGAGAATTTTGTAAAAAAAAATGTCCTACCTGATAAAATTATCGCTAAGCCCGTTCCTTCGCTGAGTTACTATTTATTCAGCTTAAGAAACCAAATATTCCCCAGCAATTTTGTCTGTGTCTCGATAAATTGGTTTGTGTTTTTACGAATCTTCTAGTGGGTTCCAAATTCGACCACACATCGATCGGCCAGTTTAAATATTCCCATTATTTAACAGGAATGTATGTCATTGATCCAATTATAGCTTCATTTCATCTTTTGTGTTTCTGTAATATACGGGCATGCTCTAGAAATCGAAGTGAAGTGAAATTGAAATCGAACGATTCTTCTGGTTTTAAGAGTTGTTATTGTAAAAATAATTGGTACTCAAAGAATGAAGTAGATGAGGGTCTTTTTTAAAATATGCTCGATTAAAAATCCACTTCATTCCGATCTCTAGAAAATGCCCGATAATCATGAATAATTCAAAAGCCCATTTTTAATATTTGGTTTGGTACGAATACGTTTATGACTGATATCTTCACTGTATATGGACGGGCTTAATTTCTGAAGAACAAGCACACCTTTCATACAGTTGGAAAGTATTTAATAATTAATAATAATTGAAATTTAAAATTCCCTAAATTTGATGTTAAAAAGCAAAAACAACGAATTTAAAAGTCAAATAATCCATTGCAGTCTATATTCGATTTCGCCATAAATTCGATTTCGAATAATAATTTTTTTAACACAAAATCGGATTTCGATTAGAACCGAAATCGATTTAACATTCCCTACTTCAAGCCAATACTTTAGACCAGTAGCCCGTTTCTGTATATCTCACATCGTAAAACTCTTCGCATGAAACGTGTGAATTGCAACAAAAATAGTGTGAAATGAAACAAAAAATGGTTTTTCTCACACAAGTGTTTCTGTATCTTTTTTTTGCGAGAATTATCTGTCATTTCAATAATTTTCCAGCAATTATTGGAAGGATGCGAGAAAAAGTGTTTCTATAACAATATTTTGCGAAAAGTTTCTTTCAAGAACTGTCAAAATAAGTCACATTTGAAATTGGTGGCGAGAAAAACAAAATGTAGATATTTTGAATTTAAAATATGTTTATATACCATTTTTTTAAATAAATAAAAAAATAGAAGGAATATAAATGATAAATGCATAATTTATATGATGAAAATAAACAAAAAACCATTGTTAAATTTTGTTAGTTTAAATTTTTGTTAGCCTTTTCTTGTTTTGGTTTTAATCAGTGCTGCCAGATAAATTTGTGTCAAAATCGTCAATTTCCTGAGAAAAAAATAAAAAAGATCGTCTTTTTGGTTTTAAAAATTGTGCAATTTAAAATCAATTTTAAACAAATTTGTTTCGACTTTTATTAAAAAATAATCAAACAAAAACATAGTTAAAGTTCATGGGTATTTAATAATTATTATTTAATAATTGAGATATAAGTCTTTAATTTACCTATTCCTATAATCTTTTTCTTTTTTACCTGAAATAGACTTAGTAGAATACTTTGTAGTTAAAATTAAAAAAAATCGGTTCATAAATAAACGGGTTAAAGACCAAGTAAAATCTTCGCCTACAAAATAATATGTTAAGTAATCAGAAACACATAAAAGCACTACATACAATTCTACTGAAAAACTAATGAATTTTACAAGGGTTGTGCCAAAAAGAACAAATTCAAAAGTAAGTCATTTTTTTATCTTAATACATCCAGAAAAAAGTAGTTATGGAAGTTCTTATGGAAAAAAGCTACTTAATAACGAGTGAAAGAAGCTATCGATTTTGAAAAAGTTTTTACTGGGAGACAAACAAATTTCTTTCTTGCCGAAATAATGGTTTTGGCACAAAAGTGTACATATAAGATAAGAATATCAAATATCAATCATATTTTGTATATGTATATAAGAAGTATTAAATGTTCAAAATAAGCCAAGTCGGTCCATTACTTTCCCTCGAAATTTTGCATTTGCCGATACATTTTTTAGGGAAGAAACAAACAATTTCGAGGACAATTATCACAATAGGGATTAATATAAAAATTTAAGCAGCCTTGTTTCTAAAGATATCTTTTTTTCTAATAAACAAACATATAAAAATATTTACAATTATCTTATTTCGAAGACTAATGCCCGTAATTTTTACAAATAGATATCTAGTGGTGTTCATACCTAACAGTTATCTTTACCTATCCTACGTGAATTAACTACCGAAAATCGATGGGGTAAAATACATTACACTTTAACCCGTAGGTTAGAAATACGTTTTAAAATTATGAAAACCATAGATACCTATACACAGCTAGATACCTATTTGTAGAAATTACGGGCATAAGGGGCTTATAGTGTAAAACGCAACGCCAACAATTTCATTAAAAGCAAAAATAAAATCGAAAATATTTTTTAAATTTGTTGTTGCTTTCTACAGACATTCATTTTATTTTTTTTTTCAATTTTCAACGCCACAAAATAGAAGTGTTTGAAATTTAAAAATTCAAGATGAATTTCTATAGAAGAAAACAAACACAAAATAAAGCTCCTTAGTGTTTGGTTCGGTAAATTTGTTGAAAACACAAACGCTAATAGTGTTTGTGTAGAAAATCATTAAAAAAATAACGTTTCCCTGTTTGTCATCTTTCGAACACAAATATAATACTGTTGTTATCCAACTCAACAAAAAGATGAGAACAATTAATTCCGTTCGGTTTTTTTTTTAAATCGTTCGTTTCTGTTGTGCGTATCACTCTTTTCGAAGGTAAAAAACCAAACCTTTTTTACAAAAACTAAATACACATACGAAAAAAAAAACTAAAAGCCAGCAAAATAATTTTACACAAACAAAACATATACACAGTGCTGTTCTTGCTGCGGTCGTTGCTAAATTTTTTATTTGTTCATTTCTTTATCAATGTCAAAAAGAAACATTATAGAACATTAAAATATAATGTTTGTCTACAGTATCACTACAATTAATCTGGTTTTTAACGAAGAACAGAACACTATATAATGTTCGGCTCTTTCTTGAAAATAGTTACGAACGGTATTAAGGGTTGTGTTCGTCTACACAAACACTGTACAAAAATATGTATCGTTTCTGGGTGTGTGAGCCGGAGACTTAATAATGTTCTGTTTATTTTCGAACACTGCTTTAGACACTGTCACACAAACAAAAAAAAAAAAGAAAAATGTGTCGCTTAGAGTGGTTATAAAAAATCAGTTTTGGATTTTTCATCTCACCACCCTAAAATGTGCCAATTGTTTGGAAAATGCGAAAGTTTCATCTCAATTTGATGATACTTGCACGTGCCGCATTGGGGTTAAAATTACGAAAAAAGTGGGTTTTAAAAACAAATCCTAGTTTTTCGTCATTAAATCGAGACCATTTTTTTTAGGAATATAACTCGTTTCTTATTTGATATAAAATTTTATTCTTAGTAATTTGGTTCTGATAATTTTTGTGCTAAGACTGATAGATTTTGTGGAATTTAGCATTTACCAGTTCAAGTCGTAGGGAATATCCTCAAATATTAATTTAAATGCAAAGGTAAAAGAACATTGTAATAACACTGGTTTACAGCCAAAAAATACCAAGATGATACATGCCCAGATAAGTTAATTCGGACCCCCTGAACACGAAAAACGCTGTAATTTTTTTTTCTAAGTACCGTTTTTAATAAATAAATTATGACTGTTTCAAATATTTTTTATTAATTCTATTATCAAATAGTGTTCAAATAAATGTTATTAATTATCAAAATATTATAACATTATAGTTATAAAAATAACATTTTAAGGTGGTATTGGCTTACAAACGGTAGTTTTTGAAGAGTTCGGAAAAAGATGCCAACATTCAGATACAACTTGTTATAAAAACTTTGTTTGTTCTTCATCTTTTGTCGAGGATGAGTTGGGGTCTTGGATTAATTTTACTCCTCTGTCAGCTATGACATTTACTACTCTTAAACCATCCAATGTTAATTTTCACACCATCCATTAGGATCAGTATTTAAAAAATATGTATTGATTTTAAGTCTTTTAAAAAAATTAGAGAAGAAGAAACTAACTAATCTATTTCTTTGTCCAGCAAATGATTATTTTCTTGATAGTCTTTTATATATCGTCATCTAAAAAGCTAACGGCCCTAACTAACAAAAAATGTAAAATCGACTTCTCCATTAAATCTGATGTATTGCATCAACACAAATGTACACACGAAATAATTTTTGTGCTTAGTTTGAAAAAAAAAAAATTATTTTTAAAAATTCTTGTGATTTTTTACAAAATAACTTTGATAAAAGCTACCATTTTGAGTTGTTTCTTCGTCGGGGGCATTTTTAAAATGAAGTCGACTGCCAATGCAGCCATGGCTGTCAATTTAAACGAGTTTTGCCAAGCAGTTTGTGTGAACAACGTGAAAGTGAGTATTGAACGTGTGGCTGCAGGGTTAGAAAAATCTCAAATCTAAGAAATCAATTTCGATCGAAAGTGGAAGTGATTTCGTATCTTGCTTCACATAAAACGAAATCACTTTTGAACGGAAATGATTTCTATGGCAGGCCGGATAGTGAGATTGTAAATTTTCGTAACGTATTTTTTTTTGACAATTTGAATTTATTTTAGTTTTTGGCATGTCGTAATGCTCAGTATAATTGTGTAAAAAGTCCTTTAGTTCGATGATAAGTTTGAAACGATCATAATTTACCCATTACATATTTCTAATAATTTCTCTACAAACGATTTAAAGTTCATTTTAATTTTTTTTTTAAATATTTATTTGACTATTTGCTTAATGAACTTATAAATTAATTTAATACTTCCTATTGCAAAAAGGATTATCATGTACAAAGGATAATTTTTATAATTAATACACTAAACAAAAATCTAATGCTAAAATTAAAAATAAAGAAAGACAAAACGAAATGGGGAAAATAAAAAAAAATCACATGTACATAATCTTCAAAACAATTTTAAAAATACAACTTAATTTAAAATCTAATAAGGAAATTTAATATTTCTCTAACATCATTAGGAACACAATACACACATCCATATCTGCTACTGCAGTAAAGTAAGAAAAATCTTCATGTGTGTAACAAATTGATTATTCAGAATTTCTTTTTTACAAAATAATTTGGCAAATACTATTGCAAAATAATTAAAATTAATTGAACAAGGAGTTTAAAGGAAATAAGTTAATATTACGATTGTAATAAGAAAATTTATTTTTTCTTCTACACGGTTTCAAATTACTCGTTAGATTTTTTTTTACAAATTTGAATTCCTTTGCTTTTCTTGGGTGTAATGAATCAATGTAAACATTTTCAATAATTTTATATCCTTTTTATCCTCGACTGTGGTTAATTTGTAGGTTTCGAGATTGTGGCGGCTGCTGGTTTTGTTGTGAATGTTGTTGTTGAGTTTGTATAGATGACTCCTCGTAACTTCCGCTTGAATTACTGCCTTCATCTCTTCTTTCATTGCACGTGCTTGTTGTTGTTGTTGCTGATGATGATGTGGCTGTAAGGTTGAGGTGGTGTTGATGTTGTGACAGCTGCTGTACAGTTGAGATGATGATCCCGGGTTTTGGTGCTGCTGATGGTAGTCTTCCTGTAGCTGTTGCTGTGTAGATTCCCGTAATATGGTTGCCATGTGTATGCGCTGCTGTAAGGACTTCCGCATGGGGATGCTGTGGGGCTGGTGGTGGCTGCTGATGTCGGCTGACTGGTCGTGTCTTTAAAATACTTAAATCATTAACATTTTCTAAAAAACTTTTATGAGCTGACAATTGTTTCACACTTTCAACATCCTTTTTGAGTTCCTCCATGTCCCGCTTTAGTTTGGCACGTCTATTCTGGAACCATGTTATCACCTGGACAAATATTCAATTAATGTCATGTCATTTGGGCATAGAAAGATTAATGAAAAGAAATTAGTTTTTTTTTGGCGTTGGTGTTGAACCAACAGGAGTGGAGTAAAATTATATTTTTATTCTGGCCTTTACTTACCTGTGCATTGGAGAGACCCAAACCGGCGGCAATTTCGTCTCTATCGGCCGGCGATAAGTACTTTTGATAAAGAAACCGTTTTTCCAGCTCAAATATTTGATGGTTCGTAAAAGCCGTACGACTTTTGCGCTTCTTCTTAGGGTTTGGTCGTGTGGCAAAGATGTTTAAGGTGGCAGGATCTGGAAAAGTAGACAACAAAAAAAAAAAGGACTAAATTAAAATGCGGAAGGATGCATGTTTTATTTTTTGTGTAAAAAATTAACGATTATTAACTTTAACAAACGTTTATTATAGAAAATTTTTATCGAAAATTTGTTTTGTAAACCTTTATTTAATTTAAAATATTTTTATGATTGCAGGCATAACCTTTCATATTTTAGATGTACATAGATTGCAAAGCATAAAAGTTGTTTTCTTTAGCTTTTCAGGAAATAATCCTGCCAAATTCGATCTCTACAGTTAGTTCACAAGGATGAGAAAATTCTTTATCGGTTTAACGTTTGTGTGTGAATTAAGTAAAATCAATGACCTATTCGCAATGTCAAACAATGTTGTTTGGTAAAAATATATATTCCGTTACTTTTTCAAAAATATTACTTCGTTCTTTAACAAACTTATAAATGTTACATTGGTCCTTCAAAAGTTACGAAAAATGTAACAAACTTAACCAAACGGCATCACTGGTGTATAGGTACATATTTTTTTTATTTGCCCAATTCTCCTCAATAAATTGCGGTGTATTTATTTTATACAAATCTTTGTGTATGTTTGTTTGTTGATGGGTTTGCTCTCGTATGTAAACAATGAAGTCGTTTTTCATGTTTTCGGGTGTTCCTTTTTATGTTTACATTTGTTGTTGGTTTAATACCAATCGATGTAGGTACTACATAATTACACAAACTTATGTATTTAGTACGTACCTACATATATATTTTATTGATAACATTACTTGCTTTGGACAATAATGGCGTGCGTTTTTTTGTTTGTTTTCATTTTTCGTTTTTTTTCCTTTTTGCTGTTAAAAGAGTGAGTACGTGTTTGTGTAAATGTTTTGTTTGTTTTTTTTTTTTATTTACACAAACAGCTGCGTGTTTATCTTTTTTTGTATGACTATTTGTTGAATTTATTGTACGCAACCATGGTCCTAAATGTCCTCTTTCCTAAATATTTATGTTTGTATTACAAAAATTTGCTGCCTTTTGGCTTTTCGTAAAATTTATTTTAACGCGCTTTTTGTGGTTTGTTGTTAATTTTGATCATTTTGTTTGCTGGTTTTGTTTGTTGTTGTTTTGTTTCATTAATGATGACACCAGGGCAAAATGACTGATTATAAAATTTTTTGTTGTTTTTTTTTAGTGTTTATTTTAAACAACCTTTGTTTAGCTGCATATAGGGGTTTTAATTTACATAATAAAGGTTGTAGTCTGAAACAAAATCATGTTAGAGGTATTTTATAATGTATCTTTTGTAGTTTTTGGTACCTACTTAAAATTTGGGTAGAATTAATTTTAGGAAATTAAAGAGAAGCCATTTTTAAAAATCAGCAAGGAAATAAGTAAAATTTTGTAAAAGAAGCTAAACAAATTTCGAGAAGTCTGTGTTTACACTATGAAAGTTTTCTTTCAGAAAGTCTAAGTTTATGGATGAGAGGGGATAGAATAATAGCATTTATTTCTTCCCCTCTTGCCAATAAATTCAGACTTTCTAGTGTGAACCTAGACTAAGTTCAAAAAAGCTAAAAATAACAAACTAATTTATTTAACCCTTTTATGGAAGTCGATTTCAACGGAACAATAATTGTATTTTCTTAGTCAGTATTGACAACAATCGAATAGTATTGACAGTCACTTGGTATTTTCAGAGGCGCTATTAAGTCGACGTCTATTAGAAGAAGATAAAGGAAATTCTATGATATTTTTTTTGTCCAATGAATGACCAAATATAATGTAACTTAAGGAATTCTTTGATTCTGCATTAAAACATTTTAAAAATCTCACCACAGACTCGAGTAGCGAGATGTTTATGTCAGTTTTTTGATGCTTTTTAATTGGATTAAAATAAAAATTTAAATAACTTAATGATTTTTTGTCCGGTTTTCATTTCCAATATGTACGTCGTTAGCAAGGTTTGGGCTTGGGATTTCAGCCAAAAATTAACCCTTAACTGCACTGTCTTACTTTATATAACATTCATTTAGACATCACTAAAAATCCATTTTATAACCACAAAAAGCGTATATTTGTGCAGGAAACACAAAATCTAACACTGAACGCCCGAAGAATAATACATTTAAAAACATAGAAGAACATGTAAAATAGATAATTACTCAAAGCAAATTTCGCTCTACCAAAAGATAAATACAAATTGGTTTAAAGATTGATATTTGGCTTTGCAATTGAAACATGTAAGGGTAACCTGTCCGTGAAAGCCTGGGTTCGAGCCCCGCGGCAGTCAAGAATGAAAAATTATCAATAAATTTTAATTAATTTCATGTTGTAACATTCCTTTCTTCATAAAAAATAATTTAATGAACATTAAATTTGATGAACTTTGGCCTAATAAAAATATCAAAATTTGCATTAAAAACCATAAACAGTTCAACAAAATAACCTCAATACTAATTATAATTAAAAACATCGACAAAACATTTTCAGAAAGTCATTTCTTATTTTCGTTATTTTTTAATAAATGACTTTATTGGCAACACTTGCATTATTTCCTAAAATATCATGGTCACATTAGGTACCGTTTCGATATTATAGCAAAAACAATTTTATCTTACACACCCCTTAAAGGGGTCTTGTACACGGTCAAAATGCTTGACGTCGCAGCGAATTCACTCGTGTACGTGTGCTGGACGTAATATTCGCCGTCATGCTGGATGGAAAATCAAAAAATTTAGATGTAGGTATACGGCGAATATTACGTCCAGCACACGTACACGAATGAATTCGCCCTCGCTGGCAAGCATGCTTGACGTGTATAGACCCCTTTAAGCGTCAACCTTTATACAAAATTTTTATAAACTAAAATAAAAAAACCTTCTCATGTAAAATTTTGTTTTTGTCGCTTAAGATTTTTTTGCGTTAATGACTCTGTATAACGGTGAAATTAAGCAGATTTATTAACCATTTGTGGTAAGCAAAACATGTTTAGAACACTTTAAATGTGTACCTAACTCTAGATCTAAAAACTTTCATCTACAGCTAAATAAGGCTACATATAACAAACTAAAACTTATCGTTAATTTATTTAAAAATTAAAAAAAAACTTCCAGAACCTTAGAAAAGTGTTTGTTTTCGTTATTCTTGCTATATGCTACAATCCTTTTCTCCTAACTTCAACCCTTTTTTCTCTATATAATTTTTTTTTTATTTTTAGTACTCGTATGTTAATTTAATTCCCTAAGCAGAATTAAAGAAACATGAACAAACTTTATGTTAATTTAAACTCAACTCAAAACTATTCAATTAATTAAAATTAATTTAGCTCCAACACGCACATTGAAATCATATAAATTCACTCTAGAAGTACTCAGTTAGTAGTTTTACATGATTTTATAACCAAACGGGGGAAACTTAATTAACGAGGGCGGACCAATCAGTTGCTAAACAAAATTTTATAAATTATTTAAAATTTTTTCTATTTTGTATATCTAATTTGATAATTAAAATCATTGTTTTTTTTTTATTTCAAGCAGCCCAAAAAACTATATAAGAACCAACTCCTTAAAACTTTTTGGTTTTATTGTTTGTTGTTCTGGAAATCGAAAACCCAAAACGCAAGAATTTTAAACATCGTTTTATAATAAGATTCTCTGTAATAAAGTATTTTATGACAAATATTACACAAATATTTTTCTATTAAACAGAATTTTTTAATAAAAATTTGATTTCCAGTGTATTAAAATCAACTTTCAAATTATAATTGTAATTATTTACATTCTTTTATTTTGGACCAAAGTAACAAAAATTTGTGGTAATGGTTATAAATATGTTTGCAGTTTGTAAACAACACGTTTAATTTGAATACAATTGAAAATTTCTGTAGCAGATGTGAATTCGAGTTTATGGTGTTTAGTTTCGAATATTTATGCTTATGGCGGGGTGTGTGTGAAGTTTAATTTCGGAAATTATTCCAATAACAGAGTTCTGCTAAAAAGCTCTGTTAATCATAAGAAATTATGTAAATAAGAATTTTAACTACATTTTAAATCAATGGATCATAAAAAAAGCCCAACAAACCAAAAGGTTTGATTTTAAATTGAAAATGATTTGAAATATAACCTTTTCTCAAACGACAAACGTTTGAAAATAACTTTCAGATAATACTTTGAAACACATTACATTCTCAACAAAATAGAGAAATTATTTTCAACTTGAAAATTTTTTTTTTATTTTTAACTTGCTTTCAAAGGTTTTTCTCAAATGTGGATTGCAATTTGCAATACAATGTATAAAATATGTGAAAAACAATTTTTGTTGCGTAAATTCATATTTCTCTTAATTATTTTCTTTAATTCATTATTTACTTAAATAAACTGTAAGTTTAACATTCGGCACCATCGCTGTTGTTGCAAGATGAAAAATTGTTCTATCCGTCCTTGAATTCTTAAGAGACAAAATTATCTTCTTTATGTCCAGAATTTTCTTGGTCCTGCGTGGCAACTCGACTATACCAAGATGAAATAAATAGGTGGCCAGTTTTTTGTTTATGTTTATAACAAGTCCACGTTTTTTGTTGTGATTAGTGTATTTTATTAAAGTTTTTGAATGTAAGAAGAGATAAACTCACTGTTTATTGTTGATGTTTTTTTTTAAACTTTGATATTGTTACAAGTAGAGCTATTGCTTATAATTCTTATACGCTTAACAGTTTTATTTGGTTTAATATCTTATTGGACAAAGTTTCCTGATGCCTAAGCAACCAGTGAAATTCGCATAGGAACAGCTTATCCCATCAACAATAAATTTCAGTCTTTTTATCAAGAATAAAAAAAAAAATCGAGGTAACAGCCGATTGGCTGAAAGTACAAAAATTGTGTGAATGCTAGTGAAAAAGTGTGAATGTATTGAGATTTTCGAACTTTCACTTGCATGTTGGAACGGGGGGTAAGCAGGGAATAACTTCTATCTTTGTTGCAATATTGTATTTGCTGCCGTTGCGATGCCACCTGCATTATTTTTAGGTGGATTATACAACAAACTTATAATATCTTCACTTTCGCGGTTTTATATTTTTTCTTATTCGCATTTTCACTCAGTCAGTGTTGCCACATACTAAAAAAAAATCCGAATTTTCCCTACACGTCGAAAAAATTTCCCCTACAAAAACTCCTACGCATTATTGTCAATAAAATAGAAGAAAAAACATCAGTTATAAAAAATAAATTTTATTCGAATATGTATATTAAAGCTTTGACAAAAAATAAGAACAAAACTTACACAAAAAAATAATAAATATATGGGGAATTTTATGTCAAGTGACCCAACTTTTGAAATCGATGTCTTCCGATTTGGATAAAGTTTGCACCAAGGTAAGTCCTATTGGATAGTAGTTTAACACAAATTTTCAACAAGATGGGTCAAAAAGTTTCTGAGGTAGAGGGAGTAAAAATTTGACATTTTGGCGAAACAGGTGTTCTTTCTCATCCATGTAACTTATTACCTATTGAGGTTAGCAAAATTTGTTCCCAACAAATTAGAAAGCTTTTTCTTCAATCTTTCGAAAATGTAATTTTTGTGTTTTTTTAATCTTTTTTTAAATTTAAAACATTTTTTTTATTTTTTTTTAAATTGTATTTTTTTTTTTGATCCAAAGAATGCTTATGTCTATTCCTTAAAGGTAGTTTTGGTCGCTTTTTGGCCCTCGAGTGGCTTATGTAAAAAAAAAAAAAAATATTTTCTAACTCAAGACGAGGGTTTTTCAATTTTTAGCATATGCACTACTTTGAATTTTTCATATTTGTGCGTAAGTGTTTCTAAAACCTTAACAATTAAACTAATGCAGAGAAACTAGACAAATTAACCTTTCCGACGGTATGTAATATACCTAACTAGCATTTTATCCTATAAGTAGTTTGAGCGCACATCTAACTCAGAAACTACTTGACCGATCTTATTGAAAATATGTTTCTAAACTGCCCTTGGTGCCTAATCCTTATCGGAAGACATCGATTTCAGAAGTTGGGTCACTTGACATGAAAGCCCCCATATGTATGTACTTTTAATTAAATTCAATTAAATCTTTCAGCATTGAATGATAGCTTAGAAAAAACATATACAAACCACAAACAACTCTGGAAATATATTTTTAAGCGATTTTAGTAAGTTTTTTTTTGACAAGAAATTATTAGTAAAAAAACGTTTCTTTCTGCATTTATTTCATAAATAATGCGATATGACGAAAAATCCCTACATTTTGGAGATTATAAAAAATCTGTCCGATTTTCCCTACGCTTCTATTTTAGTATCAAAAATAACTACATGTAGGGACTTTCCCCTACTTCTGGCAACACTGCTCACAGTACATAATTCTTTTTTTACTCACAAATTATTTTATAATTTTTCTTTAATTGTAAAAGGTATTTGGCTTTAATCGCCATATTGAAACGTTTATATTTATTTTTCGCAATAGTTTTGCTAAGTTTATTTTAAATTTGAGAAAAACACTTGATAACAAATAAATATCAAGTGGATAAAATATTGCTTGTCAATCGTTTATATTTTTAAATCATTATCAATTTAAATTCAAATGTTAAAATCAAACCATTGAAAAAGGTTTGAAAATTGTATTTGATGTCAAATGAAAAGACATTTTATATCAAAAGTTTGAGTTCATGATTGTTGGAATGGAACAGTTAACAAACACATTAAACGTTTTGTTAAAAAAACATTTGTCCAATTCACAAGCTCGCATTTTCGCCGTAGGCGTTGTATAATCGTTTAATTATACAATGTTGTATTTTTATACCCTTCACCACAGGTGGAAAAGGGTATATATAAGTTTGTCATTCCGTTTGTAATTTCTACAAAATTGATCTTAGACCCTCTAAAGTATTTATATTCTGGGTCCCTATGAGGAGAGAAGTTGATTTAACGATGTCCGTCTGTCCGTTTGACTGTCTGTCCGTCTTACGTTTGATATGTGTTTTCCGGAGACTTCAGATATGATAGCGGCTAGGTTGTTTTAAATACATTTATGTCACATATAGTCCACCATTTGTTTGCCTAGTTGCTCTGTTATCTGCTCGCAAAATGGTAAAGGGTATATAAGATTTGGCACAGCCGAAAATAGCACTCTTACATGTTAACTTTAAAAATTCAGAACTTCTCTGTGAGATGGATTCCAGGAAAACGATGAAAGATTGGGCGGATAAAATGTGTTGCAGCTTATGTAAAAAATAGTTATTTTTAAACTTAATTGCTAATAGTAATAAACAGTTATGGGAGGCTGTTCGTACCGCAAGGTACTAAAACTATGAAATAACACACAAACAATTTAAATTCACTTATATTTCGAAATCATCGCTCTATTGTTCTGTACACTGTGGCCTAATTTTAAACAAATAAAAAAAATCTACCCAACATTTTTCAACACTTTTACCAATAAATTTTTATTACAAAAATCTTAAAAAGGCAGTAAACTATTTCCGTTTTTAATAATTTTTTTTAATATTTTGTTATTTTAATTCAATTATTAAATTTAAGAAACAAACAAAAAAATCACCTTCAAACATGCTAAAAACAAATACATTTTTAATTCAAAAGAAAAAAAAAAGAAATAAAAAAAAACAAATTATTTAAGCAGAAAAATTCATTATTACCGGCAAACTTCAACGGATTCGTTTTTAATTTTGGATCGTTTTACAATGAAAAACTCATAAAAATCACGGCTGTTGTTGGTTTTTATTTCTATTTTAGTTTTTTCTTTCTTTTTTTTTATAGTTAAATGCCCATTTAATGCCAAAAATGTTCAAAAATAGTGTAAAAAACTCATCAACAAAAATCATCTATAAAGAAAAAAAAAACTAACACAAATCTTTTTAAATTATTTTCGTTTTGCGGCATTTAAATGAATTTTGTTTCTTGTGGGTTGTGTGTGAATTTGATTCTTTGGAAATTTTTCTTTTTTTTATAGGAAATTCTCAACTTGAATAAATAATAATGCTGCAATATATCTTCTAAATGGATCTGATTAAATGTTCGAAATTGAATGTTGTACAAGTGTAACATGTGCGTGTAAGTGTTTTATTTCTGGTTATTTTTGAACATTGTTTCAATTTAAATTCAATTCAATTTAGTTAAAATTATTATGAACATGAGTGTTGTAATGATGGCATGCAATTCTATAATAAACATAAATATGTTAAAGTTGCTTTCTTATAGGAATTGGTTACAGTTTGATTAAAACATATAACTAAAGATTAAAAACAGAAGTTTTTGTGTATCCCTAGGGGAAAGGGAACTACCACCAAACTTGACTTCTCAAGTGGTAGGGACCGGTTCTGTATATGAAGGGCACTTGTTACTTTAACATGGAGATGTCCTAGGATGGTGTTAATAATCGAGTTAGTTATGGGGTATATATATTTTGAATACCCTCTTTCTGAATCCAAAACCTGTTTTACGAAATTTGTTATGCTTTCTGAGACATTAAGCATTCATTCTGCTCCATTTTAAACTAAACTATTTTAAATTCTTTGAAGTATTGTTTTGCTCTACACACCACTGTTTGGCGACTGCAGTAAATTTCTAACACAAAAAAATACAAAATAAATTTCACCCTGGCTTTGCTTCATTGCCGTAAAAAAAGCAAGAGGTTAAAGCGGAAGCAAAATAAAATGACACTAAGAAAATTAATTTTACATAGTTCGCTTCATTGCCGAGTAATAATAAAAATAAGAATAAAAAGTAGTAAAAGCAAAATTAAATGTTAACAACTCAATACACAAAAGTAAGTATACGTATGCAGCACAAGGAGCTAGAAATAAATTTAGAAAAGTGGCGTATGCGCCACAAAACAATAAATTTTACTTTGAATAAAAAACTATTTACTTCTTAATCTTCTTAAAATTTTCATTTCTCAATAATTAGTATTGTGGCTATTTTGTTAAACTATTTATGGTTTTTAATATTTTTAATTAGGCTTAAGTTCATCAAGTTTAATTTTCATTAAATTATTTAATTTTAATTAAAATTCCTTTCTTCATAAAAAATAATTTAATGAAAATTAAATTTGATAAACTTAAGCCTAATTAAAAATATTAAAAATTTACATTTCTCTATTAAAAAATCTGTCGAGCATATTTTTAGAAAACTTCATGTAATGCCATGTTCGCACGGTGCTTTGGATTACTTCGCTCTCTGTTTTTATTACTTATTTGAATTACCATGTTCGCACAGCATTTTCCTAATCGGTTTTGACAGTTCTTCTTCTTTTTATTAATTTTGTTTATTGCTAAATTTAATTGTTTGTTTGCGGTTACTTGTATTAAGAATGAAAAGAAAAAGTAAGTAAAAAATATTATTTCAAAGAAATACATAGTTCATATAAATATTTATTTTCCCAGTAAATAGAAAAGCTGTTAGCAAATGGATTTAATGTATTTTTATAACATAAAATTACTTCCTTTACTTTTGCTTACTTTTCTTCAGGGCTACAAGATAAATTTGTGAGGAAATCGTCAGTTTCCTAGAATCGTAGAAGATTCCTCACACGGGAAAAACTGTAACACAAGTGAGATACTTCCATAGCACAGCGAAAGACGCTTCTTCAATCTTTTTGGGAATCGTTTAAGACGTGGGTAAAGATAATCTAACAAGACTTTCATGTCAAGAATCGTATGAGACTTATGTAAATATTCTCTTACAACTCGTGAAATGTACTCTGAAAATAATCCAAGATTTTCTTAAGAATTGCATATTACAGCCGTACCTAAAAAAAGCGGCACGCGTTTCCTAGTTTTTGAATAGAGTGGCCTGATCGCTTTGGAATTGGAAAACCCGATTTTGACAGCTCGTTTAAAAGTGAATTTTGCCACTATTGTTAATTAATAATGGCAATTTAGCTATTTTTTGGTCAATCTTGCGTTTTTATCTCTATTTTTATTTAGATTTAAGCTATATTTAGCTATTAGCTATCACTACGGTTCGTGACACAACGTTGACGCTCTTTCCTGGTATGGCATATCAGCGTAAAAGCCAAGCGAAAGAAAACGTTCCGCCTCCCGCTCTTGTTAAGGTAGGGCTGTTAACCATTCCAATATTAAAAAACGAAATTGTCAGAAAATGTAATATTTCTTCAGACTTTGGAGACGGAAAAAAATCGTCACTTTTTTTTTAAAAATCAGCAAATCGGCACTTTGCTTATTTCGGAACAAAAAATCGTCAAATCTGGCAGCCCTGCTTTTCTTTGTTTATGTTATATTTTTTTTTGTTTTTTTGGTGCTTTGACAGCTGGTGATGGAAGAAACCGATAAAAATTAGAGATCACATTGATTTTAAAGTAATCCACAGGGTAATAAAAATTGAATTACGTACAAATGAGATAATCCGCTCTCAAAATTTTGTATGACGAATTATGTAATTTGGATACTAATTAGGCTGTGGATTACGAATGAGAGACTGAATTACGAAAAAAAGCTGTCGTGCGAACATGGTATAAGCATTCATTGTCGTTTTTCTCCACTACGACTTTTTTGCATATGCGCCGCACCAATAAGGAGCTAACAAACTGTAATTTAGAGTCCCCCGGGAGTTTGTAGGTATTGTCTTATGGATAATTCCCCTTTTGGTGCTAAATAAATCCTTTGGAGAAATCAGGGGCAGTCAATACCTGGGATTCGGCAAAAATAAAAAAATGTCAGATCCCAAGAGATCTTCACGTTGAATATATACTTTTGAGGATCACGTGGTGGTTGTGGTTTACTCCTCAAAGTTGTTGGGAAGGGAATTGCTGAAAATTCCACCGATTTTTCAAGACTTCTTGGATTGTTCGGCATGAGGAAGGATTAGCCCTAGGTGCTGTTGCTACTCAACATATGTTGCTAGCAATTTTTTAAAAGCAGCGAAGGTAAGATAGCTCCAGCTGATTAATGCATTGTTGGTCTTCCAGTGGTTAACATCATCCATAAAGGAGGCACTAGGGTATCCATGAAAATATTTTCCACAGCTGTATTATAGAGCCTGCTGGTGTTGGTATGTAATGATATTTCATCTTTTGGCAATGCATCCTAATGGGGCATCAGGTGCAGTCATTACCTGGAATTCGGCAGATTTCGATTGCAGCCTGAAGTTGTTGCTTAAAGCTAAAATCGCGGTAAGGGAGATCTTAAAAAGTAATTTTTGAAGGCTGTTTTTTACTTTGGAGGGGAGTTTGGCTGTTGGTGGATCTCCTTAGGTGCTGTTGCTATCTTAAGCATACTATGACTTCACGAATAGAAAGTTATCATGTCATGGCTATTAAATATCATGAACCGGTTGTGAGTAATTTAATATGTTTTCAAAGTTATCATTATTTAGTTGTTAGAAAAATTATTATTTTTCAGTCAACAATACTCAAATTTATAATTGCGATAAACATTGAAATGCTTACAGTAACTATAATATTGCTTATATTAAATAAAAAGAACAATGTTTTGTGTACGACAACCATATATTGTTGCAATAAACATAGTGTACTTGGCATAGACGAATGGTCTGTTAGACTTTGGTCATGCTGGCAGACAAGTGGTGGTTAATCAAGTGATATAAACGTTTACTTATATCAACAACATTACTGCAGAAAATTTTGTTTACATCAAAAAATATTTAATTGATACTATTAATTTGTTTACTTGTGCAAACTTAATTAATTTTTTAATTAATATCACAAAAATTTTAATTGAAAAAATCAATTTTGTATTTTTTCTGTGTACAACTAGTTGGTATAAAAAAAAACTTTTTATAAAAATTTTATCGCATAAAAACCGTGTACCGGAACTTATGAAAGCACTTGGTAAAATTTAGAGTAGTCTCTAGAAATATAGAATGCTATAATTTATTATTTCTGTGGTCATATGGAAGAGTAAGTTTAGTCGATATAATAGAATTTTTTTTCAACATTTACTTTTAGCTTCTATTGCAATTGTTATTAATACGATAATATACAGACTTTAAAAAATCTAACTTTCTTTGTTTTAACTTTTTTTGTTAAAGAAACTTCATAATATTATAAAACAATAACAATTTTAAATGTTTTCAAAAACAGCTTAAAATAATAAAAAACGAATTCAAGTTTTAAATTTTCTACAAAAGAAAAAAAAAAAACTCTTTTAAATTGGTACAATAATCATAAAACTTAAATAAATTTTTAAAAAAGTACGAGCCTAAAAATCATAAAATGTTTTAATTTTAAGTCTTTACAAATTCCTAAAATATTTAAGAAGAAATTTATGATGTGACTTTTAAAAACTATAAAAAATTTTAATAAAAACAAAACAATAACCAAACTGTTTTGAAAACAAAAAATTAATTTTTAAGTTCGTTCACAATCAAAAAATCATTTTCACTTGGTGTTCATAATAGAGCAACAATTTCTTTTGCAACCACACACATATTGCGTTAAGAACCCGATTTAAGACACAACAATATTATGCATTTATTATTATTTTTTACAACATTTTGTTGAAATTTTCATTCAAAACTTAATAAAATTATTTTAAACGTCAGAAACAATTTCATACAAATCAAGGCGAATTCATCCCAGGTAATCTCGGTACTACAACAAGTACAACTCGTACAAAAACCACAAGCAATTTGTTTTTGTAAAATCATTGTACAATGTCAAAAACATAAATAAAACAAAACAGAAACAAAGATAATAAAAGGGAATAAACAAAATTTTGACATCTAACAGTGATTTTAGCTAATATCAGCAGGGCTTTTAAGACCACCTGTAATAAATTCGCCTTGATACAAATTGTTGCTGAAGTTCCAGTTGACTCAACTTAAGTTACATTTTTAAAAAAATTTTAGTTACATTTTTGTTTTAAAAATGAAAGGAAAATATATGAAATATTTTAGGAAGAAAAAAAGATAGAAGAAAAAACAAAATTGTTTCTCCGATTGTGAACAAGGCTTTAGTCAATAAATTTATTTCAATCAATTTAATTTGAATAATGTGTGTGGGTTATTCGAAATTTAGCAATTTTGATTCAAATTTTTAAAACCGACAAAAATCACACCTTTTTGATGAAATTGATTACAACATCTTAATAGGCCAGTTAGACTACTATTTTCCAAGTAATTTGTTAATAAATAAAATAAAAAGATATGGGGTTTTTTGTGATTTTTTAAAATTTATTTTTAGCAATAAAATCTTAAATCGTTAGTTGTATTTAAACAAAAGATAACTTTTGCTTTGTTTTGTAATATTTACTCACGCGTCATTTTTTATGAAGTTGTTTTTTCTGATTTAGAAATTTTTTGGGAATTATAAATTGAATACCTTATTGTGGTATTTTATATGAAATATATTTCATTTATATTGATAGTTTATTTTAAAACTGAATACAATTATGTGATACCGTGTCAGATAAATATAAAAGACGGCTTTTTTTATTACCCTCCGTCATACATTTGACTTTGATGTTCTATTCAAAATTAATTGAAAAAGGTCTTTCCAGACTTTTTAATCAATTTTACTAAAATTTCATTAAATTAGCATCTTTTTATACAGAAAAAATAAAAATGGATTTCAATTAAAAAATTTGTGATATTAATTAAGAAATTATTTAAATTTGCACCAGTAAACAAATTAATAGTATTAATAATCGTTTAATTTATTTGACTAAACGTTTATTTCTATTGATTAAATTTTTGATTAAAACTGATTTTATTTTTGATTAATGCTTTAATTGGTGAAAAATTTTGTAAATTTTTTTCTGTGTAAATACCAGAACATCATAATCAATTTGAAGAAATTTTTTAAAATATGAATTTTTAACTAAAAAATGATTCGATTCACAAAATTTTTAAGTAAATAACTCCATAAAATATTTGAAATTTCTGTAGAAGAAAAAAATAAGTTCAAGCAAAAATTTCTTTACACCCGAATAAAACCATAAAACTTCGAATTAGTATTGAAATAAATTCCCCAAATTCTAAAAAAAACACTTTCTATAAATCAACGGCTTTTTAACGATTATCTTATTTTAAAAAAACCGACATCAAAGATTTTTATCACCAAAAACCCATCTCTCTCACACTGTAGAATTTCTCAAACAAAAAGATTAAAATTGAAAAAGTATTGATTGCAAACAAATTTGATTTTAATACTCTTTTTTTGTTGTTATCAAAACAAAAACAGCAGCAGCGACAAAAAGATTTAGATTTCAATATTCGTTTTTGCTTTTGTTTTAAATACAAAAAAAAAAAAAAAAAAAAATATTTAATAGATTTTTCTTTTCTTTTTTGCTCTAAACAATGATGACGATCTTGTTTCTTGGTGATTTGTGTTTTGACGCTTCCTTCTTAATCAAGAATCGAAATGAAATGAAGCAGAATCTTTTTTTTATTTCTTATTGTTACTGTTGTTCGATTAAAGATTGCTGTTCGTTTTTGTTGTTGCTGTTGTTATAAAAAAGTAACAGCCATTATATTTTATTATTAAGTGTTTGTTTGTTTGTTTGTCTGGTTGGTCGATCTTTAATTGAATCGTTTTTTAAATGGCCCCATCAAACTCATTGTCTTCCATAATAAATTCTGATCTACTCAACCGTTCATTAATTCATTGAGATTTTTAAGTGATCAGTGATCGCTCATCTTAATTATTCATAATTGACTTCTGCTTATTGTTACCAGTTTCGTTTGCGAGTAAAATGCTTTGTTCGTGTCAGGCAAGTTGTTTTTCTTGTGAGAAGATTGAAATCATTATGAAACTGTTTTCTTATTGTACAGGGAACATGACTCTCGTTTAAATTGAAACTTCCTTGAAATGAATGTTCATTTTGTGATCATTTAAAGATGTTAAATTAATGGTTCTTGATTGTCTCCTCTGTTACATTAATAATTGGGCTTAATTGAAAAGTGATCACACAAGATTTGCAATTATTGTCTAATTTTTCAGGGAAACAAAAGTTTATAGTTAAATAGAATTTGATTACAGATATTTCACTTAAAATTTAAGAAGACAATTTATGTTTAATAATTTAATCACAAGGCGAATTCATTTAACACAAACAAAGATAAAACAAAATGTTGTTTGAAAACTATTATAAATGTGCCTTTTTTCACATTTCGTAATTTACACAAGCGATTTCTTAGTAAAAAATATTGCTTTATACCTTTTACGAAAAGGTTGCGGTTTTGTAGAAAATCTAAATATGACTGCAAAAGTTTGATCCAATTAAAACATTGAAAATTTCAGTATATTCTGTTTAAGGCGAACTCATTACAGGTAATCTCGGTACTACAATAAGTACAACTCGTACTAAAACCAAAAGCAATTTTTTCTGTAAAATCATTGTGCAATGTCAAAAAAGAAACAAAGATACATAATAAACCAAATTTTGACATCCAACAATTAGAAAAAGCTAACAAAAGATCACCTGTAATGAATTCGCCTTGATTCTATTGATTTGGGCGATAAATACGGAATTTTAGACAGTTATAAATTTTTCAAAATATAAGGCATCGTCAGAAATTATATTTTTTAATTTTTCTGGCAACGTATGGATTCTGCACCAGAAGATTTTTTGCGGCTGGAATGAAACGTATTCAAGTGAGAGAGTTCTGCATCGATCAACACAAATGGTTGTCGAACTAAAGCTCAAATTAGACGTGACATAACCATAATGCCACAGCCGTAACGGCGAATTTAGAAACCAAAATTGAATTGGTTTGTATGGTATGTTTATTTCGTTTTGGTAATACAGTGGCGATGGTAATACAGTTTTGCTATGGTTATGTCACGTCTAATTTGAGCTTAAACAAGGTCTAGAGTCTAGACAATAAGGCTGATAAGGCAGTACTTCTTAACCAGTATTTTCTAAATAGCTTTTCAACTGATCCTGCAACATTTGGCTGAGCGTTTTTATAATGGAATATTATGGTTTCATTTCTGGGTGTTTTTTGGCCAATGCTTGTTTGAAACGAATTATTTGTGTTTGGTACATATTCTTGGCCCGATTACAGCTGCTCAGGGATGCAACCCTTCTGGCCCCATTTTCTTGCTGCAGTGAACATTCTGCATTCAGGTTAATTCGTCTACGATTTTGTAATAGATTAAATTTTGTATCGCCAGTAATGATGTGCTGCAAAAATTACTTCTTATTATGGCGTTCAAACAGCATTTCCAACATTTACAATCGTCATTCAACATCTCTCGTGTGTACTTTATTCCCATTGAACATTATGGGAAGAGTGTGGCTGCTAGGAACTTATTTAGACTTTATGAGTCTTTTTTGTTTAGACCTAGGCAGGATGATCACACGAGGATCTTTTACGAAGTGGGTCTGTTTGATAGGAGTAGCATTCTTGAGGGAATTTCGGACCATAGTACTATGACCTTGGATTTCCTTGACACCACCAGGGGAGTTCCCCAATAGGGAAGATTGGCGTAGATCCAATGTGCTGTTTGAGGTGTGGACAGTATTTACGGACGCGTCCAAGATGGACACTGGCACTGGTGCCGCTGTTTATATTGCCGACACTGACGTGAAAAGGTCATTCAGACTTCCGGACGAGTGCATTGTGTTCTAGGCTAAGATCCTAGTGATCTGGAGGGCTACGGACGTCATGCTGGGTTACATCGACGGGGGATCTGTGGTGACGATTAACGTCGATAGTCAGGCTGTGCTCAGAGCATTGACAGGTAATACGGTGCGATCTTGCCTGATTTAGCAACCACCGCAGCACGAACAGCTTGTGTGTGTATATGTTTTGTTTGCGTAAAATTAATTTGCTGGCTTTTTGTTTTTTTTACGTATGTGTATTTTGTTTTTGTAAAAAATGTTTGGTTTTATACCAGCCAAAAGCTCGCTACGCATAACAGAAACGAAACAGTATTTTTTTTTGTGTTCCAAAGATGAAAAACAAGGTAACGTTATTTTTTAATGATTTTCTACACAAAGTGTTTATTTTCGAACACTGGTTTTAAGGCAAAAAATTCAACAATTTCAAAGCGAATAAATTTAGTTGTTAGGTTTTAAGATAAACACCCAGAATATTATCAGATAAGATTGATAGTTTTCCACTTTTAAAGCACTTCTTAAAAAAAACAAAGTTTTTGTGTTCTTATGTCAGTATTTATTAAAATATGTTAAATTCGGGGTTAAAAAACTGCAGTCGAAACCAAAAACTGTCGAACAAAAAACGAAAATTTGTGTAAAACTTTTGGCTTTTTAAGTTGGTTAAACAGCGACTGTTTTTATTTAATGAATCAGAAAAGTCAGAAAAGTGGCAAATGAAGAAGTTGAAGAAAGTGCAGTTTTTCTACTTTGACTGCAGTTTTTTAAACGCTGGTAAAATTTAAACAAATATTCTATGAAAATGTTTCAAAATAAACATTTGTTAAAGACGTGGTTTAATATATTGTCCTAGTTTATATTAGGCAGTTTTTATATTGAGCGTTATTATTATTGTCGTTTCGTCAACGACTGTCTCGTATTTGTTGTACATTAAAGTATTATTTTAATCTATTACAACAATTGATGACAAACACAACCGTACTAAGGCTGAATGATAATAATCTTTTTTTCTCTTTGAGATCTTTTTCGATTCCATTCTTCTCTTTGCTCAATAAAGTCAGAATTGAGGTTAAACATTCTGCTAATTCAAATCCAGCCCACTTCTGCTGGTCATTAAATGTGTTAAAATGTTCTTTAAAAAAAGTGCTTCCTTCGATAGTCATGTGTCACAGCTAAATGTCATAATTTAAAATGACATCTGTTTAGTTAATTTTTCACACTTAAAAAAAAAGAAAAAAAAAAAACGCACACACGCATAAAACATCATGCAAATTTAAAAGACCATTAACCAACAATAGATCTTCTGCCACTAACTTCTTTAGAATACAACTCAAAAAAAGAAAAACACCAAATGTCATCATCAGCATAACTAATCGTGATTATGTAAAAAAAAAAAATGAAAGAAACAAACACCCGCTACAGTTTGTTTCGGTCAACAGTTGACAACACTGTGTCAAACTGACAGTGTAGAATATTATTAACTGTAACAATGTCAGTGATGGTAGAGGGGGGAAATAAGGGCAATTCTATTTCATAAATAGGCAGTGGAGTGCTATTTAAGGAGTAGTTTAAAATGAAATTTATTATTAATGAAAATCTTGTTTAGTTAAGGAGCTTCTTTGTTATTTAAACAATTCCATTATATTTTGTACAATATCTGCTTTAGCATTCGGTTATTTGTTATTTAATCATATGTATGTATGTTTGTATGCATGTACAAATGTATGTAGGGATGTATTTATGTAAGTATTATGTGGCCAGTCCTAATTGAGTTTTTTAGGACCAACATTTTGGTTGTTTTGTCTTCTAACAAAATGACTTTGCCTTTTTTATATTCTGGGTGTGTAATTTTTTTTTGTTTATATTTTGAAAACGTGCTTTATCATAATTTAGTGATTATATATTCTAATACGTGTTATAGTAATTAGGCAAATTAAAGGCCGTTTAGTTATAAAAATAAGGACAGAAGCATTTACTAGGACGCCATTGTTAATTAGAATTTTATGCTTTTAGAAACACCGCTTCATTTAGTTATACCTACTTACATAATTAGGGCCCAACTATAATATGCATGAGCTTGCTTAAGCTGCTGTCAAAAATTAACAAAAAGCGTGCATTTCAAAAACAAAATCCAAAAACATTTGATTCCGTATTGAATGTGCGATTAGTTTCGCACTTTGCTGAAGCTAATGACAGTTTCATAAAACTTAACAAAACGTTTCCTAAAGTTCAATATGGTTTGAAACATATTATTAACAAAATGGCATGGTTGCTTTAGCCAGACTATGCATCTTATAGTTGGGCCTTTGTTGGCCATTCATAATGCGCCATGTTGGTCATTTGCGGAACTAAAAATGGATTTCAAGGCGCCTGGTCTTCTGCGCTCCTTCTTAACGTATTCGTCAGATTTGGCTCCTAGCGACTTGTGCCTGTTTTCAGACTTCAAAAAAAATGCACGCTGGCAAGAGATTTGGCTCAAATGAAGAGCTGATTGCCGAAACAGAAGCTTATTTTAAGGGCAAAGATAAATCATTTTATAAACAAGTAAGAGTGCTATATTCGGCTATGCCGAATCTTATATAGCTTTGATATACCATGATGAGATAAAAACAAAAAGTTATATACATAAATAACGTTCTTTAGATAGGTATAAATAAATATTAATTGAGCCACGCCAACTTTTCATTTCACCATGCCGAAGAATATAAAAAAACAAAAAATTTATATATTTATAAAAACGTTTCCTCTTTTGTCAAAGTTGATGTTTGAAATTCCTTTTATAATCTTAAAATCGTTTTTTAAATTAAATAAAAAAAATGAAAAAAAATTCTTTTTGGGATTCGAACTGGCAATATCATCAGTCTCAGGAGAGAATTTAACAACTCGGCTACGAATGTTTTTACTGAAGAAGCGTTAAATTAAAATATATTTAGTCTATGAGTTTGTTTCTTTATTTGAGCGGCATATCATGTACATGCATTAATGTATGCGTAAAATTAAACACATTACAAATAAAATCCACCACTTGTAGTGAAGGGTATAAAAAAACAACAAAAAAAAAAAAAACACATTACCAACACTGTATTACCATAGCCACTGTATGACCGTAGAAACCAAAATTGAATTAGTTTGTATGGTATGTTTATGACGTTTTGTTAACACAGTTTTGGTATGGTAATGTCATGTCTAATTGGGCCTTTAAAGGAAAAAATTTGAGGCAGTCGTTGTTTTTACTCATATCTCAGCCATTTGTAGACCGATCGTGCTGAATTTCAATAGCAAACAATTCCGGACCATATGTGACATAAATGTATAATAACCTGGCCCCCATCATATATGGGGTCTTCGGAAAATCCATTTCAACGGACAGACGACAACAGACATCGTTAAATCAACTTCGCTCCTCATAAGGACCCAGAATATATATACTTTATAGGGTCTAACATCAATATTATAGAAATTACAAACGGAATGACAAACTTATATATACCCTATTCACCACCTGTGGTGAAGGGTATTAAAAGGTGTTGAAATGTGAAAACGGCATTCGAGTGATTTTATCGCTCTTGAAGGAGACTCGATGAATAAAGTCGAATTTTGTCAACAAATTTATGTTTTATTCGTTATCCTACGGACTGTTCAGACGATGGTTTACTTCATAATAATTAAAGAATATTTTTATAAAAAATATATTTAATCATATTAAAAATGTGTATATGTATGTACGTTTTGGGGAATAAAACATTTCAAAGTATTATTTAAAAACAAAAAAAGGAATAGCTAATCCCATCAACAATAAATTTCAGTGTTTTGATCAAGAATAAAAATTAGAAATTAAGCACGACAAACGAAATCTTGTTAATCGAAAATTTTGTATTCCCAAAAATTACTTTGATAAAAAAAAAAAAAAAACGTTTTGTCAACTCTAATTTCGTTTGAATTTGCTTTCTCAAATTTTTGATCTCTCATTTCTCATTCCGACCGACCACAACCAAGAAAAAAAATAAATTAACAAATTATTTTCATAAAACGACCTTCATTAATATTTTTTAAAAATGCTCCTTTGGGTGACCGACTCAAGGTGCCCACAGCTAAAGTCAGTTGAACAATAAAAATTTGCTAAAAGGGTTAATTACTTGCCGCCAAACAAGAAAATACCGCTTGGACTCTTTTCAATACAAAAAAAAAAAAAAAATCACACTTATTTGCAAACACTCGCTCAAAATTCTCTCACACACTCATTCATATTTGCTAAAACCTTCTGAAACTTGAGTTAAAAAAAAAAAAATCATTTAAAACCCCCGAAAATAAAGCCTTAATAAAAAAAACGGCAACTAATCATAAATACCTTCCTTAAGATCCTGCAACAACAACAAAATTAGCAAAGCAAAAAAAAAAAAAAGATTAAAGAAGATGATGTTTCATACACAAATTGCGTTTTCCAGAAGCTCGAAAGCATAATCAAAAACTAATTTTAATCCTGTTGCTGTTGGCAGCAAATGTTGAACGATCATTATTTCGAAAACAGGGAAACAAAAAACCCGGCTTCAACTTCAGGCTAAATGTTTCAGGTTGGATTTTAAACTGGCTGGATAAATATTTACCCCAATTGAGTTTTTTTTAATAAAATTTGTTCTTAGCTGGCTTCGGTTAAACTGGGATTTAAATGAATTTGAATTTTTTTTTTGTTTTAATAAAGTTGAACAATAAAAAGAACCACAACAAAGTTTCAGTTTTATGCGAAGCCGCTCTGCGTAGTCATGCATAGACACAGGCTTTCTTAACATCCTGAGATTTTAATATTTCGTTTTATTTTTAGCGGTAGTTCTTTATAAATGCACAACGTAATTTATTCTAAATTAACTTAATGAAAAAAAAATCAACCAAAAGACATCAGCCACATAGTGAATGAATACTGAAAAATTTACTCAGACACATTTAAAGGATCATATGAAGTTGCAAGGAAGTATAACTTGTTAACAGGTTTCTTAATTCAGAAAACTTAAATTCCAATCTTATCAATTGTACACAGAAAAAATTATTTTTCCAATTCAAACAAAAAATTTGTAGAATCAAACAATTTTTTGTCTGAAATCGGTCCTACAAACAAATTTGCATATTCAAACAATTTATTTGCATTTTGTTTACTGAAAAAAAAACACTAATTTTTTCAAACAAATAATTTAACTGAATCAAACAAAAAGTTTACTGAAATTCAAAATCAAAAAAAAAAAAGTTTTTGCACAAGCAATGACGCGCACACAAGTAAGCACTGTATGAGAAGGTGACGGCAAAGCAGAGCCGCCGACTGGCTTTGAAACACATTTTTTTGTTGGAATAATTTTTGAACGAAGTCTTATTTATACACACAACACAATGTTTTTCTTTATCACTCTCTGTTGCTGTATCCTTTCCTTTGCTAAAGAAGAAATGTAACCAAAAACGGCAGCAGACCGACTCGATATGTTTTTCGTCATCATTCTATTTTTGTATTTGATGTATTTAACCAAACAGTTTTAAAAAATTGAATACGGGATTTTGTTTCTTATAATGTCGTGTCTGCTATTGTTTTTCTTATAGTTGCACTTTTTTAAAGCGTCCAAAAATAGACTGTGTGTGTTTTTTGTTGTTGTTCTTATATTTCACATAAAGAAGTGTTGCTTACGATCAAATAAAAAAATGCAAAAAGACGACAACATTAAAGAGCGTTAAATATTTCATACAAAATTATGAAAACTTGACACCAATAACGCGTTTATTTTATTTTTGAAGAGTTGTCCACATTTTTGTTGGTTAAATAAAAATCAAACAAAAATATTGATTGAATCAGTAAAAATATTTATAGAAATTAAAAAAATTTTCAAACAAGCGGTTGTTTGAAAATAATTCGGCAATAATTTTTTCTGTGTATGTTGCTCCACATTCCTAACAAACACGAAGTCAAACCTTTGATATGAAATTACTTTGTCATTTGACATCAAACCTTTTTCAATAGTTTAATTTTAATATTTAATTTCAAATTGATAATGATTTGAATGTAAACATTTAACACACAATAGGTGCGTTCGTTTACTTTTCCAGTAAAATTCCAGTAACATCTAGTTAGTGAGTTGTATGAAAATTTTACAAATTTATGTGTACGCGAACGGATTTCAGTAAAACCCACTACAAATTTGTACAAATTTTGGGGTAAACGAACGCAGCTAATGTTTAATCAACTTGATACTAAAATTCTATCAAATGTTATTTTTAAATCAAAAATAAACTTGGCAGCACCGAAGAGAAAAATAAATGTAAACAATAAAAGAGGGCGATTCAAGTTCAATATGATTTACAATTAAAGAAAAGTTAGGTGAATACGCCTTTAGAAAACCCTAATTTCCTGTAAAAAAATTAGTAGAAAAACTTTTTGTAAAAAAATTAGTAGAAAAACTATTTGTAAGTAAAAAATGAATTACAAAGTGTAAAGCGGCTCATACACTTGCAATATAAATGTTAAATTTTTCGTTTCGTATTCGAAGGTGGCACAATATTTTAGCACGAATCAAAATCCTTTGGATTTTTATTGAACAGCGAAAAGAAGTGCAATATACTGTGAAATGTAACAATGTAGGATGCTGTTTTGCTTTAAAGGTTAAGTTGTTTGTTCAATAAGAGTTGCGCCAGAATTAATTTGTAACCATTGTGGCACTTATTGGAAAATATGGGGCAATATAGAAATAATATAGCGAATAACATATGGGCATTTCCCCAGAATGGTCTACCAGGATGAAAAAATAAAATATTGATAATCATCGTCTTTTATTGTTTATTATTATAAAAAAAGTAATTTTTTTTAATTTAATTTTTTTTGTAAATACTGGATGGAGACCTACATTAATACAATTTTAAAATAAATTATATATATAATATTCCGTTCCAGTTCGCAGATTTTTACATTTAATTTTTTACATTTCCTTTACATTTTACTTTAACCTATACTCAAAAGAAAAATCAATTCATCCGAACTCATACCAATCCAAAGCGGTATTAATAGGACGGATTTTCTTGAATCAAGTACAGAAAGATTGATTAAAGTACGGATTTTCAATATCGAAATACTTAACTTATCTAGATTATATTCAATCCGGAATTCGCACTTGAAATAATCCGCAAATGAGACTGATTTAAGTAAAACTAAGATTGAATTTAATCAATCTTAAAATTCGCTTGGTTAAATTAATTTAAAGCTAATTTAATCCTGAATTCGTACTTAAAATAATCCGAAAATGTTAGAAGCCAGATCTCGGTCTTTTTATGATCTTTATTTTAGACATTCATAATTGTGCACACTAGACCGTACCACCATACAAGCAAAAAATAAAGTATTTTTGCAAAGCGGTTTCGAATTTTTTTTTTGCCGAACGTACGGGTCGGGTCGCATTTTAAAATTTTTCTTTATATCTTTGGCATTTACAGTCGGATCTTAAAGTGTGATATATCAAAGTTTTTTATCGAGAGGACCAAGGTTTTGCTATTGACCTCAAGTACCTCGGTCTATTATTTATCCACCATATCTCTGTTTTTATCACCCTAATGCGCCACTGTTATGTCAGCAAATTAAAGATTAAAATAAATGATGAGAAATATTTTATGATAATCAATGTCTTTGGTAATGCTCATTAATGTCTTTTATTAAAGCCATTAATTTTTATTAATATATTATTATTATTATTTTTCTTTACAACCAAAACAATTTTTTGTGATAATATTTCAATGAAAATCTTTGCGTTTAGTTTTTCGTTTCACTGTTTCACTTTAGACTTTCAATATGATGCTGGGACATATTAATGGTGTTTTCTTTTCTACAAAAAAATGTGTCATTTTATTTAAAAAAAATGCGATTTGGTGTCTGTTTCTTAAAAATTTTGCTCCCGAAAAGGGTGGCTTGTTTAATTCTAAAAAACTCATGCGGAAAGAAAAACTGTTATTTCAGAGCAACAGCATATTTATTTAAACTTTTCTTTTGTAAGTTTTTTAAAGGGCTCCGTGCAATAACTCCCAGGTGCAATAAGTCCCAAGAAAAAAATGAAATTAGACCCAACAATTTTTCATACAAATGTGGGAGTAATTTCATTATGAAAAAGCTCCCAGCTCTCTCGGTTTTATTTCATTTTTTTGGAAGTTATTTCATTTTTTGCCTGGGAGTTATTTCATAATGAAATAAAGCCCAAATGAAATAAGTCCCCGAAAAAATAAACGTGGGAGTTATTTCATTTTATTTTGAGCTTCGGTGTTATTTCATTTGCTGTGGGAGTTATTTCATTTTTTGTGGGAGTTATTTAATTTTCAATTATTTGCAATTTCTTAAAAAAACTTGCAATTCAAGTAAAACGAATACATATATAATAAATTTCTTTGGAAGTTGTTTCATTTTTTTTGGGTCTTATTTCATTTTTTTTCGATGCGCTGTTTTTGGAAGTTATTTCATTAACGTTTTTAGGAGTTATTTCATTATGAAATAACTCCCAAAAGTTGGGGTTTGTTTCATTTAAGACTTGGAAATTATTTAATTTTTTTTGGGATTTATTTCTTTTTTCCAGTTTGGGACTTATTTCATTTATTTTGGGATTTAATTCATTGGGAGTTATTGCACTGGGACTTATTGCACCTGGGAGTTATTGCACGGAGCCTTTTAAAGACTGTGTGTGAATTTTTACTTTGCTATAGAATAAAGCTTAATCAAAATAAAACTGAACAAAAGCCAAACATTAAAGAACTTTAAAACCCCGCTGAAAACCTTAAAATATGAATGTAAAATTTTTCTGTTCGGATACCTTCCCTTAATTTATCCGCTTGTTAAAGGCAGTTAGTCTCAACAAAAAAGACCGCTGCCGCATATCAATAAACAAATGAGGCAGAAAATATAAACTACATAACTTTTTAAAAACTCCAAAAATTATTTATTTTTTTTTTTTGGCAAATAATTCCTAAACGGGTTCCTTAATAATTTTCGGTCATCGTTGCTGGTGTCGCTATTATTGATGTTGTTGTTTTGTCGCTTAACTTTTAATTAGAAGGTTATAAATTAAAGTATTTGACCGCCAATAATGAAACTAAAGATCATCATCGACATTCTCAGGAGCATTATAATTCCTGATTTATCTAAAGAAAAAAAAAAAAATATATATATATAGACCACCAACCTTCAAAGATGACTTCTGTTTAGAGAACATTCGCACAAAAATAAAATATAAAAATTTTGTGTTTTTTTTGTTTAAAAAACTCATAAATGTCTTAAGAGCGCTAGAGAAAAAGCGTTTCAAACTAATATCAAACTAATATATTATTGAAAAAAAGTTATTGTTGTGTAAGATCTACATCTAGTAAATATACAATATGATGATCATTAATTTGAAATAAGAATTAAACGCACCTACCAAACGCATTTACTAAAAAAAGAAAGATCAGTGAAAAACCGCTCGGAAACAAAGGTGTTGCACAATTTCTGTCCATTTCGTTCACATCCTTCATTTAAGTGTTTTTTTTTTTGGGTATTGTGTGTTTGGGCTGTTGTTTATCATAAATACATTTATGGTTTTTATTTTTTTTTTGTGCCTCAGTGTTTCCTTTAAATGCCCAGCCAGCCAGCCATCCATCTTTCCATTTGAATTCTTGAGTTTTATTCACATTTAATTTATCATTTTTCTTTTTGTTTGACGGTTTTTAGCACTGCGTTATATTCCATTGTCTTGTCAGGTTTTGTTGGTGGCACATTATTCAAATAATTTACAGTCTTTTGTGTCAGCTATTAACTGTTATGTTTTCTTGACACTTCTTCTGTATGTATCTGCCTGCTTCTTCCAGTTGTGAGTAGAATACATCAGGAAAAAAAATAAAACAAACGGTTATTACCGATCATGTCTTACAACTGATCTCCAACACCTGATAAGATGGTAGAGGAGAGTTAATGAAACTCATACAGAGAGAAAAATTTGGATAAGAACAAAGCGTTGAAAGGTTTAAAAGAATAAACAATAGCAAATTTAATTGTGTTATGAAGTTTGATGTAAATTTCTTGACTGGAGATGGGTATGGAATGAAGTGGAATTAAAAAAAGCTGAAGTTGTTGATTTAAAACAACTGAAGATTTTTTCTGACACCGGCCCTCGAAAAACAAATTTAAATTGAAGAAATAGTTTCCCGGTACTGCTTTGAATCCCGATTGTGTTAGAGTGGAATTATGTTTGGATGTCTAAACTCTATTCGTCTTCAGTTCGTGGCAAGTCGAAAATATTTTCATATTGGATAATTACACTATACAAGTGTACGCCTATTATCATCTATGCATTAAAGTTTTTTTAAATTATATTCAGCCCAATTGTAAATAAAAACTCCCCGGGAGTTTTCTCCTTTCTCCCAGTTTTCCTATCTAAATTCAATTGTAAAAATGGGAAAAGGGAAAAAACTCCCGTGGAATTTTAATTCATAATTGGGCTAATTGTGTGAAAAAGCATCGCTAGTCTTTCGTTCTTACGATTATCCATTAAATTCACACGATTATCTATTATCATTCCAAAAGCTATTTTACGCACCATTGTATCTAAAAAGACGTATTATGCGTTTCTGCTGATGAGGGTACCACTAAAAATATTGTTCCTAAACCCACTTTCAAGTACACATATCGGCTCAGAATCCCGATGGAAAGTGATTCTGAGTCTATCCAACGATGTCGGTCCGGCTGTCTGGCTGGTTGTCTGTCCATTAGAGCGTATCACCTTACAAGGAAAAAAAGTACTCCGTAAACCCTCTAATATAAAGTATTTTTGCAAGGAGGTTTCGAATTTTTTTTTTGCCGAACGTAGAGGTCGTCTTTTTACATTTTTCGTTATATTTTAGGCATTTACAGTCCGATCTTAAAGTGTGATATATCAGTGTTTTTGTCTCGATAATACCAATATGACCTGAAGTATCTACCTCTAGTTTTTATCTAGCAGATCTCAGTTCGTACTCAAAATCAAAGCTCGCTAGAAACTTTTAAACTTTTGCTTAGGAAGTAATTCGACAATTCCAGCTGAAACATTTTTAAATTAATGTTGATGTGTTTTGTTTAAACTTTGATATTGTTACAAGTAGAGCTTTTGCTTATGATTCTTGTACGCTTAACAGTTTTATTTGGTTTAATATCTTTAGTTTTTATAAAATCTTTATGGATGAAGTTTCCTGATGATCTGGCCTAAGCAACCAGTGAAATGCGCATAGGAATAGCTTATCCCATCAACAATAAATTTCAAGTGTTTTTATCAATAATAAAAACTGGGAATTAAGCACAAATAACAAAATCTTTTGAAAACAAAATCTTTTGAAATTTTTAAATTAAATTATTTAAAAATATGTACCTTTATTTCAAAATGGAGAATGTTGCTCAACATAAAAATATTCGCGTACCTCCAAAACGGTTAAGTGTATTGAATAAACTAAAAAAACGAAATTCCTCAATTTTTCGAAAATTAACTTTAAGATAGAGTATACCTTTTTCTAATCATTGATATATCATACTTTTAAATCGGACTGTAAATGCCTAAGATATAGCGATAAATGTTAAAAAGCGACCCCTACGTTCGGGTCAACTTTTCTGAGGTACGTTCTACTGTCCATGTAACCTTGCACGAAAGTACAGGTCGCTGTTTCGAAGATAAATTAATAAAATGTTGTACATACGTTTGTCATAGGGACAAAGCCTGTTGAAAATGGCGAAAATCGGTCCATAATCTTACATAGCCCTCATATAAACTTCTTTCCGGAATACTCTTTGTGCCTAAAAACTATCTTATAATGTTGGTATTTACAATAAATTTGGTTCAAAAACATTTCTTTGCAACATTAATCGTCATAGGCAAATTTTTTTAAAATCGGTATATATGGGCATTTCCGCCAAATGGTCCACCGTGACCGAAAATTTAAAAGTTATTAAAATCTGATTATTTTACGATATTGTTATGGAGAAATATTTAGATTTTACTAATTTTATAAATTTACCCATAAATTTGTTCACTTAGATGAACAATCAGACTGCAAAGTTGTGCAAACGTAATTTCTTATTTGTGAGTATGTTTTATTGTATATTTTCTTTAATATTATCTTCCTTAAAAGAGGTGATATTTGATGAAAATTATTCCAAAAAAAATTTTTTACATGGTCTGTAATCTAAGGAAGAGCTCGAAGAGAAATATGTTATTCGAATTAACGGTAAATTTTTATTTTGTATTAATCATTATTCAGTTAAATTATTGTGGAAAAAATTTCACGTTCGAATTGTCACGTATCGAACCAGATTTTGGCTTAAACAAAAAATAGTACAGACGATTTTGGAACCAAACCAAAGACATTTTAATGTTACATTGCTATGTAAAATTCTGAAAGTAGTTTGACTAAAAAATTGTGCCAGGTTACGCTGAATTACAACTTTTTATACATGGCCACAAAAACTACTTCTATTTTTTTCACGTTCGAACCGCTACTTCTTTTGCCATTATCTTTGACCTAGAATCGCGCCCCCCATAAACTTTAGCATAGATAATAGTGCTTTCTTAGTGCTATAATTTAAGGGTTAAAAGAACGTAAAAATATTTGTTGTTTAAAATGTTGTTCCATTTTTGATGCGTACGACTGTCACGTTCAACACTTTGGAATTACCCATATTTGACCACAGCTCCAATACAAACACTACTCCCGAAAATAGCTAAGGATAACATAACTTTCATAGAAATAACGATAACTTTTATAATAGCTACTATGTGATGGCAACACTTTGTACTAGTGCAGGTCTAGAATTGACCATAGGTCCCATATAAAGCCTCTCTTCAAAATCGCTTTTAGACAAAAAAAAAAAAAAAAAAAAAAAACTCAAAACTCAAAACTCGTTAGTATTTGGATAATATTAGGCACAAATAACTTTGATATGAATATGACATAATTTTGTTTTACGGGTCTAAATAAATATGGTACACTTTTTATGCATAAAATGTGGTGTAGGGTATCAAACGGTGGGGATGGACTGACTATACTTTCGTTCTTTTTTTATTGTAATTATCGAAATGCAACAACTGTCAACAGACTTGGTTATTTTTCGCAGTCGTTTCTCTCTATTAGTATGGAGTGTCATAATCTTTCCAGGACCTCTTTGACTCCCCAAATTTTAAGTGAATAAAAATGCACCCTTTAGATTCCTGAGTCTTAAAGAGAGTTCATTTGTTAGTAATTTAAAAATTTTCTTGAATGGTTCATAACTTTGGTTTTGACAAACGTTTCTGGGGGGCTAAGGCGTATTTCTATTCGAAAGAATTAATTTACAATTTCGAACACATTGTACTGCATATAACGTTTTTTGTAAAAACAGGCTTTTTGGTTTCAAAAGTAAAGTTAAATAAAACACACATCAAGCTATGGTTTCGATGAAGCTTTTATTTCATTATAATGTATGGACCTTGCAATTACTTAAAATATACAATGTCCTTTAAATGACTGACTCTAGATTAGTTGCAGTAGTCAATCCTTTTGATAAAAGGCGCACAGAAAAAATTCTCCAAAATTTTTGACCAATAAAGGCATTAATCAAAAATAAAATCAGTTTTAATTTAAAACGTAATCAAGTGAATTAAATGTTTAATCAAGTGAATTAAAAGTTTAGTCAAGGGAATTCAACGTTTAATTGATACTATTTTTTTATTTAATTTTTAATTTAATCTTCATTTTATAATAAATATCACAAGTTTTTTTAATAGAAATCAATTTTTATTTTTTTCTGTGCGGTTTGTAGTCGATAACTTGACGAATTTTGGATTTTAAGTGCTCCACGAGATTATGCGCGTAGCCACGATCTTTTACGTAGCCCTACCAAAAAAAGTCTAACGGCGTAAAATTGCATGGTCTTGATGGCCAATTGACGTCGCCAAAAATAAAGCGTTCTGGAAACTTCCAATGCAGTTAAACCAAAATCGGCCGTGTTGTGTAGTTCGAGGCACCGTCTTGTTGAAACCACATATCGTCCATCTCAAAATCTTTTTTTGCCATAGTGCTCTGAAATGACGTTTACGGTTCTGCGCACATTACGATGATGCACATTCCTGACCAGATCTGTAGCGCTTTCAGTCTTTTAAAATTTCTTTATAGTCTTGCTAATTTCTTGCACAGTAGGCCGATTGTGGTGACCATAATCACCTGGTAATGCTGGAAAATTGGCCACGTTTGAACCACCACTTTTTTGTAAGTAAATTTTAACTATTTTTACGCGTTCTTCGGTTGTTAAAAGATTCATATTCGAAAACGCAAACCTTTCATTTAATAAATACTACTTCAGATGACAGATATTTAACAGGTGATAGCCTTGCCAGATTGGCGAATTTAAAACCAATAAAGTCATAATGCTATGTTCATACCACGATATAAACCACTCGTTTCGCTCTCTGAAACTAGTTTGCAAAACATGCTGTTCATACGATTCATTCTTGTTTCATTTGGCATTTTTGTTTTGTGCTGTTAGTGTAATTTTATTAAAAACAGATAAACAAATTTAGTAAAAATTAAAAATATATTATTTTATACTTTTATTAATACAATTATTTTATAATTATCGCTCTATTTTATTCAACATTAATTTTTATTTTGTTTTTTTCTTTGTTTTGATTTTTATTGAGAGCTAGTTCAGATACACTAACGATAATTGTTATCAAAATTGGAGATGATAGTACATTTTTTCTGTTTCAAAGCATTGTTCAAAATGGAACGACCCGTTTCGCTCATGTTGTTTCAATCATGTTTAAGGCGCGAAACAGGAATGGGAGAGCGAAACACGAATATTGCTGTATGTGTGAACATGGTATAACACTGAAAATGTGTTTCGAGTGAAAAAAGCAGCAACTATTTTTTGCGAACAATAACTTTTCATTGAATTTACCATTTGCTTATTAATATAACTCTGACATCATTTCGAACTAGTACGAACGTCGCAATTCACAGTACAAAGCTGCCAAATCGAAATACTTGCTTCTGCTGGCTTAGAAACTCTTTTCATAATATAACGAAAACTGCACAACTCCTGGTCCTTTTGTGTTTATTTTGTATTAAGGATCTTTAATCCTTAATATTTAATACAAAAAAATAAGTTTTCTAAAATGGTTCGCTTACACTTCTTAGTCCTTTTAAATTAATTTAAACGATCGTAATGATATTCGTGAGATTCATTCATACTAGATATTGCTAAAAGAGAATCGCTCTACTTAACGACTTGTAATGGATATAAACGACAAACCAATCTTCCCTAAAGCATACCCTTAATTTCTGTTAGTGTAACTTAATTTACCATATTACCAGCGGTTAAAGGATTGTGTTAATAAATATTTAATTGATGCTCAAAAGTGACAGTTAACAAGACTTAAAAAACTTGTAATGCCATGTAAGTTTGATGTTCAACATAACACTGATGCCACCACTACAACACACAATTTGCTCTTCAGCTTAATGTGCAACACAACGCATTGAGTGAGTGTGTCATGCCGGTGTTTGGGAATACATATTGGTCAAAATACGGCAATAATAACGATAAATGTTATCAATGGCAATAAAACCCACCTTTTAAATACTCTACACAGGAACCTTAAACAACACACACTCACCTGTGGCTAGGCTTGCCATTTCTATTTTGAGAAAAAGAGGACGCCAGAATAAAAAATGTAGGACATTTGTTCGAAAAAAGAGGACACTTTCTTAACAACTTAATATTAATAAAATTAACGACGGCACACAAAAACTTAATTTGGGTAATTCCATGTCAAGTCGACCAAGAGTGGGACTCGACCCCTTTCGATTTGAATGCAATTTGGCGAGAGGGTTTATTTGATCCCATAAAGAACACATATCAACGAAAAACAATTTTTTAATTTTTTTTCAAAAGTTATGTCATATTCAAATTGTCATAATATCGCCGAATAAGCCGAATGTGTTGAGTTTATTCTTTTAATATCTCGAAAACTACTTTACATACGAAGATGATTTTTGTCAGTTTAAAGAGAATACTTGAGGCTACAATAAATATATTGAAAAAAATGTATATGCAAAATATCAAATTTTAAAAATGGAATAAGTCAAAACCATATTTTTTTGCTGATTTTTTCTTTTTATATAATACTTCAAATTGTTTTTTAAAAATCCTAAAACTTTGAGGGATGTGCTTTTTTTAAGATATGATTTTTTTTTTCTTTCCAAAAAGAATCTTAAAATAAAATTTTAATGTAATCATTTGAGCAATAAGGATTTATTTGAACAAAAGTAACGACATTGATAAGGTTGCTTTTGCTTATTTGTTCCATTTTTTTGGAAGCTCCATTTTGGGCACATTCAAAGAAATATACTCTTTTTGTCACGTTACGTCCCCAAAAATTAAATCATACCAATCTTAAAAAAACCCGAGCACCTAAATCTTTTTTTTAATGAATTTTGTGAACTGTGATTTAAATCCAGGAACAAATTTACAATGAAGGTGTAAAAAGCCGGACAACCCCGGACACTTGATGAAAAAGAAGTTGGACTGCCCCGGATACCCAAAAAAAGAGGACGGTGTCCGGGGAAAAGAGGATGGATGGCAACCCTACCTGTGGCTGACCAACCGGCAAACTTAATTTAACGTTTGTTGTATGCAAAGGGAATTGAAATTTAGCAAAAATAATAACAAGTGTTGTCACTTAAAAGATGAGGAGTTTTGACCCCAGGCTGTTTGTAGTTGGTTGGTGTTTGGAACAGTTGAATAAATGCCCATACGCATTTATAAGTTTTTATTTTAGTTTTAATACAGCTTTAAGCGTTACAAAGAACACAAAGAGGAAAAAAAACATTCATATAAATTAAATAAATATATGAACATGTACATCGGAATAAATGTGTTGCAGTTGCTGTGTATAATCAACGAAAATTTTTAATCAAATGTTATAAAACTAAAATTAAGGCTTAAGGGTTTTATAATGAGTCGAATTGAATGAATGAATGAAAAGCCAACAAGAATTAAAGATGAAATACACATTTTTTTTTTTTCAAAAAGAAAATGTTCATTTTATATTTGTTAATGCTGAAATTGTTGTTGATGTTGTTCTTGTTGAATACAACAATTATTATTTTCCTTTTTCAAATGAACATAAATTGTTTTATTTGATATTCCTGGTTTTGTTTGTTCTTTAATAATAACAACAAAAAGGTAATTAAGTTAATTTTATGATGTTTTTTAAATCAATTGCCTCAAGTTGTTGCTGGTTGCTGTGGCGTATTCCATGCCACACAACAGCACAATACAATACATACAACACAAATGATGACATTGACGAGGACGACACCAACCTTCAAGGCAACTACAATGATGACCGTGTTGTCGATAATGCTGATGATGATGATGCAGACGATGTTGTTATAGTTGTTCATTATGAACGGGTTAAGGATGATTATGTTGTTGGTAAAATGTTTAGAGTCACGACATGATCAATGTTGATTGAATAGAACAAAAGAGAGAATACGTTTCTTTATTTGATTGTAGTTAACAAGTCGATTTGTAGATGGTTGGTAGAGAATTTCCTTGTGCTAAAGACAAGTCAAACTTGTGCACAATGGGTTTGTTTGGATTAAAAGATTTTGAAATTATTGTAAAACCAAGGAGTTTACGGACTAGTATAATCTCATCTCCTCTCCCAACGTTCTGAAGGGTCAACATTTTAGGCGGTTTTAGAATAATGAAGATTAACCAGAGTAAGTCCCTGCATATAGTTAAGCGATTCGTAATTTGACCAAATAAAGCTACACTTATATGCAGACGATACACTGTTTACACTTTTGAGATAGTCTCGACATAAACACGAGACTGAAAGGGCTTTCAAAAAAGACCACTATTTTTTACCTAAACTAATCCCGCGAAGCTCTACGCTTATCTGCAGGAGACCAGAGTCTTTAGCTCATTACCAGCTAGCCTACCGGGGCACTTCGATGTTGAGGAAAAATAACAAGCCAAACTCTCTGTGAGATCGTTCTCTCAGTGGACAAACGAATGGTCCAACCAAAACGCACGATGTAAATTGTAATTAAAACAAAAGGTTTTTAGAGAATGATTTTAATATTTGTTATTATGATAGAAGAATCTAAAATAATTATGTGTAAAACAAAATATCGGCCAAAAGCTCGCCACGGCTTCGGTGGCGTACCTCTACTCGATGGTCCATATTTTCAATGACCCTATGACATAATTAAGGTTCAATGTTGTTAATGTGCCGAATTATCTCATCCTTTAGCTCTTGAATTGTTCTTTTTCTTTTAAATATCCCCAAAGAAAGGAGTCAAACGGTGTCCCTTGATCATGGCGGCCAATTAACATCGCCACGACGTGAGATAACACCGCCATTGAATTTCTCGCGCAAATGAGCCATTGTTTCGTTGGCTGTGTTGACAAGTTGCACCATCCTGTTGAAACCACAGATCGTCTAGGTCCATATCCTCAATTTCTGTCCAAAAGAAGTCCGTTATCATCTCGCGATAGCGAACACCATCCACGGTAACTGCTTGGCCGACCTTTTTTTTCGAAGAAGAACGGCCCATAAACCGCACCAAACAGTCACTCTTTGTGGAAGCATCGGCTTTTCAACAATCACTCGTGGATTCTCATTTGCCAAAATGAGGAAATTCTGCTTATTAATGAGTTCTAAACAACGAAAAAGTCATGAGTGCACGAAATGCATTTTGATTAAAACGCCCATTTTCGTAAAAGGCTTTAACAATCTTTACGCGCTGCTCAATTGTGTGCCTCTACATGGTTGAATTTGTCAAACACTGAAACAAAGAAATGTCAAATTAAGTTGGTCAAAAAACTTGACGTTTAGGTGGGACTCATAATTAACATCGTGCATGGTGGTTGGACCACCCTTTATTTAAATTTCTGGCCACAGTTCCGTTGAAAAATAATCGAGTAAAAGTTTGATTTCGATCTATTAGACGTTTCTTTCTCCAATATTTTTTGTGGAGGGGCCAATCAAAATTGGAATCATGTTGCCAACTCTAAGAAGTTAGTACAGAGAAAAACGGTGATGTTTTTGGTCAATAAATTTGAGTGATTTTTTATTGGTGCGAGTATTTCTTAGTAGGGCCAATCCTTACCTTAAAATTCTCGACTCCTCGGAGGAGGATGTAACAAGTGCAAGTGCAATGAAATTCAGCGGAGTTCAAAATTGACAGATTTTTTGAGATCGCGGCTGACCCTAGCCCCTGGGACTTCGGTCCCAGCTGACAGTTAGTTCAGGACCCTTTGGGGCTCACTTGGTGGCTATGATTAAACTCAAGGTCTCGGAAAGGAATATATTAAAAGTCGGCGTTAATAGCTGATTTTAAACCACGTGTGGCTTTCTGGTGGATCTTCCTTGGTGCTGTTCAACAGATGCTGCTTGCTTGCTTGCTTGCTTAAAATATACTGCTCCAGAACAAGGGACGAGTGTATAGTATTGAAAATTGTACACTCAAATTGTTGTCTGTGTGTGTTGGTAGCGCTTACGCACGGATCGGTTTGTAAACACATTGTTTGTCACACACTGATTAAGACCACCATGAGATTAACCTTCCAGTTAATCTCATAGCGACTTGATTTATTAAATCGGTTTAAGAGCTGTTATGGGAGAACTTCTAAACTCCGAGATTTTCTTAGGATACATTTAAAGTTTTTCAAAAAAAAAATATATATTCAACTTGTACTCGTAAATCAATTTAAACTGGATTGGACTTATTGGTCTTCATTTTAATTATTTCCCTCTAAAAGAGTAATGTCAAGTTTCGGTTGGAAATACAAACATTTTCCTAAATGTATAGTATTTTTCATAGCAAAGCTTAATCTGAAATATCCGAAGCTTTTGATTTCAATAAATATAAATTTAACAAAAAAACTTTAAATTATTCCAAACTTCCTCCAAGCCCAACCCACAGTAACTTGCCACACAAATATCTAACCGTAACACGAAACTCTGTTTATTCTCAAGAATGCTTAATGTCTTTTACAACAAAATTTTATGCGAAATTAATGAATACATATGAGTTGAGACTCCTTCTCTGATTTTGTTAAGGCATTTTGGTTATTTAAAGCTTTTTAAGCCTCAAACTCATTCACACTTTAAAGAAACACCTCACTTAGTTAGTGGCATGGGGAATTTTTTTTATAACCAAAAAAAAAAATTCATAATCATTATCTTCACATCGAACAGCATCATCGTCATCTGCCTCATAACCTCCAACATCATCATCATCACCATCAATGTATTCATTGGTGATCGGAAGAGGGAACTTGAAAAAAAAACTTGTAGCAACATTAAAGCATTGCAGCCGTAAATGCGGCCTAAGAACAAAGTGTCGGCAGCCTTTGATCATGGCATATAAAATACTATAGCCACGCCCCTTAAAAGGTAGATTAAACGAGATGGCGCTCACCATCGAAGCTTTAAATGTGTAAAAGCTACATTTAGTTTTCGCTTTTTTTTTTTTTTTGGTATTTCTGTTGTTTGTGGCGGCCCCATACATTTTGCCACACATCTTTTTTTTGGTTTTGAACATACACTCAAACGCATGTGGTATCTGAGAGACTGGCAAGCAAACAGTCGGAATAGCCAGGCATCATGCAACAAATGCACTTAAACATCCTTTAATTTTAAGCACTTGCAAAAGTACGAGAAGGGCAACGGAGCTGAGAGGAAACGGCAAGAGAATATTAATATGTACTTAAGGCAGACGGACGGACGGTTGAATTTTTAAGTTGAAGGAATGATTTCATAAATGAAATGGACTTCAAAGTGAATCTAGATAATTCACTAAATACTTAAAAAGGGAAAAAATGAGAGCCAAACTTTTTTGGAAGGAAAACGTGAGATTTTTACAAAATTCAAGGGACGTTTTTGACCAGACACATCTTGACTGCATGAAATTCTCGACTGTCGAATTTTCGGATTATGAAAAAGATACATTCTCCTTTACTTTAAGTCCAAATCGTTTTAAAACCCAGATTGATTAGATCTTGGGAGCTGATTATATAATAAACGAATCGGAATTATTTTTTCAGTGTTATAAAGCATTTATTTGAGTTTTAAAAAACTGAAAAAATAATTTCGATTCGTTCAGTATCGAATGAAATAAAATTGCTTTTGAATCGAAAAAGTATTCGATTACGACTGCCAGAATAAGCCCCCTGGTTAAATTTTTAATTACCTCAGGTAGAATTTTAAAGCTGTTTTCAATTCTTCGAAGTTAGGCAAAAATGTCTTAAGTCAGAAACCGTAGTTTTTCGTTATCTTAAATTAAAAATCAAGTAATTGGCTTGTTAAATATACTTATTTCCAGAAAGGTAAATAATTACGACTAGAAGCAGTTGTTCTAGACTTATGTTATTGATACCAAACGGAAGAAAAAAAATAGAGTTAAACCTAATCAAAAACTCAATATGCTTTTTTTTGACCCAATATCTTTTTCCCTATCGTCGAAGAATTATGAAAGAGGCACACAAAGAGAATAACAACCACAACAATAAACGAAAGCCTTTAAATGCTGGAATAATCTACATATGTGGAAAAGATTTGCAATGGTACCTACTGTAGGTAGGCCTAACCCGATGGTGGCCTTAACGACTAAGGGACAAACGATGCGTTTACCAACTAGAACACACAGGTAGCAAGTTTAGTGTACACCCGCCCCTTGTTTAGGAGCCAGAGATATCTAACTTTTTTTTTAATTCTCTAAGCTAATCCCGCGAAGCTCTACGCTTGTCTGCAGGAAATAAACTCTGGCGGTAATCGAACCTGCAACCCCGGCGCTGTTAGACTAACTCACTACCAGCTAGCCTACCGGGACACTTCTGTTGCTTTTGGCTTTCGTATAGCAACAGCACCTAGAGACAGCCGCCAACAGGATGAACTTTCCCACAATTGATCGAAAATCAACCCTAGAAGCTGTCTGTTTAAGATCATTCTTCCCGCGACTAAATTTACAAGTCACAACCACCACGTGATCCCTAAGGGTATCCTTAAACAATAGTCAGCTGCAGCCCAGGGGCTTCTGATGCCCCTGGTACCAGATAAGACCTCGGGCAAGCTGCGATCTCTAGAAATCTGAAAATTCTGCACTCTGTCGAATTTTAAGTATTGACTGCACTTATTTTCCCGGTGGATGTAACACCCAAAGGTGGAATATCTGTTGGCAAAATTGGTACAACTGCAATATTTGTTGGTATTATTCGACGTTTAAAATGCAATGGTGCATCAACGGATAAGTTAATAACTGAATTAGGGCTAATAAATCCGAGCAAGTTAAACTCTCTTTTTGTTTTAAAATGTGTGTAAACCAACAAATCTATAAATCCGAAAACATTCCTGTGCAATAAATAATAATGGCCTAAGTCGAAATTTGTTGTTTTGAGATATTAAGGATTTTGTCTAAAATGAACTGTGTGTTGTATTGTTAAAGTTAAAATATAAATGCGTATTGTTTTATTAATAATGACATTTTATACTTGAAACTTAGCTGAGTGATAGATCTCGAAGAAGAGAATAAGAAAATGTAATAAAATTAAAAAGCACTTTTGTCAACTTAAGTCATTATTATTTATTGCCACAGATATAAACCATCTTTAAACGTATAAAATTGGACGTTTAAACTACCAATACAAACCATATGAATTTGACAACATTTTTCGTAAGGCTAACACATGTTATTTTTTAAACTACAGATAATACATGCGATACTGATTTACTGCTGTTGAGTTGAAATTACATATAAATTAAAGTTTAGTTCAACAAAACCAGCGTTTTAACGTTCACTGATTTTTTAGCCAGAGGTACATTCTAATTTAAATTCCTTTGATGTCGTTTACAAGTGCAAATATGCAAAGACTAAAAGAAATAATTTATGACTTAAAAAAGGTAACCAGCCAATAGTTTAAATCATTCCATTCTTTTTCTTTTCTGCACTCTACTTACTCTTATTGTATGCTGCATGATGCCGGGTCGCCGCTTGCATGAGTATGAATGAATGGTAGTTAGTTAAAGCGCGTTAAGCATGCTTAACAACAGTATTGAGCCGAAATATTTTAGCATTTTGTAGATACAAACGTCATAAAAAATTACAAAGCGTTGCAATTTCTTTTTTGTATTGTATTGTTATTGTTGCTGCAACATTGGACAAAAGATCTAAGACATCTTAAAAAAAAAATTTGCCGCCACTGCGGCAGCCAATTTCCAAAACTTTTTTTTCATATTCGAGGATCCTGGTGTGTTTATTTTAATACAAAAGTATATTGTTACCTAAAACGCAAAAGGGGCTAACTAAGCAAAAATTTATAAAAATCGATATTTTCATTGATTTTTGATTAGTTAGCCCCTTTTGCTTTTTGCATCAACACAAATGTCCACAAAAAATTTTGGAATCTTTCGAGCAAAACTAGCGATTTTATTAACCAAAACAAACGGGCCTAACTACAAAAGATTATATGGTAAACTCCAAAAGACCTAACTAATGCTATGTTCACACTTGGGTTTCTTAACGCGTTTCAGCAAAATGTTGATTAAGTTAATCAAAGCCACAAAGTTCACATTTCAGATGATTAAGATGACTGTTGATTAAGAAAAAAACACAACAAACAAATTTATATGTTTTTAAAGTATAAAAAAATGTGTAAAAAAAATTTAAATAAAGTTATCAGAAGATTATTTTAAACAAATTCATGAAGAAATTGTGAAAATTTATGGATTATTTAAGAACAAAATGAAAACATTAGGAAGAAGTCGTGTTCAGTTGTACACGTGAGGGGTACGTTCATGGTGGCCGATTCTACATTATACTCAGTTTAAGGTATGTTCAGAGGGTTCAATGTGATTAACGAAGTGATTTAGTTGTAATCATGTCAATTTGTAGTGTTTAACAAACTCACATTAATGTATGGTTTATCATCTCGATTTTGATGTGATTAGAAAAACTTAATCACGTTCGAGGTGCTTAAACGCGCTTTAAAACTCAAGTGTGAACATAGTACAGGGTGTCTGGTAGCAGATTTATATTTTCAATCTTAAATAAAAAACGTAATAAAAAAATTTATTAAGAGCATTGAACGGTAGAATGGAAAATCGAATTTTATTTTGTAAAGAGTATGTCATCCAGATGTCTTCCGTCAAGTTGAACACACTGTTCAAAACGGAGCCTTGTCCCTGGTCCCTGTTACCTGTTACTCTGGGGCAATGCAATGGTTTTTGATGTTTCGATCGAGCGTTGCTGGTTCTTGGAGACCAGTAACGGTAGTCTTGCTGAAAATGAGCTTTGAACAAAATTGTCGACAAGCAATTACGTAAGAATATTTACTCTTAAAAAATGTCTCCACAGCAAACGCGCGATGCTCACTCGACCACTGCGACATCGTGACTGACAAATCCTCACAGTTGATAATTCCAACGGCGCCAACCTCCCTCCGCAACGTTTCTTGCCTTTTTGAAATAATCGTATTTAAAAATTACAGTTTGCATAATATGCAAAATTGTCAACTGCCAAAACAACTCGGTTTTACATAAAAAATAGAAAACAAATTAATTGTAAACAGCTTTAGGAGATTAACCAATTTATCATTTTAAATAGTTTCTTAGAGACAGCCTTTTGCGTTTTGGGTAACGATATATAAGAGAGCCTTTTGCGTTTTAGGTAACGATACATAAGTTACAAGCTTAATTTTTAATAGGAGTTCGTGTGCAAATATTTGAGTTTTACAAAATCCGGAATAAAAAAAATCAAATATGACAATATTTTTTTTTTACTTTTGTTTAAATGTCAAAAAGTTCAAAATAAATTTTGGGAAACATTTTCAAAATTCAAACGCCTGTGTATTAAATCATATAAATAATTATTTGTATTGCCTGCCTTTAATGGGTTAATACCTAATAATGATTTTTAATATTTTAATTTGACAAAAGTAAATTTGCAATACATTGAATATATAATTTTATGAAAAAAAAACTCATTAACATAAATTTAATTTATTTTTAAAATTTGCTAATTTGTTAAATCGGATTTGCGTTAATCAAATCAAATTAAATTGTTAAAGTTTTTATTATGACGCTTCGAATCTTAAAAGAAAATGTTAAAAAAAGAAAAAACAAAAGATAAAAAATTTAATAAAAAAAAAATTTAACTAGACCGTAACAGCTTACGTCTCTATTTTTATGAACTTTTTAAGGTCATCGCAAATGTTAGGCAAGTATTCAAATGTGTGATATTTAAAATTTGTCATATTTAAATATGCCGTTATGTCATTTTATCCAGAGTTATTTTAAACAAGTGCCTAATACTACATTTACATTAGGCCGAAATCTTGTAGATTTGATTTAAAATCTTCTTCGAAATCTAGTGCGTTTACATTGTACTTTTTTGACATTAGCGAGATTTTGTTTTTATAACACAACAGCTGACTTAAAGTTTTTTCGTTACACACACAAACACAAAAAGAAATATACATTAAAAAATTTGCATTACCTTTTTTTTTAATAATCAGCGATATTTATTTTATCAATATTATTCGTGTTTTTAATTTTTTTACAATTTTTATAAAAATTTTTAATATTTTTTTTAACAATTTTTGTTTTGTTTTTTTTTTAAATGTCATTTTTTCTTGTGCAGGGAAATATTTTTTAGTGCTATATTGTAAAAACCATAGTTGCATCATTAAGTACTACTAGATTTTGAGTAGATTTCGTCGAAATCTTGTCACGAAGTAGATTTTGTTTTGTATGGGAAATCTAGTCAAAAACAACTAGATTTGCCTCGAAATCTCGTAAGTACTAGATTTTGCGTAGGTGTAAATGTAGTATAAGAATAATATGTCGAATATTTTGGCCAAATAAAATCACAAACACAGAGCTCTGTTTTGTAAAATTAACTAAAATTTGTAAGGAAATGGTGGAGTATTTATCATTCATAAAGCCAGTTGAATGGAGGGATCATGATTGCTATTTCAACACGAACCAAATTGCACGACGAAAAAAATGGCTTAGTTATTTATCACGATAAAAAATCAGTTAAAAAAATTGCTCTACATTCTTTTGTGTACCCAAACCGAAAACCTCCAGTACAAAAGGAACATCTGATAATGAAGAAGATTTAGATCAAAATTTTTATTTCTACTGGTGAATCAAAAAGTTGCGTAAGAGTGAAAGCGCGCTGAATTATTTATGTTGTGACTCAAACTTGTCAAAAGAGAACACGGAATTACTTGCTTACCGCTTGAAATAAAGAGGATTTTTGGACACAGAGACACGAGTTTTATACTATGACAATCGCTACAAGTTAAATGGAACTCTTTCCATAAGGTTATATGGGAGTTTTTAGCAAACAAAAGAAGCCGTAACGACGGTCAACTAATTCCAAATATGATGGAAGATTTTCATGATATTGGTTTAAATAAATCAGTATCAAAGTTATTTTTTGGAATAAAAAAAAAATAGTATTAATAAGATTTCTCTATGACGTGCTAAATTCCCAATTAGTTTTTTTGTTAAAAACACTGAAATTTATTGTTGGGGGAAAATCTAGTTCCTATGCGTATTTCACTGCTTGCTTAGACCAGGGGCCAAATTACGGCATTCGATATCTATCGAAATTACAATACTATGTAAATGGGAAAGTCGATCGATATCGAATGCCGTAATTTGCCCCCAGATTAACAGAGATCCTTCTTCCAAAAACTTTGAATAAACTGAAGATATTATAGAAATAAAACTGTAAAACGAATGAGAATTATTTGCAACGATATCAAAGCTTAGACAAAACACTAACAATAGACAGTGAGTACTATTTGAAGTCTAAATGGGGTTTTTGTAATTACAGGAGCACTTATGCCATTAAAAGTATATTTTCTTTACATACATTTATACTGATGTTCTCTAAATTTTAGAGCTGAGGGCGAAGAAGGAGCTGTAAAGCTCTTTAGTTTTCTTTTGTAAAGATTCAGAAAATATTCGTACTTTTCGTAGTCTTAAATAAATTCGTGTGTTCTATTTAAAAGATCTAGCATTGTTTTCTGTAAAATTTTTCAACGATCTTGTAGAAGGTTGTCCGACATTGTTTCAATAGTCGCAGCGTAAAAAATTAAACTAATTTAAAATGGGAATATAAAAAGACCTTAAGAGCGCAAAATTAGGTCTCTACTGCTTCAATTATCTGATCTGTTTTGTAAATATCTTCTTTTTGCGAAAGCCGTATGCCACAATAAGAACTAAAATCTTAAAATAAACAGCCTAAAAGATCTTACAGGAATGGAAAAGCGTTATCAGAGCCGTTGAGATCTGGCCATGATAAGTGACTACTAAAGAAGAAAATGAAGAAGAAGTATATCACATTTGCGACCAAAAATAGATAACATAAGTATTTAAAAAAACTAAATCTGCTCTTAACACTTATTCCGATCAAAACAACTAAGAATTCATTAATGTTTTTTAACATTTCTTCATCCTCAATTTCTGAGTCCAGTCTCGCCAACTCATCAGCTATCTCGTTGCCGGTGATGTTGCAGTGACCTCGTACCCAGCACAGCCTCACCACATAGTTCCCTAAGATCTCGCGTGACCTTCCGTGAAATTTCCTATCAGTGCTAGAGAGCCAAGCCGGTATATGTCTATTTCCTTGCATACTTGCGCCAAGCGAAATGTTTCTGATAGCCTGCTTACGTTCCATGAACTAAATCTTGTCCCTGTTCGATAGCCAAAGGGTTTTGACGTATTATCCAGTCTATTTATTAAATATTGTATGGTTTCTTTTATAATACTTTTTTATGATTCGACTTAACATGCAACCTCCGGTGATGATGTAGTAACGCATTTCTTTTATTCATAATAGGAGTTTGCCCCGTGGCCTAAAAGCCTCCTTCATAAATTTTCTTCTCTTCTCGGTTTATTACCGAATTCTTTAACTAGAAAATAGTAATTAAATTGATATTCTTTTTACAACGATTTAATTAAATAAAATTTCCTTTTATAAATCATCTCACACTGTAATTGTAATGGGCTTAAAGACACAATTAAGCGAAACCACTACTTAAATTACGATCAAATATAATTTTTGGTAATTTCTACAAGTCAAGTTCCAAAGTCATCCTGATTGTCAGTCGCTCTCAAACTCGTAACTAGAAAGTAACAAGATCGATCGGATGTATTTTCTTTGATCTTTGATGTGTTTTATTGTTACGTTTTTAAGAGGCTCATCAGCGTTCACATCACCTCACAGAGCGCAAAATACAGCGCATTAAAAATTAAATCAAATCTAATTAAATGCTTTGAAATGAATCACTCTGTTGAATAGTAAATATAATTACGAGTACGCTGCATACCAAGCAATTCGATGTATGACTAACTGGCTTCTTTGGATAGATTATTATGTTTGATTCGAACCTTGCCTTCTAGTTGTCGTCTTCGATTAAACATAGATGCGAAAAAGCGTTTGGAATTAAAACATTTTGTTGGGAACAGAACCAGCGTTGCCACAACAAAAAAAAATTTGTAACCAAAATGTAAAAATAAAGTAACCAAAAGCGAAAAAAGTAACCAAAATTATTTTGTTTCAAAAGTACTATTCAGTTTAAAAATATGTCTAAAGAAGAAATTGTTTTTATTTTTAAATCTTGTAGGCTCATAAGCCTCTGGGCCGATTTTTATAAAGTTTTGACAGTATATTACCGAAATTTTTAGTGGAGGTGGCACCTCCTATACAAAGTTAACACTTATTTTCATCAATTTTAAAAGCGTTATGAGCTAGAGCTTTCAACCTTTTTATATATAGAGCTCTTACAAGTAAAACTTTTAAGGTCTTTCTGTGTTTTAGTATCAAAGTGCGAAATTAAGCTAAATTATGCGGTTGAGTTGTTGTACATATATGCCCGGTGGAAATATAATAATAGTACACGTGTGGGATCGGAAGGCTCTTTGACCTTATCCTTTATCTAGAAAAGTGTTTCAGTTAGACCTATGAAGCATTAAGAGTAGCAGATAATGGCCATCTACACTTCAAAGTATATACCTTATATGATTAAGTTGATATTCTGTTAAAGTTCAAGCTTCTAAAAAATTAATTTTTAAGTAGATGAAAAAAGTATTGGTTTTAGATGCACATATAATACACGCAATTTTTAAGGGTCAAAAAAGCGGAGCGTGAAGTTCTTGTTCCAAAATAAAAAGTTGGTTATTTTTGTGTTGAAAAAAAGTAACCAAAATCGAAAAAAGGTACACAAGTACACATTGGAAAAAAAAGTAACCAATTTTGGTTAAAAGTAACCAAAACGGCAACGCTGAACAGAACACAAGATCTTAACGATCTACTTACTCTATATTTTGCCTTTTTTCTCTCTCTATTTTTCTTTCAGTTATTCTTCTGTTGCATGTTGCAGGCATAAGTGTGTGCGTGTGTGTTGTGTGCTCTACAAACACCCAAAGATCAATTTAATTTATATTATTAGGTCGGCATATTAGACTTTGATCTTGTATCTTCTAAGGTGTAAAAGTAGGTAAGTCAATGCGGTGGCAAATGACGAACGATCCGATCTGATCACTTTAATTCTTTAAGCAATAAATTGCTGGTTGAATGGTTTGCTGGCTGGCTTTGGCTTAAAAGGTTTCTATGCAACATAAATATTTTGTGCTATTCAGTATTATTGAATGTGTATTTGTGTGTGTAACAATTTTTGTTAACAGGTATCATGAGGCAGAGGTTCTTAAAGGACTATATTTAATGGGGAAAATAATATGATAATGTTTATTTCAACTATTTTTCAATATCATAAGGGCGATTATGGATGGCAACACAACTGAAGTTGCTCTAGATTTAGTTGAATTCTTTAACTGGATCTTTTAGAAGCTTTAAAAGTCAGCGTTAAAAAAACTGCAGTTAAAGTAGAAAAAATTCACATTTCTTCCGCTTCTTCATTTGTCATTGGCTTAAATAAAACTATTGCTTTGACTTCTGATTCATTAAACGTAAACAGTAGCTGTCAAACTAACTATAGTTTTTGGTTTCGACTGCAGTTTTTTAAACCATGTTTAAAGTAATTAACTAGTGTTAACATGATTCAAAAAAAAGTTCATTATACCTTTGAAATCTCTAATGCATTGGAGAAATATATCTTTTCATCTACACTGAAAGAAAAATGCTTCATATATTTAATGAATCATTTTCATAAAAAAATTTTTAGTGGTTAAATGAAAATTTTCATTGTCTAAATGGAATTTCATAGTTATAATGAAGTCTTTTGGTTAAAATCGCTTGATTGGATTTCGTAATTACGTTAAAAATTTTCATTGGATATATGAAAACTTAAGTTTGTCCAAGTTAAACAAAAAATTTTAATTGAGAACATAAAAAACAATATACAAACATAACTATATCCATAAATTAATACAAAATTATTGTTTCCTTAAAAAAATGTTTAATTGTTAATTAAAAAATGTAAGATTTAATTATTTCATACATCTAATGTTATATGCCATTAAATTTATGAAATCAAAAATTTTTTTATAAAAGCAACATATTTCAATAATTGCCTTCATAAATTTAAATTTTCATTATGACAATAAAAATGTCATTATAGTAATTAAACAAAAACTTTCAATCCACTTTCAATCAAGTTTGTTATTAGTTTTATGGACAATTTAATCTCATATTTACGCTCTTAATTGAGTAAAAAACGTAGTTTTTTTTATCTAAAAACTCCACTGCCCCGGTAGGCTAGCTGGTAGTGAGCTAGTCTATCAGCACCGAGGTTGCGCGATCGATTCCCAGAGACAGAAAAAAAATAAAATAAAAAAACAAAAATAAATAAAAAAAAAAAAAAAAAAAAAAAATTACTTTATTGAAAGTATTCATCCAATGAATAATATTCATAGATCTAATGTAATGTTTCATTAAATAAATTTTAATGAAACAGGTTTCATTGATCCAACGACGCGCTGCATAGGTTCCTTTTTAATGCAAGTTTTCATGGGATTGATGTCAAAATTCATTGGTATTGCGAAGAAAATTCTTTCAGTGTAGCAATGGGGATGTTTAATCTTAGATATGAAAATTATAAATCAGATGTTTTGCGCCACCCTACAAAACTCTACTTTAAAATTCTATTCCCGTAATTCGTTTAAGCGTAGGATATAAAATCGATATTTTTTTATGATTTATTTCTGTAATTAATAAAAGAAATCTATGCGTCTACTCACACTTTAAAAGGGACACATAGAAATATCTAGTTGTATGTCGAAATGTGTAGAACTCAAAATTATGTGAAATAAATTATGCAAATTGAATTGAAATAATGAACATAAAGATGTTAACTAAAAGCCGTATTAATAACAAAAAGTTAGTCACAGTTTGTGCACTTCGTTCAACGAGCTGCTAACTAGAATGTCAACACAGAGCACAGAGTTAATTCATAACAAACTTTTATCCCTCTGCTCAACTTTAATAAATCAACACTCTTAATTTCAGTGTTGTGAGATTATATTGCTCAGAAATGCAACACGTTTTGCATTTATCAGCGCTGGTTTGGTCATCTATAAACTCTACATCACAACTAGTTCTGATGAGGGCATACTTAGTTTGTCACTCCGTGTAAGACTTTTTTAATATTCATTTAAGACACCTTAAAGTGTATATATTCTGGGTCCTTGAGTAATTCTAAGTCGATTTAGCCGTGTCCGTCTGTTGAAATCACGTACACTTTTAAAATATTCAAGAGAAAAGAACAAATTGATGTCAAATTATTTCTAGTTCTCCTAAGCAGTTTGGGATTGAAATCCAGCAAAATCGGTTCAGTAGGAAAAGAGTTATAAATCAAAATATGAAAAAACCAACAAAAAAAAAAAAAAAAATTTATAATTTTGTTATAGGAACTATTATAAATAGTGGAATGCACATATTGATATAAGATTTTGCACGAATTCGTTCTATACCACAAAATTTCGTGAAGATCGACAATTTACCATAGGCTCCATATAAATTCCACTTCCGGAAAAATCTTTAGTACGCGTAAAACAATATCAAATAACGCTATTATAATAAAATTTGGTCAACTTGTTTTTTTTTTGTTTTTCCTCCATATATAGAAATTTTAAAATGTTCTAAAAATTCAAAAAAATTAAAAAAACACAGTAAATTAAAAAAGCAAACAAAATTGTTTGACATTAAACGGCTGATTTGCACAAGTTGTCAAACGTTTGGCAGCTCGTTAACAAGAGTTTAGCAAATCGCTAGCCAGATTTTGTTAAGTGTATTATGAATAAACCTTGTGCTAACTTTAGCCAACCTTTCCTTATGAATAAGGACGTAAGTATTTTTATGAGTTATCCAATTTATACTGGGAGTTGCTGTATGTCTCTAAAACCAACAATTGAGAACTTCTGAACTTAACAAACAACCCTCATTAAGCCATGACTTTAAAGGGATTATATAAAATATTGTTTGTCCGAGAGTGTGTGAATGTGGGTAAAAAATCTTTTTTTTATTCCATATTCATTCATGTTTCCATTTAGTTCTTTCTGTTCTGTTTCTTTTTTTGTTAGACCATGTTTCCATTCGCATTTATTAGGCTGCTTTTGTATGGCATTCGGCACCTGCATCTTTTTTTTTTTATAACTCTGGTCTACTTGCATTTTTTTATTTTATATTCTTTTAATCAGGGCTTTTCTAACTAATATTGCTATAAGTTTTATTATTTTTTTTTATTATAGATTAAAATTACTATTCATTAATACAAATTGTTTTCAAATCTTAATCATCAAAATCGTTATTAAATTTAAAAAGAGAGAGAGAGAGAGAGAGATAAATAAATGAATAATAAGTTTTTTAGGCGAAGACAAATTAAAAGGTTTTTAAACTGAACTAAAGCCTTTAAATTATTGATTTTAAGTTAAAAAGGTACCTCATGAATGAAAAATTATTTTGATTTATAGTAATCAGGCGGAACCTTTCGTCAGATTTTTGTTCATTGACTTTTGAAACCTGTTTAGACTAGCCTCGTAGTACAATATAGTTATGCATTACTATTGCCTTTGCATGTTAAAAATGTCGCTTTCAGGTTGAAGTCGGTGTTTAATTGTGTATGCGTCCATTATAAATGGTATTGTACATTGTTTTGTTGTTGTTATTAAATATTTCCTTTTTTTTTTTTTGATATTGAGCGAACAAACGAAGTATAATTTATAATTTTGACATGTTGTCATAATAACGTCATCATCACAGTTGTTAGTTCTTTTGTTATTGTTGTCATGATTATTACTTATAACGAGGGCAAGTTCTTATTGCGTATACAAATTTCAAATATGAAAACAAAAAAACTCAAGAAAACAATATGATCAAAAGTACGCGGAAAAAGCACGGAAAGACTTTTTTCTCATTTGTCGACTGAAAATATGCTCATAGTTATAATAGAACAGATAAAAATTCAATTTTAATCAAGTTTAATTCTTAAATTATAAAAAAATATTTTGTAGGTGTTTTATTAAACTAAATCTAGGTAAAATATATTTTCTTAAAATAATAAGAAAGTGCAGAACTCATCGCTACTGGCTAGGTTGAATTGTTAAAAGCAATTGTTTAATTTTTGTATCTTTTTAAAAAAATGCGCAACTTAATTTTTTGTGGTTTCCTACATTTGGATAAAAGTGACATATAGAATCTTCAACAAGTACAAAATAAATTCAGGGATGGAAACTTATATTTAGTTTAAGTAATCGAAAATCATATCCTGCAACTTTATATGAATATAATTAAGGTATTTAATCTACATTAAACCATTTTCTTTGGGGTTATGTTAAGACACTTGTCTACGTCGATATACCTCAAACAATTGAACATCTGGAAATCAACATTCGAACGGCCGCAAATGCTGCGAAAAGTTGTTGGAAATTGGTGTTCCAGATTTCCCCTTCTATTTCTATTATGATATCAACTTGTGTAACTCTATAAAAAACACCGTCTATAACGTTTTTAGATGCGATGGAAAAGAGCGAATAAGGAGCTCAAAAAATAATATTCCATAATGAAAACGCTTGGCCACATGATGCAAGACCAGTATAAAATTCTTTATAAATACTGGTTACAAAGTTTTAGGTCGCCCACCCTGTAGTTCAAACCTTGCTGTCCTCCGACTTCCGTTCGTTTTGATTTATGCAGAATACTTTTACTAAAAAACGCTTCACTTCAAATACGAAATTGAATTGAAAATTTTCGGAAATTTATGCCATGTTCGCAGTAAAAGCGGTTTTTTGTTAAAAGCTTTCTGATTATTAACAGCTTTAGCGATTTTTAATCAATATAAGATTTTGCTACCATTCTACTGTTAGTAAGTTTTTAGAATATTCGCTGATTTAGCAATTTTTTTCGAATTTTTGCAATTCCCTATAGTTTAAATGACTTGAAATCAATTTTATGGCATTTCGCGATAGGCGTGATTTACCAAAGTTTTTTGGATTTCTAAAATTTTAAGGGACTTCTAATCAATATAACACAGAAAAAAATTTTGCACCAGTAAAAGAATTATTCAAAAATAAAACCAGTTGTAATTAAAAATTTCATCAAGTGAATTAAACGCGTAATCAAGTGAATTAAACGTTGGTCATTATTAATTTGTTTACTAGTGCAAATTAATATTGTCAATTAAACGTTCCATACACTTGATTAAAAGTTTAGTTCTCTTTAATTAATTCACTTGATTAAATTTTTAATTAAAACTGATTTTGTTTTTGATTAGTTCTTTTACTGGTGCAAAATTTTTTTCTATGAACACTTCAAAGATCTAATGGATTTTCTCATTAATCAAATGAAAAATTACATTAAAATTCAACCTATGTAATGCCTCATTGGATTAATGAAGAATGTTTCATTAGGCTTTAGTTAATGAAATGTTTCATAAGATCGATGAACATTTTATTTATCCATTAAATGCAAGAAGTTTTACTAAGCCTGTCACTATTTGTCGTTAAATTTATAAAACATATTATTAACATAATGATAAAGAGTCAACTGTTTAAAGAGCTTTTTTCATTATTTTAATGAAAATGATATTGTATTTCAATGAAATTTTTAATTTGTTCAATTACATGAATTCATTAAATTTATAGCTAAAGTTCGTAATTTTTATGACAGTATTTTATTAGTTTAATTTCAGCCATGTTTAAAATGTGCGTTATGAGTTGTTGTAAATTTTATTTCGTTTTTTTTTTTAATCCTTTTACAAATCATCAAGTTACATTAATATTATTTCGTTTTCACATTCCTGTTACATCATGTTATGCTCTACTTTTATAAGCTTTAAGTAAATTGCATTTAATTCATTTTCCAGCCTGTGACGACCTTCATCAATATTATTTCCATTTAACTGGTTTCTTTTACTACGCAAATCGATACTTGAGTTTGTGTAAGAGAGCTTTGAAAGCTCTTTTTTTTAGTACATGTTTTTTAGTGTGCATGTTGCTCATTGGGCAAGTGACATCGACTGATCGTTGTTTTTAAAAAAAAAAAAAAAAAAAAAACAGCAAGCATTGTGGTGTGCTGCGTTGCCAGAATGAAGATTTTATCTTATTTTTTAAGATTTTTAGACCAAAATAAGATTTGAAGATCTTTTTTTCTCAAATTAAGATTTTTTATTTTAGAAATAAAAACTCTTAACTTTAAATTTGTACAACAAACAAACTTTCTTGCAGTTTTTTAAACAGTCAATTTTTAAAACAATGAGTTTTTGTATCAGCTTGGTTTTGCACACTTTTGTACCCATTGACTAGCATACACAAAAATGCATCATTATTTCTGGGCATACAAAAGTTTAAAAATACATCTTAGATAAGCGGTTGTTCATTTTGGGCATATTGATGAAAAAAAATTATTTGTAAAAGAAAAACCGTATTTTAATAAAGTTTAATATATTAAAGCACAAAAGAGTTCATGAATTTAGAACCATTTTTTTTTAAAATAGGACAAAATATCAAAAAAACAGAAACGTAAATTCTATAAATAATATGTTCTGAATTGAATGAATCAAGTTTGAATCAAATCAGAAAACTACGACCCGTTATGTTAAAAGTTCAATTTAACCAAGTGGAAAACTCGTTTCACTTAGATGCGAAAAATAAGGGACTGCATATTCGATGACTTGCATGTAAAATAAAACAATAAAATTATACAGTAGTTTTGACTCAACTGCCTTTTGTTTAAGTGCACTTTTGACTTAACTGCACAAAATTAATAATTTTTGTCATTATTCTTTATATCCCATACAAATTTCTTTTTTAAGTGCACTTTCTATACCTGCACATTTGTATCTCAAAAAATTTTGGCATTTTAAAATTATTTTCATACAAAAAATCAAAGTTAGCTGCACTTTGACTTAACTGCCCAAAATACATATTTTCCGTAATTATTCTTCAAAATCATTGCTTAATAGCATTTTGTATACCTGCATATTTATCATATATTTGGGCAGCTTTAAAACATTTTTATATAAAACATCAAAGTTAGCTGCACACATGAAAAATATATGGTGGCCACTTTTTCATATAAATATCCAATTTTATAAAATTTGAATAAAATATCAATTATTAATATAGTTTTTATTCTTTTTTTTAATGACTTTACTTTAGCTGCACTTTTAATTAGGTAACCACAATTGTGTACCTGTACATTAAGGCAGATAAATATATTTAAGATAACAGCACTTTTGATTTATCTGCACAAAAAATCGTGCAAAGGAGATTGTGCAGCTAAGTTAAAATTACTGTACAATAAATTCGTAAAATCTAAAATAATAGGCATACATACATTCAATAAAAAATATATTTATTTACGTTTTATTTAATTGGGGTTGAGTGCCCCAGTAGGTTAGCTGGTTGTGAGCTAGTCTATCAGCGCCGGGGTTGCGGGTTCGATTCCCGCCAGAGACTCTGGTCCCTGCAGACAAGCGTAGAGCTTCGCGGGATTAGATTAGGGAATTAAAAAAAAGCTGTTCTAATTGGAGAATTTAATTACTTTTTTACGTTCTTGTTTATTAGAAAACAAATGGATTTAAAATAAATTTTTTTAAATAATTTTATGGAAAATAGACCTAAAAACACAATTTAAACCTACAATCTAATTTTGTAAAAAAAAATACCGCAATTATGTATTTTTTATTTAAATAGTTTCCTTAATAAGAAGTATTTCCTTTTAAAAAAATAATAATTTTTACTTCTTTGCTATTGTTATTAAAAATTTTAAGATTTTTCTCTTCAAAATAAGATTTATTTTTCGCCAAATGAAGACTTTCCTTCCAAATTTTCTGGCAACGCTGGTTGGGTGATTGCTTGTTGTACTCGTGTCGGTGTAAAAGCACAAAAGCTCTTTTGTAAAAGCTTGCCCATTGGGCATATGAGCTGGAGTTAACTGATTTTAATTAACAATTAAAGGAAAAAGAATGTGAGAATTTGTTTCTCGTTGTTTGTTTTGAAACCAAATACTTACATTTAGTTAAAATAACTATTCCGTTATCGTAATTAATTGTTTTCATTGTAATTATGAAACATTAAAAATTACAATTTCTTTCACAAGTTTCATGTTTTTATTTTAAAATTTTTGTATTAAGGCAAAACTTACTTTTCTAAAAAATCTTAAAAACTTGCCCTGCTTTTTACTAGCAATATCTTTCTTCTCTCCTTTACCTTGTATACTCATTCATCTGTTGTTGTAATTTTATTACACTTTTTTGACGTTTGTCACAAATATGAATTTTTACCGTAAGTTGTTGTTGGAACAAGCTTTTTCCCTTCTTTTGTATTTCATTTAGCTGTGTTTCTCTTGTTAGTTTTGTTGGTAATTTAGTGTGTGATTACATGTTTTTATTAAATTAGTTATCAGTGTTGCCATTAGGATACCAAAGATACATTTTTCGTATCTTTTGATGACTTCAGGTACCATGTATAATCCAGACATTTGTCGTATATTTTGAATCGTTACGCAAAATGTACAGAAATAAAGTATAAGAGAATTTATAGCCAAATAAAACTTATTAAGACTAACCGACTCAGCTTAATTAATGGTGAAAGAAAACATTAAGGATCTAGCAGTGCGAAGTTGTTCTGATGAACTTTTTTATTTTCTGGAACATTATACGAACTTTTTGATATAATCGCCTTGGTATAAACGCCTTAACTCCTATATTAATTTTTACAAAAATTAATTTGTTTTGATAACATCTAAACATTATATTAATTTTAAAGTTCGCTTACTGTATTTTTAAAAATTACATACCTAATATTTAAGACACCACAATAGTGGCGAGGGTATTATGCATTTGTGCTGGTGTGTGTAACGCTTTAAAATATTGGTCCTAGAGCTTAAAGAATTCCGATCTACTCAGAATCACTTTCTGTGTCGAACTAACGATGTCCGTCCGGCTGGCTGGCTGGCTGTCCATGTAACCTTATGCGCAAAGTACAGGTCGCAATTTTGGAGATAATTTGACAAAATTTGGGACATAGGCACAAGGACCAAGCCTATTGAAAATGGGCTGAATCGTAGGACCACGAGGGTAGGGGGAAATTTCTTCCTCTCAGAAACTATTAAACCGATTTTAATGAAATTTAAAACATAGATAAAACCATATCTATATGGACACAAAAGGTATGCATTTTTAAAAAATAGGACCACAAGGGGAGATAGGGGCAAATTTTGCCTATCAAACCGATTTTAATGAAATTTAAAACAGATAAATCCATATCTATATAGACACATAAGCTATACAGTTTTTCAAAAATAGGACCACAAGGGAAGGTAGGGGGCAATTTCTGCCTCTCACAAACTTTCAAACCGATGTGTTCTTAAATACTGTGGTGTAGGGTAGCATATGGTCAGGCTTGACCGACTATACTTTCTTACTTGTTTTCTTTACAATAGTCATTAAATATGAAATATAAATGTTATGTTAATAAATGTTAAACGTTAAAAATGGATTTTCAAATTTTTTTCAAAATGTATCTTTTTGGGAAAAAGTGTATCTTTTTGGTAACCAAAATGTATCTTTCTCGAAATTTCACTGGCAACACTGTTAGTTATTGTAATTGTTATACTCGTTGCTTTTCATTAAATTTTGAGGTTCTCATGCTTAGCGGTCGATATTTAACACATGTCTTACCGCACACCGTTCAATTAGGAATTAACAAGAAAATCAAGGTGGTTTTGAGGTTTTAAGAGGCAGAGGTAACGTTTAGATTAAAGGCCGTAAGAAGACTTTACCAAGACTGCGACTACACAGGCCTATTCGCTTCCAGCTTTGAAGAAATGCATCAAAGCGATCCAGAGCAGTTCCAAAAGAGTGTCCGGATGACTCCCGCAGTTTTTGATATGTTGCTGGAACTTCTAAAGACGCGACTTACAAAAATGTCAAACAGACCATCGATATCTGCATCTTGCAGACTATTTTTAACACTAACGTGAGCCATAACAAACAATTCAGTTATAAAAACTTAAATTAAATTTACAAATGTATATTTGTGTGTACTAAATCTAGCTATCTGGCGCACGGAGATAGTAAGCAAACACTTGCTACTGCTTTTAAAATGGGACGCTCCACAGTAACCACCATTATAACTGAGGTATGTGAAGCTGTTTGGGAGGAATTAGGAGAAATTTATTTGTCACCTCCACAAAAATATGAGTGGAAACGCATTGCCGAAGATTTCAACACCATGTGGAACTTTCCAAATTGTGTTGGTGCTGTGGATGGAAAGCACATCACAATATCATGTCCACCCAATTCAGGATCTCTTTATTACAAATATAAGGGAAATTACTCTATTGTTCTCTTAGCAACTTGCGACGCTAACTATACTTTCACGACCGTGGATATTGGCGCGTATGGATTGAATGGTAACCTAGATTTACCTAAAGATGCTTATCTGCCTGAAACTCGCACCACATTCCCTTATTTCATGGTTGGTGATGCTGCATTCCCCCTTAAGAACTGTATAATGCGTCCATACCCGGGTTTGTATATTCACTTTACCTTCTTAGTTATGTACTTCAAAATATGTATGTTCTTTAAACGACTTTTTTATAACTAGGAATTCGTTTATCACTTGACAAAGAAATTTTTAATAAGAGATTATCACGTGCCCGAAGAGTAATAGAGAATGCTTTTGGAATTTTGTGCGCTCGCTGGAGAGTTTTGTTGTCGCCCTTATTTATGTACCCAGAAAATGAAGAAAAATTGGTAAAAGCCACTGTAATTCTGCACAATTTTCTAAAATTTCACGACGGCAGTTATTGTCCACCTGATTATGTGGATCGCTTTCAAGGTGAGGAAATTATAAATGGGCTATGGCGGAATGAAGTTACAGCACCGTTGCGAAACCATGGCCGATTGACTTGCAATAACGCAACAAGAAATGCGTTCGCCTTGAGAGACCAACTAAAAAACTACATTATGTCCCATCCAATTAATAAATAAACTGTGTAAAATCTTGTTTTAAAGCGTAATAAAAACTTCAATTTTCATATTTGTATTCAAACATTAAAAGGTTTTTATTGTCTTTAATGTATTTTTAAAAATAAGTTTAAATCACATTAGGTTTGTATAAAAGGTAAAAAATGCATTTGAAACACAAAAAAATAACATACATTCATAAAATAACATAACAAAATAAAATAAATTCACATTTTAAATTCATATTTAACATAACAACACAAAACAAAAACAAACAAAACATACATTCATAAAATAACATAACAAAATAAATTCACATTTTCTTTAAATATAATACTAATAGTTAAATTAAAGCAGATTGTATCACATCGATGGACATCGATTTAGAAGCTAAAGAGGGTAAAGAATAATCAAAATTTTGAAACATTATAACGATGTTGAACTAACCTTTTTCATTTGGCGTTATAAACAAGTGTCAGCAGCTCAATCTTCGATCGCTCTTGCACCTCTTCCGACTTTTTCTGGAGGCATTCGTCGAGCAGTTTTAAGAAGGCACTATTTCTAGAGGGAGCGTTTTCAGCTTTTGCTGCAATAACGGACTCTATTGTTCCACATAACCGATCGAATCGCTGGCGCGATTCGTTCATAACGCGTTGCCGTTTCGAGCTTTTGGCGCTGTTGGTGTCTTCACTGCTATTACCTTCATTATTATAACATTCTGTATTTTCCAGGTACTCTATATCTATTGCCTCTTCGTTTTGAGGCATGGGTGGTGTCTGGCTGCAAGAAGGTTCTTCAGATGTCATCCATTGAATATTGGAGGAGGTTCTTCAAAAAAAAGTAATTAAAAAAAGCGTATATAGAAAGCAGGCTAGTTTTTCATAGTAAGTTAGTCTGGGTTCACACTATGAAAGTTTTCTTTCAGAAAGTCTGAGTTCATTGGTGAGAGGGGAAGAGAACCTGCTTTTTTCTCTCCTCTCTCACCCATAAACTCAGACTTTCTGAAAGAAAACTTTCATAGTGTGATCCCAGACTAAGTAGTAGTAAGTTTAACTTACTTTCTTGGACACACATGTTTTGTTAAAAATCGCATTGATTCCATGTAGCACCATTCCACTTTCTCTTCGGCAGCGGCTCCAGACTTCACTTTATGCGATCCTATTTCGCGTACAAATCGGTCGCGTAGTGACTTCCACCTTCCTTTACAATGATCCTCTACGTTAAAAGGAACAAATAGCAAAAACGACACGACTAATACTAAAGAAAAAAATTACCTGACACGCCTGTTGAAACAGCTACTGCCTGCCACGCTCTATCTTTTAAATATTTATTTCTAAATAGTGAGGAGCTTTTGTCGAACAGACATGGGTGCATCTTAACCGCTTCTATTAGCCTCTCCTCCATATTGCTTAAAACTATAAAAACTATATTATTAATATTTTAATTAACTACTTATTATACATATGTAATACATACCTTCTTTTCACTTTCACTTTTTAAATATTTATTACATTAATAAAATTTATTTATTTTTTCGCCAAAATTTTGTTTACTACTCACACCAAGAAAAAATTAAATAAAATGAAATCAGTTGGTTGTCAAAGCGCGCAAAAAGATGAGAGATGCCCAACTTTTCGCTTTGCGTTGCGTTAAAAGCAGTTTATGTGACAAGTGCCATATAAACATGTACATTTAACTCAAATGTCAAAGCGTATATGTAACGCAACGCGAAGCAAAAGTTTTATCTGACACGGCCTTAAGTTTTACTATTTAGTTAAAAAATACTCCAACTTTAATAATTGTAATGAAAACTCAGCATAATTTAGGGAAAAACTGTGTTAAAATTGTGTTTTAATTACATTAAAGATTTTAGGCCGTATTAGCTTGATAAGGAAATACAAATAAATTTATGTTTAATGACAATAGTCTTTCAACAGATATTTTGAACAGTTGGTATACATATCTGTAAATTGTTTTAATCTTTCTGGCTTAGCTATGCAGTGTCATTCAGACCGAGATAATCGCCATTTACACAGCCGTGGGTCACATTCGGTATGGTGAGATATCTAGCTGGGATATTTACATTATTATAGCGAAAAAGATCCTAGGAGAATTTCTTTACCACATCGACGAACGTCATAGAATGCCGGATGTCTCTGGAGCAGATAGCGAGACATTCAGTGACTACCCTTAATTGGGTCCCTAAACACAGGGGCATACATGGAAACTGCATGTCTGACTTGTTGGCACATGCAGGAACTATCTTGAATCCTAGCAGCCAAATATACGATATTGGTGTTTTGCTCTCAAAGTGTTAGCACCTTATTACACACAAATTTCATCTTATTGACATTACGTATGGGGAAACCGGGTAAATCAGGTCCATCATAGATGAAAAAAAGAACATGTCGGGAACTAAGGCTGTCCAGACTTGACCTCAGGAACCTAACTGCGGTTGTAACTAGCTCATTGGGAATCACTTCCAACATTAATGGCTCCCTTAGAATGAACTATTTATGTTAAAGTTGCGGCGACGAGGAGGTGGAAGAGTCAACGTTACATCTTTTTGTCATTGCGCCCGGCATTCGGAGACTTAAGACGCAAACTGTTTGGCCGAAGAACCTTTTAGGGACAAAACCTGTCTTTCTGACATTGATGTGAACAGGATCCATCCCTTCGCATGTCTGTGTGAGAATGCCAACATCCTGCGGACATAGGAACTAATTACTGGACCCACGTAATTGAACGTAACTGAACCTAACTAAACCTGGCTAATCTTTTTTGGTTGGCCATAGCCGAATCATTTCAATATTTGATACCTTTTAGTGGAGCGGAGCGTATTAAGGTTTAGACAGTAATGCTAGAACACAATTGAGTCGTACGTCGTATGAACGTAGGACGTAACGCTGTAAATTTTGAGGAACTCGCTTCACTAACCCACAATGCCATTGGAAACGTATTTTGTTTTCTTTGAAAATATTATTAAAAAATTCCAAATTTTATTCAAATCAGTGTTTATTTTTCTTTCCTTTTTTTGTTATTAAATATTAAATTTGAAAACACAAAAATAATTTCATTTTATTCATAAAATCAAGGTATATTTACACAAGGTAGACTCATTTGGGAGTGTAGACATGCTGCTCTATAAAAGGAACCAAGTTGTCAAAATTGTCTTCATATAAAACAAAAACAATTTAACGCACACATGTACAAATTTTGGCTCATATACACGCAATTTGACGTTGGGGTTCCAACTAGGGGTAAACAGCTGACAAACATATGGGCCAACGAGTTTACCTTGTGTAAATATACCTTGCATAAAATGTTTCTTTTTCTATGACAATACTGTCGTAGCAGGCGTACGATATAGAATTAGATTAAAGTCGACGTTTACGCCATCTATTGTGTGGCTTTTTTATAAAATATTATTCGCTTTAACTTGACAACGTACCTACATCGTACGCTACTACGTGCATATGGTTCAATTGTGTTCTTACATAGCGTCTTTACCTGACAATTTTTTGTCATACCAAACGTCAAACTTCATATTAAAAAAACGCTGACAAAAATGTTCGAGTTTTTTTTTATATAGACTTTGACGTTTGGTATGACAAAAAATTGTCAGTTGAAGACGCTATGTTACGGTTTTCGAGTTTTGACGAAATTTTCAAAAACAATAACAACTTATCATGACAGGGTTGTATTTTCCTCAAAATACGTACGACTTGTGTGATCGTGTAAGCAACCTTTAAACAACTATTCCTTTAACTGAATTTACAATTTCTACGAAAGAAATGAAAGATAGAAGATTATTTTATCGAGATCTATCATGGCAAATCTTAAAGTTAATAACATTTTACCAAAACAGCGAAGTGATCATCAGTTTTACTGCAGGATTCATATAATTAAAAGATTTGAGTGTTTGACTGAAATTAATTCACCTGTCTTTTGTAAATTATTTGCAATTTGTGTCAAAATTTCTATAAAAATCCGAAATGACATTTTGTAAAAAAACCTTTCGCAAATTACAAATGATTATTTACATCTATTATCGGGTCTTAAGTTAATATGCATTAATGTCTTTCGGCATCTTAAGCAAAAAAAAAGGCCAACTTAACCCAGCTTAGCACAAGCATAACAATGCCGCCAATTGATAAACATGGCAAAAATATTTGTTGAAAATAAAACTGCAAACACGTTGTTGGCAACCGGTATTTGTGGCTTCTTAAGCTCAGTTTTACACAAATAAACTAGAAAATTTATGGCATTAAATACAGTAACTGGAACTGCATATGACTTTTAAGCATTTAATTAAAATTATAAACGAAACCACAAACAGTAACTACAACAACAGCAAGCAAACACACACACGCACCCGGCAGTAGCGCAAACTAACATCCGCCGCCTCACATGCTGGTGCTGCTGCATGCAACATTAACAAGATCAACGAATTTGAGGAAAATGGATGAAAAACATACTTGTCGTCGCATTTTCAATTTGATCATAAATTTTAAATGAAATTGTGGCTTGGATTAATGTTTTGCAACACACACAAACAGACGCGCAAAAAGAGTTGCCACATATTCGTGTGCAAAACAATAAGAGCGAGTCTTGTGGTAAAGCCAGATGTTGTTAGCTTGTTATACTTAATAAATCGTCCAGTATTTTAAGACAAATAACTTTATTTATTTATGACCACTATACGTGTATCCTGATTATTTGTGTAGTTGTTAGGGAATTTAGACAGTTTTCTGCTTACTTGATTTTGGAAATTATTTTATGTCTTATTTGCTTTTCAACACAAAAGAGTTTAATTTAAAAAATTCGCTCTCTGCATATACCTTACCTACCATAAGGGCTAGCTATTTATCTCTGCAAAGCGTACTGGGCAAAAGTAAGCGATGATCGTTACATTTTGTTAACACTGGATATTGGCAAAAATTGAGTAAAAATAGTAAATATTTCGCTTGTCATTGGTGGCGATTGCCCTTTTTTATACCACTATCTAGTTTAAAATCTTTTCACGAACGATTATTTGAATTTTAATTTAAGGAAATCTACTTGAAAACATGATTTGAAGATTTTTTTCATATTGTTTCATACATCAATTAATCATTGAATAAAAAATGATCTTCTATAGCGCTGGCTTAATATTACTAGGTTGTATGTGACAGTTTTTTCGATTTTCAGTAAGTAATTTTGAAGGGTTGTATGTGACAATTTACAACTTTAAGTTCTTTCCAACATTGTTAAAAAAAAGTTTGTTTGCTTAACTTCGCTTGAACACCCAGAGAAAAAACATGTTTCAATATGAACACCTCCAACAAAACTATTTTTAAAGAAACTTTTAAACATATTATGATAAATTTAACAATATTATTACCACCAACAACCAAATTATGGTTGAACAAGACCTCCATAAACAAGCCACAACCATATTATGGTTGCCTCCGAACATGTTATGATTAAAAATAACTCAAACATGTTTAACACTTATAATAGCATGGTTGGTTTTCAACCATAGCATATTGCTCTTGGAAAAGAGGAAAATACTATTAATAATTTTAAAACAAATTATTGTTATATTAAACCATAAAATGTTTAGAGGCAACCATAATATGGTTGTGGATTCTTGATGGAGAACTAAACTAACCATAATATGGTTAAAGGTGACAATAATATGGTTATATTAAACATAATATGTTTAAAATTTTCTTTAAAAATAGTTTTGTTGGAGGTGACCATACACGCAAAGAAAAAACATGGTTGTGGTAAACATATTCTAAGAGCAACATATTATGATAAGAATTATGATTGTAGTCACCATATTAAGATTATTATTGAAACATATTATGACTCAATATACTCGTAATATGTCATCATAATATTTTTCCCTTAATCATATTATTATTCTGTTAATCATACTAAGTTAAGAAGTAATCAAATTATTGTCATGTTAATCATAATAAGCTAAGAAATTAATCATATTTTTGTCATGTTAATCATAATAAGCTAAGAAGTAATCATATTATCATCATGTTAATCATAATAAATTTAGAAGCAATCATATTATGATACAGCACCTTTCATAGCTGTCATAAAAATACAAAATAAATTTAAATATTTTTGAATCGATTTTTTATTTTGTGGCTTTTTACAATTTTTCTTAATGTTAATCAAATAGCGGAGTTCAATATAAGGCTTGCAAAAGAGCAAATGAAAAATCTGTGGTTTTCATGGGCAACCGCGTGTGTCCATTTTTTTGATTTTAAGATGTTGATGCCATATTGCCTAATTTTGAACGCTCTTTATATTTTTTTGAAAAAAGATGGATCAATTCCGTTTTGTAAAGTAATGACAAAGTTTAAAATGTGCAACACCTAGCCCATAGTTTGTCCTAGAATGGGTCTTCGGCTTTCCTGAACAATTTGTTTTAAGACATACGCGGTTGCCCATGAAAACCACAGAAATATCGTAGCACTTTTATAAAATATAACGAAATCTCTGTGTGTTTTGTTGTTGGATTTTACAAAAAACTATGATATTTTGCATTTGCACTATTGCATCACTAATACTTGAATGAACTCCGCTAATATTTTAATTTTTTAGTTTCTTTAAACTTATTTTTTTATGGAATTTTATCTTTTAATTGTTTAACCGCTCACAAATAAAAAAACGACACAACTTCTTCAAAATTATTTTACAAATGGCGCTAAAATAATATGATTAGAGTAAAAATAGTTTGATTGCATCTTTAACATAATATGATAAATGTATAGAAATTTATCATGTTATGGCTATTAAATATCATGATATGGTTGTGAGAAATATAATATGTTTAGAAAGTTATCATAATTAAGTTGTTAGAAAAATAATTATTTTTCGGTCAACAATACTCAAATTCATAATTGCGATAAACATTGATATGTTTACAGTAACTATAATATTGTTGATATTAAATAAAAATAACAATTATTTGTGTACGACAACAATATATTGTTACATTAAACATAGTGTTGTTGCCGTAACCATGCCCAACCATATTTTTTCTCTGCGTGTATTTAAACATGTTTTTTCTCGGCGTGAAAATAATAGAATAAAGATAAGACTTTTAACTTGATTTTCTCCATTATTTTGTAACCTTATAAATTTGAGCCAGCGATGTGTTTGTAATAGCAGATCGCCAGAAAAAATTATTAAGTAAAAATTTCTTTGTTGATTTACTGAAAACTTTTTAGACACTTTTATAAAATAAAAGGGAATTAAACTTATTTTAAGCCGTTTAAATAAAAAAAAAAATGCAACTGGAAAATTTAAGCTATTGAAAAAACAGCTTACGCGTAATGCTAGAAACACAACTGGGACGAACACCGAATTTTTGGCCGCAAATATTCGTCGCCAAAAATAAAAAATATTTGTGTATATGAAAATGCACACAATCAGGGCGCCGCACATAGGGGTTTTTTGCCAATCTAGCCGGACATTAAGCAAAAAATTTAATTTAAGAAATGGAAAAATTTAAGTACGCAGCTCGACAGACAACAAAGTTCTGCATCGTATAGTGAATTTTCAAGTCTTTTGCTTGAGATTTGTGGTTTTGGGACACTGTTAAAACCAGGAAAGTTGATTAAATTGCATGCGTGTTCATTGACTTTTTACGGTTTTGGGAGGTTTACAATATACTTTTTTGTAGATAAACGAATAAAGATTATACATTGATTTTTTTTTTCTGTGAAAGACTATATAAACAGCTAATTATGAAAATTTTTAGAAAAATTTTATTTGAAGTTTTTATGATAAAAAATTAGTTCGAAATTAAAAAAAAACGATTTTTTTGTTCACTTTTTTGTAAAAAAAAACAATTTAAAAGGTTTTTGAAGGTGAAGCCCGCTGAGTTCTTAGAAATGTTATACATCACGATAAAATTTGAAATCTCTACTTTTAAATTAAGAAAAAAAACGTTGCGCGTTGTTGCGCCATTTTTTTTTATGATTTTTTGAAAATTTCACCTTTTTTCTGTTTTTGCTCCTCTTGCATAGGTACATATGATAGAAACCCTTTCGTCAGTCATAAAATATTTGGGCTGTACGTAGATTTTTTAATTTAAATTATTACATCTAAGACTAATATTACCTGTGTAAAAAAAGGAATGTGCTAAACAGTAAGTAACGGTTTTTAACCACCTGTGCAGCAGCTAAATGACGTTATTTTATGGAGCACGCCAGACTTCGTCTATTTGAGAACATATTACACCTGTCGTATGAAATCACAGTGAAAAAGTGGCAATTAAGATCGGATGAGGACAAAACTATTGTTAAAGAGAGGAAAAAACTATCCAAGAAAAATTTAGAAGTGAATTAAAGCTAATAGTGGATGTACCTAAGACTGGATTTGGAAACAGCAACGATGGTAACACCAGCAGAAGATTTTTTTCCAATCCTGAATTAGCTGCAGGAATAACTGGAATTTGATTTAATCTACCGAATCAAAGTTATTATTGAAGTAATTACAAGTGGTCACAAAATCCATTTGCACGAGTTTGCCAATTATTTCTTAGACACTGCTAAACTTTACGTTACTCTATATCCCTGGCATCCTATGACACCTACAATGCACAAGATTTTAATACATGGCGCAACTTTAATGAGCGAGGGATTGCTGCCTATCGGGCTATTATCTGAAGAAGTGTCTGAGGCACGAAATGAACAACGGCTTTACAGGCAGAATTTTGCTAGAAAGTTTTCGAGGGTTCAGTGTAACAAAGATATTATAAATAGACTGTTGCTCAGTTCTGTCCCACTGATTACTGGCATAAGACCAACTCAAAAAAAAGTCATTACCCTTTACGAAAGAAACAATTTTTTTTATGCTTCCACTTGTACTTGGCTCTGGAGAATTCAGATTCGGAAGAGTGCAAAAGAGAAGTTATTTTAAATAAATTAGTTGTTATTATTTTAAATAAAATTTGTTGTTGCTATTATAGATAAGTTATTATTACGAATAATTTAATTATTTTCAGATAAATTAAATACTATGAAATACATAAAAGTCACATAAAATCTTAAAAATTAATATTTTTTGGAAATTAGCAAAAAAAAAAAAAAAAAATTTTTTTTGACATGTTGGTTCCGTGCGGTGGGCTTGGAGGGATACCTTCCCCTGCCCATAAAAGTTAAAAAATTTAATTTTTATAGTATTAAGGGGTTAGTAATCTATTTCTTTTAATATTTACATTTTTTTTAAATATTATTTTATGTAACCGCCCACAAAAGGGGGCGGGGGCGGAAAGTGTAATTTTACGATCTCCTGGGTCCAATTTTAGGTTTTTTAACTTTCGCTGGCGTTAAAAGTTGCATTTGCACATACAAAAGTATGGGAAAACTTTTAAAAAAATTGCATTTTTCAGAAGTTGGATTAGTTCTTCTAGGGGGAACTTTTTCCTCCTTGGTCCGATTTTATTTATTTTTGAGGTTTACCTGCCTATGACAATAACACATATGTCTGCCAAGTTTCATCGATCTAGGGGCACTCAATAACTTTTAACAAGCAATATAATCTAAAACAAAAAGTAATGTCCGGCTAGATTGGCAAAAAACCCCTATGTGCGCCGAAGAAAATTCGCCAGACGTTGCAAACTTTAAATAGATTTAATTCTAATTCTTACGCCGGCGAACGACGAACAAATTAGTACCGGGTAGCCATATTGTTTCAAAATGGTAAGTGTTTTAGTAAATAAAGTTACTTTTTACTTAAGAAATTGTAAAATTTTAACTAAATATCATTTAAAATACAAATTGAAGAAAGTTGTAGTTAATGTTTTATTTGTGAAGTATACTTTGTTCATATGGTAACACTATATCTTGTTTATACAAAATATTTTATTTCCATTTTTGTTTTTTAGTCGGTTTTGTGTTTCATACGACAAATTTATACAGCGAATTTCTTCCGACTAATTCGTCTTGCTGGACGAAATTCAACGTTCGTCCCAATTGTGTTCCTGGCATAATGCTTTAAATACTATGTCCGAGTGTGAGTGACTTGATCTACGACGATCGGTTCGCAATCGAGTCCACACTAAACATTTCAGCCTAGTAAGAAGAAGACTAAGCTGTCAATGAAAACCTCTATTAGAAAAAACACCCACGTTTTTAAAGTTGTTCTATAGATCAGGAAGCAGAAAATGGCTAAACAAGAATAAGTGTTAAAAACGCTTCAGAATTTAATCATTTCAAGCGCTCAGCTAGCTGAGAGTAACAGGAACTTAACCTTACGAGACGTAAAAACTTACTGCTAAATATAATCGTTTTTATTGAATTACATACAACAAAATGAAGCAGCTGATTTGCCACGTTACTGTTAATCTCAGCTAACAGAGCCCTAAGAATATAATATGTATCGTGAAAACGGACTGTGTAGCAGGTGATTTTAAATTAGAGACCTGGACAATACAACATTTTCTGTAAAAATACCATTCTAAGAAATATGATGATTACGTAATGGCAGCTCAAATACGCTGTTATGACAACTCAAACCTACTGTATTAGCACGTCATTGCAACTTAGCTAAGCTGCCCTGCAGACAAAGTAACTATGGAGTATTTAGCTAGAATTATACTGTTTGGTTTTTTACTTGAAACTTTTAATGTTTTTTATATATCAAACTATCGCATTTAACGTTGTGTTGTCATATCAGCCCAACTAGTTCATTTTTATGCATTTTCATAACAGTTTTAAACTAGTTGCGGTAAATATTGAAAGGACCGCAAGCGGCAGGCCTTTTTGAAGGCCTCTATATCCCTTTCTAAAAGATTAGCTTCGTATGATATCTTATAAATTTAATTTTTAAAGACGTCCCAAAATTTTCAGAAAACATTCACTACTCCCTTCTTTAAGAAAAAAAAAATAAAATAATAATTATGGTATGCCACGAGAAGGGCTTGTGTCCAGGGTTTAAAAAACTGCAGTCGAAACCAAAAACTGTCGATCAAAATATGAACATTTTTGTACAACTTTTCGCTTTTTGAGTTGGTTTGACAGCGACTGTTTATATTTAATGAATAAGAAGTAAAAGCAACAGTTTTTCTTTGGCTATTGACAAATGAAGAAGTGGAAGAAATGGCAGTTTTTCTACTTTGACTGCAGTTTTTTAAACGCTGCTTGTGTCTGCTAAATAATGTCTTGTATTAGCTTCTTTACTCATTATTGCTACCGCTGGGTCATTATTGTTTTGTAGGTGTATGTATGTATTTTTTTTAGAGTAATTCTAAGCACTTACACCTGGAACCAGAGAGAGAGAGAGAGAGAGAGAGAGAGAGAATATTATAATTTGTTTTCCTGTAAACACATGTTTCAGTTTTGTTGAATTCTCCTTTGTTTACTGAAATTTAGGAAGCTTTCAGAATGCCCCGATATGGCTATCTTCATTGTAAATTTATTAACTTTTATACTAAATTATTTTAACAAAAAGAATACAGGAATTTTTTTTATTTGTTTTTTAAACATGAAAAAAATTTTCAACTCTAACATAAAAAATGTACGTGTTTCTTTTTGTAGTGTTGTTGTTGTTGCTACAACAAACAGCATCACGTATAAAGCAGTGCAGTCGAAATTGTATCATCTTTCTCAATTTTTTGACGCCTGACAACTAGTAATAAACTAGTTCAAGATCTTACTATTAAAGATTTTAGCTGCAATGTGTTTTTGCTGTTGTGTTCAATACCATGTTTTTTTTCTACCGTTTCCGTGAAATCATGCTCACCTAAACTTGATATTGATTGATTAATTTTTTGCCTTTTGCCACATTTTTATATATTTCAGTATTATAATGTTGTAATGAATTGTGAACTATGTTATGAGGCGTATTTTATCTAAAGATTTTTCCACAAAATTTTCGACAATTTGGCAGCTATGGGCTAAAAGTGGTGAAAAAGATACAAAAAATTTAATTTTTTTTTAAATTTTAGCAATTTTGATGTAGTAGATGCATTCTTTACGTGTAAGTATGTTGTTCACTTTTTCTCCCCTTATATTTAGACACAATTGAGCTTAAGACCAGAAGACAAAATTCCAATTGGTTTTCGAGAAATATTCGAAAGAAATATTTATTTTCAAAAATCAAGTTTTAGGAAAAATTTATGCATGAGGTCATCAAATTCGAACTGCAGCTAAAACTATTAAAATACAAAAAACCGTTCTCACGACTATCGGTTCTACGCTCCGGAACAACTCGGAGTTCAACGAAAAACGACCAAGGATTGCCAACTCAGCAACACCTGCTCTTCAGATCTCGCTGCTACAACCAGCGTTGCCACGACCAAAAAAATTTTGTAACCAAAATGTAAAAATAAAGTAACCAAAAGCGAAAAAAGTAACCAAAATTATTTTGTATCAAAAGTACTATTTTGTTCGCACTTCAGTTTAAAAATATGTCTAAAGAAAAAAGTATGTTTGTTTGTTTCTTGTAGGCTCATTAGACGCTGGACCGATTTCGGGAAAGAACAATAGGATATACAATTTTTCGAAATTTTTAGTGGAAGTGGCACTTCCTATACAAAGTTTAAACTTATTTTCGTCATTTTTAAAAATTTTATGAGCTTTAGCTTTCATTCTTTTTATATGAAGAGCTCTTACTGTGTGTTATATTATTAAAATGCAAAATTGGTCAAAGGTCTTTGTTAGTGACAATTTACGGTTTACGATTTTTGTCGTTGTGATTCTTACCTTATGGTCGAGAGAGAAGAGATATTAAAAGGGGAACACAAGCGAGTGTACACATCGATTCGTTTTGTACGCTCATTCGTTCTCTCATTTGAAGAAAAATGTATTTGAGTTCGGTGGCACAGAAAAATGTTTAACGACAAAAATTTAACAGTAACCGTAATGACAAAATCGTATAATGCAAATGTGCACTTAAGGCTCGGTTAGCCGGGAGTAACAGTAACATAACCTTACCGTAAAAAAATAAGAACAATCTATTTCTTAGAGATGCAGACGTAATATCTTACTGCTTAATATAACCGTTCTTATTGCTTTTCATACAACGTAATGAAGCAGCTGGTTTGCTTTGTTACTGTTACTCCCGGCTAACTGAGCCTTTAGTGTCGTTAAGTTCTTTGAGAAATTCCACACGAGAAGGAGTTGGCGCTTGATGGCTTTAAATGTTGCATTGTGTTATTCTACTACAGTAGAGTTCGGTTAAGTATTTTTTTTAATAAAGCTTCAAAACAAATTCCTTCAAAATAATAGTAATAAAAATAAATTTTTTGTTCTTCTCCTTTGCGAACCCCCTTAAAAGCATTAACTATTTCCAGATTTGTAAATCTTTTGTCTAAATTATGCTAAATTCCTTTGGCATTACAAAAAGTTGAAAGTGGTAAATGAACAAATAGAATTCAACATTATTCGGGTTATTTGTCAAATGCCTCTTTCAATCCCCGAACTCATTTTCCAAAACTAAAAAACTGACGGCTTTATTATCGACTTCAAACGAAGACTTTGTTAAATGAACATTAACTTAAAAAAAAACAAGCTTAATAATATTATTTTTGTTTTGAATGTAAATTTTTGCGTTCGAAAACATAAACAGGCAGTGAGTGAACTGCGATGAATTTCAATATTAAAGAAGTTAGAGTGCTGTATTCGTCTGCGCCGAATCTTTGATACCCTCCACCGACAACAAGGATATTTCAGGAGTGGACTTGTATGGGGTCTGTTTTAAGCTGTGTTCCAATCTTCACGAAATTTTACAGTGTGATTCCCACTCCTATAAAACTGCGACAGACCAAAATTTATTACAATATTATTTATTTGTTATGGTTTTAGACGTACTTAAGTGTTTTTCGAGAGTGTGTTTTATATGGGTCCTATGGTAAATTATTGTCCGATCTTCACGAATAACAATATGTGCATTCCGCCAATATTTATTCTTCCACATTTTGATTCATAAGTCTTATCCTACTGAGCGGTTGTTGCTGGATTTCATTTCCAAACTGCTAAGGAGAACTAGAAACAATTTGACACTGAAATTGTTCTTTTCTTTTGTGTCGTTCGAGAGTGAGGGTGATCTCAACAGACGGACATGGCTAAATCGGCTTAAAATTACTCAAGGACCCAGAATATATGTTGTCTTGTTGTCTATGCTATGGGGTCTTAGATGGATATTAAAAAAGTTTTACACGGAATGACAAACTTCGCAACTAGTTGACGTGGAGGGTATAAAAAGAATAATTTGCAATAAGTAAGAACTATTTTTATTTGGTATGCTATATAAAAAAAACTAGACCACAAACATTTGCAAATTTAAGTAGTTAAAAAAAGTTTTAATTTTAACTCCCTTAAAAAACCTTCGCTGGGCTTTTAATCATTATGAAATATTAGCGAGTTGCTTTAAGTACTCATAAATACATTTCACTTTTTTCTGCTGTTAAATCAAATTCAACTAGATTTGAGCCAATTGTAAAATATCATGTTACATGCAAATACACATTTTAGATTAAATTAGAGTGTGGGACTCGTAAATTATGGCATTAAAGACGAAAACAAGTAATTTGCAGGCTCACATGGCATACAAAGTAGTTGCAACAAATACATACTTAACATTAGCATAACGCAACTAAAAATATATAACAAGTATAAAATATGCAAATAATGGCGGGACCAGAGGGGAAAATATGCATCTTAAATACACAAATAGAATGTCCACACAAAGTCCCTGGCTGGTAATTTAGCATAAATTGTTATTTAAATGCACTGACTTGAAAAGGTCTCCCAAAAGGCATTCCAAGTTGGTAGTTGTAGATATGTACATACATATTTAGTATTATTTTAAAAATACTTATGAGATGGTGTTGCAAGCATTCATTTTAAATTAAACTCAAGCAATTGAGTTTGGTTTTTTTACGTTTTTTTTGAGTTTTTACCTTTTAGAAAAAAAAAAAATCAAAATCTTGAAAATTTATTTAACTAGCACAGCTTGAAATAATGACAGTCTTTAGCTGTTTTGAGTTGGCAATTACCAGGTTTTTTATTGGCCTTTTCTATATGGCATTTCCTTTTTTTAGCCGTTTCCCTAGCAAACCCTGAGAATTTCAGTTCCCCTTCGTTTCGACTTGGCTTATCATGATTTCAATATCGATAAACATAAATTGTTAAAACAAATATTATCTTATAATCGTTTTCTAGAGATTTTTTATGTATTAATGCCGCCAAATATTTGCCAGACTTGCATAACGAAAAAAAAACGTTACTCCTTGAGATCATATTCAAGGAGTAACGTTTAACTGCAACATGATTATGATGCTTATGACAACATGATTTAAAAAAATTGAGTCTAAAAATGTACTGATTTGCTGCTTATGATTTGAATATCCTGCTGTTGCAACAACAAACGTATTACCATTTAAAACATGTTAAGTTGCAACTAATAGAGGGGGCTGCAGCAACAGCAAAAAAAAAAAAAAAAAATTATGAAAGATGTAAAAAGCCCAGCACCTGACACAATCAAATCATGTTAAATAAAATGCTGAGATAAAGATCATTAAACAACAAATCGTCAATGTTTTTGATAGCGATAATCAAGACGACTAAATGGCAGAATGAAAAAGATATCAAGTCGTGATTATAAACTAGGGCTAATTGAGAATTTGGTAAAGAGTTCTATTTTCATGGCATCCTTGAACACATCTAGAAGCTTCAAAAAGCTTAACAATGTTTTAGATTGAAGTAGGTACGGCCTGATCCTACGGTACTCAAAAACACTGCTCAGAATAAAATAAAAATAGATTTCAATTAAATTAATATTATTTAAAGAAATTGATTAAATTTGCCCCCTAATGAAATTTGATGCAGAAAATATTCGTCAAACATTTCAACCCTCTAAAGTACCATTTAGTATACTTTTGTCTGGAAGTTAAAAAAAGGACAAAAATTACCACCTAAAATGAGTGTTAGAGGGTTAATATATTCTAAGAAAAGAATCGCCATACAATTCTACTACAGATATCTAAAATAGTCTTAAAGCTCAGAAGGACATTTAGTACATTTTTTGACTTAAACCAAAAGCCTTTTCAAAAACTTTAAGGGTCGATATTTTTGGAACCCTAATTTTTCAAACCCCTTTGGCAGATTTGCTCTACCAACAGTCTAGTTTCATTTCGCGTTGCAAAAATTGATGCTGGCTTTTTTTGTTGCACAGTGTTATTGGTATCAATAAAATATTCTTTTAATTTTTCCTCCAGTTATGTTATTGATATCAGTAAATGTTTAATTCAGTTGATTAATGTTTTAAAAAAAGACCGATTTTATTTTAAATAAATGTTTTAATTGAAAAAAAAAAAAAATTGGCGAGAATTTTTTTTGTGTGTGGACGCAATGCATCTATTGGCACCTCCATGTGTGATTGGGACATCATACTACATTCATAAGCGGCAATTTGAGTGCAAAGTCCGGCAGAATTATACACTCGCCTCTTTCTTTGGAGCTGAAGCTACTCATATCCAACCATCACAAAATTAGCCCTTAGAGCCGACCTTTCGAAATCTTTCCGGTTTGGGCTATAAACTATATTTACTACATTATTTTTGAAGGAGCTTCAAAAGAAACCAAGCCAGGAGAGATTTATCGTGGCCACTTTGTCCCGTGGGTGAAGCCAGATAAGGATCTCTGGTACAACCTTAATTGCAGAAAAAGGGATCTGCTACACCTTTATCCTCCGAGGATGAAATGGGGAAGGGGAAGGGTGTCTACGAGCGTCTATTTTAAGTTTCTGTGTATAAAGAATTAGCGTTATTCCCGCTGACAACCGCCATACCAATGTTTAAAAATAATTTAAATATTGGAGAGTGAAATTGATAAAATAACTGTGGCAGCCCAGCAGGTACTGATTGTACAAATTACCTTTAAAGACTCTGTCAGAAAAACATCTGGTCGCCGCAACAGTGATAGTGAACAACTGTCAAACACTTAAGTGAGTATCTTACTAAAAAACCACTTGTAAAATTTAAACCCATATGAAAAATTTAAAAAAAAACATTTCATTAATGAGTACCTAAGTGCTTAGTCTAACAAATTTGTAACAAGTTTTAACTAAAGTCTAAATACCCATCACAGAGATCATTACAACAAATAATAATTGTCAAGTAAAGAAGTTTTTTCCGGAACAAATGGAGTGTAAATGAATGTAATTTACACTCCACAACCAGCTTAATTTTGATTTTATTTGATCTGGAAGTTTTTTCGATCTTGTATGGGGTTAACTTCTTAGTGCATTATAAAAAGGGGATTCAACTGTATTTTTGTTTTCCTATATACACCAAATGCTGGTAGAGTTAAGCTATAATATTTGTTATAATCATCATCATCATACTTAAATCACTTAGAACCTATTACGATTTTATTCTTAAATTTTGGGGTATCACGAGCAGAAAGTGGACATTATAATTCAGGGCGAATTCGTACAGGTGACCGCATCCGGGACAGAGTGTTATGCAAGCTATGCCTATTTTTCTATATAGCATTTACATTGTACGTATATGTATTTTAAATGGCAAACTCCACAAAAAAAAAAAAAAATATATAAAACCAGCATAACTCACTCTGTAGTCACCTGTCTTAATTCGCCCTGTTATGATTTAAAAAAGAAAACAGTTCATAAATATTAGCTTTTGTTATTTATGGGTTCTGTAAAAAAATGTAAAAAAAGAACGTCTTGTACGTCGATAGGACTGTAAAAAACATAAAATTTTTTAACAGCTGATACGTAAAAACATATATGTTCTTCTTACTTTGAAGCCGCATGGTTTTAAAATGCATTAGCTTAACACCGCTATCGGTATTAATTGTAAAATACAGCGATAGTTTTAATTATTTTTTGGTGTTGTTAATAAGCAACATCAAGCATGCTCATGTTTCATTTTTATTTTTCTCTCACATACAGATGTTCTTAATTCCTTAATGAGTGTTGTTTTTAAACTTCAAGGAATACAATTATTAAAAGAGAGAATTCTAAAACATTTCAGGTGTAATAATTAAACTTGAAGCATTGAAATAAAAAGAGAGAAATTATTGATGCTTGTTTCGGTTTTAAATTAAATCTATCAGGAATAATTTTTTTAAAGGGAAATTTAAATTTAAATTTTTGGTGTCATTTCTATTCCAAGTGGTCATTAAAAAAATCGCACAATATCATTTTTGGTTTTACTTTTATACTATATCAGAATTAAAATTAAATTTAAATACAAAATAGTTTAAAATTTAACCCGTTCAGTTTTAAAATTAAACTATGACTTTTAACCGTGTAGAAAAACTTTAATATTATCAGGTTCATCCAATCCTTAACATGATTTCATCATCATTTCCTAAACATAAGCTTATTAAGGAAAAGTGAACAGTAACGAGGTCATACATATATCGCACTTGTTCCTCAAAAGCATAACAACTCAAAATTCATGAATTTTCAGTAGAGACAAAAACCTGTTTTCTTTTTATATATAGTCTTATACTAGAAAACGGGAAATAATTGTATTTTATTGACAAAATACTAGAGAAATTGATCTTAGATTTGTACAGTGCGTAGATCGATTCTTGCAAAAAGTGAAAAATTTTGAGTTGTTATGCTTTTGAGGAACAAGTGCGATATACCTAATTGACGCTACAACTAAAGTTCAGCCTTGGCCTTCCACCAAATAGTTTTCCATTTATATCTATCTCTCGCAACATTTTTCCAGTCTTGTACATTTAACATTTTCAAATCAGCATTGACAGCATCTATTTATCGGGCTTTTGGTCATCCAACGGCTCTTCTGCCTTCTGATTTGCCAAAGACAGATTCTCTTGATCGTGGAGTTCATATCCTTAGCCCATCTTTGTCTTTGTGATCTTATTATTACTAAGAGGGATGATTCATTTAGTGCTGCCTTTGTTCTTCATTCGTTCTTATACTGTATAACATTGTTGTTATTTCAGCGATATTCAGAGAGTCCCCATCTGCTATGTAAGTACTGGCCTGTCAATGCTTAATACAAATTGATCTTAACCTATGATGAAATGCTTCTAGATTAAAAATAACTTATGAGTGCATAAATATAAAAAAAATTCTCACTCACTACGAATCTATAATTTTCAGTACTTATTCATGGTCCGAACCTTGTTTTTCAGTTAGGGTTTCCAGCTAGCATTATCTTGGTTTTGGCCACACTAATGTACAGATATGCTTCATATGCTGCTTTATTTAATCTCTAAATCTTTCCTTCACAGAGTTAACCGATCGTCTGCAAACGCTAACAGCTGTGTATCCGAAGTCCATATAGTGTCTGCCGATAACAGTGATGCTTTCCTTACGACTATAAAAATTTCAGTTGATAACCCATCGCCCTGCCTTACTCCGGTGTTAGTTGGAGAGGGCACGGAAAGTTATTTGTACTCCTACCACATTCATGCTGTTACTTGTTGCCATTCTTTCCAACCTTAGGCCTTTAAATATCAGAAATTTGCTTTAAAAAAAAAAACACAATAAAGCAACAGAGAGCAAAAACAAGTTACAGTTTTTCTATTTGTATTGATATATTTTTTGCTAATTTTAGTGAATCTGAATGAGCTGGTTTAAGCAACTGTGCGAATACATGCAAATTATGTGTGTCAAACCATATTGAACTTAAGAAAACTTTTGGTTAAGTTTTATGAAACTATCATTTGCTTAAGCAAAGTGCGAAACTGATCGCACATTCCGGACGGAATCAGATGATTTTTGATCTTGAGGCTTTTCGTTTTACAGAAAAAAATTTCGCACCAGTAAAAGTATTATTCAAATTAAATAATAATAAGTATTATTCAAAATTAAAATCAGTTTTAATTACAAATTTAATTTAAGTGAATTAAACGTTTAATCGTAGTTAATAAAATTTTTAATCAAGTGTATTAAACGTTTAATTGACAATATTAATTTGCACCAGTAAACAAATAAATAACATCAACTTCACTTGATTACATTTTTAATTAAAACTGATTTTATTTTTGATTAATGCTTTTACTAATGCAAAATTTTTTTCTGTGTAATTTTTGACATAGCTTATGCTATCTCATTTACATTCTGGAGAATTTTTGATTAAATTTTTATAATTAGTATTGTGGTTAATTTGTTGAACTATTTTTGGTTTTTTATCCAAATTTTTCAATATTTTAATTAGGCTTAAGTTCATTAAATTTAATTTTCATTAAATTATTTTTATGAAGAAAGGAATTTTACAACATGAAAATTAATTAAAATTGTTATTGAATTTTTATTTAAAACTGATTTTATTTTTGATTAATGCTTTTACTGGTGCAACATTTTTTCTGTGTAATTTTTGACAAAAGCTTATGCTAGCTCATTGACATTCTGGAGAATTTTTGTTTTCAAGAAATTGACCAGCTGCTCATAACTGCCCTTTACTAATATTTCGTTAATTATGGCGCATTTAGTAACTTCTCAACCTACCCACGACATCTTATAAACAGCAAACATTTAAATGCTTGTAAATTTAAAGTTTTTGCAGCTAAATCTTATTATGTTGTCCCGTTGTGTTGGAACTACCGGGGATTCGTTTTATCCCCGATGAAAAACTATAAAACTTACGTTTTTATAACGAGGCGGCATATGATTACAAATTAAAATGCTTGACTTATGGCTTGTAAGGCTCACGCTTCTACGACAACTTGTTAATCTGCTGGCCGTAAATTCAATTAAATTGCGCATGCTCGTGTTTTTTATATAACGATCGTGTAGATACGTAAAATATCTTTTGTCTTTTACGATCTTGTTTGTGGGCATGTTGCTGTTTGATTTTCTTTCGTTATATTTCAAAAATACTTGGGTGGACATAATATTAATATGTTTATGTTCATATTAAAAGATAAAGATATATTTAAACAAAACACATGTGTTTTTCAAATCAATGTGGAAGTTTTAAGGTATGGAAAGTATTAAACAAGAAAAGAGAAACAAATTAGAAATTTCTAATGTCTTTTCTGTCTCATTATTTGCTTTTTTCTTCCTGTTTACCTGTCCCCTAGGAAATGTGTTTTATAAAATATAATAAGTACATATTTAGTCCCACAAGTGACAAAAGATCAGATCATTTAATATTGTAATGCCCTGCAATTTAACCTGGCGTACAAACGCTGTGTAAAATTATTACATGAACTTAATATTTAATCTACATTCTGGCTTGTTTGCCGTCTTGCTCTCCCATCTCGTTTATAAGATACTTAAGTGTGTGGGTTTTTGTTTTCCTATTACCACTTGGTTTTTGCTGGCCTGAATAGGACATTAAACCGCAGCAAATTGGGTTGTTTATGTGGCTCTCGACAAGATGAAACAATTGCAGCCATCCAGCCAGCCAGCCAAAGCTTTAATGTCTTTAAGACTCGACTCTTTAGTTAACCATTGTTAACGAAAATGTCAAAGATCAGAAAAAACACACACTCTTGTCTGTATTTAAAGTATAATTTAATAGCGCGAATTGGTAAGCGTTGTTATTCAATGGTATGAAAAAATACATATTGCGTTATTCATACATTGTTAAGATGAGTATTAAGATAAAAAGATAAATTATATTTATGCAAACATTCAAGATGTGTTGAAAATACACATTTGGGATATTCACAGATTTTAAAATTAAATTGAGAGCGGATATTTTTGAAATGTTTTATGAATAACTTATACCATTTGTACACTTGCATACATTTCGGAGGAACGCATGGAAGATGTTGAAAATGTGAAATACACGTTCACACTTGAAACATCTAACATTTACTATCAATAATAAAAATGTTACCATTTCTGAAAAAAAACTTTTATTTTTTTTAAATACTTTTTTTGTACAAAAGTGCCAACATTTTAAGAGATAGCACCAAAATGTATTTTTAATTCATTTTGTTTAATAATTTTAGCAAAATTAAGCAAAATAAGGCTTGCAAAAAAGGAAAAACTTGAGAAATGGTAACGCTGGTTTCAAAGCAACTTCCATTTTGTCAGTTATGCCACAATAATTACAGAATTTATTGCCACTTTTCTAGTGATGAAACTAAAAGAAACGAAAAATGTAAAAGGGAACAATATGAGATAGTAACATTCTGTAAAGATGTTGAAAAATTTTGATTTTCATCTTCACAAATTGATGTTAAATGTTGACAAATGTGAAAAGGCTATTACATATAAAAAAAAAAACGCTGACAAACATTTTAGAGTTTTTTTTATACAGACTTTGACGTTTGGATTAACAAAAAATTGTCAGGTGAAGACCCCATGTAAGAGAGTTTCGATTGCATTAAAAATTATGTTGGAAGCAGTGTTGCCACCAGTCAAACAAAAAGTTAAACAGCTGTTGGTCCAAAAATATACAAAATGGTAAGAGATACCAAGCACAATAACTTTTAGGCTGATGTGGATTTTGTTTTTATTCATTAAGAGACAACTAAAGGGTAGATTACACTATTACACAAGTCTTACGTATTTTGGGAAAAATACTACAACTCCGTCATGATAAGTTGTTTTTGTTTTTAAAAATTTTCAAGCAATAATGAGATCAGGAAAGCTTTTTTTCAAAATACATAAGACTTGTGTAATATTGTTAAACGGGCTCAAACAAGACCGGCAAGCGTTTTGATATGTCAAAACTTTTCTCATTTTCAAACTGTTTTAACGAAACAAACTTTTAGAATACGAATTCTCAGCTAGAAAATTCAATTTAACAAATCGCTAGGTCGGTTTCTTTTATGGATGATGTATTGGCAATTGAATTTTTTTGTTGATAAAACACTTGGCGCTATTATTTAAGAAGCTCAGTTAATTGACCATCATAAGTCATCAACTCATTATTGGCTTGGCGCATTGGCCAAAGAGTCGTAGTGGAAGAAACTACAATGAAGGTTTTCATGAAGTTTTCTGAACATATACGCGATTGATTTTTTTTTATATTTTTAGCACTGCTTTTGGCATATGTTTTAAAGAATAAGCTAAATTTGTGTGAACGTGCATGAACGAACTTAGAAGTTAATAGTTTTTTTTTGAAAGTGTTAATTATTGTTTTTTGCCGCATACGCCACATTTCTTAATTTATTTCTAAAAAGTAGCCTTTTTTACTGTGTATTGTGTTGTCGACATATTTTATTTTTCTTTTGCTTTTACTACTTTTTTCTAACGGCAATAAAGCGCAGCAAGAGAAAAATGTATTATCTTGTAATTTTATTTTGCTTTTACTACTTGTTTTCCTTACGGCAATGAAGCAAAGCAAGAGTGAAATTTATTTTGTGCGTTTTTGTTTGAGGAATTTGCAGCAGTCGCCAAACAGTGACGTGTAGCGCAAAACAAGGAGCAAAATTAATGCTTAATATCGCAGAAACCATAACAAATTGTGGAACCAGTCTTAGATTCAAAAAGGGGGTATTCAGCATATATACGTATACTAGGGCGGGTTGATTTGTATGGATAAAAAAAAATCAAAAATCGTATAGCAAAAACGTAATTTACATAAAATTCTCCGAAGAAACCATGGGTCTAAAATAAAATCCTAATCCGCACATTTGGGATATTCACAGATTTTAAAATAAAATTGAGAGCGGATATTTTTGAAATGTTTTATGAATTCCTTATACCATTTGTACACTTGCATACATTTCGGAGGAACGCATGGAAGATGTTGAAAATGTAGATTCAAAAAGGGGGTATTCAACATATATACGTATACTAGGGCGGGTTGATTTGTATGGAAAAAAAAATCAAAAAACGTATAGCAAAAACGTAATTTACATAAAATTCTCCGAAGAAACCATGGGTCTAAAATAAAATCCTAATCCGCGCCTCTCGACTTGGAAAAAGATTTTTTTTCAAACATTTATTTTTTTTTTCAAAGGCGGGCATATATATTTTCAAGTCGAGAGGCGCGGATAAGGATTTTATTTTAGATGCATGGTTTTTTCGGAGAATTTTCTTAGAATTTTGTGTAGTTTACGTTTTGGCTATACGATTAAAAAAAAAATTGACCCGCTCTTATGTATGCCCTTCACCTAAATCAATCTTTTTATATTGTCGGTAGGTCAAACCAATATTGAGCTGCCGAAATGTCTTGACGCTCGGATTGCTTCTGAGCAAAGTAACCTTATTATAACGTTATTAGTGCCTAAATTGTAAACGTCCTGGCCAAACAAGGCTGTATATTGGACCACATGTTTTTTGGCGTCCTAATTTTCTATCTATGATTCGCTGCTGAACTCTTATTAAACGTGAGTCGTAAAGGAAAGCTCAAGAGAGATGGGAGGGTAGGAATACTTGTTTGTTGGATAGGACATGCGACCTGGCTATGGCACGGGGAACCTGCGTGCTATTTGGGGTTCGGTAGAGGCCAGATTGGGGCAGTGATAAAGACCGTGTCTTTGGTTGAAAGTGATCTATGCGAAGAGGATGGGCCTTCGTTAAAATCACTGCTGCAAAAAATGGCATGACGAGGAGTAGGAACGGGCATGTTAGGATAAGGCATTATAGGAGACCAGAATTGCCATGCTTGGGTGTTCTATCTAAGGTAGGACTAAGGTCGATCTTTATTTTCTGCATGGCATCATAATGGTCGAAGGCTACGGTGAGGTCCGGAAAGTAATCTCGTACACAATGGCTTGACTCTGGTCACTGGCTCAGGGCATCGCAAAGGCGCCGCTTATAGGACCCAAGTGAGCCGTCCTCATGTCAGCTGCCTATTAAACATTACCTACCCTGCATTTACACTGATCTAGAAAAATGTATCCCCACATTGGTATTTGGAATTCACAAAAGAATACAACATTAAATTTTAATTAGATCAAACTATTTTAGTCTAAATCTCTTTAAGTATAATGTACTTGGAAAGTGCTTAAGTAACTTCAAATTAATATGTCAATATGTTTCTTTGAAAAAACAAAAAAATTAAATAGAATAGAATTTCTTAGTAAACAGCACATTATCTTAATAGACATAATCTTAGAGAATGCTCTGATTAGAAAAGTGCCTGATGTCCAAACTCTATTTTCAATTTTTCTACAGTCAAGTATCCTCCTTTATTTGTTTGTTTTCCTTTTTAACTTGTTAAGTTTAAGACCTTAAACGGTTTTTTACTTTCCTAATCACTTTCTGAAACCATCCTTTGTTTTAAAGAGTTCTCAAATCCTTTTTGTCAAGTAATTTTTAAATCTCAGCAAACAGATTTTGTCTCCCAAAACTCTTAAGATCTCAAGTAGTAATATTATGCAATTAGTAAATAAATATTTGTAAATAAACATTAATTATGTTTGGCATGCTGTATTTTATAAAATAATATTTCATAAAATTAATTTTATCGACTAAATGTTTCTTAATTTGAACAAACGAAAACAAACCACTTGAAACTGGCGTCTTTTGCCGGATTTTCAAAATCTCGTACTTGTGGCATGTTTCTTCAATGGTTGGTTGTACCGAGTACTTGGTCGTCTCATACATGCAGTTAATTGTTTAAATGTTTTTTTTTTGCTTTTACTTTGTTTGTGAAAAAAACGACAAGTAGTCGTCGGTTGGTTGGCGGTTGCTTCGATTTTTTTTTTGTTATGAACAAATTTATATTGGTGAGATTGTTTGCTACTTGTGGCATGTACTGAAACAAGAATTATTTATATGCATGAATGTTCATGTATTGAATATTTATATCGTTAAATAATTGTGGTAATTAGAAGAGACGTAAAACTTTAAACAAGCTACAGAGCCACAGGCATGGCAGCACCGCATCAGTTAGAAATAACATGCCAATTGACTATTTGTTGTATATAAATGTTTTACTAGAGTAACCAGACTTAATTGTTTTTTTGGCGGAATAAAATCTGGCGACAGATAATGAATGTCCTTTCTGTAAGTTGGTCTAAGTCCTTGATAGAAAATCTTCGATATAAACAACACTGTAAACTAAATTGTAGATTTGACTAAAAGCTAAACTACAGAAAAATAGACTAAATAAAAGAGTTGATTAGAGACTAGATTTAACTATAGAATAGACACCCAACAAACACGGAGGTTTGTTTTCAAATTGAAAATGATGTGAAATCAAACGTTTTCTCAAACGACAAACGATTGATAATGATTTGAAAATCATTTGAAATCATAGCATTCTCAACAAAAAGGGGAAATTATTTTCAAATTGAAAAATGCCTTTATTTTCAACTTGCTTTCAAACGTAATTCTCAAATGTTTTTCAAATGTGGATTATAATACAATGTGGAACATAAATAAAAATATTTTATTTTTTTAATTTAAATTCATTATTTATTTAAATAAATTGCGAGATAAAAATTCGGCACCATAGATTAAAAATTAAAAAATATTCCATCTGTCCTCTAGTTCTTGGAACGACGAAATACTTGGCTTCCTTTTATTTTGAGGATTGTAGCACCGCGATCATACAACAAACTTATAATTTCATCACTTTCCCGTTTTATTTTTGTTTAATTCGTATTCTTAATCATTGTTATTACTCACAAATTATATTTTCAAAAGAAATAAATAGTTCACTTGTAAAACACATCTAACCACGAAGTAAAAATTTAAGTAATGCTAAGTTAACACTTAGGTTTTTAAACGCGTTTAAGCAAAATGTGGATTTAGCTAATCAAAGCCGTTCACATTACATTTGAGATGATTAAGATGACAGATGATTAAGAAAAAAACACAACAAACAAATTTTTTTTTTAAAGTATTAGAAAAGGATAAAAACACTTTTATAAAGTTATTAGAAGATTATTTTAATCATTTAAATGATGAAATTGTGAGAATTTATGAATTATTTAAGGAAAAAAATAAAAACATTAAGTAGAAATCTTGGCCGGAAGTGAATAACAAATCACTTCAATGTATGGGTAATCGTCTCGATTTTGAAGTGATAAGAGCTTAATCCCGTTCGAACTGCTTAAACGCGTTTAAGAAGCCAAATGTGAACATACTATAATCGCCATTTTTAATGTTTACATTTATTTTTCAGTTTAGTATTGCCAAGTTTAGTTTTGATTTGAATTTAACATTTGATACCAATTTGACATAATAAATTATTGATGTCAAATGTTTATTTTCAAATCATTATAAATTTGAATTTAAATGTTAAAATCAAACAATTGAAAAACGTTTGAGAATTGTGTTTGATGGTAAGTGACAAAGTCATTTCATATCAAAGGTTTGACTTTGTGTTTGTTGGGTAAAGACTAAACTACAAATTAGCCTATAAAGTATGGACGAAATGGAAGACTAGAGATATAAAAGAATGGTACTACATAACCGTATACTATATTAAATAATAGCCAAGGGAAAGTTTCAAAACGTCAACTGTGAAAAAACTATACAAAAGACTCGCATTCTAAAATGCCACCGTGAATTTTACAATGTTATCTTTCCCAACTGGGACTTTCTTCAGAGGCGCACGTGTGCAGGAAGTTTCTGACTGACATTCATTTGGGAGTAACCAGAAAATTTTCCTCTGCCTGACAGTCAAATCAGCTCCTTTATTCCGGAAAACGAACAAGTTGTTCCCGGGCAATGGTTTTCCAGCGTCCGCTGAAAGCTAGCAGGAGTGAAAAGTTCAAAGTGCATCAACAAGTCTCAGGCAAGTAGGTAAACCATTAATAAATGTTTGCTAAAGCATCAGACCTTATGCTCCAGTGCAAGAGACGGATGACAGAAGAAGAATGCATGACACAGGTAGCAAACCTATCACCAATCTAGGAAAAGAGAGCCAGCAACCCACCTTTCTGAAAGCAACAAAGAGTCGCTTGATAAAAAAACACCATATGGTCCAGTGAGAGTTGGAGGAATATACATGAGGCGCCGCAGAACAAAACTTTTTTTTTTTGCATTTTTTGACAAATTGGTTTTTGGTATTTTATAACAATAACGTTGACTTCTTTAATGGGGTGACAGTTTGATGGATCTATTGATTAGTTAAAAAACTTGTTACCATATCCAGCTTCATAATAATAAATTAACCTGAATTTTTCAAAAATTTAAATGAACAAAAAACTACGTTGTATTTTGCGCGATCTCATATAAAGGGTCCGCCAAATAACTTTTTTTTTTTTTTTTTTGAAAATGCTATAAAAAAAACTACTGAATATTTTCTCAAATTTCTTTTTTTTATTTGAAAGTACAATCCTTCCGGTTAATAATGGAAATTAATTTAATTGAAATGGCTGCCCTGGCTGGCCATGCAGTAGCCTACACGATCGGTCCAATTTTTAAGCACATTATCGATTGTGTGCAGCTGTATTTCACCAATGGCTTCACGAATATTGTCCTTTAAAGCGTCAATTGTCTCTGGCTTGTCGGCGTAGCACTTATCTTTGACGGCACCCCACAAATAATGTTCAACGGTGTCAAATCGCAGCTCCGAGGTGGCCCAACGACATCAGCTCTGCGGCTGATAATGCGATCTTCAAAAACAGGGCGCAAAACATCGAGTGTAGCTTCGGCTGTGTGGCACGTAGCGCCGTCCTGTTGAAACCAAATGTTGCCAATATCCTCCTCTTTAATTTTTGTGAACAAAAATTCGTTCAACGGCCACTCCTTGCTCATTTTCGAAGAAAAATGGCCCAATTATGCCTCTGGACCAAAATCCGCACCAAACAGTGACTCGTTTTGGGTGCATCGGCTTTTCAATGTATGCGTGCCGGTTTTTTGTGCCCCAAATGCGACAATTTTGCTTGTTTACATACCCGCCAAGATCAACATGAGCTTCATCTGAAAAGATGATTTTTTGGCAAAATCGGCATCTTCTGTATGTCGATCGCAGGCCCGCTTAGCGAAGCGAAAACGCATTGGATGGTCAGTTGGCTTCAACTCCTGAACCAATTGGACTTTGTATGGCGTCATACCAAGGTCTTTATGCAAAATTCGTCTCAATGATGTCTCCGAAATGTTCAATAGTTGAGAACGACGATGAATTGATGTGGATGGCGGACCCGTTATATCTGTCCCAAAGTGCACCAAAAAAGTTATCGATACTTATAGTGCAAGCAAACTGTGCATCTTAAAACTTGATGAGTAATTTTTGACTTTCACTGCAAAGTATTATGATGCTTCAAACTCAGTCCACTTAATATAAAGACTAAGGCCCTAATTATATAAAACGTAACGCAACGCCAAAGAATTACATTGAAAACAAAAACAAAGTCATAAATAGTTTGTAATTTTGTTGTTGCAAAATTTCAAACGCCTCATAACTTGTGGCGTTGAAAATTTTAAAACGGTACTTGAATTTCTGAAGAAAGCAACAACAAAACTACAAAATATTTATGACTTTGGTTTTGCTTTCAATGTAATTCTTTGGCGTTGCGTTTTACATAATTAGGGACCAAACTTTTAACTAGGCTATGGGACATCTAGGTCTTTATGCAGACGCTCGTTTCTGACATACCAGGGAACAGATGTAATCTTACAAAGGATTTTTCTTTGTCGCCTTTGAATTTTCTATATATTTGATGCCGAGGCAGTAATCCATAACTTAATACCATAGCACCATATTGGTTTTAATATCGAGTTGTATAGAAGAAGTTTACAATCTAAGCTAAGGTAGGGGTTTTCCCAATAAGCCAATTAAACTAAACTGCTTTCAATTCCATTTGCAATAGCTTTGAATATATTTAGGTCATCCATGTTAAACGATGATCAAGGTAGATACTTAGCTATTTAAACTCAAAGTGTTGGAGAATGATATAGTTATTGATATAAACAGGCCGACATGTTTCTCTGCGCAATGTAAACGTCATATAAAAACATTCTTTGTTCGTTGATTTTTATTCTCCACTGCTTAAACCATTTAACCAACTGCAAGATATACTCCTGCAATTTTCTAAATGCTTCTTGAGGACTTGCGCTTATGCTTAGAAAAGATGTATCATCGGCGAATGTCGATGTGTGAATATTGTTGTCCGTTGGGATGTCGGAGGCTTTTATCAGATATAATAAAGGACCTTAAATGCATCCTTTAGATTAACTTAGATCTCAAAAACCCAGCCTAAGTAAAACAATATATAAGTTCTATTATTATTGTTATACATTACATTATACTATTATTATACTAAACACACTGCTTACATTGATCTTTATTCTCATTTATACTACTTACATATTTAAATGTATGGGTTTACCGATCTCTGGTCTTGACTTTATCCAGTTTTTAGGCCTATAAGATAAAACTTTAAACTAAACTATAGTCTTAAAACTAAAGACTGAACCAAAATCTAAAATTTTTATTTGTTTAGTTATACTACTTTATAGTCTGGCAACCCTTTGCTTAATTTTTTCAATTGTTATTTATTTGTGGGTAACCACCACAAAAAAAAAAAATAAAACCATTTAATACTATTAAATAATCTGTTATCGAGTGTATTTACACAAACGTTTATGACTTTTTACTTCTATCTCTAGTTAAATGAAAGAAAAATATTTTGAAAATCGTAGATAAACACATTCATTCTAGAGGTTGGGTTAATTACTGCTCCATTACCGCAACAACAAACGCCCTGTGTACTCGTATTTATTTAAGATAACGATTTTCTAATTTTAAATTTAAACATGAAACTCAATTGTTTCATGTAACTCCAAATTACGCACGATAAATAAAATAAACAATTGTTGAATTTATGTATTTAAATTACGAGTAGATGGGAAAACTTAAAAAATGGCGTTCGTTTGACTGATTATCTAAACACAAGCTCATTGACTTGATGGTATTTGAGGCCTAAAAGGTGGAATTAAAAAAGAAAAAAAAAAAAGAAAAAAAAGAAACACTTTAAAGAGAAAGCTCTTTTTTTTGTCAGATCTTAATTACATTTTCCTTAAAAACTATAAATTATTTATGTAAACGAAGTCTTTAAATGTGTTGTAATCCAAAAAAAAAAACTTTTGTTACAAAAAACGTTTTGTATTCAAAGGCGTTTCTGTTGAAAATAATTATTTAAATCTAATTATGCCAACTACTTATCTATTTGAAAATTTAAACAATAAAAACAATTCAAACATTTTATCTTCTTTACCTCGTGAATAGTTGCAATTCGAAATCGGTTTTAATTAAGACACTTTCTTTCTATGAATGCTATTTGTGTTTTGAAGTCCATTTAGTTTCTAAGTGTCGCTTTCGAATGGTTTTAAAATCGTTAAAGTAGAAATATTTGTAGTTAAAGAATACAAAATAGGCCTAAGTTTGGCTTAAAATTGTAATTGGATTTTAACAAGTTGTTTTAAGTTTTAAGTTTAATGACCAATCGTTAAATTTAAATACGCTTTTGTTGAAAGAGTGTATTAAAGCCAAGTTAGTTTTAACATGTTATAAGTTTAAAATGACAAAAAGTCTTAAAGTTTTCAATTAAAAGCTTTGTATTCAGACGGCAAAATAAGTGCATTTTTAGGCCAGGTTAGTAGAAAATTAAAATGATTTAATTTTGCAACTAATTTAAATAAAAAAGAGCTTTTGTGGCAAAAATATCACTAAAAATATTTGTTTACACAACTTTTACAAAAAAGCTTTTAAAACCAAACAGCCATTTACAAGCTTTTTGATCTTAAGCTAACTTTATGTTTTATATGAATTACAAAAATTAAAATTTTGTCATTAAAAAGGCCTTATTTGCGCCAATTTTTTGATAATTACAGATAAGTTTCACTAAAAATATTTTAAAAACTTTCTATAAAAAAGCTTTTTTGCAAACAAATTCCAAAAATTCTTTAAAAGTAATATATGAAAAAGCTGTTTCAAAAAAGCTTTTTTCTTTAATTTTTTTACAAGATAACTTTTTCGTAGATATGAACATATTTTTTTTGCGCAAAATAAAACTTATTCCTTATTAATTGTTAATTGAATTTTTCTCGCCTTTGACATTAACTCAATCATTGAACAATTGATTGGACTACTTTACCAAGCCCCTATTTATACCACTAGATTTTCTTTTTAGCAAAATTTCACAAACATGTAACCATAAATATTGTCGTTACTATAAAACACTCAATAACACTTTATCATAAATGCAATTAACTTTTCGTTGTACAAAATAATGAAGTTGTTGTTGGTCAATCGAACATTTGCCAAAGAAAGTCATTAAGTTTTGTAATGACTCCATAAAAAATGCAGTCATTAAATAAAAAAATTGTTCAAATGAAAAACAATTTTTAGTATCAACGTAAACGAAGCAGCAGCAGCAGCAGCTGTAATTACGACTGATTAAAAAAACGAAATCTATGAATTGAAACTTGTATCCTTATTGTTACGAATAGACTTTACCACTTGGGAATAGATACGATGTTTTATGGTGGGCTTATGCGAGCTTTAAGAAGCGACACTGACAGAAAAATCGAACATTTTAGTTTTACGTTTAAAATATGGTTTTATGGGCTAATGGATCAAAATTAATTGCAATTACACATTATTATGTCTAGTAAATTTTCTTAAGTAAAAGGTCAAATACTTTTTATATTTCACGATTTATGCCAATTGTTTCTAACAGTGTGGTTAACCGTTTTACTACTAGATCTGACATGTTTGTTTCATGCAGCTGTGGCAAATTGTGGCTTTAAATTAGCTGTTTATGGCCACATACACACTCATGCAAACTTTTTGATATTTTGCAACATTTTATACACAAATTTAGATTTAATTAATGCCACAACATTAATGTGATAATTTATTGTTGAATAATAAATACAAAAAAATAAAAAACTAAACAGAAAAAGAAAAAACAACAACTGCATATAAAATTAAAAATTATTATTTATTTTCTATAAATCGAAAAAAAAAAAAATAGAAGACTACAAATAAATTTGAACAAATATTTGTGAACTTCCCAGCGGGTAATTAAAATTTATAATCGTTTTTTCATTCAGAGTTAATAACAATTAATTAATTGTTTGGACAAGTTATTAAACTTCGATAAAAATAAAACAAATTGAGAGAGAAAAAAAAAAAAATAAAAAATTTTAATACAAATTAACCAAAGCCGAAGAGCTGAGCAGCAAAGCAGAGCAACAATGACCTAAAAGTAAGACCAGAAGTTGTTTAACAAAACCAACCAAAAACCTTAAAAAACAAAAAAAGAGGTATTTAATCATTATAAAAAAGCGAAACGTAAACTCATTATTTCATGCAAGTTTCTTGTTTATCGTTTCAAATCCCAAATTTAGCTGTTGGCTTTTTGCCGTTGAAAATGCTGCTCCATCTTGATCATTATTTTATTTCTCTTCTGCCATTTGAATGTGCCGTCGATGCTTTTATTACGAAAAGCAACCAAATTGACAAAAAGTTTTCGTAAAATAACAAGTTCTCAACAAGAGTGAAACGAATCCATTTTCACATCACTTCTCTTTCATCGTCTTCTGTTGGTTTTCCTCTCTGTTTGGGAGCTTATATTCCTATTTTGCATGAAAAGCACCAGCAATAGGAAAACAAACTGGAAAATCACTGACTTGGAAAATAGAATTTCCCATTCAACGTACAAATTGTTTGTGTTTAAACGCCCCCTCCTTAGTGCTCATTTTATTTGCTATCATTAAGCTGTTGCAATTGGTGGTACTTTTTTCGTATGTTTCATTAAAAAAAAAACAGTAAACTGGAGAAAATTTCTAAAATTAAATTTTTTAAATATTTCTCGAATTTTCGCTCAAGCCTATACTTTTATTCTGAAAATGTAAATGTTACCAGCGGAAAATATTGAAACGTAAGCAGGATTTTTTAAAGGCTTCTATACTCCTTTCTTAAAGATTCGTCTCTAATGATATTCTGCCTTCAGAAATATGCCTTTTACGTATTTTCAGTAGCTACTACCATTTCACCGATAAACTGTTTAAAATATGAACAAGTATGGAATGCGGCGAGAAGTCCTTGAATCTGGTTAATTAGGCCTTCTTTAAGATCTCTTTACTCATTATTTTTCCTACTGGGTTTATTAAAAAAAACTGTTTTAATAAATGTCAAATTTTTATAAAAGGGTTTTTTAACATAGGTATTCAAACAGAACTGGGTCGAAACCTCATTTTCCATACAATTTGACATGCAATTTCGTGAAATAAAATGTATTTTATTTTAAGAACGTTAATGCTATCAGGGGTGTGCTGGAAATCGCAAACGCAAAACGTAAGAAATTTAAAAGTCGTTTTTTAGTAAGATTTCTGTAATAAAAGAATTTTATGACAAATATTATACAAACATTTCTTCTATTAAACAGAATTTTATAACAAAAATTATAAAAATTAGATTAAAAAAACCTCCAAATTCTTGCGTTTTGCGCTTGCGATTTCCAGCACATCCTCCTATATATATATAGACACTTATTCTCCCAACAATACTACCACACTTTAAATTTTATACATTTTGTAATCAGAAAATTAAAAACAAAAGAAAATAAATAATTAAAACAAATGAGAGAGAATTTGATGTTACTGCCGACGTTTTAATTAAGGGCTTTAGGAGTTTTGCCTGAAAATGAGGACTCAATTCTGTTTGAACACTAATCGTTTATTTTCGTTCTTATAAAAAGTTTTTTTTTAGCCAAAGCTTCTTGTTTTTTTAACTACTTAAGAAAATTACTCAAATTTTTTATAACAAAATATTTTGAAAAGCTTTTTTAACAAAAAAACTCTTTTCATAAAAAGTTTTAAAATATTTTGAAAAACTTTGATATTTTAATGAGGCTAAATTCATCAAATTTAATTATCATTAAATTATTTTTATGATCTTTTAAATCATTCAAAGTAAATTTCGATCTACCAAAGGGTTAAATACAATTTAGTTTAAAGATTGTTGTTTGACTATTGACTGCCAGCAGTCGTCGATGGCAGCGAGTGTTAAACGGCAAAACCCTCTGAAGATATTGAGTGGTTACAATTGAAACATGTACGTGTAACCTGTCCCTGAAAGCCTAGGTTCGATTCTCGCGGCAGTCAAGAATGAAAAATTATTACTAAATTTTAATTAATTTCATGTTGTAAAAGTCCTTTCTTCATAAAAATAATTTAATGAACATTACATTTGATGAAATTTAGCCTAATTGAAAAAATCAAAATTTGGATTAAAAACCATAAACAGTTCAACAAAATAACCACAATACTAATTTTTGTATTTTTAAAACATTTCATTTGTGTTTTCATAAGAAGAATATTAAAAAGCTTTATATATATACCGGCAAACCTGAAGTATCGCGGATATATCGATATTGGTTACATCCCTAATTATTATGTTAATATTGAGCATAACATGGCTGGAGACATTCTTAATATGGTTGTGGTTTCCGTATGGAGGATTAGTTTAACCGTAATATGGTTTTCAATGACAATAACATGGCTAAAGTAACCATAACATGCTTAGACATTTTTCTTTAATAATAGTTTTATTTGAAAAATATAAAAAAGTTAATATTTATTTAGAATCCACCTTTTTTTTATTTAATTCCTACCCGGATGAAAAGAACTTAGAAAGTTTAAAATATAGTCTTTTTAATTAAAAAAATACACAGGAAAAATTCTCCAAAACTGTTCACCAATTAAAGCATTAATCATAAATAAAATCAGTTTAAATTAAAAATTTCATCAAGTGAATAAAACGTTTAATTGATACTATTAATTTGTTTACTGTTGTTTATTTTTATGAACTTTATTTACAGGCTTGTTTTCAAAATTTGTTCGATTTTAAATCCACTTCATTTCGATTTATCCTCTTAAGACCCGAACATTAACCCATTGAATTTTTACATTTCTTATATATTTTTTATAGCTTTTGGGGAGCAAATAAGACAACTGTATATTTTTTTTGAAAAATTTTTATTTGATTTCTTAGAAATTAATGGTGCACATATGTGTACTTCAGGTCTTAAAATATGAATAATTTCAACGTAAATCCTTAATTTCTTAAGATCTGAACTGAACCGATTGAGTCAAGGGTTTATTAACTATTTTTTTTTTATCTCTTGAGGTGTAATTTAAATTTCGGTTTTTATTATTTTTTTAATTTTTTATTTAAAGTGGTAGAAAAAGACGTGCACATATGTGTACTTCAGGTCTTAACGATTAGTTATTGAGTAAGTATGGTTTTCTCAAACTGTTAAATTCAAATGTAAAAATAATGGCTAAAACTTCTTAGCCCTGCCATTTTTTGATATTTTTTTGAAGCGCAGTAGCTTAACGCAAGTAATAAAACTGTTTCTATTGGTCACACGATGTCGTTAGTCTTTAAAACTTGTAATAAGTTAAGTTACACATATGTGTACTAGGGTATTCATTTAATCGGGCTTTTGCTTTAATCGGTTAATCGCTCGATTAATTAATTAATAAAATTAATTAATAATTAATAATCGGTTAATTTTGTTATTGATCGGTTAACCGGTTAATAAGGTTGTTTTCTAAATTAAGTAATTTCAATAAATAAAAATTAAATTTTTTTTATTATTTTGAGTTTATTAGTAAAAAAAAAATTAACATAACAATTCTTGAACAAAAATTAGCAAACTAAAAAATAATTAATAACTATGTAATACATATTTTTTAATTAAAACATATTATGTATTATTATGTATGTTTTTTCGACCTTTTTGTTTTAACTTCAATAAATAAACGAATAATTAAGACCTTGAGCTTAATTATTCGTTTACTTATTGAAGATATTATGTATTACTTAAAAAATAAAACGTGAAATCATTTTATTAAAAATTTCAATAGTTTAAGGAGATCTTAAGAAAAATATTATTTTAGAAAAATAAATTGGTTAATGTTAAGGATTTGAGCGATTTTTTAGTTTTGATAAACTTGACTTGGAAAAAATTCTTTCACTTATCGAAGATGGTGGATAAATCGAAAACAACCCATTATGCAGATTATCAAATTTCTCAATAACTTTCCTTTAATCATTTTAATCTTCCATTTATTTATTTTCCGAATTCCTTAATTTCTGTTTTTGTACTGTATTTTAGGAATGTATTTCTAGAAGAAAATATATTGTATGAAAAAATATTTCTAAACACAACTTTTTTCGTGTACTTTGGTAACTTTTTTGGAGAACTTTGGTACTGATAACATGGTAAAATTCTACATGGTTGTATTGTAGAATGCATTTAAAAAAGGGAGTTGCTTTGCAACTGACGTTTTGGAACTAACCCATAACTAAAAACACAAAAAAAAATATGGTTTAATACTTCAAAAAATTCCAAATTTTGTTACATCGGTTAATCGGTTAATAGACTGAAATTAACCGGTTTAATCGTTAATCGAAAAAAGCCAATTTTAAATAAACCGATCAGTTAAACGGGTAGTAATTAATTGGTTAACCGATTAACAGTTAACCGAATGAATATCCTAATGTGTACCCATGGTCTGAAGAGGTTATAGAATATACCCGTATATTTTTTATTAAAACACATTTTTATTGATTATATCACATTAAAATAAATTTTTTCTAGAAACGTTAAAGTGATATGTAAAATTGCAGTGCTTGAAGATTCATCGACAATTTATTAATGCGAAGTTGAAGAAATATTTTATTAAAATTACTGATAGATTTTTTGATGTCTTTAATTAAGATATTATTTTGTTTAAAAAAAAAATCTTACCTTATACTTTTATATAGATTCATTAAAATTGTAAGGACATAAATAAATTATTTACCTGAAAATAAAGTATAAAATAGAAAATTAATAAAAATAATAGAAATTAATAAAATGCTAAAAATATTTAAATTTATAAAAACAATCTTTAAAAAAAGTGTGAAAAAAATCTATAAGCTACAAAATTTTAAAATGACATTCTATAAGTTTTCACATTTCATCAAGATTCCTTTTTTAATTATTAAATTAAAATTTATGTTCGGCAACATTGTCAACAAATCATTTAACACCTTAAAGTAATTTAACATTTCTATTATTCTGTTTTCCTTTTTCTAATTACATATTTTGGAAAATTTCTGAATGAATTCCTCATCCGTTTGTCTCCGTTTATCACTCCAACAAAAGTATGAATATAAACAAACACACTTTTGGGGAAGAAAAAACATATTTTATGAGGTGCAAAGTTTAATTTGATTTTTATAGTCATTTCCAGCATTTTCCGGGTGTTGGATGAAAATCGTATGCAAATGTGCAGGAGGGGGGATTTTAGTCAACCATCTGGAAGTACATGAGTGTAACTTTGCTGGTAAATTTTTTTTCAATTTTTATTGTTTGTTGGGTTGTTGACAAGATTAATTATATATTTTGATTGTGTCTTTTGTTTCTTCTGGATTTTGTTGTGATTTTTATTGTTCTTGTTGTTTAAATGTTAATTCATGTTGTTAATGATTTTGTAATTAAATAAAGACTTGAGACTTAATGACTCGGTGTTGCTGAAATATTTGACACCAGATTTTGAGTGTTTATTAGATTTGGAAGTAAGAAATAGATTTTAGAAAAATGACATGCTGATAGAAAAGTAAAAGGGGAGAAAATAATAGAGGAATTCTTTTATAGCAATTCTGCTTGGTTAAAACCAAAAGATTACGAAACGATTAACAATAATTAAGTTTTAAAGTGATATTCGTAATTTGGAAAGCTGTATTAGGATGATTTTTTATAAAAGTGAGAAAATAATATTTAATTGCCTAGTGATCGAATGAAAGCTTAATATATATAAAAATGTGATGGAAAAAGATGGTATTTTTTATACCCTTCACCACAGTTGGAAAGTTTGTGTTTTATAACAGTGTATGACTCCATTTGTAATTGATTTTTGGTCATATATCCTTTCAAGTACATTATATTCTGGATTCTTATGAGTAGCGCACTCTGCCCGTTCTTTGGTTCGACTGTTCGTGTCTTGGTTTGAATGATTTTATTAAAGACCCTGATTATGATGGGGACAAGGTTGTTAAATATTCATGTCACATACAGTCCAAAAATTTTGGTTCTGAAATTCAGCTAGATCCGTTAACAAATATCCAAGATATTAGTAAAAGCCTACGACTGCCTCTACCCACCCATACCCATAAAATTTCACTTTAAAAAGTCTTCTTTAAGAACTTTCTTTTTTTGCTATCATCTTTCATCAGGAGCTTAAAATTTTACGGTCCGATTTTAAGTGAAATATTTTAAAAAATATCGAATTTCGAACGGCACAGAAATTTTGGAGTCCAAAAAAAAATAATCAAAAAATTTCAATTGAAAAATATGAATTGAAAAATTCGCATCAAGACGAGACATCTTTCAGGTTCTGATAAAAAATATTCTTAAGAATCCTGTTCGGCCATAAATTCATTCGCCCATTGGCCCTACCTTCCCCTAGAATTTAAATCAAAACAATAAAAAGAACATAGTAATGTCATATTATATTTCTAAAAGAATAATAAATAAAGAATTTTTGATTAGCGGGAAATGTGTTAAAAGTTAAATCTTTTTCTAGGCCATTATAACCCTAAAAATGCGCATATAATTCCACGTTGAATACATAGTTTATCATAGTTTTGTATGGTCAACAGCGTTCTGTTAGAGCTTTAACATAACTCTGTTAATGCATCAGGTTTCCTTCACACACATATTGTATCTGTTTTAAACTTCAATACCATTCCAGGGCCAAAGGCAAAGAATAAAATCAGCCGACTTGTTTTTTTTTTTCTCACAGAGATAATAAAGTGTAACTGTGAATAATTTTCTTATATCATTTCAAAGCAACGACTACAATGTATTAATATAAAACCGAACACTTTCATTTTCATTATTGCCATAAGCAGCCAACAACTAAATACAGTATTCGCTTAAAGTCTTTAACAATCAATGAATGCAATTCGCTATTTTAATAGAGATTTGCTTTATTTAAAGTTAAAATTCTGTTACTCTAAAAAATCACATTGTGTTTGCATTTTTAAACCATATTTGTAAAAATAATTTATGTTTTTGGAACTTACACAGAAAAAAGACCAATCTTTAATTAACATGGCGCAATGTAAATTTCTGCAAGTGTATGGACTTTGCTTAAAATTACCATTGCTTCATATTAATTTTAAATGAAAAATGTTATAATAACATTGTTTAATATTGAATCCATAAATCCTCATTTACTTGTTTTGTGGAGAAACAACAGCAGCACTGCCAGAAGGAAAACATACTTATTTTTATTTTCGTGCTTAAAAAAATTATAATAAGAACCAAATTCCCGTATTCTTTTTGGTAAAACATTTTTTTTAGCTATTATCTTTTTGGCAACACTAGTTTAAACAGCTGACGCACGTTTCGTGTTTTGTTTCACTGTCAAAAATCTTCAGTTTGGTCTATAATTTAATCATGAATCGTCTTACAAACGAACAACGCTTGCAAATTATTGAATTTTATTATCAAAAATTATCAAAAAATGTATCGAAAAATTGTGTATAGCGACGAAGCTAATTTTTGGCTCAATTGTCGATTTTGGAGTGAAGATCAGCCAGAAGCATTGAAAGAGCTACCAATGCATCCAGAAAAAGTCACAGTTTGGTGCGGTTAATGGGCTGGTGGCATCATTGGACCGTACTTTTTCAAAGATAATGCGAATCGTAACGTAACTGTGAATGGTGAGCGCTACCGTGAGATGATATCCAACTTTTTTTTGCCCAAAATGCAAGAGCTTGACTTGCATGACATGTGGTTTCAACAAGACGGTGCCACATGCCACACAGCACGCTTAACAATGGACTTATTGAGAGGCGAGTTCGGTGAACATTTTATTTCACGTTCGGGACCGGTCAATTGGCCGCCTAGATCGTGCGATTTAACGCCTTTAGACCATTTTTTGTGGGGCTATGTTAAAGCTCATGTCTATACACACATGCCCGCTTCAATTGACGCATTGGAAGACAACATTGAAGCATTTATTCATGAGATACCGGCCGAAATGTTGGAAAGAGTATGCCAAAATTGGACTAAGCGGATGGACCATTTGAGGCGCAGTCACGGTCAACATTTGCATGAAATAATCTTCAAACATTAAATTATATGGACCGTACTATCGATTCAAATAAAGATTTCATGCATTTTTCTGAATTTTATGTGTTTTTTTTAAACTTTCCTATAGCTTTTAAAAATCACCCCTTATAATGATGACGAAAACCATAACGGGACATTCTTTATATTCTATTAATTGAGTTCTTTTGTAAACAAAAGGGAAAAAAGTGAAACTTGTTGTTACAGGAAAATCAATAATAATATTATCTCTCTGGTTCCGGGAGAATTATTCAAAAATAAAAACATATGTTGTATCTACAGATTCTTCTCACAAATCAAATTGATTATACAGGAAATTCAACTTGAAATAACTTTCATTGAACGTAATTCGAAGTGTTATTTGATTGAATATCATTGATTTTTTGCTCCAACTTTACTGGAATGTTAAATTAACACACAGAAAAAAAACACTCGGAATAAATTAAGTTTTTTTACTTACTTTAAGAACCAGTCGCACTCAAAAATTCAAGTACGAATAATACTAAAACGTTCATAAAACAATCCTAAATGGGATAACTTTCAAATCAATGCTGTAATTTCTTAAAATAAGTACAACATTTTTAAACCAAGTAAAAAAAGATTAAACTTTTCGTTGCTAGTGCCACTCTGAGAATAAAATTACAAAGTGAGCGTTAAAATCTTATTTAATGTATCAAAGATTGTTGTAGGCATTACAACAACATCACACAAGTGGTTAAAAAACGATTTGCTTGTCGTGTGTAGAAACAACAAAAAGAACAGAACACGACGCAAACACATTATTTTTATGTTTAAAAAGGAAAATTGAGAACTCTTGCTTCTCGTTTAGTTTATATTTTCAGTTATATATGTACATTAAGTTTTTAAAGTAAAAACCATATCGGAAATGATGCTAGTGTTTAATAATTGAAGTTCTGTAAAACGAGTAAAACGGTAAGTAAATCAATCAAAATAAAATTCTCTTTTAATTTCACTTTTGGTTTGTTTCAAGTACGAATTCGGGATTGAATCAACTTTATAATATTTGAATCAAGCGCATTTTGAGATTGGTTCTTAGTCTTACTTAAATCAATCTCATTTTCGTATTATTTCAAGTACGAATTCGGGATTGAATATAGTCTAGATAAGTTGAGTATTTCGCGATTGAAAATCCGTACATGAATCAATATTTTTGTACTTGATTGAAGAAAATCCGTACTCATCGTACTATTAATACCGCTTCGGATTGATTTGAGTATTTAATTACAGAAGTGCACAATATATATTTTAATAAATTCTGTGGGGGTAAAAATGGTTAAAACGGGTATATTCGGTAACCTCATATCTGCAAAACTAAAAGAGATAAAAAATTAATACTTATAATTGTTCATTTGAAAATAAGCGGACAGGTGTCTGGTAATTTTTTGAAATTCAGCCCTTTTGTGGAGTAAATGGATATTACCTGTATTTTTGAACTTCTATGTTACCCCATGTATCTTTTAAACCAACAAACATAGAAATAAAGATTATACCAAATTCGTCACTTATCTGAAAAATGCAAATATGAATTTGGTACTTTTTTTTCCAAATTCGAACGTTTAAGCGGTGAAAATCGTACTTTTTTCCAAAAATTTTTCTCCATTCATTGACATATACGTATTAAATTATGTGATCCCACAACAATATGGAAATTTTTTATACTTCAATGGGGAGAAAAAAAAGTATCAAAAAGGGAAAATACGGAAAATTAAATTTTTTTCCTTTACTTTTTCATGCTGCATGTTTTAATTTTTTAATTTTCTATAATATTGAACTTAGAAACATAAAATTAAAGGTGCAGGGGCCGGAGTGATTTTAATTTGGTTATTTGTCCTTCAACTGGTACTTTTTGAATTTTCTTTAATATTGACCCTAGAAACGTAAAAGTTAACATGCAATGTCCCTAGTGGATGAGAATCTATAAGAGGGAAATGTTTGGTACTTTTTTGCTCTTCAACTGGTTTTTTTTGAATCTTCGTTAATATTTGACCTAGAAACATAAATTTAAACATGCAATCTCCTGAGTGGATAACAATCTATGAAACCAAAAATATTTGGTACGAATTGGCAGGAAAAAAAGTATCGCCATTAATTTCTGGAGTTCCACAGGGGTCAGTTCTTGGACCTTTGCTATTTAGTATTTTTATCAACGATATATTTAATGTCGTCAATTTTGTTAACATTCACGCATATGCTGATGATGCCCAATTGTATATATCTAGTCGTATTGGTCTTGTTGATGATATGTGTTACAAACTTAATGAGGACCTAAAAGCTGTTTATGACTGAACTAAAGCTAACAACCTTATGCTGAATCCGGCAAAATCAGTTTTATTACCCATCGGCAGGATGAAACTTGATTCAATCAGCTTCCAATTGAGCTTAGGCGACACTCCACTTGCATGTGTGAAAAAAGTGAAGTACCTTGGTTTTCACATTAACTCCGCCCTGTCATGCAGTGATCATAATAATAATGTAGTACGCAGTGTGTATACGAATAACCTCTGGTTACATACCGACTGAGATCCAGAAACGTCTTATTGTACAGTTAATTTTGCCCCTTATTACTACTTCTGTGGTGGTGTATAGCAAATTGGACTCGTGCAGTCTACATAAATTACAAGTCTCGTTTAACAATGCAACTCGTTATGTATACGGTATTCACAGATTTAATAGTGCTTCATCCTGGAGAACCATGATTCTCGGTTGTGACTTAGTGGACTACCTTCGCATGCGAAATCTTCTATTTCTACACAAACTAATAAACGATCGATCACCGACATACCTGCCAGGGGTGTAACCTTAATACCCCCTCGTTTTTTCGATTTTTCTTCATCAATGCCATAAAGCTTTGGAACTCGTTGCCCTCAAATATTAAACTAATTGTTGACAGACAGAGATTCAAGAAAACTGTTATGGATTATGTTGCACAAAATGGCTGGCCTTTAACTTCATTTTTCTCTTTATTATTACTTTTTCCTTTTTTTTTAATAACTGTTTAGTCAAATATTATATTTGCCAATTTATTAGTATGTACCATCATTCATGTACCATTTTGCTCTAATTTTCATTTTCTTTTGGTTTTATTACAAATTGCTTTATTCAAAACTTGATTTTATAATTATTACTAGCTGGACCCGGTCCGCTTTGCTGGCCCTTAGTAAAGATTTAAAATTTTATAAAATATGAACGTATTTAATTGATTTTCAAAACATTAAAAAAAAATAATAATAAATGTTTTACTTACCAGCAAATGCTATTAGATTCTTCATGTTTGTTTAAAATTATTGGATACCCTAACCGCGTATTTGAAAAATATTTATGGAAGTGGAAATAGACTTTGGTAAAAAAAAATTTACATAAATGTTTGGAATAAAACTGGCTATTAAACCATATTAATTTTGTTTTTTCGTATTTTAGTGAATTACCGCTGAATTGATAAATGTATATTGATAAAGATTTAGTGACATACCATGCATCTAAATTTTAAAACATTATGTTTAGCGATTACGACGAAAATGATAAAAATATAAAAACGTGGAGCCATCTATCGGATAAATACGAAACTCCACAGAAACACTCCTCATACCTCATACATCAAACACACAAATTTTGGTCAAAGTCGGTGCAGTAGTTTTTGAGTTTAGCGATTACAAACAAACACGTCTCTTTTATATATATAGATTATTGTTATTATTTTTACTATTATTATTATAATTATTATTATTACTATTGGTGTTCATTATGTAATTCTCTGGACTATAAAAGAATTTTATTCTTAAGGTCCTTGTACCTGAAATAAATGAATAAATTAATAAAATAACTCCGAAACAGTTGAAATATAGGAAATATAAAAAAATGGTATTTGGATGACTGAAAAGGAATTATGTTCGTAATCATTTGTTGGTATTTTGATCAAAATCGGGAAAATCGTTTGCAAGTAATAATGAAATGTATAGTATTACCCGTCTTATTTCGGGCGAAAAATTAGTCAACCCCGTAATAATAATTGGAGGCCGATAGGAAAAAACTGAAATTTAGCGTTATATAATCTGTTTATTCCATATATTTGTATTTAATGGCGATTTTTGCTTTAGACCAGTGTAATTATTCTTCTATTCGACGTAGTGAATTTCCAAATATTTGTGTGCATAAACGAATACTTTTTTTACTAACTGTTACTTACAAAGTGCTAAAGGTACATACACATTTTGTTACCTTAAAGTACTTTTAATATTTAGTTCTACTATGAAAGCAATATGTATGAGGACAATATTACCGCATTAAATATTTCTGTGATCTCTTGTTTGTTAAGCATCGTTGCGAACAGTATTAATACGGCTTTAATACATTTCTTTACGCGTTAATGTTTGAAGACAAAATACAAGCAACAATTTGCTTCACCCTACACTCTTTCATATACGTATGATTCTTGTCACAGATTAATCTGTGCTAATCTCCACCTCTGCGCTAGAATTTAATATTTTAAGGCAGTCATCTTCAGTGAAGGCGCTTTCATCAAAACCACAGAGTTGCAAAAAGAACTACTAATAAAATACAACTATTGTTGGTGAAGTTTAACGCATCTGTTGGTTTATTTACATTTTGTATGGAAAAAAATAATGATCAGGTGTCCGGCTGTGAGAGGTGTCCGTATTTAAAAGTTTCTTATAAGAGTCTTCGTGAGTGCGCGAATTTTCACGTTCACGTGTTAATAATAGCTGCGTTCGTTTACCCCAAAATTTGTACTGGATTTTACTGAAATGCGTTCGCGTACAAATAAATTTGTAAGATTATAATATTACTCACCTTCTGGATTTTACTGGGATTTTACTGGAAAAGTAAACAAACGCATATTATATTAAAAGTAATTAGAATAACGAGTGATAAGAAAAAATTGACGACACGTGAAAAGGGACGGACTCACATCTAAAAAGTGGTCCAACCAAAACGCACGATGCTTTTTGAAAATAAAACAAAAAGTGTTCCGAAAATTATCTTAAAATTGGTTATTATTATAGAAGGATCTATGACAATTATGTATGAAACAAAATATCGGTCAAATGCTCCGCACGGCTTCGGTGGCATAACTCTATCCGATGGACCATATTTTCAATGATTCTGAGATTTAATTGAGGTTCAATGACGTTAATGTGCCGAATTACCTCATCCTTTAGTTCTTGAATTGTTTTTGGATTATTGACGTACGCTTTTTCTTTTGAATATCCCCAAACAAAAAAAGTCCAACGGTGTCAAATCACATGTTCTTGACGGCCAATTAACATCGCCACGACGAGAGATAACCCGGCCATATCCTCAATTTCTGGCCACATGAAGTCCCTTATCATCTCGCGATTGTTGGTTACGACGACGAGTCTAGGTTGACGACTATTCTGCCACACTATCGTAAACAACAGCAATGTTTCCGCAGAACGAACTGGACGAGCATGCACAGGGGTTTTGACATTTCCTACAGACCCAGTTTACTGAAATTTGCACACGATTCTTCCGATTGTCGACACATTTGGTTAATTATGCTGACCAAAAAATCACGAAGTGCACAAAATGCATTTGGATTTGAACGCCCATTTTCGTAAAAGGCTTTAACAATCTTTACGCGCTGCCCGATTGTGTACCTCTCCATTGTTGAATTTGTCAAATATTGAAACAAAAAAATGTCAAATTCAGTTGGGCAAAAAACTTGACGTTAAGATGTGACTCACAATTAACACTGTGCATTATGGTTGGACGACCCATTATAAGACAACTTTGATGGTTAAAAAAAAAACAATATTTCACTGCGTTACCAAGTCTTGAAAAAAAAAAATTCTAATTTAATATTTTATGCCTTAATTTAAAATAGTACTTTGTTGTCTTTGATAACAATGTTGCCTACTGCAAGAAAACTTTAATAAATACTGTAGATAAATGATTTTTCTATTAATAATTTAAGATGATTTGAAATAAAATTTTTTTTAATATTTAAAATTTTTTTTTTTTTTTTGATTACAAATAGAAACAACAACGGCCATTTAAATTGTCATTAGTTATGCAGATTTTTTACGAGCATGTGATTAAAATTTTTATAATTTTAATGAAAAAATTGCAACAAAGTATTTAAACATTTTGGCAAAATATCAAGCAAGAACAAGAATAACGCATAGTGCTGCGTAAACAAAGTAAAACTAGATTAAAAAAAAAACAAGAAAATGCTTATTGACCTTAATATTAAAAAAAGGTCGGTTTAAGTCAAAAATAATTATATTTGCTTAAACTTAAAAAAATCCTGCATTTTTGATCCCTACACCTGTATTAAAGCGATCTCGAGTTGTCTGCATTTCAATATTTTTAACTTAATTTTTGTATAATTTAAACATTTAAATGCGTTTCCTATTATTGCGTGTGATTGATGTGACTCCTAAACGCAAAAATTTCAAATGTTTGAATTCTTTTGTTTATATTTTCACTCCTTTTTTTGGCTTAAACATTCTGACCTGTATTTTTATATTTATTTTTTAAACGAGTGCTTGTGTGCGAATGTTCTTTTGCTCATTTTGCCAAAGGCCTCCCAAGTTGCTCATCATTATAATAAAGTGATTATCAAAATGTTTTTGACTGTTTGGGGTTTTCAAAGGCAAATGCTTAAAGCAATTGAAATATCAATACATTGACTAAGTATTTAAGCGGGTTTGAAATGAATTTTACTTACAAAAGGGTTCCCTTTTATGTAGGCGTCTTTTTAACTTAAAATTTATGTACACACATACAAAAACACACTAACGTCTCAATTGCCAATTATCTTGGACTGCGTTTTATTTCCATTTTATTTTTTTCTTTTTGCCTAATTGACCAACGCCTCCAGGTTGCTATTTTGGCTGTAAATGCGTTTTGAAAATGCGATTGTCCAATGTTGAGTTTTTATCGCAATTTAAAACAAACTTTTAAGTATTTGTGGTCGTAAAAGGTTAAAGGCAAAATGTTTACTTTAAAGTGTTTGTTAAAATATTTAAATTTTTTTGTAGGTAATATTGAGAAATTTGTGATTTCTGCTAAAAAAAAATATTTAAGAGTTTTTTTTGTTTTACAAAAATTTATTGTAAATTAATAAGCATTTTTTATTCAAGGAGATTAAGGTTCTGCATTAGCGTTTTAATCGCTTAATAAGCGACATTTTTTAATCAAGCGATTTTTTTCCAAATTTCTTTTAATATTTATAATACTAGTGTTAGCCCAGTGATCGAAATTCGACCATAATTATTTATGCAAATATGAACATACTTACAAGTATATATCGTCACCTAAAACGCAAAAGGCCCTAACTTATAAAAAATTTAAAACCGACTTTTTACATTAGCGAACTTGTTGACAAAAAAGGCCCGATCTACAAAAGATTATATGGCAAACGCTAAAAGGCCTAACTTACAGATTGCATAATATGCAACATTGTTATTGTCAAGGTAACTGGTAGATGTTACCAGAAAAATAAATTATAAGCAGTTTAAAGCATTTATCAAAATATCATTTTAAATTGTTTTTGCTTCTCCTGTAAAATTTTCAAAATGTTAGATAAGGCCTTTTGCGTTTTAGGCGACGATATAAATTTACATGTTTCAAGCATTTTGTTTTTTTTTTTTTTTGTCTAAGTGGATCGATTTGGCGAGGGACCAGCCTGCAGTCCATATGTTCTCTTCCATTCAGGTCCTTAAATGTTTAATTTAGTTTTGTAAGTTCAATAATATAAAAAAAAATCGGAAAGTACCAATTGAAAAACGAAAAAGTACCAAAAAGTCACCTTTTAGATATAGTTTTTCTATCATTCTGGACTTTGCATGTATAATTTTATGTTTCTTGTTCAAAGATTAACGAAAATTTTAAAAGTATGAGTTGAAGAACAAAAAAGTACCAACAAGTTGTCTCTTATAAATTCTCATTCACTCAGGACATTGCATGTTTAATTTTATGTTTCTAGGGCCAATACATATTAACGAAATTTGAAAAAAAACCAGTTGTAGAGCGAAAAAGTACCAAAAAGCTTTCCCTTATAGATTCTTATTCACTCAGAACGATGCATATTTCATTTTATGTTTCTAGGTTCGAAAATTCAAAAAATTACCAGTTGAAGAACAAATGTTATACTGTCATAATGTTCAAACATTTTACAATGTTTTAAAAATATTGTTTTTGCTTTGTAAACAAAAAGTGTCTTAAATTAATAGAACTTTGCTTGCTATGTCTATTGTGCTGTCGTAATTAATCAGAAGAGACATGCGCCGGGCGGCTGAGCCAAGCGGCTTTGATTTTGTAGCCGTCGACGTTAATGGTATAGTTTTATCCGGCTAACATCGGAATTTAACCTGCGGCTAGAATTTTTTGTAACCAAAAACTTCCGACGTCAAATTAGATCGGCTTAGGACTCTGATGTTTGGTAAATAAACAAAATAAAATTTATTTGTAGTTTGCGTCTGAAAAATGGAAAATATTTAGGAAAGATCTAATTTAATTTATTAATTAATGGATTAGAATTAAAACACATTTTGAGTTTTATTAATTTAAGACACTTTTTGTTTACAAAGCAACCACAATATTTTTAAACCTTTTTAAATGTTAGAACATTATGACAATACAACATGATAGCACACCTTGTGAATACCCCAATTGATTTAGTAAATTTAGTCATCCAATACGAAGAAAAATGCTTAAAGAAACATTTATTTTCGCACACATAAAAAATGTTTATTTATTTTAGCTCAGAGATGGAATGTGCTGCTTCAGGGAAATGGTGGCTAGCATTACATTTCCAGTAATTTATATTGAATAATGTTAGAATCTTATCCTGTCTTGTGCCGAGTAACGTATTTTTGGCCATGTGAGCCCACGATGCCGTAGCTCCACTTCCACCGATTTTCTCCATGTCGTTCAATACTGCATCTACCTGCTCTATCCGTACCAATTTACTAACGGCGAATAAAATAGGTAATGGGAATTCGGTTATCGCATGCTAAAAGGCGGCGTTTGGTATTTGGTTGGAAAACAATGTTCTTTTGATTTTGCATTTTGCGAAGACAGGTATTAACAGACACTTTCATGTTGTACGATATAGATTAAGTAACTGTTTATGCTTCGCAGCCATAAAGAAGGAATGATTTTCCGCTGAAGTTGAATAGATTTATTTTATGCCTCTTTGTCGTTTGCGAAAAGTTCCACACTTTGCCTAAAGTTGCCAATTTGCCTCGTGCGCGGTTTATTCCTTTCGTGATGCCATCACATCGGCATAGCCGACCTTTTTAATTAAACGGCCTAGATTAGTAAATTTAACCATATTTTCTGTATGTGTACTGTTTTGGGGTGCCGACTCTTATCGATTGAGTTTTTGATATGTTAATGTTAGCACCGACTCGCATGACATGCTGTTGCAGTCTTTTCAGCTTTTGTTGTATGCCTTCCGGCGTATGTGACAGTAAAAATAAGAACTGTGTCCAGAACTAGGACACAGTGATAAAATACAGCCATGTTTCTCGCCTGTGTTTATTTCAAAGGGTTAATTTTTTTTTGCCTTTGAAACGTGCTTTGCATGGAGAGTCAGAATATGGCTCTTTTATGAGAGATATGATGTGATCAGGTTTCCCGATATTTTTCAATGCGGACCGGACCATATCCACTGTTTGGATTGAAAGAGCAGGGAGTTGTTCTCTGCAGATTGCTCGAGTATAATGCGTAATGTGTAAATTTGGTCCACGCATGATCGATTTGCCTGAATGCACTATGCTCATTTCGAAGAGATTTCTTAATGGAGTGGGATGCGGTCTAAAGGGCTTTTAAAAATTAATTTAATTAATTCTCAAGGTTTTGTTTTAATGTGCTTCATTCCCATTTCATACTATTGATAAACTGAAATTTATTGTTGATGGGATAAGCGTTTCCTATGCGCATTTCACTGGTTGCTTAGGCCAGATCGTCAGTAAACTTCATCCAAAGATTTTAGAAAAACTAATGATATTACACAAATAAAACTGTTAAGCGAATAAGAATTATAAGCCACAGTTTTACTTGTAACAATATCAAGGCTTAAACAAAACCATCTTTTCTTACAGTCCCCGGCTACAATTGGTTGATTTTTTGTCAACTCTAAATGTAGTTGTAAGTGGGGAAAGAAAAACAAAAATAAAAACAAATAACTTTATTTTATTTTGCCAGTTCAGTTTTATGCGCATAGGAATAGCTTATTTCTTCAACAATAAATTTCATTTTATCAATAGTATGAAACGGGAATGCAGCACATTTAAACGAAACCTTGTTAATTAAATTTTTGAATCCCAAGAAAAACTTTCACTTCTCATCAAGCATTGTGATAGTATTAATAAAAGTGTATTTGTATGTGTGACACCAACGATGCTGGATGGAAAATCAAAAAAATTAAATATGACGGCGAATATTACGTCCAGCGCATGTACACGAGTGAATTCGCCTGCAAGACAAGCATTTGACAAGTGTATTTGGCCCTTCAACAGTGTTATTTTTACACTTCCAGTTTTTACATACTGTCGAATCGCTTTTTTTGGCAGATTTATTTTGACGACTTCCTTCCACTCGCTTGGGAACCAGCATGACAACCAGGCTTCTTAAATATGCGGCCAAATATATGTGATGAAATGAGGGCACGCCCTGAAAAGTTCAGGGGAACCGAATGGGGGCAGCAGCTTTTGAGTTTCGCAACTGCTCGGATTATGTCTTCTATGGTCGGTGGTGAGGTGAGGATTTATTCCTTTGTATATATTCTGCTTTCTTGCTGAGGCGGCGTGTCGTGTATCTTCCTTGCTGGGGGTGGAGACTGTAAAAAAATCCCTCCATCTTTCAAGCTGATCGCCTACGTTGGTAAGAATGTTGCCATTTTCGTTCGTTATTTGGCTTGATAAGCCTCACGTGTGTTGATGTTATGTCGAAACATATTTAACTTGGCATATTCACACACATTAATTTTTAATATTTTATTAAAATGTTTTAATATTTGTCCCCTTTTTTTAGTTAATTACTTCTAATACAAAAACTAACAAGTAGTAATTATGAGAAAAACAATAATATTTTTCATAAATTCTGATTTAAAAATGGAAATTTCTTGTTACGAATTATTAAAACCGTTCAGCAGCAGCAACAATTAAAACAACAACTCCACAGACATTTTTTACAAAATCTCAATTCAGCTCCTTGTAGTTTTTTTGTTTTTTTTTTTATTGGTACAAGTATTTGGTTTTAATTAGTCACGCCATATTTATTTTCCCCCTTTTTTTTAACAAATATTGTTAGTAAAAATTTATTTGTTAACAATATTTGCATTACACACACACACTCACATACAAATAAATTTATAGATTTAAACAAAAAGCACACAGCCATTTACACTCCCATATATTCGATAACTATTCTCTATGGTGTATAATTAAACCACACAATAATAATTGTAATGTTCAAAATCGAAATTGTTCAACAGATAAAATTTTTTAATAAATACCAACAAAAAAAAAAAAAACGTCTAAATGACATGATAAATGAAAAATGCCATGACGTGACTACAATTTAGACAGAAAAGCAGCCAAACAATTCTAAAATCTAATGTCAAATTACAATACAAACAAAACAGATTTGAGTTAATTTCTAAACTAATATTGTAGTAATTTAAAATACAATGTTTTCTTAAAATTAATAGAGTGAGTTAAACAAATACACTGAAAGAAAGTTTGTGGTAAGATGTAAGAATATAAAACTGAAGGAATTTTTTAAGCGGCCTATTAACCACCTTTTTTTGTTGGTATTTATAAATGCGCATAGGAATAGCTTATCCCATCAACAATAAATTTCAAGTGTTTTTATCAATAATAAAAACTGGGAATTAAGCACGAATGACAAAATCTTTTGGTATTTATTTTCAGCTTAGCAATCTAAATTATCTTACGAAATATTATTCGAATCCGTTCATATTTGACCTTGCTCCCATACAATTATCACTATTTTTCTTTGTGCTTTTTGTGCCATAACTTCATTATAAATGTTGCTTTTATTATTAAATTTGGGAATGATAACTTCAAAATTAGCTACTCCGCCGTTTTGAGCTGGTAGGTCTAAAATGGATCATATGTCCCATGCGAAATCCCCTTCCTTAAATACTTTTAGATGGAAACCTTCCTTATATATGAATTTTATTTTATTTAACCTTTATTTATTAAATTGCAATTTTTTTTTGCATCGTCAGGGAAATAATTAATTAATTATTAATTATACACATTGCTGTATCGAAATATTGGAACTAATAAATAAATGTTATTTAATTTTTTTTATAAAAAAAAAAAAAAAAAAAACCTCAAGCTTAATAAACTATGTATATTGCAATTCCTTATATATGTTTCTTTCTATATAATATTCGGCAAAAAAAACTCCCAGAACCTTAACCTCATTACGTAATTTTTTTTTGGGTTGGTACATAATTGTCCATGGGTCCTAAATACAGTAGACGTACAAAAATTTTTCTGTTAATATTTTGTTGTAGGGAATCATTCGGTCGGGTTTTGGTATTGAAATTTTTTAAGATTAGAAATTTTTTGATATTTTCTTAACTTTCTGAATTTGGTTTAAGTCACTTTTAACAATAAATTTTCATTTGAACAACTTTTTCTTTTTTTTTTACCAATTTTTGTGTTCAAGCGATTTTTTATTTCGTAAACATTTGTGATTTTCATTCCAAAATTTTTTTATTCAAACAGTTTTAAAAATAAAATTTTTTTGGCGATTTTTTTATTTCGTCAACACATGTGATTTTTATGTTTTTCGGGTTTGGGCGATTGTTTTATTTATAATTTTTACACTTAAATAACTATAAGATTTGTTTTATGAAGTTAATATAATTTTTACCAATTTTTGTGTTCAAGCGATTTTTTATTATTTCGTCAATATTTGTGATTTTTATTCCGATTTTTTTTTTGTTTTAGCAATTTTTAAATTGAAAAATTTTTTTTGGCGATTTTTTTTATTTCGTCAATATTTGAAATTTTTGTTCCGATTTTTTTTTATTTCAACAGTTTTAAATTAAAATTTTTTTTGGCGATTTAAAATTTTTTTTTATTGATGGTTTTTTTTTTGTTAAACTTATAAATTTTTAGTGATTTAAATTTATTCAAATGTTTAATTTTTGTGACTTTTTCCGTTTTAGTAGTTTTTATATAAATACAAATTAATTTTTTGGCGAATTTTATTTCCTCTTTAATTTCTATGATTTCAGATTAGAGCGATTAAATTTCCTTGAAATTTTTAGTTAAAAAAATTTTTTACCCATATAAGCGTTTTTTTTCTTTGAATGAATAAATGATGAATGATTTAGGATTTTGGTAATTTTTTTTAATGGTTTTTGTTACAATTTTTTTATACATATGGGCAGTTTCAGAGAAAAGTCTACTTTTTGTAACGTAACGGCAGAAGTAATTGAAATTTGTTCTCAAAAAATTTTATATGTATAGTTAACTTTTTTTTATATTTTGGTGTAAAGCACAGCCAGCTCTACATTTAGTAACAAGAGGGATAACGGTTGAACAACATGGTCCTTAAATACAACATTATTTGCATTTTGGCGTTACATTAAAAAAGTAGACTTTTCGCTGAAAATACCCATATGTACCTTTAAACGAGCAAAGCTTTCCACAGTTTAAGTCAAAAGTTTACTAAAAAGGGTTTTATGCAAAACGTCTTGCTTAATTGGAAGCCTTATGGTGTGTTGTAATGCAAGTCAAAATCCACTCCTTTTTTTTAACGTCACGGCAGCGCATATTTTTGCTTATATCTCCAAATCCTTAGCGTCGACTGTCGTAATTTTTTTTCTGAATATAGTGCTACTTCATTACTTTGCAATCGACCGTAAGGATTTGCAGATATAAGCATGAATAATTATTCAATTTTTAATCAATTGTTTTTCTTTTAATTTTAGTTTTTTTTTGATTTAAAAAATTTCTAGCAACTTTTGATTTTTTTTTTTTTAATTTCGTTTAAAAACGGTTCGCCGTTTAGGCGATTTTGATCTTATATTGGTGATTTGTCTGGTTACAAACTCGTTAGTAACAATTTTAAAATTTGGTTATATCATTATTTTTTTTAATTGGAAAAAAAGTTAACGAATTTTCTTTAAACAGTAATTTTAAAGTTATTTTAACGCAAAAAAATTTTAGTGATTTTTTTGAAATATTTTTTTTAAGTTGCCTCACTTTTTTATGAATTTTGTGCAATTATTATTTTATAAATTTGGCGACTTTAATTATTTAATATTTGTTCTACAGGTTCCAGATTTTATTTTTTTTTGTTAATTTTAGGCGATTTTTTGGTTAGACATTGATTTTTCTTCAGGTACGGCTATTTCTTTAAGTTTTTTTTAATTATAATTAGTATTGTGGTTATTTTGTTGAACTATTTATGGTTTTTAATCAAAATTTTTAATAATTTTAATTAGGCTAAAGTTCATTAAATTTAATTTTTATTAAATTATTTTTATGAAGAAAGGAATTTAACAACATGCAAATTAATTAAAATTGTTATTGATAATCTTTCATTATTGACCATGGCCGGGGCTCGAACCCAGGCCGGCAGGTTACCATGACATGTTTCGATCGCAACCACTCGATCTCCTCAGATGGATTTGCCGTTTTACACTCGCAGCCATCGACGACTGCTGACGTCAATAGTCAAACATCAATCCTTAAACCAAATTGTATTTTAACCTTTGGTAGATCGAAGTCTGCTTTTTTGAATGATTATCCATTTTAATTGATTTTACATGTTCTTCCTTACTTCTGTTTTTCGAGCCCCGGCCACGGTCAATAATGAAAGATTATCAATAACAATTTTAATTAATTTTCATGTTGTTAAATTCCTTTCTTCATAAAAATAATTTAATAAAAATTAAATTTAATGAACTTTAGCCTAATTAAAATTATTAACAATTTTTTAATTAAAATAATTTTATAATTATTTTTTTTTGATTATGAAGATCTTTACCGATTTTTTGATAAAAAATATATTGGGTATTTTTTATAAAATTATAATTTTTTGTATTCGAATTCGGGAAATTTTTACAAAACCCATTTTTTTTGTTTAAGAGTTTTTTTTCCTCGATTTTGGCAACATTTTCTTTATCTATACTTTATTTTAATTTATGTGTTTTAAAATCGATTTTCAAACGTTTTTCTTTTTTGTTTTAAAATTTTCTTACATCCGGAATGGTTTTTAAAATATTATTTTCTACATAATTCTTATGGCAATCCAGTTTCTTCGAATCCCCATTTTTATTTTTGCTGCCATTCCCTTAAAATTATTTGTTTTCTTTCTTTGCAGGTTCCATTAAACACAAAGAAGGTTTGTTTAAGATATTTTAAATAATTAAAAGACCCTTAGCAGTCTTGGTAACAATTAACAATTAAATGTCATGTGTCGTTCGTCTGTCTCCCAGTGTATAATTTTAAGCCAGAAAAACCAACAAAATAATTTCTGCTCATTTTAATCAGCCAAACCAACCAACCAACGAACGAACGAATCAAATTAAAATGGTAACACATTTTTCATGTTTTTCCATGTGTTTTCCAAACACAACAACCGGCATTTAAACTTCAATTAAACGTTTTAATTGTCATACGACAACGAACGAGTACACTGACAATAATTTCATTTACAAAGTAACAGGGGTGAATGACAATAACGAGAAAAATATGCAGCCATCTACTAAAAAAAATGGCAACAATTGTTGATTTAGATATAAAATATAAATTAAGGAGGAGAAAATAAGATAAATAATCAGATACAATTGTGCACACGCAGACAAATTTATAGAAAACAAAATAAAAAAAAAAACAATATAATATAATAAATGCGAATGCATCCCTAATTACAATTTAATTACGTTAAAAATGTTTAATTAGCATAGTTAAAAAAAGTAAATACGTAAAAAATGCTTAAAATAAGTAAAAAGAAGAACAAGAAAAAGCTTTAATTTTTAAAATGGGATTTTAATGAAACTATTGTTGTTTGCCGTATTAATAAGAGACATGTTTTAATTGTCTTTACAAAACACTAGTTACATAAGTTAATTTGGAAGGTTGTCTAATAAATCTAAACAATCTCTGCGTAAAATCTCCTCGTGTATTCAAAAATTTCTATTAAATTCTGTAATCACAAGAAATAACCGCCTAAGTCGAAATACATAGTTTTTGTGAAAAGGCACTTTATCAGGGGTGTCATGGAAATCGAAAACATAAAACGAAAGAATTTGGCAGTTCTTTTTATTAAACATTTAATCTAATTTTACAATTTTTGTTAAAAAATTCTGTTTAATAGAGCATTATTTGTATAATAATTGTCATAAAATTTTTTTATTACAAAAATCTTTTTGAAAAACGACTCTTGCGTTGTACGTTTTCGATTTCCATGACACCCCTGTATATTTATGATTGCGTTTCTGAACAAATTAATTGCATTAGAAAAAAAGTAATTCAGAATCAAAGATTCTTACTTTCAAAGATAAGATAAAAAGATAAGCGAGGATAAAAAAATTATAATGAAAGTTGTATTTATTTCAGAAATATTTAATAAAAAAAAATAAACTCAACTGTTTCTTACATGGCGTTTTCATTTGCCAGTACTGGCAAGACAGTAGCAATTCATTCAAACTTTCCACTAATACATAAACACTTTTACAGCTATTTTGTTTTTGCATTGTTTTGCCAGCTAATATGTATATGCTTACTGTCTTGCCAGTACTGACAAATGTAAACGCTGTGTTTAGTCGACTTATGGCTAATAAATCACTGACGGTTTAAACGCTGCTTTAATTGAACTAAACTTGAATTTATATATAGTTTAAACTCAAGAACTATAAATCAGTGTCCCATGTATTATATGTTACTAAAAAAAGAACATGTGGCAGCACTACGATAAATCTTATCAAATTCATATGGTCTGTATTGGTAGTTTAAACGCCAAATTTAATGTGTTAAAGATGGGGTATATGTTTACGGATTTATAGATTTTTTGGTTTTACTTGCTCTGATTTTTTAGCCCTTAGGCGGTTGTCGCTTGTGGTTACAGAATCATTGATGGTGTTATGCGTTTGGTCTGCTGAGTGCAACACATTAAAAAAAATATTGGTATACTGATCGACTTAAAGTAACATTCTGAATCGATCTAATGATGTCCGTCCGTCCGTCCGGCTAGTTCTGTTTTAATAAATTTATATAAATTTTGTGCACCTACAAAAAAATTAATTTTAGCGAACAATATTTCAACATATTATGATAACTTTAATCATTTTATTGTCACCGGCAATTATATTATAGTTAAATTAGTCCTACATAAAAAAGCTACAACCATATTATTATTGCCTTCGTACAAGTTATAGTTAACAATAACTCGCTTGCTACTGACAACAGTATGGTTTCTTTTTAACCTCTTGAAAAAGACAAAAACTTCATAGTCAATTAAAATTCATACAATTATAAGTGGTTAATAAACAACCACAAAAAAAAAAACAAAAGTGAAGTCGGACTATTGGTTGAAACCTCTGTTGGTATGCTTTTTGAGGGAAATGTTTTCTGCCTTTCTGGAAAATTGTTTTTGTGGAAATTCTGCTTTCCGTTGAAAAGATACTTTCAAAGAAAAAGCTCTCATTAACGATAAAACGGATTTTTTTTAATTGCAAAAGCTATTTACGTTAACTTATTAAGAAAAATTCAAGTCTGCATTTAAAACATTTTTTGGTTTAAACTTTTTAACAACTTAAAGAAAATTTGTCTAAGCAAAAATGGCGTAAGGTATTTTTTTTATTGCTAAAAGAGATGAATAATGGCTAAATCTATCCGCAAAATGGCCAAATTGGCAACACTGAAAATCTTGCCGCTTTAAACATTTAGATTGCTATCTTATTGCTATTGCTATCTGACATTTAGTTTTAGTTGGTAAACGCATTGTTTGTCACCCATACTAGTTAAGATACACCTTGGAGTAGACCTACGCGGCAGTTAAATCTCTTCCAAAGCCGTCCCTTTTAGTCACCGATAGTAGAGACATGGTACTCGGGGCTGCAATTACCTGGCAATCCTGCATCCAGTGTTTTACGATGCGTCTGCACCGACTATATTTTCCTACTTGTTTTAAAACTTGACATGTGGTATAAAACTTTAAATGCGTTCATTATGTGGAAGGCTATAACATAAGTGCATTTTATTTTGGGCGCTTAACAATAAATAACACTGCTTTACAAATTTTTAATTTGGAAAAATACCAAGAACGCCACATGCCCAGATAAGTTAATTGGGACCTCCTGAACACGAAAAATGCTGTAATTTTTTTTTCTAAATACCGTTTTTTAGATAACGGTACTTTTGTGTTTTTCGGTGTATGGTCCCACTCAAACCCTTGTGGAGCGCAACCGGTTTTCGGTAACCGTAATTAAATAAACTATTAGGTAAAAAAATAAAACATTCCAGATCTTTACTATAACGTAGAAAAAAAAAAACGAAATAAAAATGAAAATTTTTGAAACAAACGTAAAAAATAGGCAAATTTTGAGGTGCCATAACTCAGCCATTTCTTATCAGATAGAAATTTGCAGCATATCGGCGGAAAAGGCATTCAATTACCTTTCCAACGATATGCCATTCATCTCGATTCGGTTGGGCTTCACAAGGGTTTGAGTGGGACCATACACCGAAAAACACAAAAGTACCGTTATCTAAAAAACGGTACTTAGAAAAAAAAATTGCAGCGTTTTTCGTGTTTAGGAGGTACCAATTAACTTATCTAGGCATGTGGCGTTCTTGGTATTTTTTGGCTGTAAACCAGTGTAATAAAACAATTTTTAAATATGCATTAGAATTAAAGCAATTGTACCACCGACATTCCATATTGAAAATTTTACAAAGCTTTGCGTTGTTAAACAACATCTTGTTCTTAAAATAGCCAGCATTTTTCTTAAATATTTTTCTACTATTTTATCGTTTTATTATCGCCCATCAAAATAATAATAATTATTATGATCATTATCAGTCTCTTATTAGTTCTGCTATTTCAACATTTTTTTGAATCTCTTTTTGTTTTTACAACAAAGTAAAATTTAAACTTTAATTACACTTTTAAAGTCATAATTTATTTTTAAAATTTTTATTTATTTTTTATGTTTTATTTTTTTGCGTGTAAACGTCTGTTTAAGCTACGCTTTTTGAGCTCATTTACAGTGTCTTTAACCATATTATTAAAATATGCCGACAATAAATAGAAATAACAGTTTGACCCATAATATTTAACATAACGCAAAGTTTTCAAAAAAAATATTGTATACATTTATGATGAAGTTGGTTTTGAAAATGTTTAGATAGTTGTATCTAACAACCTTAAAATTATCTGTTTTAAAATAACACTTAAACTCAATTACTGTCAGTTAAATGGCAACTTACTGCGAGTACGTCAAAGAGGCACCACCAAATGTTCATTTGACTTTAAGCAGGCTTTTAGTAAATAAAGGGTGGTTAAAATTTCAAGGCACGATGTTGATTTTGAATAAAACACAAACTATTTAGGAAATTATTGTAATTTTATTTTATTATGATATATTGATACTACTCAATTATGTATGGAACAAAATATCGGCCAAATGGGCGCCGCGACCACGGCGGCACACCTCCATCCGATGGTCCAAATTTTCGATGACCCTGAGGCATAATGGAGGTTCTATGCCGTTAATGTGCCGAATTATCTCATCCTTTAGCTCTTGAATTGTTGCTGGCTTATCGACGTACACCTTTTCTTTCAAATTACCCCAAAGAAAAAAGTCCAACGGTGTCAAATCACATGATCTTGGCGGCCAATTGACATCGCCATTACGTAAGATAACACGGCCATTGAATTTGTTGCGCAAAAGAGCCATTGTTTCGTTAGCTGTGTGGCAAGTGGCAACGTCCTGTTGAAACCACATATCGTCCACATCCATATCTTCCAATTCGGGCCATAAAAAGTTCGTTATCATCTCACGATAGCGAACACCATTCACAGTAACTGCCTGACCGGCCTCATTTGGGAAAAAATTCGGCCCGATGATGCCGCCAGCCAATAAACCGCACAAAACGGTCACTTTTTGTGGGTGCATTGGTTTTTCGACAATCACTCTTGGATTATCATTCGCCCATATGCGGCAATTCTGCTTATTGACGAATCCACTGAAGATGATTTTCTTCGAAAATTGCACGATATGCATTTTGATTTGATTTCCTATTTTCATAATAAGCCTGAATAACTTTAACGCGTAGCTCGATTGTGTATCTTTCCATGATTCAAATTGAGTTAGTCTGAAATTGAAAAATGTCGAATAAAATTCGGAAAAAAACTTGGCGTTTAGGTGTGGTTCACATTCAACATCGTCCCTTACAATTTAACCACCCTTTATTTATCAACCCATTTGTTTATATTAACTAATAATTTAAGTTAATATTAAGTTAAGTTCGAATGTTTATTAACACGTTTAAATAAAAAATTTTAAAATAATAAAAATGGCTGCCATTAATAGATGCTATTATTATAACGCATATACTGGGAGAAATATTTATTATGAAGGTTGTATTTTTGAATATTTTTTTTATCTAAATCTTAAGCGGGTTTAATAGTCTTGCTGCAAAATTTCATGTACCATTGCTATTATGTACAGAAACAGCAGTAATTTTTTTTCATTATTCTCCGCAGGGTTCTCATTTACACTCTCCCAATTTCGTTCGATATTATTTTGGCTTCACTAGCAGATCTCGATGACTGAAAACGAGCAACTAGATTGCCTACTTGATTTTGTAATGGTGCATTTCTGGTGTTACAGAAATTTCGAAATTTTCTTAGGATAAAACAAAAAAATACCAAACAGTTATTCTCATCCGCTCATGACATTGCATGTTTAATTTTATGTTTATAGGTGCAATATTAACGAAAGTTTAAAAAATTACCAATTAAAGAACAAAAAAGTATCAAAAAGATACCTCCTACATATCCTCAATCAATGAGGACCTTGCATGTTTAATTTTATATTTTTAGGTATAATACTAACGGAAATTCAAAATATACCAGTTAAAAAACAAAAAGTACCAAAAAATTCACTCACAGGTTCTTATCCACTCAGGAAGTTGCATGTTGAATTTTATCTTTATATGTAAAATATTAACTACATATAATTAAAGAAATTTCCCGTTGTAAAACAAAAAGCTAAAGAAAGGAATTAAGTTTTGCATGTTTCCCACTTTTTGGTCCTTTTTTTCTCCCCATTAAAGCATTAGAAATTACAATATTGTAGTAGGAGCACAAAAATTAACGTTCGAATTTTTAAAAAGTACCGAATTCGTATGTGCACTTGTAAGATAAGATTCAAATATGATATAAACTTTATTTCTGTGTTTATTGGTTTAAAAGATAGATGGGGTGACAAAAAAGTTCCAAAAAAAAATGTTTCACCCGTTTACTCCCTAAAAGGGGCGAACTTCAAAAAAGTACCAGACACCTGTCCCCTTATTTTTTTGAAGAACAACGATATACTACATTTTTTGTATCTCTTTTAGTTCCGTAGATTATTTTCGAATTTAAAAAAAAATCCGTCTTAGTTGGGGAGAGACCACCCTCCTGTCCAAATTTCAAGCGTTTAGGCTTCAAGTGTTTAGTCTGTGTGGTGATGAATCAATCAATAACGTAACAATTTTATATTTATTGATAAACCGAATCAAAAGGTTTACCCTTTATGACCGACCCCTCTTGATTTTATGAAATTCATAGGCCAGCTTATGGGTTATAAAATTGTTTTTTAGTTTTTTAGTTTACCTGAACAATAACCCTGTCTTAGCATTGCAACAGTAAAAAAATATTAATTGGTAAGTCGAAAAATTTTTCAACGTTACTGTACCACATAGAGTACGGTGGTTCTTTGTGGGCAAAAAAGAATTACTCGGAAAGATTTCGGGTGTTTGGCAGTCGTGTTCTTTATATCAAGAGCTTCAGAAATTATATAATATGCCTATTCTATAATATTCTTTGAATTATCGAGAGTTGAAAATTTTAGGTTCCAAATTTTGACCAAAGAGCTTGTGATCCGAACTTGTTCTATTTCGCTCTTTCTCTTAGTTATTGAAACAACGTCGTCTTTCACTTCTAATTTTTCTGTTTTTTTAAGACAACATGGAGTTACCTTGTTTTTTCAAAAAATGCATGGAGTTATCTAGTTTTTACATAGAAATCGGTATTTTTCTGATTCTAGTTTTTTAAATAACTTTTAAATGAGAAACTATATTAAAATTTTGATCTGACAAAGTGATAGTTAATGAAACACGACTTCTATTTATGGTGTTATCTCATTTTTCGCAAAAAGTGGAGTTAACTAGTTTTTCCATACGGCCACAGAATTAATGTTGGGAGAATTCCAACCAATTGTAGTGGGGACTGTATGAAAAGAAAAACACACTGTTTATTGTTGGTATTTTACTTTAGCTTTAATATCGTTGCGAATAAAATTTTAAGTGTTTGTAATTCTCATTCACTCTACAGTTTAATTTACACGTCTAATATCTTTAGCCTATCTAAAATTTTTGGGTAAAGGTTTCCTGATGATCTGGCCTAAGCCACTAGTGAGGTGCGCATAGGAACTAGCTTATCCTTCAAAAATAAATTTCGGTGTATTTATCAAGAAGAAAGTTATGCATTAAGCACGACAAACAAAATCTTATTAATTAAATATTTGGAAAACATTAAAAGTGAAATTTTGATTATCCTGCACCGATTGGTGGGATATAATCACAGACATAATTTATTCAGTGCGGTTGCACAAAACCCACCTTGGTCCCTTTTAACATACAAACATACTTGCTGCCGCGACTTTGTCATGATGGAAAAGTCCCCTACATGTTATGTTATGTTATGGTTGCCCCGCCCCCAGTTATATTAATTTTTGCCATGACCATTTATATGTTTAAAACTAAACAACAAAATGTTGTTTTTCATATTTGAAAAGCAACATGCTTGATTGTAAGGGGTTCTAACACTTTGAACTTGTTCAAGTCCCGGGTGGGCTCAAAAAGTTTCTTTGGTTCAAGAATTTCAGTCTGTCATATTTTTTCAAAAATCATAAATTTTAATATAAAAAGACTAATCAAATATGAAATAAGTTTTTAATGTTAAATAAAAATGATTAATTTTTCATTAAAACTTTAAAACTTCGTGTAAATAGTCGTATTTTCTTTAAAAAATATATTTTATTGCATGCGATATTTTTTAATATATTTTTTTTTATCGCATGCGATATTTTTAAAAAATGAATTTACCTTTTTATATTTATCTTCACACACGTTTACTTTTGTCCAACCTTGTATATAAATTTGTATTTTCTTTTATCAATAAATTTGTGTAAGCATTCGTATTTTCTTAATAAAATATATTTTATTACATGCGAAATTTTTTTAATATATTTTTTATCGCATGCGATATTTAAAAAAATGAATTTAACTTTTAAAATTTTTCTTCACACACGTCAAAAGTAATCATCCGATGTTCTTTTGCTGTTTTTTTTTTTTTAATGAAAAACTTTGGTTCTGCTTGTGAAATTTGTTTATTTTTTCCATTAAAATTCGTGCGACAGGTTCTCGCATTCCTGTCGAACATTCTCCTTACCCCTATTAAAAGAAGTCTGGAACGGTTAAATTGGGTGATCTGGCCGGTCAGCGCCATTCAAAAAACGATAGATTAAGCGGAGTAAACCGAGTCATAGCTTTTCGATTTGTATTCTGCCTTTGTAAGCTTCACACATGTCAAACCCGAATTGACATTTGGCACCATTTGGAAAAGTTAAAGCGTTTTTCAATAGGGTCATTACTTTTGCCCTAATTGTAAATGTGTATGTATGTATTTGTTTTAAATATTTAAAAAAAAAATTGGTCGGTCTCAAAGAATTTTGATAGGTTTTGTAGACAAAAGTTTGGTGGGATAGAAAATTCTTCAGTAGCAACGCTGTTCCCAGTTTGTTAGCAGATTACTGCAAAGCGATTTAAAGTTAATTATTTCATTTAAACAATTTTTTCAGAATAATAAACCCCAATTTGTATCAGTTACAAAATTGTCTACTAATATGTTGGCGTTATTTTTGATATAATTAAAACATTCGTATGTGTGTATGTATGTAAATACTATTTTTATTATTTTATTTATTGCGTAGACTTTTATTCCCCCCTTAGAAGAAATCTTAGACAAATTCCTATTGGCAAATGATAAAAAATTATTGCATAAATAAAAATATAATTAAAACTTGAATACAAATAAATATTAAATTTTATTAGGCGTTTGGCAAATTCAAAAATGTACATACGTGTTTTTTCATTGAAAATAAATTTAAAGCAAATATAAAAAAAAATAATAAAATTGAAAAATATTGTCTCGTGTCGGCAATTTGAAATTTATGGCTGCAAAGAGGAGAGACACAAGAAAAAAAAATAATTTTTTTTTTGCAAAACTGTGAAAAAATATAAATAATTTAATAAATAAAATACAAACGTTTTTTGCTGTTAAATGGTTTTCGAGTAGCACATACGAGGGAGTACTGAAAATTGAGTATAAAAAATCTGTAAATATTTTTTTAAAATATTTTAAGGCGAAGTGAAATTAAGGAACGATCTTAAATTAAATTACAGTTTCTTCAATATAAATTTTCTACTGCCTTATCAATTCTTCCTCGTTAATCTGCTTCTTACAAAGACAGTAAACTTCTAAAAAAAGAGCGAAAAAGCGTTGGTTGGTTAGGTCTCATAAAACTGTTGACAAAAATATGCGTTAATTATGGGGCTGCACAAATTTTTATTGTCTGTTAAAAATTGGAACTTGTAAATACAAAACAACAAAGTTAACAAATAGTTACGCCTTGTTTTAATAATGAATTCTTCTGGAAGCAGCTACTTCTTATGCAAATTTAAACTGATTTTTAAAATAAAATTCTTTAATTAAAATTGAAATATTACAAATTCTTAAGCCAAGTCTTTCAAAACTGCAGTTCGTATTTGGAAAGAAGACGAGAATTAACAGGATTTGTATACACTTCACTGAAGTTCATTTTTATGTTTAACCTCATTTTGGACTTAAATGTTTGGCTTTGTCATGGTAATTGTCAAAAACTTCCAGTTTATCGATATCCAAAGAAAAGTTTTTAAGACTTAATGCTACGGGGAACTTTATTATGATTAAATTGGGCCTTATCATATTGTAGTAGCCTCCAACCATGTTCTGGTTAATAGTAACGTTAAAATGTTTCCTACAAAACAAAGTATGGATGCTTAACGACAATTATATTTTCCACTTTATTTAACCCATTTTTCGCCGCACCAAGTTCCAAGTTGCGGTGACTCGGTACCCAGCACAACCTCACCACATACTTCCCTAAGATTTATTTGTCATTTATAAACAGTGAGTGCTAGTAATTATAATCACCGATCGGCGAAAAATTGAGCAAAATGTTATTTTTGATGAACAACTTTACTATTATTTGGTATAATTAACCTTAAAATGATTGGAAGCTTCCTTATGGAGCACTTAAATTACCAGCTGAAAATTCTCACTGAATTAGAAGACGAAGCTATGAAATCTCCACTTTTATGCAGATCGACACTAAGTTGATATCTAAATATGGGATTAAAAGCCGTCCTTAACCAAACTCTTTTGCATTTTTCTCCCCATTATTTTGATTTAATGTAAGTTAATTCGTGATCCCCGAAGTAGTTCCATTAGGAATCAGTGAAAAACCCTAGGGTCCTAGAAGCTATTGCTTTCCGAAGTATCTAGTTGAACTCTGTTCGATTGAAATCTTTAAACTGTCTACCAATTCCAAACACTAGAAAGTTCGAGGAACTGGCGATAAGGTTAAGAGGAAGAGGCGATAAGATTAATTCAAAAGATAATTTTTATATTTATTTTTACAAAACTTAAAAATCAAAAAATTGTTTATCTTAAAAGAAATTTACGTGTGGCGTTAAAAGAATAATTTGGCAATTCCTGGATTTATCTAGCACGTACTAATTTTTATACCCTTCATCCAAGGTAAAAGGGTATACATAAATTTTTCATTCCGTTTGTAGTTTCTACAATATTGATCTTAGAACCCATAAAAATATGGCTGACTTCCAAAACGTTAATTGCTTTATGTTAAAACAAAGTATAATGTTTCATAACGCCACAGTACAATATATATAAAATGCAAACCCTCCCAAAACATGACTTTTAAGTATTTGTACGGCAGCAAAAAGCAATCAGAGCATCGGTTTTAAAGTTGATGATTTGTGACATTTAACATTTTATTTCCAACAATACAGATTAATATTTTGCATTGCATCACTTATATTTCAAAACGTTTAAATAAACAAAGAACATAGTTGCATTGTTTTGGTACTTTGTGCATGTACTTGTTTAGAATACAGTAGTAAAACTGTATAAAAACTTTGTATAAGTACGTTTTGTGCGTCAGCCTATATGTTATTTGCCCTTTTTGAAAGCGAAGTTGATTTAGCGATGTCCGTCTGTCCATGTGTATGTTGAAATGGGGTTTCCATAGAGCCCAGAAATGATGGGGACTATGTTGTTCTATATTTATGTCACATATCCTCCGTTAAAGTACGCTATTTAATTTCAGCCAGGTCGGTCCATAAATGGCGGATTTATGAGCAAAAAACCACGCCTGCCTTCAGTTATTCTCCAATTATCCATAAATCCCTTGTTTTTGTTGTTTTTTTTGTTTGTATATCTGGAGAACGCCAGGAGCTAAAGTTTCCAAACAAGGTAATCAAGATGATCAAGTCACAACATCCTAAAAAATGTGGACGAGATAGAAGAAGTGTGCATGGCACATAATAGTTTTTTGTATATCTAAAGAACGTTAAGAGATTCCAAATTTGGTACACATATCTGGAGTATTAATACACATCCTCTATAAAAATATGGGCGGAATTATAGAAGTGGGGTGGTACAAAAACGTTATAGATTTCTGTAGATATGGAGAATGGCAAGAGCCAAAGTTTTCAAATTAGGTGCTCCCATCTTGGTTTAATCAAATACACAACATCTGAAAAAATTGGAGGCGGAATTGGAGAAGTGGGCGGGCACAATATAGATTTATTTATATCAAAAGAACGGTATTTATATAAATTTCTGTTCTTATAGCATCATGGTGAAGGGTATATAAGGATCGCCATAGCCGAATATAGCATAACTTGTTTTGATACAAACCAAAAAGTACCTGGTGATTGTGCTCATTTCTATAATGTACACAACAAAAAAAAAAAAAAAATTTTAAGTCCATAACAACAATAACTGATTAATGGCCATAATCAGGTAAACTCCAGTAGCATTTTTAAAATTACATCAGCCAACAAATGGAAAAACAAAACATCATTATTAAATACAGATTACCGATTACTCGCTGGGCTACTGAACAGATTAGGCAGCATTAACATACACAAGCAGACCCTATAAAATAGCAATTTAAAAGCACTGAAATCAATTGATGTTTGCAAACTTTGGAATTGCTGTGATGTATGAGTACTTATGGAATTTGTGGCAACCTTGAAGGAATTTATTTATTTCTCAGTTTGAGATTTTCAAACCGAATTACACGTACGTGCCGGGTACAAATTCAATTTATTCTTCAACACCATCATCCACATCTTCAACAACAATCGACACACTAACTGGTCAGCTTTGGCAAAAAAGAAATCTTTCAAATCTTCCGTCATCCAAGATGTTAAATAAGAAGAAAAAAAAACGTCCCAGTAGATGTGAAAATTATACTTTGCAAAAGATGAAACCAGTAGCAACTAACTAAATAAGTAGGTAAATGTGAGGAAAAAGAGTGTGTGATTTTGGCCAGCGAACACTGGGATCAAAAAAGGTCGAAAACAAATGCAAAAAAGCTTAACAAGATCTAGAGCTTATTATATTTGTACAGAGACAGAAGGCAGAGCAAAAGAAGTAGCAAATTGAAACTCAGATTGAAGTGGACTTAATCATCACGCAGTCACAGTCACATACAGTTTGCAATCACAGTCTCAATCATCGTCATCATTTCAGAGCCAACAGAAATCGTCATATTCTGCGATCAAGTTGTTTTCTTAGTTAAAGCTCACGTTTTTTGTTATTGATGTTGTGTTTTTTTTTCTCCTTTTTGTATAAAACTGTTTTCCCCAGCAATATTCACATAATAAGTAGAGATACGAGGGTCGTGCTAAAGTCTGCGTTTTGACTTTTGGTTAAAGTTTAGCGGTAAGAAAACTTTCCTAATATTTTTTTCAACTAAGTTTATGATTTGTTGCAATACGTTATGTAAGTGAAATAATGAATGTCGTATTTATCTCTACTCTCTCTGGCAAGCTCTTTACTTGTTCGAAATTATTCTCTTCTACGGACTTGCGTGCCATAATTTTTTCACTTGGCTTTAAGACTTCTTTGAACCATCCTCGTAGCAAAAAAATGCACCGAACCGTTCATTGTTTACTTCATTCCCATTCATCTAACCAATTTCTGGGGTGATCATGTCACAATTTTCTTTGTGCCACACAATTTGCCAGTTCGAGTTGTCAGAAGAGTTTCTACGCGAAAAAATTAATTTCAGGGTGTTCTCAAAAAAGAACTGTCTTTTAAAGAGATATTTATTAAAACCATTTGTTTAATATTGGGTGTAAAATTTTGGATTCTCAACGACGTAAATTCTACACATGGTTTGTGTCTTTAATAGCTTTTATGACGTTTTTGAGGGTTAACCTTTCGCTGGCTTAATATAACAAGGTTGTATGTGGCACTTTTTTTATTTTTAGTTAGTAATGTTGCAGGGTTGTATTTGACAGCTGCACGTCCTTGGTACTAAGCAGCAGCAGCACTTAGTTTTGGTCGGAACTTTATTTGAAAATAAAAATATCAATAAGAAATTATAAACTTGATTTTCTCCAACTGAAGCACTGCTCACTGAAAATTATCCTAAATTTTGTTTACTCGATTTTTTAGGGTGCGAAAGATATTTTTTGCGGCTTAGAAGTTGCAATTTTGACACAAAAGACAAAGACTACCAAGATCAGCCATAATAGTTGGAATTATATGAATCGATTGCTATCAAATAAGAGTAGAACTTGCAAAACCATTGGAGGCCACTCAAGTAGCATTTTCAAAACGTTTGTACCACTTGAATAAAAGGCCGAGAGGGGTTGATTGACGATTTTGCATGCCCAAAATGCTGCCTTAACTCAATATAAAACTAATGATTCGATACTGACTATGCCAAATGGATCTTTTCCAACAACCCGAAGGGTATGAACTCGTATGTCAAATCCGGCCAATCAGCCAAATGCTTATGGCGTCAATTTTATGCTCTATAGCTGGTCGGACTAGTAGTGTCCCTTTTATTATGGTCTGCTGAAGCGAGTACTGTTCCAAACACAATTGATTCGTTCGAAAGTTTTGTCTTATTTTCCATACCTTGTCCCGTACGATTACCTTTTGAATTACATTGACTGTTGCAAAACGTTTTCATCATCGTTATACGCTTTACTTTAGAACAGGGCACCCAAAATTGGCTTGAATTGTTTTAAGTCTTCAAAAAGAGCAATTCTTTTGGGTGATATCCACTTTTTGCCAGAAAGATGAAAAAATGCCAATACTTTAAGCATTCATATTTATATTGTATTGATATTTTACACACAAATTGCGCGTTTTAATATTTTCAATATTTTAATTTGGGCTCTAAATTCAAACACTGAGTTTGATTTACTTGAATAACTTTCTTGCGACTTAACTATTCGGTGGATCTCATGCAAATGGACCTTGAAGAATCATTTTCACACATAGGTAGCAATTCGATTGTATAACCCACCAAAAATTATACACCCACCACTTGTTAAGGAGCCGGAGCTATTTAACTTACACTGCACCACCAGTTCGAGTGTGTCGAATAGTAACAGCACCTAACGATCCCTCCACGCACCGAACTTTAACGCAGGGCAAAGATCAGTCCTCCAACTGGACGTCACCCTTCCCACGACTGTGATCTTTAACCACATCGTGCTCTCCGTTGGTATCTCTTTGTCAAAAAAGTACCCCTCAGCTAAAAGACAGGAAGCATTCCATACTAAAGGAGATCTTACCAATAGTCAGACCGGTGCCATGTCACTGGGGGCTACTGACATCCTTAGTTAAACACTGAGGTACAACTTGGAACCCAATAAAGTTCATTGGACCCCAAGCAGCTCTGTCTTTTGAAAGTTTGATGCAACCCTGGTAGTATTAAAAAAAGTTCCACTTCTTATCCGATAATAAAATTAAATTATTGTACTTTCCCTGGAAATAAAAAAAGTCTGAGACATTAGAAACCCTAAAAAGTTAGTCGTATGCAAAACAATTGAGAAATTTTTTTTCTTCTGAAGACATTCAGTCATTTCTAGTATCTGTTTTAACTCACTCATTCCATAAACAGATTGCGTTAATAATATTATTTTTTTTGAACAACATGATTATTGAAGATGTCTTTCATATCATCTTAATACGTTCGTTCATCCATCAGTTAGTTGAACTGACCTTACTACTACTACTCTTTTTATGCTTTAAGCAGAAACTCATCAGCATATGATGAATTTGATTCGAAATAAAAAAGAATTATATGAAATTACGTGCTTTATGACAACGAGTGATCAATGTGTTTTTGTGTTTTCTTTCAGAAACATAATGACCGTCATCATCATTATTTGACATTAAAAAAAAGAAAGCTGGTTTGGTTTTTCTAGCAGTTAAAGAAAATGGAACTCTTGATTTAAAAACATTAAAACTGGGCTAGACACGGTGGCAGCAGCAAACTTTTAAAGATACTTGTGTCCGTATATTATTATAGAAGTTATATTTTGATTTAGTGAAGTAGAATGACAAACTTATACTGAAATTATAAAATTTTGAGAAATTTAAATATGTAACTCTAAATTTATTTCTCGTAATGCTCAAGATCAAATAAAAATTTATTATTATTTTAATAACTCTTACGTTAAAAGCAGGACAGAAAATAATATCTAAGAGTAGCTTAGTTCAATCAGTTCTATTATTTTCTAAAAATTTTTTAAGAAATTGAATGCAACTTTAATCACTGGGACTGAGACGTCAAAAGGACGATGCTCCCGACTGAAGAATATTCGTGCAGTCTTCAAGGTCTTTGTAGCTGTCGAAAAGTCATGTTAAAAAAATTAAGTCGTATTAAAATTAAGAGAGCGCTCTAGCTTAATAAAATAAACCCATACTCTTTTTATTGCGAACTTAGAACAACAATGATCTATTTGCACCTAAACTACATGTCCTAAAATGCGATATATTTAATCACATTGACGCGTAATGATCGTTAGCAAGACATTGAAAAAACCATCAAAATTTAATGTACCTATCCATGTTTTCTAATCAAGAAAATCTCAAAATTGTTCAAGATGTTTGATTTGATCTTAACACAGAAAAAATTTTCCAAAATTTTTCACCAATTAAAGCATTAATCAAAAATGTAATCAGTTTTAATTAAAAATTTAATCAAGTGAATTAAACGTTTAATCAAGTGAATTAAACGTTTAATTAATACTATTAACTGGTTTAATTGATACTATTAATTTGTTTACTGGTGCAAATTTAATTAATTTTTTAATAAATATCACAAATTTTTTAATTGAAATCAATTTTTATTTTTTTCTGTGAAGTCATGTTGACAGTTCCCTACACTTAAAAAATTATTACAGTAACTGATTGTGGGTTATTAAATTCATTTTCCGTACTGTTAAAATTTAATAAAAATATAGTTATTTTACGAATAATTTTATTTTTTAACATTTGTGTTTGTCATTCAAAAAACAAACTACCAAAAAATAATGTTTTTCCGTATTTATTTTGTTATGTAGTTTGATTTTTGTCGGTTAAAATATATTTTTTAAAAGTAAAAACTATTCAATTTCAAGGAAAATGCAGTTTAATAAATAAGAATTTAAAAATGAATGTTAAAATCATATGTTTTAAATGAAATGTAAATGATCCGTTTTTCGCAAAATGGTGTCGATATGTTAGGCTATTTAACTTAGTTCGATTATTTAAGGCGATAATTTTGATTCAACACGATGCTGCAGGGTGCGTTTTAAGTAACTCGCTTGAGTACTGCATCAATAAAGATCATAAAGACTCAGTTCGGTCAACACTTTCTTCTAATCGAATGTAATGCTTTTTCATAGCCTATAAAAGTAAGTATTGTGGTAAGCTCAATTCTATTGCCTGTTTGATAATTATTCTTACCCTAGTTTCCACAACTTACCGATAGCTAAAGGTAGGATTGTTATTACTTTACTACAACTTTTCTTTAACCTACCAGGTAATATGAAACTTCTTTCAATTATCGCTCACTTTAGGTTAAAGCAAAGTTATCATAATAGAACACTTTATATACGGTCAATAAAATTCTACCTCTAGCTATCGGTAAGTCGTGAAAACGGGCTTCAGGGTGTTATTATGATCAGTACAAAATCTACTATTACATTAAATGTTTATACCTCTCCTCTCTTATACCTCTCGGTTGCATTTATACTATAAGGGAGTTCTACGATAATGATTATTTCTTGTAGCTAGTCAATAGAAAATATTCAACAAAATTTAAGCGACAATAATACCACAAGCTTATCTAAGGGTTAAAATGGGTGTTAGGTCGCTGTCATATCGAGGCCTACCAAAATCAAATATCGTGGGGCAGCAAGTAGAAGTCCCTACATTTATATGTAAAAAGAGTAAAATTGATTAACAAAGAGTTTACCAACCGGCCCTGTGGTTGAGAGTTACAAACACAGAGGTAGCAATTTGATTGTTTAACTCAGTAGAATTAAACACTCGCCCCGTGCTAAGGAGCTGAAGCTACCTAGCCTCCGCTACTTCTCGGTATGCTTTAAGCTTCTGTTGAATAGCAACAGCTCCTTTAGTTTTTAAGATATCACTTCTCGCGATTTTGGATGTTCACCACAACCGCCACGTGATCTCCGAAGGATCCTAATGAACTAGTAGACAGCTGGGACCAAAGTGTCAAAGGATCCGTAGCCAGATAGGATCTCTGGTCAGCCACGCTCTCAAGAGATCCGGTAATTTTGAACTTTGGTATTAAAAGCACCTGATTTCCACAGAGGTTGTTACCCCAAAAAGTGAAATACGTTTTAAATTTTTCCCTACATACCCCTGGAGGGACATTTTTAGAGTGGTGTCTACTGTTTAAACAGAAACCATTATAAGGAGCATCTGGAAATCTGCAGTGGGTGAGAAACGCCTGCCTTTAAGTAAGACGTTGCAAACGTGTAATATTCATTCGAAATAAAGAGCATCAAGCCATTTGGCTGAAATGGCATGTATAAAATTTAACATGAATACGGCAGAGATAAGAAAACTAACCTTATGCACAGTCAATTGACCCTCTAGAGTCTAGAGTCTAGAGGGTCAATTGTGAGAATACAGATCAATGTAAGTAGTGTTGCCAAAAGACTTCTATTGTTATACTACTTTGGTAAAAAAAATCTTTAAGAACCCAAATGGGGGTCTGCAACCCAGTAGCAGATTTCGTCTTTTATAAAAAAATACAAACACATCACAAAATGTCAACATTAAATTCAATCAACCATCGGTAACCCCACCTTCCTGTGTGAAAGAAAAAATAAAAACGCCAATTACCCTTTAGACTCTAAAGGACCCTTTAGACTCCAGAGCAGTGAAGGGCACTTTTGCAATTCCTATGTACGCGTGCATAGGAATAAAAATACTGCTTGTGTGACGTCGACACATGTACACTATAAACTTCTTCGCCTTGGTGTGGTCTGTAACAATGTACGTTCGGCTGTTGCTTTGTTGTCATTTCTCGTTGATGAGCGTCATTCGTTTTCTGCATCTTCCCACACAAGCATAAATGTGATTGTATGTGTGTGCCCTTCACTGCTCTAGAGCAATACGATGTGGACTTAAATTAAGAAAACGTTAAGAGCCTTATAAGGCTGGATTTTATTATATAATTTTTGCTTGAAAGAACAGTCATACTTTTGAACTCTGTAGACAAAGGGTTGTTCTCCGCCAAAAAGTCATCATCATGAAAATTATTCATTCTTATGGCAATTTTCTCAATATACCGACAAACTGTCTGTTACTTAATGTCAACATAAATTTATTAGACCGATAAACTGTCTGTTAACAATTTTGGGTTTCTCAATATACCGACAAAAAAAAACATTGTTTTTAGCTGGCAACACCTCTCAAAATACATGTAAAAGTTGGGAGTCAGCTGATTGAATTTATCTGTACGTCAAATAAAAGGAAAATAAATAATTGGCAGATGCGCGCCGGTTAGTTTTGCAACAGGATAGAAGCAAATGAGACATTGAGAAAACCGAATTTCATTAATGTGCAGTTTTTCGTTGGGAAAAAAGATAATCATGTAATGAGAAAACGGCCATTAGTCTTTTAAAAGACTTTATTTGGGATTTTTTTTTTTTTTTTGATTTTTATGGTCTTATCTAAAAAGTATTACAAGGATTCTAAATGGATTGAACCGGACAAAGCAGAACACTTGCGAATAATTTCTAAATGTAGTGAAAAAAGGTCTTTGGTCAGCAAAATTCATTTTTCAGCTGGTTTTATTGATTTAGTAAATCACCAGAAAAGGAAATAGTGCATCATTTTTAATCTTTTTTGTGGACATAAAACTTAAGCATACGTTTGAAATTAAAGTCTTTGACAAGATTAAGTTATAATTTTGTATTTATTTCTAATATTTGCTCTTGTGTTAGGAAATATGTTCCTTGAGAAGTTTAGTTTTAAAACTGATCAATTACATTTTATCGCTGCTAGTTTTTGAATTTTTTTTTTTGTAATCTCTCATAAAAGAATTATAAAAATTATTTTTCGGGCATAATACAAGTTCGAAACAAATGGGTGAACCCGCTTTTAAAGGCTTAGTAAAATTAATATTCGCTATATCAACAAAACTTTCGCCACTTTTCTCAAAAAATTATTTGAACAATACTTCCTTACCTCATTCTTTAATAACAAGCAATTAATTTATCAATTGTAAAATGAAAATCACTTTAAAATAATAAAAAAAAAAAAATTATAATTGTAAAAACCAAACCTATTGAAATTATATTCATATTTCATGGTTAATGGTGATTTCCTTCTTCTTTTCTTTAATAGAATTTCTGTAGCCACTTTCCACTGACTTTCGTCTCGAAACGGGTATAAGAAAGAGTGTTTTAAAGTGTGTTGGGAAGAAGGTTGATTGCAGGTTGCAATGTTTGGTTAGTTAGTTCGTTAGTTTATTGGTTGTTGGTCGTTGCTTGCTGGCATGTTTTGGTGTGGACGCGCTTAAACTTTAACATGCAACATGATTAAAAATATTATGGATTATTTCTTGTTGTTGTTGTTGGGCAATGTTTATCATTTTCATTTTTCATACTTGGCCATAATGACCAAGCCAAGTAATAACAATAACCACTTACAGCAAACAATATTATTGTTGTTTGCAATTTTGCCAATAATACTAACAACAAAACCAGCAACAAACATTTAACCATCGACAACAAACAACATTAATACTTTAATGCTCTGGCCAAAGTAAACGAATGTGTATGAGTCTAATTTGCAACTTGTTTTGTGGTTAATTAACAATTGATCAAAGTAAATTCACCGACCGACTGCCACAATGAAAGTAAAATAAATTATAAAGTTTTAATCATTAGACGGATTAGATTCCACCGAACGACAGACAGACATTCATTAATATATTTATACTAGTACTTTGTTCTAGTATAAGAATGAATAAATAAAAAACGCTTTTTTACACTTAAGAACTGAAAAAAACCAAACGTTTTAGATTCCTCCACAAGTTAATCCCTTTCTCTTTAATTCAAAAGCATAAACCAGAGAAGGAGAAGCTAAACAATTTTTTATGTTTTCAAAAATAATTTTAGACTTAGGAATATTTTCCAATAGTAACTTGTAAATATGTTAAACAAAAACAAGTAAGAGGGCCATGTATTGGGCTGTGCCGAAGCTTTAATACCCTTTATCTATCGCAATGCAGCATCTTAGGCCACTCACCCACTAACACAAATTATAATAAAGAGTTAAAAACAAAGTAAGAGTGGAAGAGCGGATGTTGTGTATTGATAACCAAGATGCTTGTGCCTAATTTGAAATTTTGGCTTTTACCGTTCTCCAGATATGCAGAAATCTATAATTTCTTCATACGGAAAGTGCCACGCCCACTTCTATAATCCCGCTCATTTTTTTAAGAGAGGTGGTGTTCTGATAACCCAGCTATGTGAATCAAATTTGGACAATTTTTCTCTTGCCGATCTTAAGATATAATAAATCTATTTTGTGTTACGCCCACTTCTTCACTCTTGCTCAAATTTTGTCGGATGTTGTCTACTGATAACCAATATGCTTATACCTAATTTGGAAACTTTGGCTCTTGCTCATCTTTAGCATATTTGAAAATTTTGGCTCTTGCCTGGTCCTGGTATACAGAAAAAAAATTTTAAACACAACAACAAGGGATTTGTGGGTAAAATTAAAGGCAGCCGTGTTTTTTTTTTGCTGATATCTCAGCCATTTGTAGATCGATCAGGCTGGATTTCAATAGCAAACAATTCCTGACAATATGTGACATAAATACATAAGCAACTGGTGCCCATCATATCTGGAGTCTTTGGAAAACACATTTCAACGGACACACGGACAGACGGATGGCTACACGGACATCGTTAATTTAACTTCGCTACTGAAAAGGACCCAGAATGTATAAACTTCATAGGGTCTAAGATCAATGTTGTAAATGACTAGCGTTATATGTTTACCTTTTATCTAAGGTGAAGGGTATAACATGAAAAATATGTATGTACAATTTTTCGTTTAAAACACGTTTCTCTATTTAAGTGGCAATTCATGTATGTATTATTTATGTTTAAAAACGAGAAAAAAGAGCAACAACAACAACAGAGGATTTTATGACAAAAAATAGAGGCAATCCTGGTTTAATGTTTATATATCAGGCATTTTTTGGATCGATCTGACTGAATTTCAATAGCAAACCTTAACGGGGTATATGTAACACAGATGTTAAACAACCTTGTCTCCATAATTTCTGGGGTCTTTGGAAAACCCATTTCAATATACACACGGACAGATGGACATCGGTTAATCACAAGGACCCAAAGTATATGTATTTGCTGTGTAGGGTCTACGACCAATAATGTAGAAATTATATGTTTACCTTTTACCTTTGTTGAAGGGTATAAAAAAAGATCGCTGATTTGTTGCAAGTAGAGTTTTTTTTCCCGGACTTTTTCGATTCCCGGGAAAGCGGGAAATTTTTTTAAATTTCCCGGGATCCCGGGATCCCGCTCCATATAAATAATACAAAGTAAGGGAACTTGTTTACAAAGAAAGTAAAAGAAATGGTTCAAAATGAATTGAAGATTGAAATAGGAACTTGAATTATTATTACCTCACGCCTTTATTCCCTATTATTATGCTTTTATTCAGTATTATTATGCTCTGGATAATTCATAAAACAATAATAAAAACAAAATAAATTATTGTGCTCTGGATAATTCATAAAACAATAATAAAAACAAATTAAAAATTAAGGTACTCAAGATATGAAATCAAAAAGTTAATTAATAAAATAGATAAAATATATAACATTTTTTAATGGCTTAGGAAATAACTTTCTGATACACTCAAAGCGCTTTGTAAGTCGTCAAAAAGTATATTCCTGATTTTATTTACTAATTATCATGTTTCCGAAAAATTTCGTTCATTTTTTACCGAGGTTGGACAAATAGTTAAAAGTGCACCGTTGTAGCTTCGGATTCACAATCAGAAGCAATTTTTTCTTTTTTATAAACAACGTCTATATCAGTCAAATGTATGTCAAAGTTGATGCAAAAATAGCATCAATCGGACTGCTTCTTACAAACCTTTTCATTTCAATAGGTCCATTTGTAATCTTTAGGACAATGTGTTTTTCAAGTTGTATGTTGTAGTATCTTACACGAGTTTCCAAAATGTTATTTTATTTCGGTTTCCCCGCACTTCACGGGTATATAAACCAACACAAATTGAAATTGAAAATTTGTGCTTATCACCTAATAAACATATCGCTCCTTCATTGCATCATAGTCATATCTCAAAATTTGAAGTAACTTTAGCAAAGTTTTCCTTCATACCTTCTCGTATTATATATCAAACTGAACCGAAGTTATACCAAAATATATCTTTAAATCGGTAGAGTTTTAAAACTTTAATCGCATTTTGCCAAGATCGTTTGTTTTTGTAGATATGACTATGTTGCAATAAAGGAGCGATTTGTTTAGGTATCTCCTATTTTTAAGACTTGTTCATGGACAATGAAACTTTACTGCCTGCATCTTATTTTGAATTAATGTACTTTATTAACTCTTCACTTCACTAAATGTAATAATTATCAACTGTTGCACTGCCCATTCTGCTTTTAGTAGATTTATTGCATCAGGAGACATTGATTTAAATACATGTACTCACTCCTTGCAATTGATCTAATCCACAACCCATCCACAGATGCTAATTTTTAGAGAATAGAAAACTAAATTTCAAAGTATAAATAGCTATTTTCTGAAATTATGAGGAATTTTTTATTTCCCGGGATCCCGCAAGAAAAATCCCGGGAAAACGGGAAATAAAATAATGGAAATACCCGGGAATTCCCGGGACGGGAAATCCCGGGAAAAAACCAATAAAAATGTTATTTAATACTTTCCAAAGATCAACCATCTAGTTAGTTTAGTTGAATAGTTTTTCCACATTTGAATTTAAGAACTTGAACTACTTAAGCCCAATATAGCAGTTGTTAAAGTTCTTTTGCATAGACCCGTTAACGCGCTCAGCGTACACGGTGCCTTATTATCGTGCACTGTAATCATGTTCTGTAACTTTAGTGAGAACTTTTCGTATCGAAAAGATGTGAAACAAAATGTTCCATTGTTTCTCGAAAAGTAAGACAACAGTGTGTCTGTAACTCATGTCGACAACTACCAAAAGAGATTACGTCGTTACGTTATAAATGTCATAACATTGCACCCGCAGCCGATGTGACATTGCAGTCACACATATCGTTGACGGCGACCAAAATTTGCTAAAATGGAAACATTTTCAAGACGGCGGCGAAAATAAATCGTCGGCTATACCAAATAAAGTAAAGTGCGACTTTAATGTGTGTTGTTTGCAAAAGAGCTTTGAAAACATTCGTATTTTTTATAAAATGGTTAAATGCAAAATAATTAAACAATGAAAAAATGTGCCAAGATCAAAATATTATTATTTTTTGCGTTTGGCATTTTTAATTGTTTTTTTAGTGTTAACATTTTTTCTCGCCCCATTTTTATTCGTGAATTTATTTGACAGTTCAGAACGGGAACGTTCTCAAAAACTTTTACAGACACACTTTTTCTGTAAATTGACATGTAATTTCCTAACGTGACAGATATTATTCGCCAAAAATTTTACAGACGCAGTTAAGTGAGAAAAACAGTTGTTTGTTTCATTTTATTGCATTTTTGTTTCATTTCTTACATTTCAATCGAAAAGTTTCTCGACACGAGAGTTACAGAACATGGGCATTGGTTTTTCGTTAAGTCGAAGTTGTTGTTATTTGTGCCAATGTTATTATTATTTATGTATACCTTAATTACATTACTTTTGTAAACCCAAAGCGTACTGTGCGCACTATTGAGGAAAAAACCTTAAAAATACAAATAAATAAAACGCCAATAGTTTTTTACCCACTTCCTTTATTTCTCATTTTTTATTTTCGAGGAAATATTTTGGTCCTTCGAGCCGTACTTAAACCCAAGGAATCGGGGCTTATTTTTTATTTTCAGAATCCCTGTGTTTTGCTCATTTTTTATTTATTTTGGACGAAATATTTCAAGGAAACAGACCTCTTATTAATTAAACTATAATATCATATTCCCATCTCTGTCTTCACTAACAATAATTTACTTGAAGTATTTAGTTAGTAAGAAACAAACAAACAAATATTTTGAATAAAAATGCTATTATTATAATAATTAAATTAATGAATTTGCTGAGGAGCTTAAATAACAAAAATATTCATTGTTAAAAATTGTTTACAATTTTACAATTAATAATAATTTTTTTTATTAAAAATTACAAAAGATTTTCTACATTTAAACACATCGAATTCACAAAGAATATTTTAAATACTATAATCATAATTTATTGAAAATAAACATGAATTTTTTGTAATTAAGTTCTAAATTATTGGTTTAAATCTTTAAAGTATTTAATAATTTAAGTGTTTGAAAAATATTTGGAAAGTATTAACATACACACAGAAAAAAATACCAATGTAAAATTAATTAGGGGGATGTAAGAAAAGATAAACTCACTGTTTATTGTTGGTGTTTTGTTTAAGCTTTGATATTGTTACTTACAAGTAAGACTTTGAGTGTTTAAATTTTTTTTTCGCTTAAGGGTTTTATTCGTATAATATTTTTAGCTTTTCTAAAATCTTAGGAAAAGGTTTCCTGATGAGCTGGCCTAAGCAACCAGTGAAATGCGCATAGAAGCTAGCTTTCCCTCAACAATAAATTTCAGTGTATTTATCATATATGAAAAAAATTGGGAATTTAGCACGTCATACAGAAATCGTATTAATGATAAATTTTGTATTCCCGTAAATAACTTTGATAACATGGAAAAATGTTGATTGAGAATCATAGTAAATTTCTGCAAAAGTATGCCCTTTTTTTAAATTTATCATTATTTCATAATAATTTTAAATAAAATAACCTTAAATCATGTTTATTTAATATTATTCACTGTTAAAATAAAAAAAAAAAAATATTAAAATATAAATAAATATGGATTCAATATTGAATCCATAGAAACCAGTTTTATATTAAAATCAAAAGTGTATCTTGTTAAATTAACATGCATTCATACTTAAGTATGTACATTTTTTATTTTCATTCTTAAAATATGTTATAAAAAGAGGACAATTCCCGTATTCTTTTAATTAAAATAAGTGAAACATTTGTTATAGGGGTAAGTGTATTGAATTATTCTTAAATAAATGCATATGTTGTCTCTGAGGCTTCTTCACACTGTTATAACACACTCAAACCAATTTGATTCTACATGAAATTCACGTTGTTTCAACTTGAAATAACTTTCATTCAACGTGATTCGGATTGTTATTTCAATATAAATTACATTTTGCTCTAACTTTACTGCAATGTTAAATTAACATGAATTATAGTTAATTTAAAATAAAAAAAATGTTGTTCGCAGTTATTGTAAAACCAGGTTGAATTAACATGAAAAACGTAAAAAGCAAAATCACCACCGAAAAATTTTAAATCAACCTTGTTTTCTACGTTTTTAACTTGATTTTTTTCTGTGTGTATAAAGAAAAATAAAAGGTTTTTTTTAAGCTGGATGGAATTTGAAAGTGAAAAGATAACAAAAAATTAAGTTTTATTACAACCAATTTCTTTTTTTCGAGAGAACATTAATATGGGAAAATGATTTCGGTCATACTGGCTGTTCTGGACGAAGCGCAATCCACTTTTGGGCCACTATTTCGAGCATTACACGCAAAGAAAAAACATGGTTGATGGAATCACAATCGCAAACTATCATTAATGTTTGTGATTATAATTGTGTCAAACACGTCTTAGGTAACAATTTATGTTCAGACATAATGTGTTTAACTTATTATTGTCGCAAGCATATTATTATGTTCAGAAGAAAAGTGCAAACGACCTTTCCAACCATGTTTCTATGTTTCCTTAAACCATGTAAAATGTCGATTTCAACATGTTATGTGGTTCTCACAATAAAAACAATAACAAATTTATTCTCAAAAAATTCTTTTTTATTAAAAATACAAATGTATGTACATATACTTTGTTTTATATAAACAGCAAAGCATTTTTAAAAAATTTAATGAGCGTTTTCTCACTACGCGTTTATTTTTTTTCCTGCACATTAAAAAAAATTTGGTTTTCTCAATGTCTTATTTGCTTCTATTCTGTCGCAAAGCTAACCAGCACTCATCTGCCAATTATTTATTTTCCTTTTATTTGCCGTTCAGATAAATTCAATAAGCTGACTCTCAACTTTTTTCAATGTTGTAGATTTTTTTTTGGCTGCAAGAAAGACAACGTTTGTGTGTATGTATTTTTATAATTATATTTAAATTACTTACCTGTTTTAATAAACTTATAAGTTTTGCCAGGCAGCATGGCCTTTTTCTCTCTGAAAAAAGTTTTAATTATTTTGTAATAATCCAAGTTGTCCGATTAACTGATGCTCGCAGACGTAAATGACATGAAGAAAATTTTATTTTTTTTATAAATAAACATTGTTTGTTTTGACAGTAAATGTTGCTCAATTAGAGAATTTGTTTTAAAGCAAACAAAAATTATGGTACTAAACATACCTTTTGTGTGCAACTTATATTATGATTTTAATTGTATAGTTGAAAATATATATATATATATTATAGTAGCAAACATTACACATAATTTAATATGTTTAGCTAGATCAGAGTAATTTTTAGGTGTAAAACACCATATTATATTATTATAGTGAATTTAAAAATGTTAAGGACAAAAAATATTTTTTCAAGTTATGTTAGGACGATAATAAATTTATTGGGGTGAACATACATATTAGGCAAATATGATTAAAAATGTTCGTAGTGAACACTTTGTAACCATGTTTTTTTCTCTTCGTGTACTGAACGTATGTTACAAATAATTCAAACAATGTTAACCTTAAGGCCAAAATACATTGATCAAAATACTCATCAAGCATTGTGGTAGTATAAGTGAAAATGTGTTAGTATGTGTCACACCGACAACGCTTGATAAAAAATAAAAAAATTTAGATATGACGGCGAATATTACGTCCAGCACACGTACACGTTGAATTCGCCGGCTGGAAAAGCATTTGACAAGTGTATTTGGACCTTTAAAGGCTGCAATTGCTGCATGTTTATCAACAAAAACTAGTGATTTTACGTAGCCCCACAGGGAATAATCGAAATATGTAAAATCGCATGACCTCGGAGGCCAATTAACTGCCTCATTTCTTAAAATCAACTTATGGCTCGGAGCGACTCATCATGGTGCAGTAATGATTTTCAGTAACCGTAACGCAAGCTCCGGCCTAATTTTTGATTAAATATGGTCTAATAATGGCACTCACGTCTAAACCGCACCGAACTCTGCTTTTTTTCTTTATGTAATTGTAATTGTAGATTAATCTTATATCTATTATCTTATTCTTATACCATTTAACAATTTATCTTCTATAAAAAGTAAAATTAAAAAAAAATCGTATTAATAGAAAATTTTTCTCAATTTTTTTTTTTTTGTAATTAGAAATATATTTGAAAAATTTTGTATAGATAACATAAATTCAAAAAACTCTTTCATAATTAACAAATTTAAGTACGATTTTCCTTTGTAATATTTTTTCCTAATATAGTGGAAACCCGATAATTCGCAAAGGACTAGCCATTTTTAACGAATTACAGTGATTTCGGTTTAACGAATTAACGTGTTGTTTCTATTTATTTATTAGAATGAACACAACAATACAAAACAAAAAGCATTTTTCATTAGAACGATGATCATTTGTAAATCAAATAATAAACAGATTTTTTACTGAAAAAAAAAAAACGAATTAACGAAGGAGAGGGAACCGCAATGTATAAAGTTATTGCGATTTAACGCGATTTTTTAAAGGGCCCAACTGTGATTTACGAACTATTGTTATTTTCGAATTATCGGGATTTTACTGTACATAAGAAAAATTTTATAGAATTTTCTCAAAGTATGAAATTTTTTTATGATTTTCTTTTGTGAAATTGCCTAAAATAGCACATTAACAGTCATACAATTTATTAAAATAACAAATTTTTTTGAAATTTCTTTCGAAATACTAAATTTTATTAATTTTTTTTTTAAACATCATATTTTCTTTCAAGTGAAAAACTTTACAAAATTTTCTTCATATATAAAATTTCCTAAAAACAGAAAATGTTTTGTAAAATTACCTCAAAACAGAAAATTTTCGTTAAGCAGTAAATTTTTCTTAATATAAAAAAATTTCTTCATAAATAAATAAATTTTTTCATAAATAGAATGTGGGAATTATTTCTTTTTCATATACTATTTTTTAATTATTATTTTTAAGCAAAAAGTATGTGAAATAGTGAGGGAATAAATTTAAGTTGACTAAAAGAAGCACATTCGCAAAAATGTTTAAAATTTTCCTGAAATATAAAATTGTTTTGTAAAATTTCCCTAAATAGGACATTCATGCAAAACTTCTTTTAAATAACAAATTTTGATTAGACTGTTCCTTTAACAGCATATTTTCTTTTAAAGTAAAACTTAAAAATGACAAATTTTGTTAAATTCTCTTGAAACATTTTTTTAAAATGTTATAAAACAGCAAGATTTTGTAAAATTCTAATAAAAAAGAATTTTCGCAAAATCTTAAAATAGCGAATTTTTTGTGTAGTTTTGCTCCAAATTTTTAAAAAATATCGAATTTATGTAAAATTTCTTAAAAAAAGAAGATTTTGTTGAATTTTCGAACAACAAAATATTTTTGTAAAGAATTTTTTTTTTAAAATAGCAAACTTACGTAAAATTTCCTAAAAACACAAATATTTCCAAATATCTTCTATAAAAAAGGGAAAATTTCCTTAAAAAAATTATTTTTCTAATATTTCTTTAACCCTTTCAATACCGTACTATAAGGACTGATTTTTGACAAATCTAAGTAAATTTTTCGTGTAGATGTGATACTAAAAAGACCCAAAAAAATTTTTTTTTAAATCTTATATCCTTCAGAAATTAGACATGCCCTGGGATAATATGTCCCACTGGGTTTTTTAAACCTTAAATATTGGGACTAAATAGCCAGGTTTGTTTTTATTCATTCTGCAAACAAAGAAATTGGCTTACATATGTAAACCAAGGGGAATATAAATCCCATTTATGTGGGTCAAACAAAACCAGTGGGGTGGGGTCTATTATCCCAAATGGCAAAAAAAAACCGCATAAAGTAATATATTTAGAGCATTGTGTTGCTTACTCGTTTCATTTAAATATAAAACATTTTTATTATTTGCACAAAATTACAAAAAAAGGAAAAATACTTATTTACACTGATACAATTGGAAACCACTTGCGCATCTAAAGGTTAGCGTTAGTAAGGTTAGGTAAGGTTAGTGCGCGCGCGCTCTGTACACTTCTGTCAGAAAAAGTTAAACTAGTGTTTTTTTATAGAACAAGTTACATGCAAAATATTTTGACGAGTTTGCGCCAGAATGTTGGTTAACTTTGAACTTATAAACGTGTTGTGTATTTTTGACAAGTAATCAGCTGACAATAAAATAAAATAATTTAACAAATTTGTGAATCATGAAGGAAAAACTTATTGAAGAGGTTAAGAACATACAATATGTATATATAAATAGAGCAGATTCAATAAAATAAAAAAATCATGATATATTTTCGAATCCGTTTTGTATGTGCAAATAAGTAAAAATATAAAAAACAGCTAACAGAAATGGCTTTAAAAACGCGATTTTTCATGTGCTAAAGTTTTTAAAAGCACGACACACGTCGTTGAATTAACGGGTATTATGTAATTCTACCTTAATAGTGGTTCCCGCCAAATAATTGTAATAAAAAACAATGTACTCACTAAACACACTCAAAACATTTAATTACGTGCAGAAAACACATAAAACACATAAAACTACCAATGGGACATTATTTTATTAAAATAGAGCTAAAATTTTATTTTTGACGATTTTTTTAATTTCGGCTGGGATGCATGATCCCCATGGCAGTGAAAGGGTTACAATAGTCTTTAGAAAGTTTTGTGAAATTACCTTAAAACAGCATTTATATTTTTGTAAAATTTCCTTTAAATAGCAATTTGTCATAAAATATCTTTAAAAAAGCAAAATTTTCGTAAAAAAAAATTTTTGTAACAAATTTTTAAAATATAAAATTTTCCATTAATAAGATTTTGTTTGATGTGCTAAATTCCTAATTTTCATTCTTGATAAATACACTAAAATTAACTGTTGGAGGATAGTTTCCCCAATTTCTTTGAAATCAATAATTTTCCTAAAATTTCGCAAATTTTACTTTAAATACAGTACTTATATTTTAATTGCACAATTGTTATTCGTTTTTATAAACAACGTTTATATCAGTCAAATGTATGTCAAGGTTGATGCTTCTTACAAACCTTTTCATTTCAATAGGTCCATTTGTAATCTTTAGGACAATGTGTTTTTCAAGTTGTATGTTGTAGTATCTTACACGAGTTTCCAAAATGTTATTTTATTTCGGTTTTCCCGCACTTCACGGGTATATAAACCAACACAAATTGAAATTGAAAATTTGTGTTTATCACCTAAAAAACATATCGCTCCTTCATTGCATTATAGTCATATTTAACAATTTGAAGTAACTTTAGCAAAGTTTTCCTTCATACCTTCTCGTATTATATTTCAAACTGAAACGAAGGTATAGCAAAATATATCTTTAAATCGGTACATTTTGAAAACTTTAATCACATTTTGCCAAGATCGTTTGTTTTTGTAGATATGACTAGGTTGCAATAAAGGAGCGATATGTTTAGGTATCTCCTATTTTTAAGACTTGTTCATGAACAATGACAACTTTACTGCCTGCATATTATTTTGAATTAATGTACTTTATTAACTCTTTACTTCACTAAATGTAATAATTATCATTTGTTGCACTGCCCATTCTGCTTTTAGTAGATTTATTGCATCAGGAGACATTGATTTAAATACATGAACTCACTTCTTGTAATTGATCTAATCCACAGCCCATTCACTCGCGCTAAATTATAGATAATAGAAAACTAAATTTCAAAGTATAAATAGCTCTTTTCTGAAATTATGAGGAATTTTTTTTCCCGGGGTCCCGCAAGAAAAATCCCGGGAAAACGGGAAACAAAATAATTGAATTCCCGGGTTTTCCAATCCCGGGAAAAACCCTAATCCCAACTTGTGCAATTGCAGTTTGCCTTAAAAAAAAAACCGAAAATGCTTTGGGTATAAGCATTTGCTTGTACGCATATCCCACATTGATGCATCACAGTAAAATACAATATTAATAAATTGCTTAAAAAAATTCGTATATGAGCATCGCTTTAAACTTGAGTAAAATAAAGAATTTTCTTTGAAATATAAAAAATAATTTTATTTCAGTTTAATACAAATAGGTTCTGGTTAAAATTGAAAAATTATGTCGGTCAAGTGACAGCCCCTACTGGCTCGGCATGTTCTTTTTTTTAATACAATTCCTAATCATGTTTTTCATAAAACTGTTTTCAATGTTTGACATCTGTTCGATAATATTGTTTTTAAGCTCTTAAACTGTTGTGGGATTATTGGAGTAAACTTTCGATTTTAAAAACCCTAAAAAAAATTGTCTAAAGGTGTTAAATCGCACGATCTTGGTGGGCAATTCACACCTCCTCTACGAGAAAACTTGCGATTTTCGAACTATTCTTTCAAACGATCCATTTTTTTCTTGCCGTGTGGCAAGTTGCATCGCCACACATATTCTAGAACTTTAAATCATAATTTTTCCGAACAATTGTGATTTTTAGTTGAACTGTTAATTTTTAATTTTTGATATTTTTAATTTAATTTTTATTAACTGCCAGACCCACAATGTTGACAAGAACATTTCTTTCGCATATTTATATTAAAGATAATAATAAAAAATTAATATTTGTTTTTGTTTTCAATATAAATATACGAAAGAAATATTCTTGTCGCCATCGTGGGCCAGGCAGTAAATTGTTTTTACTGAAGGAAGGAATTTTACAACGTGAAATATTTGTAAAATTTATTAATAATTTTCTTGGCTGAGCTGGGGCTCGAACCCGGGTTGAATTTGCATGTTTCAAGAATCACCACATTCTTTCAACAGAATTCTTTGAGTTCTAACCTCTGCACCACTGCGGTGTCTGCCAGCTGACAGTCAAACATCAATCTTTAACCAGTGTTAAGCTACGGTCAGACTTATCAAATATTTGACGAAAAAAACGGGACCAACAACCAAACTTAAAAATCATTTCGCTTAATATCAATATTTATTTCGATTAAAAACCCACATCTTACAAAAAACGGTTTTTTGCTATGCCTAGTAGTATAATCAATTTATTTTGTATTATTAAGACCATTTTAAATCTCACTAACTATTAACAAAAGTAGGGGTTACGCTTATTTGATCAAATATTTAATAAGTGTGACCGTAGCTTTACTAATGGTTCGAAATTTGCTGTAATTATCATTTTCAATTTTATGTTACATGTTGCTTTCTTTCTTCTGTTTTTTCGTATTCTTTCCGTCATAAAATTGATCGATGATACCTACAACTTGGACGCCCTTTAGTTCATCAAAACTAAATTTGCTAAATTTTTATCGAACTTTGAATTTATTCATGCACTTTTCAAAACAGTTTTTTTTCATGATGCTGATGAAAATAAGCGTTTTTTATAAGCACAGTATATGCATATAAGCGAGTTAAAAAAAAAACACATTTCTAGTTTGAAAACACCAAAAAACGTGCAAATTATGAAATGTTTATAAGCCATTAATGCTGTAACTATTTTTTGTCAACTGTTTCCTAACTTTTGGCAAAAAGCTTTTAAGGCCGAATTTATATTTATAAATTTAAAATCACAGAGTTAAGCTGGGATCACACGATTGCCGCAATGCACCAATTTTCATACTTTTTAATAACCCAATCGTGTGACTGCACAATGAAATGGCTCATGTACCAATCGAGGACAATATTGTGCTTACTTTTAACAATAAAATGCAACCCTGGTGCGGCAATCGTGTGACCGCTTGATATGCAACCGCGCGTCAATAAAAATAACAATAATGTACCAATATTTATTGTGTTCTTGTGCGGCAATCAAACAACACAATACGCGCCAATATTTGCTTTTTTTTTAATAAATTTATTTAAAACGAATACATTTCATGGCAAATAAAAATTAAATTATATGAAAAACTATATGTACATATGTATTTAATATAAATTGATATTTAAATATAATTGTTGAAATTGGCCACAAAAATTTTAATAGAAATATCCTCTATTTCTTGATATATTTCAAAATATAATTTTGCTTTGTTTAGTTTTTAGAATTTCATATATTTTTCTTAAAAAATTTCAAAAAAAACTATTCAACAAAAATTTGTTTAAATATGTATATAATACAATTTTCTTTTTTTTAATGAACAAACCAACTAGAAATTCCAAACACATACAAAATCTACCACAACAGCTGTTTTCGCAGTTGGCACAAGTACGAACAATCGTGTGACTGTTCTGCGGCAATTATTGTACCCATTTCGCTTTGTACCAACTAGCGGCAATTACATTTGTAAAAAACAGGGCAATCGTGTGATTTCAGAATATTTGATTGGTGCAATTTTATTATTGTGTGTCAATAAAGCACAATCAAAATTGTGTCATATTGGTGCATTTGCGGCAATCGTGTGATCCCAGCTTTAGAAGAGCCTAAAAATGTATCGTTGAACTTTGGGGTCTTTCTTTTACACAAATAACACCCCAGTAAGAAGTTCAAACCTCATCCTTATTTTAATGAAATACTACAGAACTAAAATATCTAAATAAAAATTCCACGTTTGAATTTTGAATAAATTACAGACCAGTACTCATGTTGTGTAACTTTAGTGAGCACTTCTCGCATCGAAAATATGTGAAACAAAATATTCCATCGTTTCTCGAAAAGTGAGAAAAAAGTGTGAGATTAACTGCCTGTTTAACGATATCGAACGTCATCGTTCGCATAGAAAATTACATTTAAAACAAAAACAAAGTTCGTACAATGTTCGAACTTTGTTTTTGTTTTAAATGTAATTTTCTATGCGAACGATGACGTTCGATATCGTTAAACAGGCAGTAAGAGATTACGTCGTAACGTTATAGATTTGACATTGCAGACGTTGAGAACGCCAGTACCACATATCGTTGACGGCGACCAGAATTTACTACATTTTAATATTTTTCAACGACGCACAGTGGGAAATTTTACGAGAAGGCGGTCAAAATTCCATAACTTTTGACTGGATCGGTATTTTTTTATGCGATTTTTTTTGTTCGATAGGCGCGATGTTAGGCTTTCATTTGCGCTATAAAACGTAAAATTCGACTGATAGGAGCAAAAGTTATGGGGAGTTCAAAATGCATTTTCATTTTTTTGTTGAGTTTCGGTGTAAAAGTTGAATATTTCAAATATGATTTATTTATAATTTATCATTATTTCTCTTGTATTTTACAACTGATACTTATTTTTTATTGTCGAACTTAGATCCTGTCAGAAAATGCCAATATTTGGCCCCTGTAAATTTTTTAGTCGCAATATTCACAGGGGCCAAAGGTTGGCTTTTTTTGGGACGAGACGAGTTGTTATAAGGATAAAACTGAAGAGGAATATTTTGAAAAATTCCCAAATAGCATTCTTGGCTATCGATAACATTTTAGGTAATTCAACTTTTATTTTTGGTTTGAGATGTATGTGTATTTTATTTTTATATATTAATACAAATATATACTTAAATCAAAAACAAATTATAATCTATAAACAATTTTAAATTAAACAATATTAGTAAAAATTTCTTCTAAATAGCTTTGGGTTTCATTTTCCAGAAGTTGTTTAGCTTCTTCGATTGAGGTTGATTTCCATTTTTGTCGAATATGGATATATGGATCTGATGTGCACAACAAAATAGTTATAAGATCTTCATTAGTACAACATCTGGACATTTTTCTTGTGTTATGCTCGCGGAAAAATCTGTAGTCTTTGTTCCTTTTTTCTTGCGCTTCTTCAGATAGATCTCCAATTGGTAGCATATTGTGTTGAACTATTTGTTCCCCATGGTATAAAATTTTATGAACTGTGGTTGGCATATGTCTCCAAGAGTATTTTTTGTTATAAACAAATGCTGTTTTATTTGCATACTGGCCAAATTTTTTTGCATTTATCTTTCTGCTACATGATATAACTTGTAAAATGATCTGGAATCGTCTTATTAATTCAAAATGTTCTCCTGTGATAGATGCTGCAGTTTCTGGATCGGAAAAGAATCTCCTAGCAGTGTTTCCATCATTTGAATTTCTTCTCCTTGTTTTGGCTGATCAATTATAAGGCCTAGGTGAAGGCATTTTTCTTGAATTTGTTTTGTTGTTTGCTTCCTTTTTTCCACATTTTCTTTGTTTTTTCTCACTGTTTCGCCTAACGGGCCAAATTCCAAATCATAACCCAATTTAAGAATATGCTCCATAAAACGAATACTGGTATGAAGAGGGGACATTCCAAATTCGTATGCTTCATTGAAACTATTGTCTTGTGATGGGGGTTGGTTTAATTGACTTGATGTCTTTTGGCATATGGTACAGCTTGACTAAGACTTTGTTTCGGTTAATGGTTGTGCAACTTTTCGATCGATCATTGTAAGGAACATTTGAAAATTAATTTCAATGCATTGGTCATCAAATTTAAATATTGCCGGTTGAAGTTCTTTAATTTGATCTTTTATTTTTCGAACTTCTTCAGTTATGACATCTTTAGTTTCCTTTTTGTAAACAAACTTTATTGGTCTGCAATACTTTGTTGAAGAGGGAATTTCATTTTTCCATACATCCATTTCTGTAACTCTACTGGTTGACGGCTCTAAGCCAATATAAGTTTTTCTTAAACGTAATGGAACTAAAGATACCATGAATAAGTTAGCAACAGATGAATTTTCTGAATTACATTGCTTGTATTGTTTCTGACCAGAGCTTCCATCACATCCCCATTTAGAAAATAAAGTGATGCTGCAATTTTTAAGTTTTTTTAAACAGTCAGCATCAAGTGTATTTAATAATCGTTCTGCAGTGTGTTCGAGAAGAGCCTGCAATTTTACTTCTGCTGAACTTGAAGTTACACTAATAGCCGTTTGTGAAGGTAAGCACTCTTTGACAGAAACTAAATCTCGATATGCTGGAAAGATTCCACAATTTTTTTCATTGGTTCGCTTTCGCAGTTTTGTATACTGATTTTTTGTCAGTTTTAAATCCAAAAATAGTGCAAATGCTTCTTCTGTAGTAAATTTCATTTCTTCAGTTGGTGTAGGCATACTTTTTAAAATCCTCTTTGTGGGTTTAGGGCTCGCTTCCACTATTTTTTTCAATTATTGCAGTTTTTGTTTTCTTATTTTGCGTTGGTTGAATTTGATGCAGAAATGAATCCTTTATCATAATTTTCACGTAAAATATAACTGCGTGCTAGTTTTTTTACCATTTACCTGCTCTTCCATTTTTTTAAATTAAGTTGCAATGTTCAGGTAATTAAACTATGTAGTTTATGTTGCGGCTATTTAAGAATGTTTAACCTTTTAACTTACTCAGAAATCTAACGTGTTAGTATATTTATGTCGCCTATTCGTTTTGCAGCATCCGTTCACCCACAATAAGTTCATAACAATGACAATACCTTTACCTTCTCCAAATTAATTGATAACCTGACGTGCTAGATAATTTATGTGGCCTGAACTGCTTTATTTGTCGAAAATTCTTTAAGATTCACCTTCTTTAATTTCAGTAATGTTTCCTTGCAGGACTTATTTTTTGAACCGAATATCTTACCTTGGGTCACAGAAATTGCTGTAGTTCGCAAGGCCGTATCCAGATGTGTGTACAATGGGGTATAGAAATGTAGGTTAGATTCTGGACTACAAGAGAGTATAGATTTTTTTTGGACGCTTTTTGACGCTCAGGACTTATGCTCTATAAAGTATGAAATTTCCGGGAAATTTTGACATTAAAAAAAAAAAAAAATTAAATAGTTCTAGAGGTCGCAGAGTTTAATGCTTTAAACCACGTATAGCTAATAAAATAAACTAATACACAAAATTTATTCTGTCAAAAAATCTTAAAAAACAAAAAAGTTATGAGCATTTCAACTTCAAAAATTGACTCAGAAATTCAAAACTATAACCAAATATTGAGAAAGTCCATTTCGGACCACCCTGTTCTCAATGAAATAGTTAAAATAGGGTTGAAATTTTTTGGCTCCCGAGGTTCACTAGTATTTACTTTCACATGAATAAACAAATTTTAAAATCGGAGAACATAAAAAAAAATAATTTTGGCCGCCTTCTCAAAATATGAACCAGTGTGCGACGGCGGCGAAAATGCTAGCGTCGGCCATGCCAAATAATGTAGAGTGCGACTATAATGTTTGTTGTTTACAAAAAAACTTTGAAAACATTCGTATATTTTATAAAAATGTTAAAAGCAAAATAATTAAGCAATACAAAATTTTGCCAAGAACAAAATATTATTACAATATTCCACGGATAATTACCTCGCCAAAAATGCCAATAGTTTTAAGTAATTATGTGAGGTAAGCATTTAAACGAATACGCTTAACTACCTCATTGAGGTAATTAAGCGAATACGTTTAAATACCTCAGTGATGTAATTAAACGCATTTATTTACAAGATACCTTAACTTTGATATATGTAAAAAAGTTATGACATAGGAATTTTTACATGTATCAGCAAAATCTAAAGAGATAGCAATAAAAAACAATGGGATTTTCCGTCTTAAATTTTATCTGTAATGCTTCTTGGGATCTCCTGTCATATCCTACTTACAAAAGCGTACTCATATATACAAACTTATGATCAGGGAAACCCTAAATATGCAATTGCATGGTTTTTCTTCTGCGACTAATGAAGGCAGAAACAATATATTTATTCGTTTTAGAGGTTTTTATGAATTTTGGTATCGATTTGTTTGTGAATAATTTGCATATTTTAGCTATTGCTGCATTTTTGTTGCACACATATTTCACGTTTTTGAAGCACATTATAATACATGATCAGGAAATAAAAAATTTGCTTAAAATTCTGGTTAACAGATAAATTTTCTGTTGCTTTAATTTTGCCATCTACATTTAACTTTCACTCTACAATTGCAAGCTAAAGCAAGTTTTAGTTAAAGAAAAATGTTATTCCAAACTGTATACATAAGAAAAATTAAGAAAAAGGATTTATATAAATTTGTGATGATACATAGAATCAAAAACACTTTTTAAAGTGATCTTTTCGTGTCTGTACGTCCATCTGGCTGGTTGCCTGTCCATGTAAAACTTGCGCGGAAAATAAAAGTAGCAGTTTTCAGATAATTTGATAAAATTTGGTTAATACGTTTTAATTTTCATAAGAACGAAACCTTTGTAAGTTGTGAGAATCGGTCAATAATATCACATAGTCCCCATGCAAACTTCTTTCCTTATGTCCGTATTAAGATAAAATTTGGCCTAAAACATCTTACCGCAAAGTAAATATGTATGGTTTAATCGGCTCACATTCAAACATACAGCTTCCATTCAAATATCAATCTCTAAAATATTCAAGCGATTGTATCCGTTTTAATGTAAATATAATTTGAAATTCAGCGAGCTTTCCTTTAAACTCCTTAATACAAAATATCCTATATATTTGATATACCTAGATAATATTCACCACAAATAACTCTTATATGAAAATTTACCTCATAACATAACTTTATTCTGGTGAGCCCAGAAAAAAATATATTTTTATGCAAATATGAAATTGTGGAATATTTTGATTTCAAAAAATTCATATTTTTTTTTGCAAATTTTTTTTTTAAATTTTTTAGTGTATATTTTCAAATTATTAACATGTTAACTTGGTTGCATTACTTGCTGTGTTGTTGTCAAAAGGTACTGAGCCAATTAAACGAATAAAATTTAGGTGTAATTTTGTTTTGGGAGTTTAATTTTTAAGGCAATTACCCGAATTGGGTAATTAAGAGTAGGGCAATTAAACGTGGATTTTTGTTTGAAAAAAGCAAAAAAATGGGGATCTAAAACTTAAGGTAAATGACCGTGAAAGGCATTTAAGCGTGGGGTAATTAACCGGGTTATACTGTATTATTATTCCTTGTATTTTGCATTTTTAATTATTTTTTTAGTGTTAAAATTTTTTCTCGTCCCATTTTTATTCGTGACAGTTCGCGAATATGTAATGTAAACTGTAAATTAGCGAGTAATTTCCTTACGTAACAGCTTGTACTCGCAAAAAAAGTTGCAGACGCAGTTTAGTGAGAAAAACAGCTCTTTGTTTCAATATATGGCATTTTTGTTTCATATCAGACTTTCAATCGAAAAGGGGAAGATTCCCGGGTTTGATTCCCGCCAGAGACTCTGGTCTCTTTTACTACAAAGTTACTATTGCTTGGTTAATTAAGTTAATTAATTCTTAATTAATAATTAAATGACTGATTAATGATCAGTGATCATGTTTTTAGATTTACAATCTAAAAGAAAAATCGAATTCCTATAACTTACCTTGATCTTCATCGAAATTTTTGGTTGACAGTTGAAATAGAGCATCCAATGGCGTGTCGTTTGTGTTTTTCTTTGTTTTATCATCTGAACATTTTGCATTATCACTTTTATTCCTATTTCCCGTTAAACGTTCATTATTTTTACTACAATTTTCGATACAGTCTTCTTTGCCATCGTCTTCCTCCTTGAAATCAGCCGCATCATCATCACCGGCTACATTAACTTCGGGTGAGTAACATTGACTACCAGCTGAACTAGAACGGGAACGTTCTGAACCATCTTCAGAGGGTATAATATTAGGATCCATACTCATTTGCCTCAAAAGTTGGGCTTGTGCTTGGAAATGTTCCTGCAATTGTCTTTGATAATCCCAGGCCAAACGTTGTTCATAGTGCAGCAGGGCAGGTGGAAAAAAATTGTGTAGCGGCAAGGAGGCAGGTTGGGTACTTGGATGGCTGTTAGGATCCCAGGTCGAGGGTATAACTTTATGAAGACTAGGTAAGTCTAGCATTAAAAGCGGCGCGGGTGGCGCGAGATGAGGTGGAGGTTGTAAACGTTCCGCTAAGATATGAGGCGGTAGAGCGTGAGTAACAGAAATGCTTCTGGCAATTTGTGTGGTTGGTGCTAATAGTTTTGGTGCTACAGGTGGTGGTGGAGTGCCGGGCCTTTTGTTTAAATTAGGCTTTTCTGTCGAGGAATCTCGATCTTCCTGATCTTTTTTACCTAAAATATCAGCTATAGAAAAACTTTTAACACGTTCCGCACTAGATTTTCTACGCTGAGGCAAAGCTATGGGCGCGGGAAATTGTAACGAGGGAGAAGCTGTTACCTCCACACTGGGTCTTAGTCTTTTTATATTTAGAACATGAAATCCATTTGATGGGGCATGTAGCGGTGGGGGACTAGGAGATCCCACCGATATTTCCGACATAGCAGGACTACTGGAACGTAACATGATTTTTTTTTTTTTAATCTTTTATTAAGTTGCTAAAGTTAACTTTAACAAAAATTTTAATAATTTTTCAACATTTCACTTTGTATTTTTAGTTAATTTGAGAAACTTTTTGTTTTATTATTTATTTTTTGAATTGAATGTAACCAAATGTTTTATTCAAGAATTTGAATTAAAATATTTATTTTTTTTTTTTTTTGATTTTTTTAACACTTTCTTTCTGAATTCTTTTACAAATTCTTGTTGTAATTGCGTCGGCAAAACGTATCCGCACTGATCAACTTCAAAACGTACAAACAAAAACACGCAAAAATGGCTCGTGGCGGCCGTGAATCATGCAAGAGAGAGCGAGCAACTGTAAATGTAAACGAAAAATGCCAAACAATTGGTAACACTGTTCGTTAGCAATTTCTGTTTGCCTGCTTTTTGTAGGCACAACAACACAAAACAAGTTTTTCCTCTCAAATAAAAAACAAAAATAAAAAATTTACTAAGTAAAATTTTACTCTCTGTAAAACATTTAATCTCTCTCTCGCTTTAATAGTGACGTCACTTCAGTAGTGGCATACAAATAAGAAAACAAGTCTAATTGGAATTAGTATGGCAACGCCTTTGAAAAGAGAGGGCCCTATAACGGATTTTTGTATACAACAGAAAGAGTAAACTATATAAATCCACCAATCAAACAGAAGTATGTGTTGTGTATTGTTTACTTCAACACTGTTTGTTCTTTCTCTTCCCTTTCCACATTTCCTTTTTGTTAGTGTTTCCGCTGTGTTGTGTATACGTGTGAGTGCATGTGTGTATTTAAGGTTGTTGGTTAAAGCTGTCATCAAAAACGTCATCAATTTTAGCAACTTGACGTTTATTTTTTGTGCTGTGTGTATTTGTTTCTTTTGCAGTTTGGCATCTCTTTGGCTGCATTATTTCCCTGCTACATGAAGCCCTCATCATGTTGTTAAATTCTGGGTCTTGTGTTGTAGTTGTGGCTGTTGTTGTTGTTGTTGTTGGTCTGTCTTTAAATGTGTAATATATTAAGTTCTATTCTGTTCCACTTGGTTGCTTACGTTAATTGTCGTAATTGTGCCGCCGTCGCTTATATGCTTCTTTGACTTTTCCTCTACGTTATACCCCCTTAAGATTTCGACTCCACTCCCCTTTAATCAACACATTTCTTTTCTTTCCTTCTCATTCTTTTTCAAACACACAAACAAAAGTAATGCCATCCTTGTCGCTGAGTTATACGATTCCTTGAGTTTTTGTGTTTTGGGAGACCATGTTGGCGTTGGTTTGATTGTCACTAGTAACGATGTCTAGTTTTGTTGTTGGTGTTGTTGACTGCCAGCCTGCCTGCTTTGTCGGCTATTTTTGTCTTGATGTATTTGCTGACTGCAGCAATTTGCAAAAGTGTTTAATTCCAAAAGGTGTCGTTAAACAAATGCCTCCACTAAATATCTGAATACTCTCTTAACAATTATGCCCCTCTCTAAAGGCCCCCTAACATTCTCCACAAATCTATTAACAGTGTTTACTTTGTGTATAAGTATATCAAGAGAATTTTTCTATTTCTTTTTTTTTGGTATTTGGGGAATTTTGTATTGTTTTCATTGTTGTTGCTTTTGTATGAGTTGTATATGTTTGTAAAGTTTTTTTTTTTTAAATTGATTGCAGTAAATCACATTTGTTTAAATAATCTTTTTGAAGTCAAGCGTTCACAAGTCGTTTTTCATGTTAATACAATTTGAAAGCAATATGAATTTGTAGTTGTTGTTATTGTTGCTGTTTTATTTAGCAAACATAATATTAACATATAACTACAACAACACTCCCTCTTGTTGTTGGGTATCAGGTCCTGTTTGTCTTTGACTTTTAAGACAAAAGAGGAAAAAACAACACAAAAGCGGTTTCTTTTTATCCCTCTACTTACAGACATCTCTTTTCAGAAACATAAATCAGTAGCGGTATCAAATATTTGCAAATGGGAACTATATTAAAAATCGCTATCCTCCCCTCTTATAGAAATCTTAAATGATAGCTATAGAAATAAAAGGCATTCCCGAAATTCGCTCTGAAGAATACATCTGCATTCAGCCAACCTTGTAGTAAAACAGACCAAAATGTCTGGCGGGAATCCAAATCCCCGTAACCCTCGTATACTCATAGACTAGCACACTATTAGCCCATCAAGGCACGCCACATTTCAAAGATATAAGGGGTCTTTACACGGTCAAGATTCTCACAAAGAGCTATGATGGATTAGTGAAAATGTATTTGTATGTGTGACACAGACGATGCTGGATGGAAGATCAAAAAATTTAGATATGACGGCGAATATTACGTATGGCTCACATACACGAGTGAATTCGCCATGATGTCAAGCATTTTGATCGTGTATAGACACCTTTAGTCATTTCGCCAGTTTAACCCAGGTCTACACCAAAGATAAATATCTCAGCACTTTTGGCAATAACGTCGGCAGAATAACAGAGCAATATTTCTTATTGTTCAGCTTAAAGGCATGGAAAAACATATTTATGTTAACTCAAAATTTGAAAAAAAAAAAATCAAGGAAGAAGGTGCCGTGTAAAAGTGACGCCATCTGGCAAACATTGTTATTGTTAATATAAGTTTTTCATATTCGAACTTTATTATTTAAATGTAAATTAATTTTTTTAGCTTGAAGTTTTTTTGAACATGTTTTTTTGTTTGTTAAAATTGAATAAATATTTTTTAATTATAATTAGTATTGTGGTTAATTTTTTGAACTGCTTATGATTTTTTATCCAAATTTTGATATTTTAATCAGGCTAAAGTTCATTAAATTATTTTAAAAAAAAAAAGAACTCCAGCTTAAAAAAATAAATATAAATTTAAATAATGAATATCGAATAAGAAGAAATTTATATTAACAAAAATAATTTTTGCAATATAATTTTAGTGTTTATTTTCAAAAAAAAAAAAAATAAATAAATATTTTAGTGTTTATTTTTACTTATTTAATTCTTTTACTTCAATTATTATTTGCAACCATTTCGAAAACTTTATTTCTTACCCACGCAATTTGCTTCTATTGTTCATTTGGTTCTTTTTTACAATTGACAACCAAATTTTACGTTTTATGTTAGCAATAATTGTCAACGAAAATTGATTAACAAAAAAGTGCTGTCTACATTAAAGATAAAATAATTTTGACATTTACTGCAATATATGTATGTCGCAATATTTATCTCTGGTCTAGGCGGGCAGTAAAGACAGTTTTTCAATTAGAAAAGATTGTTGGTCAATTTGAAAACAGTTTTAAGAAAATTTCTAAGTTTTATGAACTTAAGCAGATTTAATAAAATGGATTATAAAACTGATCGATTTAATTTTAAAACATTAACATTAACTGTCAATGTCGAAATAACGTTTTGTACAAATACATTTGAAACAAAAACAAAGTTTTTAGAATTTTTTTTGCTTAAAATGTAGTTGTGCGAAAGAAAGAGAAGCTTAAGATAGATTTGTTAAGTTTAGAGTCCGAGTTTAGACGGGCGAACTTTTGGAAGAAAAACATCTGAAACTCTCTTTTGTTTTTCATTCGCGTTCACACAGACGAACATGTTGTCGGCAACATTTCATTATTATTGTTATTATTTGCAAAACCAGCAAAGCGTATCGCCAAGTACTGAAAACAAAAACAATGCTCTCTCTCCCCACGCGTAATATGCTTCCAACCTTAATGTCTCTTCTCCAAATATTTTCATGTCTAAACGCAAACAAAGAAACAATTCAGTGTAAAAAAATAATTCCATATATTAAAATTTACTCCATAACTGAGTATAATTAAATTATTAAAGAAAAGTCTTCACAATTTTATGAAATTTTGTCAATTTAAAATAATTTTAATAATTAAAACAAAAAGGAAACTTACCCGATTTAAAGAAATTAAATCTTTTAAATGAAATATCTTCTATTTTATAAAGAGATTAAACTACTTTGAAAGAAAATGTACTCGATTTAAAGGAACTTACCTCCTTTCCAATAATTAGTATTGTGGTTATTTTGTTGAACTATTTATGGTTTTAAATCCAAATTTTTAATATTTTTAATTAGGCTTAATTCATCCAATTTAATTTTCATTAAATTATTTTTATTAAGAAAGAAATTTTACAACATGAAAATTAATCAAAATTGTTATTAATAATCCTACATTCTTGACCGTGGCCGGGGCTCGAACCGCGGCCGGCAGGTTACCATGACATGTTTCGATCGCAACCACTCGATCTCCTCAGATGGATTTGCCGTCTTACACTCGCAGATATCGACGACTGCTGACGTCAATAGTCAAACATCAATCCCTAAACCAAATTGTATTTTAACCTTTGGTAGATCGAAATTTGCTTTTTTAAATGATTATCAATTTTAATTGATTTAACATGTTTCCTTTCCTGTAAAACAGTTCACCTCAAATAAAATATATTTTTATTCTAATTTTTTAAAAATTTCAAAAATTTTTTTATGAAAAATTTTTAAGCGCAAGGGGAAATGATTTACAAAGTAAGCATCTGAAAAATTTTGTCAATTTGAACATATAAAAAAAAATAAGAAGAAATTTATTCAACTTAAACAAATTTTTGTACTTAATTCCTTAAATAAATTAATTTTTTTTGTACTGATTTTGAGATTTGAAGAATTTTATTTAATATTTATAGAAAAAAATAAGACTTTTGCTATATTTCTTTAACTTAACATGAGATTTATTTAGTTAGACCCACAATTTTTATTTTAAAACAAATAACAAAGTTACTTTTCAATGTTCTTTTTTTTTTGTTAATTAGAAGTTTAATTGCGATGCCATTATTACATTTTCATTGAATTGGCAGCTTTAAATTTATTTAAATTTATCAATTTACTTTAAGAAAGATTTTGTTACGGTAGAGAATATTTTTGTGTATCTTTTTCAGTAAAAAAGCTACGAATTTTAAAAAAAGTTTCGGGTTGATAGCAAATTTTCGTTAGTATTTGTTTTAAGATTGACAAATTTCTTTTAGAGTAACGTAGTTGAATAAAAAAAGTTAACATTATTACACAAATATAATTTTTCCAATTTGTTCGTCTTAAAACGATTTTAGAGAGGGGTTTATAAGAGATTTATGGTCCGTTTATCAGATTATATAAGTAATCGCCGCCAAATTTTGTATCAATAGCAACATTTTTAAGGAAGTTATGGCATTTAAAGCTATTTTGGAGAGTGGTATTTGTATGGGATGGATATTATCGCCTTTGCTGTACAACATTGCGCTCAACGTTATCATTCGTAGTGCAGCTCGGCCTAGCAGAGTGTTAAGATGGGGCCTCATTGAATGCCTTGACTACGCAGGCGCAGCGTCTGCTTGCTGTCACATAGCCATAGAGAAATAGTATTGAAGCTCAAGTCTCTATAGATTGAAGCAGCAGAGACTGGTCATTAGATAAACAACAACAAGTGCAAAATCATGCGTTGTTACACTATTGAAACCAACAGGTTTATAAAACGCAACGTCAATTTGGATGATAAAGCATTTTGGTAGCATCATTACGAAAGTTAATATTATGACGTAATAATAAACGCACTTATATGGAGCAGAACAAACAATGGCCAATCCAGATTGAAATACATAAACGCAAAAAGCGATGGATTGGCCAAACGTTGCGCAGGCTGATAGGAAACATAGCAAAAGCCACCATTGACTGGACACCTCAGGGTAATACGCGGAGAAGACACCATCCATTGCTTAAATGGTGGTGCCAACTTGAATGCGGGATAACGCAAAGTGTTCTTAGTAGGAGAGAAATTATGGCTAAATCGTTTTACAGAACTGAATGGAATCAGTTTATGGGGGCCTTTTGTTTCTTAAATGAACCTCAGGAAAGAATATACAATTATGTATTAAAATTTGTATTGCTGGATCAATTTTAATATTACTTTGTGCTTTTGTTTTGCCTCTCCTTAATCCTTCATAGAAAAAATTATCCAAAATGTTTCACTAATTAAAGCATTAATAAAAAAAAAAATCAATTTTAACTAAATATTTAATCAAGTGAATTAAACATTTAATCAAGTGAATTAAAAGTTTTATCAATTTAATTAAACGTTTAATTGAAACTATTAATTTGTTTACTGGTGCAAATTTAATTAAAATCACAAATTTAATTAAAATCACAAATTAGGAAATTAAAAACATATGTATATAAAATAAATATATAATATATATTTGTATGGGAGCTATAGTAAAATGTGAACCGATTTTCACAAAAAATTTCTAAGATGATTAAGGTTTCGATAAGATATTTCTGGAATTAATTTAATCTTAATAACAAAATAATAAAATAGTTTACGGGCATAAGGACTCGATTCGGGAAACAAATGTAAATTATGAAACCATGTAAAATTATGCAACGATTCTCACCATTTTCAATGTGCTTCGTCCTTATATCAATTGAAATATATCTACTAAAATGTAACAAATTATATTTAAATTGCGAGCTGTACGATTTTTATATGGACAGACGACCAGACAGCCGAACGAACGGGCGTACATCGCCAGATCGAATCAGAAGGTGATTCTGAGTTGATCATAATAAGATAATTTACCGGCACAAACCTTCGATTCGGAAAAGAAATTTATGGGGGCCATGTAAAATTTTGGAACGATTCTTACCATTTTCAAGGACGCAGCCTTTTGACAATTGAAATATATCTACTAAATTTTATCAAATTATATTTAACATTATATTATATTTACAGACAACCAGACAGCTGGAGGGACGAACGTACATCGCTAGATCGAATCAGAAAGTGATTACGAATTGACCAGTTTTCTTAAAAATGTGTGTATATTCTAGAACCAAAAAAACGCATAATAAACTTGCCTTTATTGTGGTGTGAGTATAACAAATTTAAATTTACACAGAAAAAATTCTCTGCAATTTTTTTTTAACTAAACCATTAATCAAAAATAATATCAGTTTTAATTAAAAACTTTATCAAATGAATACTTATAGCAACAACATTACTGCAGAAAATGTTGTTAATATCATAAAATATTTAATTGATACTGTTTATTTGTTTACTGGTACTAATTTTTTACCTAATAGATTTAACAAATTTTTTATTTAGTTGACATGACTAAGAGCAAGCGTTTGGTTTAGATGCATTTAATTTTTTTCTGTGTACACAGATAAAAATAAAAATTGATTTCACCTAAAAAATTTTTGATATTAATTAAAAAATTAATTAAATTTGCACCAGTAAACAAATTAATAGTTTTAATTAAACCAGTTAATAGTTTAAATTAAACGTTTAATTCATTTGACTAAAAGTTTAATTCACTTGATTAAATTTTTAATTCACTTGATTACATTTTTAATTAAAACTGATTATATTTTTGATGAATGCTTTAATTGGTGAAAAATGTTGGAGAATTATGTCTGTGTACTGTTGAGAGCCACACTATGAACTCCTTTTTTTCGAAAATTGTTGCTACTTCTCTGCAAATGCGCGCATATTTAAAGATATAATTTGAAAGTTTTTTTTTTAGTCTTTTTTTGTGAAACAAAAGAAAAAATAAATAAATAAGTAAATAGCAAGTGTGCAAGTGTATGCATGCAGAACATGCAAATATCATTTTAATTTTCCAACTAACTGGCACACAGATATCGCAGACCTCCTTCTCTCCTTTCTTCTGTCATGTGTATTTTATTTATTTTTTTTTTTTTTTGTTCTTTAGATTTTCTATCTGCTTAATAAAAACTTAAAAAAAAGACAAAAACAGCGCTCTGTAAGTGGGCTTCGATAAAAATTATGTCATGCCACGCTGGTTAAATAGTGATTCCTCACTGACACATCAACCAACAGAGAGACAAAAAAGCTAAACCGGAATCGATTAAAAGTTTTTCTGTGTCTGAATTATTTAGTATGGATAATTATTAAGTGAAGTTTTATATTTTTTGTTTCTTTTTTAATTTAAGCCATTTAACAATTTAACTTTAGTTGATTTTCCATGTTAAACATTTTAAATTAGTTGTAGAGTTGTATTTATTTATTTAGTATGTCTGTTGTTTTTTCTACAAGATGGTGGTGTGTTTGGCCTTTGCGGTTTGTCATTTGCCGAATAATGTTTTTGCTAACATATATTGTTGAATTGTTATTTTTTTGTTTTTCGCTTTTTATAAAATTTGAAAAAAAAAAAAAATTGTAATTGTTGTTTACTTAAGTCAGTACATGTCAAGTTGTACGACGTGTAACTGCTGTAATTATTCGTATTACTATTAAAGCGCTTTCATTTGTCTGCTGTTGTTTTTGACATGAGTTTTGCAAAACACACAAACAAATATTGACTCCATATTTAATTTAAGTATCTACACAAATTCTAGTAGAGTTCAACAATGTTTGCGAACTATTTCAAAAATGTATTGCATAAATAAATTTATTCTATTAGATGACTTGAAATTGTAATTTTAATATTCCCGTTTTATATACTGTATGACTAGTAAACTCGTGTAGTGATAATAATAATCACATTTTATCAGTAAATATTTGTTAATTTGTGTTGAAAGAATAATGGCAATTTCATGTTTAAACCATGTCCCGACTTGTGTTGTCAACTCGAACCAGGGCCATTTTAAAATGCAATAAAAAGGTAAAACTGTTTAAATTAAGCATATTGTCATGTTTAGTGTTTAAAGTTGTTGTATTAGTTTTCATTCTGTGTTCCATTACAATCATGTTTGCATAAGACCAATTTGAACATGGTGTAATTAACAGTTTTTATAAATTTTCAAAATACACACGTACAGAAAACTATTTTTGTTAATATTGTCTAGGCAATACATAAACATCAGTCAAATTTAAAAAGTTGAAAAAAATGTTGTTTATCATACGAATTTGTATAAAAAAAACATTTTTGTTTACGTTTTTAAAATTTTGTATTATAAACGAAATTATTCTTTAATTTTGTTTTATTTTATTATTAAATTAAAATGATTTCTTCAAAGAGTTTTTTGAAAAACATTTTTGCTATCTTACCTCGACTTATGTCACAGATATGCTCGTCTAACCCCCCCTAAAGCATAGGACGCCATTAACAGTCTATCTTACTCGATTTTGAGATATAGAACTTAATTCATTCCAAGATTCTTTCAGTTGGTTCATTCTGATTGAATCTGGATTATTTTGTTCCTGGCCTACCGCCTACATACACAGAAAAAAAATTTCCACCATTAAAAGCATTAATCAAAATAAAATCATTTTTAATTAAAAATTTAATCAAGTGAATTTAACGTTTAATCAAGTGAATTCAACTTTTAATCAAGAGTTTTAAACGTTTAATTGACAATTTTAATTTGCACTAGTAAACAAATTAATAATATCAATTAAACGTGTAATTCACTTGATTAAACGTTTATTTCAATTGATTAAACGTTTAATTCTTTTGATTAAATTTTTAATTAAAACAGACTTTATTTTTGATTAATGCTTTTACTTATGCAACATTTTTTTCTGTGTATCAAGTTATCTTTCTGTAATACTGAAATATCTCTCTCTCCTTAAAGAGTAAAGCTTGAGCTAGCGAAAACTTTTCTCTTTCTTTAAAGACCAGTAAGAACTTTGTCTCTGTACAAAGCAATGCTTATAAAGGGTGGTTAAATTGTAAGGGCCGATGTTGAATGTGAACCACACCTAAACGCCAAGGTTTTTTCCGAATTTTATTTGACCTTTCTCTATTTCAGACTTACTCAATTTGAACCATGGAGAGATACACAATCCAACAACGTGTTAAAGTTATCCAGACTTATTATGAAAATGGATGATAAATTTCGAAGAAAATCATCTTCAGTGATGAGGCACATTTTCGCCTCAGTGGATTTGTCGATAAGCAGAATTTCCGCATTTGGGCGAATAATAATCCAAGAGTGATTGTCGAAAAACCAATGCACCCACAAAGAGTGACTGTTTGGTGCGGTTTATGGGCTGGCGGCATCATCGGGCCGTATTTTTTCCAAAATTTTTCCAAAAAAGGCCGGTCAGGCAGTTACTGTGAATGGTGTTCGCTATCGTGAGATGATAACGAACTTTTTATGGCCCGAATTGGAAGATATGGATGTGGACGATATGTGGTTTCAGCAGGACGGTGCCACTTGCCACACAGCTAACGAAACAATGGCTCTTTTGCGCAACAAATTCAATGGCCGTGTTATCTCACGTAATGGCGATGTCAATTGGCCGACAAGAGCATGTGATTTGACACCGTTGGACTTTTTTCTTTGGGGTTATTTGAAAGAAAAGGTGTACGTCGATAAGCCAGCAACAATTCAAGAGCTAAAGGATGAGATAATTCGGCACATTAACGGCATAGAACCTCCATTATGCCTCAGGGTCATCGAAAATTTGGACCATCGGATGGAGGTGTGCCGCCGTGGTCGCGGCGCCCATTTGGACGATATTTTGTTCCATACATAATTGAGTAATACCAATATATCATAATAAAATAAAATTACAATAATTTCCTAAATAGTTTGTGTTTTATTCAAAATCAACATCGGCCCTTGAAATTTTACTAACGAGAACTGTTTCTTTGTATCAAGAAAAGCATGACGTTTTGAAAACTTTCACTTATAATTGTGAAAAGCTTAAATTAGCAAGGGTTTCTCTATAAAACCTACCGACAACTTTTCCCTATATAAAGGATGATCTAGCGAGAAATTTCTGTCTTTATAGAGTAAAGAAAGCTTTCAGCTTGCCAGAACTTTCTCTCTGCATAAAGGAAAGCAAAAAAAATTTTTCGTCATAATTACTTTTTCACTCCAAAAATAATTCTCATGAAATATGACAACAATTGCCCGCAAAAAAAATGTATATTTTAATGTGCATTAGTTGTAATACATCTCCAATGAAACAATTCTTAATCACAAAATAGTTTAGTTCCATCAAACCCCGATATTGCTGTCAATCTTAATTAACTTAAATTTTTCAAAAAAAAAAAAAAAAAAAAAAAACCAAAAAAATATGAAAAAAACAAATCCTGCATCAATTAGTGATGCCATTAACTCTCCTTTCCTTTTGTGTCTTTTATAATTTTGCAAGATCATTTTATGTGTTTTTATAGTTTTTCAGTTTCAAAAAATACCGAGCATTTTTTCAACAATCAAAAACGAATTCATTACTCATGAAAAGAAAAATATATCTCTCCATTAACTTACACACAAACACTCATTAGTTGACAGTTCATATTGTAAAAATGACAATACTCCGGGGAGTGCGATAGGAAAATACAAGAGAGAAGAGTGTCAAAAGAACTTTACATGAATGCCTGTATATGTTCTCGTACTTCATTAAATTGTCATAAATATTGAAAACATTTAAGAGTCGATTACATACAGCTGGCCTTAAACAGCAAATGGCACATGCAACACAAAGAATCTGGCTGTTGAGTTTTGTGGTTGCTGCATAACGCTTGTGAACAAAACGTATAGAGAGAGAGGAAACATCAGGGTAGATTAGGAGGTTGTATTGTCAACAATAAGTTGACACTTAATAAAACATTTCTGTTGGTAATAAAGTCATGTATTGCTTATCAAACAAATTTGTCACGCCCCTCAGGGGTTTTTCATTGTATTTTTTCACAGTTTTCCACACTGTATTTATGGATGGCAATAGTTTTTCGATTAGTTTTCAATTGAGATTAAAAAGGGAAATTTGGTAAATTTTTTTTATTTTATAGTTAAGGCATTTGCTGTCAACAACCTAGTATACGAGTGTAGTTGTTAATGCTAATGTTGGATTTGAAATAACTAAGCCCAATTGGAGCAAAATAAAAAAAATCATTCATTATACCTCTTCATGAATCTGGCAGCCGGTGGAATATCACAAATGATAGAGCTATAGCTAAACTTAGTGCTGACTTTATCGCTTTTATGCACACCGGCCATAAGCATTTAACGCTTTTTGGCACCCTAACGTGAAAAATTTTCCTTTCATATTTGCAATACCCAACGAATTTGCGTGTACATGCATTTCGCTTATATGCATATCTTGCTTTTATGCAGCGTAATTAATTACATTTTATTTTAAATTAAACGTATTTGGAAGATATGGATGTGGACGACATGTGACTGGACGGTGCCACACACCTAACGAAACAATGGCTCTTTTGAGCGACAAATTCAATGGCCGTGTTATCTCACGTGGTGGCCGCCAAGATGATGTGATTTGACACCGTTGGACTTCTTTCTTTGGGGTTATTTGAAAGAAAAGATGTACGTCGATAAGCCTCCAACAATTCAGGATCTACAGGTAAGATAATTCGGCACATTAACGGCATAGCACCTCAATTAAGCCTCAGCGCCATCGAAAATGTTGACCATCGGATGGAGGTGTGCCGCCGAGGTCGCGGCGGCGATAATAAAAAGAAATGACAATATTTTCCTAAATAACTTGTGTTTTATTCAAAATCAACATCGGCCCTTAAAATTTATTTTAAAAATGAAAAATGTGTACAAAGATTGTTCCATCACGATTAAAAAGGCACACGTTTCATCTCTATAAAACAATTAGAAATAAATTTAAAACATTCAGTTTCGCAAATTAAAACTTTTAGTTTGCTCGAGTTTTATACTTCCAAAAATTTAATTTAGAACAAAAACACAATCGAATTAAAATAAAATCATATTTTAAACTTTTATTTTATATAACAAATTCGAACTAAAGCATTTGCATGCATATTCAAAACATTGAAGTTAATGAGAATTTTAAATGACCAACTGAATTTAACGCCTAATAAATCTTTAACTATTTTTATTTTATTTTCTGTAAAATGTTTGTAGTTACGTGGTAACTTGATTTTAAAGAGGAATTTTAATATTAAAGGCATATAAAAAAGAACTTTTAAACCAACCGATTCGTAACCAAAAAGTCGACAAAATATACCGATATTTTTACAGCAGGTAGATATGAATATAACGTGATGATTTTTTTCCAAAAAGGGATCTCAATTAAATGTTAAGTAACCCCACGTCTCCATGCGCTTTCGATTTGAACATGACATGACCATAACGCCGGCAGAGCAACGGTATTAATTTGTTCACGTTCTTGTATGTGGCGAATACGTGTTGATGTTCATGTTCTGATTGGCCACAATTTTTGTTGTTGTGGCGTTTGCTTGTATACAGAAAATACATTGTATGGCCAACATCATGGCGCACATGGATGCTAAGACGAATGTTTGGGCAACGATGGCAGCACATGGACGAAACATGAACATAAACAGTCTACACGAGCAGAATTCATGTGCGACATGCTGTTCTTACCAAGTTGATGGATAGTGGAGACGGGTAGTAAGAGAAAACCAAAGTTTGGTTCTTTTATTTTGTGTATAAGCCCTTAATGCAACAAACAGAGATTTTATATATGCACCATCAATGCGTATAAGCGAGTTTTTCCACAAATATTCTTGCATATAACCGAATTTTTAGATATAGATTTTTCGTTTATAAGCACTTAAAGTCGTGCAAATTTAGAAATGCATATAAGCGATAATTACTGTATACTGACTTTAAAAAAAAACCATAATTTATTGATATAAAAACTTAATGCGATTGGGTTTTCTGCTCAACTTCTTAAAGTGTACAAAATCATATCATCGGCTTAATATGTAAACCTGCTAACTCCCTTTCAGTAAATTTTACAGGAGAGACAAAAAACTTTTTATATTTTATATGTGTAGCTTAGGGTGGCCGTTATTTTTTTTATTTTGATTTCTTATATTCTCCCCCCCTAAATCGGTTCAGTTTTATGTAAAAAAAAATACAAAAAAATTTCATAGCGATAAGTTGTGTTTTAGGGGGGGGCGTCCATATTTTTTGTCGAAAGTCAAAGAACAATGTCGACTAATTATCTTTCCGAATCATCAAATTTGCGTTAAAATGGCATCGGTTTGTTTTTGCATATTGTTGCATATATTAGTGAAAATGCATATTTTTGCATATTTAGGTTTTAAATGCATATTTTGACAATTTTGAGTAATTTTCTTTTTTAATTTCCATATTATAAAAAAAATTCTTAAAAGAATTTTTAAATACACAGAAAAACCTTCCAAAAAATTGTTTAAAATCAATAAATAGTTTATTTTAGCGCTTTGCTTTAAATACAAGATTTCGACCAAAGATTTTTTTAAACCGATGAAGCGCACCTCCATGGTTAAAGCTTCCAATGGGTTTAAAATATTTTATCAAACCGCGTTGCAAAGAAAATTCGATAATATTGCAATTTTTAATAAAATGCATCCCTTGATTCCCCTTCCACCGTAGTAGCAGGATGGTGGCCTGGCTAGATGCTTCAGAATTCTATTCAAAAAACTTTGAGTAATTTAAGAATGTTAGAAGCAGTGTTAGAAAAAAACTCTAAATATTTCGTCTTAGTGTTCGGTAGATTAGTGGAAAACACAAACGTTAATAGCGTTTAAGTAGAAAATCATTAACAAAAATAACGTTTCCCTGTTTGTCATATTTTGAACACAAAAAAATACTGTTTTTATCAAACTCCTCAAAAGATGAGAACTTTTAATACCGTTCGGGGTTTTTTAAAAAAACCACAAACTTCATTGTGTTCGCTTTGGCTCATTTATGTTCGTTTGTTTCTGTTGTGCGTAGCGCCCTTTTGGTTGGCAAAAAAAACCAAACATTTTTTACAAAAACAAAATAAAAATACGTAAAAAACAAAATACCAGCCAAATTATTTTACACAAACAAAACATATACACGTTGTTAAAATTTTTTGTTTGTTCATTTCTTTATCAATGTAAAAAAGAAACATTATAGAACATAAAATATAATGTTTGTCTAGAGTGTCACTACAACTGTTCTGTTTTTTAACGAAGAACAGAACATTATATAATGTTCGGCTCTTTCTTAAAAATATTTAGAAACAATACTAAGGGTTGTGTTCGTCTACACAAACACTAAAAAAATAGATATCGTTCTTGAGTGTGTGAGCCGAACGCTAAATAATGTTCCGTTTATTTTCGAACACTGTACCCATGTTCTGTAACTTTGGTGAGAAGTTCTCGCGTCGAAAAGATGTGAAACAAAATATTCCATTGTTTCTCGAAAAGTGAGAAAAAAGTGTGTCTGTAACTCATGTCGAAAACTATCAAAATAGATTACGTCGTTACGTTAAAAATGTCATAATATGACACACCAAGCCGATGTAAAATTGCAGACGTTGAGAACGGCAGTCAAACATTGTTGACGGCGACCAAAATTTACTAAAATTTTGAATTTTTTAACGACGGCGGTGCAAATACAACCGTCGGCTAGACCAAATAAAATAAAAAATATTTTGTACTCTTAAAAGAAAATAACTTGAAAACAAATTTGTGTGTTTAAGTTTTAAAAAATCAAAAAAAGTGTTTGTTGTAAAATATTATTGTTGAAGTGGTAAACATAAATATATAATAGCATGTATAGTCAAGCATTGGTTGCAGCGGATCAAGAAGATCAAAGAAACTTCTTAAGGATTCATCGAAAAAGGTTAAGAGATGCAACAGACCCATTTGAAATTCCCGAGAATCGATTTATGGAATTATATCGTTTGAATAGATCATCAGCTACTATTCTGCTCAATGAGCTAAAACCTTTTATGGCCGAAGGTGTGAGAAATACGTTTATTCCACAGCCAATACGGATGTGTGCTGCACTACATTTCTTTGCCACTGGATCTTATCATAGAGACATTGGTCAAGATTTTGTAGTGTCAATAAGCCGTTCTGTTGTCTGCCGAAGTGTACAAGAAGTAGCTGGCATCTTAGAAAGCAAACTAATGTCGAAATGGATTAAATTTCCCTCATCCAGAGAATATGATTTAATAAAACAAAAGTAATTCATAATTTCTTAATAAGTATACATATCGCACCTTATCAACAACAGGGTATTAACTCAAAATTCTTATTTTTCACATTTTTGGTAAATATCAATGCGTAATATACATATCTACCCGCTGTCAAAATATCGTGCTTTATTTTTTACTTTTTGGCAAAGAAACTGTTGGTTTAAAAATTGTTTTTCATAATGTAAAATTTAAAATTGTTTTTCTTTTACTGAAAATTTTAAAATTTTGAATTAGTACCCTCTTGTTGATAAGGTGCGATATGTACATAAATGGATTGTAAATTATTACATATGTATTTATGCTTATTTTAAGGTTTTATGAAGAAACAGGTTTTCCGGGAGTAATTGGAGCTATTGACTGTACACATGTACGGATAAAGAAGCCACAAAAGTCTGTTGAAAGCTGCTACTTGAATCGTAAAGGATATCACTCCAAAAATGTTCAATTGGTTTGACTTAAATTATTGGTACATAAATTATTCAGCTTAAAAAAGGTATTTTAATAAATTTCAGATATGCGATTTTAATTTGAAAATTCTTGGTGGGGTTGCAAGATTTGGAGGAGCTGCTCACGACGCATATATTTGGGAAGCATCGCGCATAAATGGTTTGTTGCAGCAACGTTATGAACATGACAGTGGCGATCAATCTTGGTTACTAGGTAAATTCTTGTTTATATATGTTTACAATATTTGCAATATAAAAACCAAATCTAAATTTATAGGAGATTCGGGTTATCCTCTGCGTCCATGGCTGATAACACCGTATCGTTCATCAACAAATGAAGATGAAAGAAATTTCAATTATGTTCACGCAAAGGCAAGGAATTGTATTGAACGTTTAAATGGAGTGTTAAAGGCGGTGTTTAGATGCTTGCAGGTTGGCCTTCATACCACTCCCCAAACCGCCGGAAAAATTATAAATGCATGCACAGTATTACATAACTTTAGGTTAGAAAATGGTTTAATATCCCACGACTTTGATCAAGATAATGCAAACGATCCAATTCATTTTCTTAATGAGATTGTCACAGAACCTGTTGCAGAACATTTACGTGAAGCTACACGTTTAAGAAATACGCTTAAGGACAGATTGAGAAGAAGTTAAATAACAAACTTTATTAATAATTAAAAAAACATAAAATTTTTATTTCATTTTTGAACGCTTATAATAAAAAAAACTTAATAAAATAATTAAAACATTACATTTTAAACTTATTGTTTGTATTCTTTGAAGAAAATTGCTTTTTAAAAAGTGAGTATATGCAAAATACATATTTAAAATTTTTTATTTTTTTAAAAAAATCTTTCTAAAATAAACTTAAAAAGTTATTAAAATATAACATTGTAAATTCAGTCGTTATTTGTACTCTTTGTAAAAATATTAACTTTTGGTCGCTTATTAGTACTGAAGATAAATATAACTTTGCATGCGAATAGTTAAATAAAGCTTAATATCAATTTTTATAAGGACTTAAGCTGCTCTTTCTGGTTGCCACAGACTTTTAGAGGGCAAACAGTTTCTTATTGCAGAAGATTAAAGGACGTCTCAAGCAACTCAATTTTTTTCAAAATTAGTGCATTTTGTCTTTCGATTGCTTCTAGCTTTTGAAGCACTTTATTTGTCATTTCTCTGGCTTCTTCTAATGACTCTTTATATTTAGAAGCATTAATTGAAGTTCTTACTTTTTTAGCAGGTGTAGGTAAGTTTTCTTCCTCCAAAATTTCAATTGAAAGCATTGATTCCTAGAAAAATTATATATGGGTAATTGTTACACTTTACATTAAGGTTAAAAAAGATTCAGGATAAAACAAGTATGAAACCCTACACCACAATACATATTTATATTCTAATTTTATATTCTAAAACCATCTTTACGAAATGGCCTTTTTAATGAAACCGGTTGGATGGTTTCAAAGTCTTTAGCGGACATATGTAGGTAGAAACATTTTTTGAATTTGAATTTATATATGTAACCCAGAAGGAAACCCGGGTGCAAGTGCCTCCAAATCATCAGTTTTGTCGACTATTTTAGTGACATCGTCAACGAAGTGTCTACACTACACTACATATGCCACTATGCCTTTAATACGAAAAAATGTTATCAATAACAACTAAGAAGTATAATTCCTATAAAAGTTAAAGCAATAAAAAAATATTTTTATGAATATCGTATTAAAGGCAAATATAGTGGCATATATAGTGCAGTGTAGACACTTCGTTGACGATGTCACTAAAATTGTCGACAAAACTGGTGATTTGGAGGCACTTGCCTCCAAAGGTATTGTCTGGGGTATAATAAGTCACTAGTACAAGGTGACTATATCAATAGTGAATCAGTACAGATTCACTTGTGACATTTGATATGATGATTTTGATTGCAATTAAATATGTTTGTACCAAAGTTAATTTAAGTACCTACATAATAAGATGGTTTATGGGCACAAAGACCATACTTCCAAAAGAAACTATGTGAAATTATGGACCGATTCGCCAAATTTCATTAGACTTGATCATTGTGCCAATTACAAAAGCTTATAAAATTATTTGCAAAATTGTGACATGTACTTAGCGCACAAAGTTTACATGGACAGCCAGCCAGCCATCGTCACCCGGACAGACATCGTTAGATCGATAAACATACTAAAAGGTGGGTCTAGGACCAATACTTTAATGTTTTACAAACATCAACACAAATGCATAATACCCTCTCCACTAGTGTGGTGTGGGTATAAAAATATTCAATCAACGCCTAAGCTTAAACATTCGGTAAATAAGGTGCAAGGATTTTTCCCTTTTTGCCTTTGTATACAACCTTTTTAGTTTTTATAAACCGCGTCACCATTTTTTGGGCGATAAAAACACTTTGTAAATCGTTGCTAATGGTTTTAAAAGAACCATATTTCTTTAATCCTTGGAGGTGGCTGCCACAATTTTTATATGAAATACACATAGTTACCTCAAACTTCAAATGAGCAAAACCAGACTCTGGAGTTCGTGAATCACCATCAACAGCATCGGTGGTTATTATACTTAAAATTTGTTCCTCAAGAGGACTCAAATCCCGAGGTATGTCAGTTCGACTTCCGCCCCCAGTCTTGTTAATGAAAGAACGTCTTGCGTTTACTTGCTTCTTTACACCTGCCTTTAAGTCTGTCCAACACTAGAAACAAATGAACTTATTAGTCGTAGAATAACAACTAGCATCCATTTCTCAAAATTTCAATTAACAAATATACGAGTAAAATACAAGTTAAAAACAATTATGTATTTTATTTTGTGTATATTTGAAAATTTCAGTTTAAGTAAATGAAGTATCCATACATACCTTTTTCCACTGTTCTACAGACTTGGCGCTGCCACCAAGGGGGTTTAACGAATTTTTGAGCATTTCCCATTGCTCCTTAGAGTTAGCATTGGAGTTTATGCCATCAAATTGTCTTCTGGCGAATTCCAAGTTGTTAGACATATAGTCTACCAATTTTTCCTTTTGTTGCTTAGAAATTCGCATATTTTTCTAAAATTATAAAAGTAATATAATTTACATTGATAAATTTACTTTAAAACAAAATAATTACCTTTTCCGTGTTTTTATTCATGGCATTTTGCATTTTTAATATATATTTTTTATTTCTAAAACTTTATCTCACCGCCTTTTTATTTGTGGGAATATTTGACAGTTCAGAGCGGGAACTTTTCTGACAAAAATTTTACAGACACACTTTTTCTGTAAGTTGGCGAGTAATTTCCTTACGTGACAGCTTTTACTCGCCAAAAAAAGTTACAGACACAGATTAGTGAGAAAAACAGCTGTTTGTTTCAATATATGGCATTTTTGTTTCTTTCCACACATTTCAATCGAAAAGTTTCTCGAGGCGAGAGTTACAGAACATGGGCACTGGTTAGAAGAGCTTGTTTATACCGATGATTAAAGTAAGTAAAAGAAGTATTAAATAACATCAAAAGTTAATTAGCATTTGTATTTTCTAATTACGGATATATTGCTAAAACAATAACTAGTTAGGAGGGATTTAGTTCAGCTAATTATCAAGTCAAATTAATTGTACTGCAGAAATTAAAATTTATAATATGGAAGAAAAATTAACCCGACAAATTAAAAAAAATCTAAAACGTTTTGCAAAAAAAAAAAAAAAAAATTAAGGTATACTACTTTGTTTGTAAGCGGTGTAAATGGTCTTGTGGAAAGCGCTCTTGTGTCAAGTGAATCTTAAAGGGAAACAAATTGTGGCCAAAGTGGTATTTTGATGGATTGTTTTAAACACTTTCTTGAGCAGCAGTAATGTTTTCAGCCGATCTTGCAGTACGTTGTGGCCCATGCTTGGGCCTATAACATACAGACCCTCTTTCTTCGAAATCATTCACTGCACGATAAATAGTGGGTTTTGTTGGCACGTTGTTTCTCCCAAAAACTTCACGTTACTTTCTCATCGTCACAGTTATCGATGACTCATTTTGATAAAATGTTTTAACGATCGATTAAAACACGTTGGTTTATCGAATATTTTTCCATAATAAAAATAAACTGCCAAGACTAATGTTTACCCAAATGGCGTCAAATATTCAAATATTTTTGATCTAATCCGGAATCAAAGTGGGATCTGTAAATACATTTTTTCAAAATGCATTCCCATTCTTCAAGTACAAGACAAAATTTTACTTTTAATAAAGCACTACTTATTAATTTAAACAAACAAAAATTGAAATCAGTTATTTAAATTTTTTAAAGATATTTGAACAACAATGGACTGAATTTTTTACATTTTTGTTTTTAGTAAAACTAAAAACGATTTTTTATGAACATTTTTCTAGTTTTGAGTGCATATTTTGGATTTTTAGTGCATATTTTAAGCGCACATTTTTGATTTTTTAGTGCATGCAGATCTCATTCCTAGTCATAGGATAACACGGCATTTGTTTGAGAGCATGTGCTCAGTATTTTCAGTTTCAGCAGCCTAAACATTGTCACAAAAATTGAAGCGCCAAAAAAGTTCATAAGGGAAAATAAACAGCTTTTTTTTATTTTGCAAGACTTTACTTTTTGTGGCAAGAGGCTTTTCATAGTTAATCGATTCATATACTCGTCAATGTTCCAAGCAGGCAGCTTCGTTAGTACGAGCCATTATATCTTATTTTTATAGATAAAATATAATTAATTTTGATCCTCTCAACGAATTTGGGCGGAGATCAATAAATTGTGTGACTGCAATGATTCCGCGTAAATACCTGAAGAAAAAAACCTGATCATATATCTCAACTCAAATGCTAATTGATTAAAATGTTTGTAAACTCTGTTTTTATTTCTCAGCTTTATTTAAATAAATATCTTTTCATTATGGATAAAGAGAAAATATAATCTTTCCTCTAATGGTTTTAGTCTAAAAAATTCCTTTTTTGTAGCTTTGAAGTTTGTTAATCCTACAGTTATTTATCATTTTATACAATAAGTTTGTCATTAATTTTTAAACACTCGAAAATGCTCGAGTTGTTTGCTAGTCCTTTCAGTCAACTTGCGGCTTTTACTGTAATTAAGATCATCATTGTACTCGATTGAGGTGTAACGAAATATGAAAATGTGTTTTTAGTTTGAAGTAGATGGATTCAGTTTTAATACCATTTTCTGCAGACACTTTAAACAGGCACACAAACACACTAATATTCTGTATTCTATATAAAAGGAATAAATGTTATCCTTCAGCTGCCTTGTAAGTGTAACAAATTGGGCTTTTATGCTCGGTACTCTACACTGGTCAACTGTGGATTGCGTTCATACAATTGATAGTTATCATAAGCTGATGATCACATTAATTGTGATCAATTCTTATACTCATCATGTTGAATTTTAACAAACGGAAATTTTTATTTTTGTTTTTTGTTTTCTCTTTGTTTTTTGTAGAAAAGATGATCATGATCTGATGGATTGTTGTGAGTGATCGTTGTATTTCTTGTTTTTCTAAAGTGTTTCTTTTGTCTTTATTTGGTGTTAAGTGTTACAATCTAAATATTAACTGTGCAAAAGATAAGCGATTTTACGCCAACACGCACCTGTAAATGAAAATATATATACATTTTAATGATTATGAGCATTTAAATCAATCACATTTAAGTATTTGTAGATTTATAAGGAACCAGAGCGAATAGTATTTAATAGATGTTGAATATTGGAAAGTTATTTTTCAATTCGAATCTAAAAAATACTTAAAATTTTTATTAAGAATTTTGTAAATTTTACAAAAATATATAATTTAGCCTAGTGCGAAACTTTTTTTCTGAGACGAGAAAAGTTTGGGCCATAGAAAACTTTGTCTTTGCGTAGAGAAAAGTAAAAACTAGCGTGAATTTACTTTCTGTATAAAAAAGAATTGAAGCTAGCGAATCATTCTAATTCTAATTATAGGTCTGTCTGCGTACACATATTTTGCATCATTTTGTGAAAAATGTTGCAAAATATTACAAAATGTTGTCTGTGTACTCCAAATCTCTTGCAGCGAGAGAGCCAAAAAGAGAATTTTTTGACAGTTGGAAGTTAGAGAACTTACAAAATGTTACTGGAGAAATTTCCTCTTGCAAGATTTTGCAACTAGTTTGAACAGCTGTTTTTATTACGTGTGCCAAGATAGCGTCGAATTTTGGAATATAAAAACCGGGAAAACAAAATACCCAAATTATGGTCTTTTGCAGAATAACAACAAAAAGTTAGCGTCGAATTTAGGAATTTAGGGGGATTTCCAAAAGTAAAAAAAAGTTAGCGTCGAATTTGGGAATTTAAAATGGGGAAGTAAAAATAACTAATATTTTTAATAAAAATACAAAAAATAGTTAGCACAAATAAAAAAAATACACATTTAGGAACAAAATAAGCAATGCGTGCAAAAAATCGTTCGGTTAGTTTCCGAGATATTTGGGTGCATCCAAAATGGTCAGTACAAAGCTTTACTGATTTATCCCTTGGAACACAAGCTTTTGCACGGTATAAAGGCTGAGTTCCAAAACGTCGGTTGCAAAGCAACTATCTTTTTTAAATGCATGCTACAATGCAACCGTGTAGGTTATTACAATTCTATTTGTCCCAATGTGCACCAAAAAAGTATTTAATGAGAACATAATACAAAAGCTGTGCATTATTAAACTTGAATATACATTTTTGACTTATGCTGCAAAGTATATTGATGTTTTGGAACTCAGCCAAACTGTATATATTCTGCAAAAAATCGAACCCAGAAATCTCGGGAACGGAACGAACGATTTTTTGCACGCATCGCTCATTTCGTTCCAAAAAGTTAATTTTTTTTAAACTATTTTTCGTATTTTTGTTAAAAATATTAAATATTTATACTTCCCCTTTTAAATTCCTAAATTCGACGCTAACTTTTTGATTTCATTCGGTAAATCCCATTATTTGGGTATTTTTGTTTCCCGGTTTTTAAATTCCCAAAAGTGTGAAATGATAATAAAAATTGAAATTTAACAATGGCAGAGGTAAGTAGTTCGAATTGTGTTGATTTTTAACGTTTATAATAAGAAGATTTCACTTTTGCTTACACATATGCTAAATTTTGCTTTGTCATTTCAATTGCCTACACACCGATCAGCTGTTTTCTTGCAAGATTTCACTGGATTCTGTCTGCGTACTTTTTGAGATATTTTCAGCCGACAGAGTAAAATTGGTCTTACTCTCCCAAAAAAATTTACTGAGTATTTGCTACTGGAAAAGTACGCAGACAGACCTTATGTGTAGAGAAAAGTTTGAGCGAGTATGAACTTCACTTCCTCTCTGTGTAGAAAAGAGTTATACTCAGCGATAACTTTCTCTCTGTGTAGGGGATAATTTTAGCCAGCGAGAACTTTCTCACTGTCCAGAGAAAAACTTAAGCTAGCGAAAACTTTCACTCTGCGTATACAATGGTTTAAGCTACCAGCAACTATCTCTCTGTGCAGAGATGAGTTTAAGCAAGCAAGAACTTCCTTTTGCTATCAATAAGAGTTTGAGCTTACGAGAATTTCCAACTTAGTGTCAAAAACTGTTTAAGCTTGTAAGAGCTGTTTCGCTGTGTACAAATGAGTTTAAACCAGCGAAAATCTTCTCTCTAGGTTGGGAATAAGTTTAGCTGGCGAAAACTTTCTCACTGTGTGGAGAGCAGTGAACTTCCTCTCTGTTAGAAAAAAGTTAGTCCCACTGATCACTTTCTCTCTTTGCAAGAGGTAATTTTTGGCAGCGATAACTCTTTTACGGTCTAGAGAAGTAGCTAGAAGGAACTTCCACTCTGTGTATAGAAGAAATTAAGCTCCCAAAAACTTTCTCTCTGTATGGAGAAAAGGTTTTGTTAGCGAAAACTTTCTTTTGTTTACAAAAGAATTTAAGCTCACGAGAATTTCTGTATAACAAGATTTTGAGTGAGAAATTCTTTTTTGTGTAAAAAAAAAAAAAAATTGCACCAGCGGGAACTTTCTCTCTGTATAGAGAAGTGCTTAAGCCAGTAAGAATTTTTGCTCTGTATCGAGAAAAATTTAACATGGCTGAAACTTCCTCTCTCTGTTAAGGAAAAGTTAAGGGAAAAAAAACATCCACTCTCTGTAGAGAAAAGTTTAAGCTACCGAAAACTTTGTCTCTGCATAAAGAAAACCTTAATGATGAAACAGAACTGGGACTGAACGATATTTTTCATACAGTTTAACATAAAATTATGCCAGAGAATGCGGTCGAGAAATAAAATCAATTTTATTTTGAGGACGTTTTTTTCGAATGCTCCTTCATATAAACCCATTCATTAAATTTCATACATTTTGCAAACAAAGCAAAATAAGAACAAAAGAAAAAGAAAGAAATGAGAGAGAATTGAAAGTTACTGCCGACGTTTTAATTATGGGCTTTTGAATTTTTGAATTTTTAGAGAACAGTCTGAGCTGTCTCTTCTAATCCTTTTCCCGATTACACTTTCCTAGCCCACCCTGTTTCAGTCCAAAGTTCAATCTTAACACTAAATTGGCATGAATGAACATCGTCTTGACTAAAAAAACTTAACACAATTTTCCTCATCACACCAGCTAAATGGAATTGTAATTGCCCTTAAGTTTTTTGTGAAGCATTTTATTTTTTACAACTATAAAATGACTTGTACTTGTGTGATTTTATCTAAATCTAAATTAAACATTATTGTTCAACTTCCAAACACAACTCTACCTTCCTCATATTCATCATCTTGAGGCCTTTTTGCGACCTTTAAATGCATGAATACGTTGTTTTGTGTGTGGTATATTTGCGTTTTTAGAGTCTCTTAAGACAGTGTTATTTTGTTTTTTTTTGTTCTTTTTAAGTTGCAAGCAACTCTCCTTGAAGGCAGTAATTTATGTTTATAATTTATGAATCTTGAATTCAATGACACGTTGACAGTATTCAACATGTTTTCTAATGTCAATCATTTTTATACTTCAATGTTCATAGAAAAACGTATAAATACGTAATTCTAGTTTTTCATTTTCCTAGTTACACAAATGTTTTGGTATTTGAGTGTATCTGTACATTTGAATATAAAAATTGTAGCCTCTTTGTCTGGTAGTTCGTCCTCGGTACTTGATTAATGCAATGTATAAAAAAGCGTTAAACCAGTGATTTTGCTGGCGGTATTTTTGCAGCAAAAAAAGGGTGAAAAAGCAGTTATGTTTGTTGGAGGACAGATTATGAGTTCAGGGTTAATGATCACGTGCTTAGGTGATTAAATGGGAAATGAATTTGAATTGTTTTTTTTTTCATAAATAAAGATTCTGCGATGTATTTGAAGTGGTGTACATGAATAACTCATGGAGACATGACATGAAATGCGGTTTTTAATCCAACAACAGTTCTATAATATTTTAATGACATAATCACTAATCATCATACGTTGACCGAGTTCAATCCGTTAGCCACGAAAACAAAGAAAACGCATTAGGAAGCTCTCAGCCTGGGACTTTTCATTATGTCCATCAAGAATTCAATCTTATATACAACACTTGCCTCCAATTATAAAGAATACACTCAAACTGGAGGTCCACACCACGCGTTCAAAGCTTTGATGCGGTTATTTTTCTTTCAAAAAAGTAGAATCAGTGTTAAATTGTATTGGCAAGTTACACGGCACACCCGTAGAATGCAGTTAGCCATCGTAATTATGAAGCATAATTAGCGTCTACTTTTGCATGCATCGCATGCGTTTCAAAAAAAAAAGGTCAAGAAAGTGCCAAACGCATTTAACGCGTGGTGTGTACCTCCAGCTTTATTACAAATAACGGGAAGAGAGATCCTAAAAATGTTCAGGCTTGGGGATGATTTTTTTCCCGCCACCTAGAGCTGGAAGTTCGGCCTTCTGTTTCAGTGTACTGTTGCCATTTAACAAAAACTGCCTTGCATTGAAGGTTGGATAGATTCAGTTTTAAAGCCCGTAAACAGGGAATAAGGGCGTCCTAAGAATGATGTCCTGAAATTATCCCTAGGGAAAATGGAACTAACACTACTCTTGGCACGTAACAGTTCTAAAAAATTAGAAGGGGACTTGTCACTTTAACATGGCAATGCCCTGGGAGTGGCTTAATTGATACCCTTTCGACGCTTTGTAGCCGGTCACAGAAATAAACTAAATGGACATATTTAATTTCGGTTAATAAAAACTGATAAAAAAGCCATCATAAGGCTGATGTATTTTGACATCAATACTATGACAAGTGTCTTCTTTTTCACCCCATGACACTTTTCATCATTGTGATGCCAGCCTTAACATCACTTAACAAAATTTTAAGCAGGTGTAATTATGTCATCAATCAGATGACACATCGCCTTCACAAAAATATCGAAATTTCATCAGTGCGATGACTCAGTAACATCGGAAAAAGAACTCATTTGGCGCAAACTGTCATTAAATTGAGTCATTGGAATTGACTTAAGTCAAAATGAGAGAATATTATTATTTACTTACCCGTTACACATGTTTGTTCCACTTATGTTGTATTCTTCGCTTCGTTTACAGAAGAACTCTCAATTACATTGTGCAACAAAAAAACAAGTCTCAATACATGAAACGCGAAATTAAACTAGACCATTGGTAGAGCAAATCTACCAAAGGGTTTTGAAAAGTTATCTTGGGTTTCTAAAATATCGACCCATAAAATTTTTGAATTTTTTGAAAAGGCGTTTGGTATTAGTAAAAAAAATTAACTAAATGTACTTCTGAGCTAAAATACTATTTCAGATGTCTTCAGTAGACTTGTATGGCGATTCTTATATTAACCCTCTAACACTCATTTTAAGCGGTCATTTTTGTTCTTTTTATTATCTTCCCCACAAAAGTATACTAAAACGGCAGCTTAGAGGGTTAAAATGCTCTACCAATATTTGCTGCATCATAAACGGATTTCCGAAATTCCAAACATTACATTACAACATACAAACATTACATTTTTTTGCACCAGCAGCATGCCCGATATGTTTTCGTAATCATTTTACTTAAAAAATTTGATGAATTTAACTAAATAACTTAAACAAATAGAATATGGGAATTTTCGCTGCTTATTTCAATTTTTAAACATGATAATTATGTTAATAATACACAAAATAAAGCATCGAATTGAAGTCACTGTAGTCATAGCATAGATGGCGCATCAAATATGACAAAATGTTATGGTGACATTTTTCTATAACTGTAGCACCTGTCGCAGATTTTGTTCGGACTGAAACATGTTAATATAAAATGATTTCATTTTTGTTAAAAAATAGAACCAAATAGACAAAATCCTGTCACTTCACTAGTTTTGTGTCAATTACCTTTCTTCTGGAGTAACTTCACTTTAAACATATTGTCACCAGTTCTTGTCTTGTTTTCACCTTTCAAAACTTAATCCTTTTTTATAAAATATTGCATTCACTGGTCAGGGTATAATTGCTGTAAAAACAATAAACACAAATTTCCCGCAGGGTATGATTCTAAATTCATGGCAAGACTTTTATGGGTAAATCTGGCTTAGATAACCACAACTGAAGGTTAGTGACCTGCATTCTATCTCCTTGTGGCTAGTTACTTCCCGATTAAAGACTTAATAAGAAATTAAGTCTATGTGCTGTACTCTAACCTGACAAATAGCAGAATCTTAAACTTTAACAGGCTTTGTCCCATTTAAATCAAATTTCGATCTACCAAAGGTTAAAATACAATTTGGTTTAAGGATTGATGTTTGACTATTGACGTCAGCAGTCGTCGATGGCTGCGAGTGTAAAACGGCAAATCCATTTGAGAAGATCGAGTGGTTGCGATCGAAACATGTCATGGTAACCTGCCGGCCGCGGTTCGAATCCCGGCCACGGTCAAGAATGAAAGATTATCAATAACAATTTTAATTAATTTTCATGTTGTAAAATTCCTTTCTTCATAACAATAATTTAATGAAAATTAAATTTAATGAACTTAAGCCTAATTAAAAATAATATTAAAAATTTGGATCAAAATATATATGTTTATGACATCTGTTTGCGTGCTTTTCCTCAAGTCAAGAAAATTCTGTTAACGTCCAAATCCCTGAGAGCTTAATTCTAAATATCTTAATTGCTTGAAATAACTTTTTTGCTTAAGTCACACTGAAAGAAAACTTTCCCAAGCAATTATGCACCTTAATCATTCCCCCTTCTTAATCATTCATTAAATTGCGTCAACTTTTATCTATAAAATTAGAACTTAATATCTGACACTTACACGTCAACCATGCTAATCATTATTGCAACAAGAAAAATGGGCAATGCAGCAAAACAAAGAAAAAAAAAAAAAAAACGTCCACTTCTTACAATACAACAAACAATTGATGCTCATGACATTAACAACGTCTGCATACATGTTGCTGTTGTTATTTTTTCTGCCTTCCACTGTAAGGCTGGTGATCTTAAAATAGAACTGAAAGGAAGTAATACTGAGTTTTTGTGACCCTTATTATTTGTGGCATTATTCGCATAATCATGGTCATTTACTAATGTGTCTACATATGTATGTATGTAGATGAATGCATGTAAATGATGAGTGCTGGGGCTGCCATACAAATGATTACAATAACAATGAGTTGAATTCAAAAAACAAATTAAATGTATACAGACGTCGCACAGTGGTCCAAATGCTTAACCTAGCCGGAAGAAAGTCATAACTCGCTTTTGAAAAGCCGCATTGACATGAAACTTTGCACGTTCATAGATTTTATCAATAAAAACACTCACTAAAAAAATGGGCGCAATCGGTGAAATGGGCGTGGCAAATTTTTTGTTAAAAAATAAAAACAAATAATATACCTGTATTTTTGTAAAACATTATTTATTTATTTATCTAAAATTTTTGTTTTGTTTCACTTGTTTGCAATAGCTATCCGTTTCATTATTCTGAAGCCCGATCTTATCAAAAACATGTGATACAACAGCATTAAGTTTTTTATTTTGTTGTTTTTCACTATACCAAGCATCAAATAGTTCCCTCTTAGTAATGGACATTTTAAACTGTAAACCAAATAAAAAGCATATAGGCAAAAAACTGGCAGCTAAATTTGTAAACATTGACAAGCTACCATTATACAGATTACAAAACCACAAATAATAGAATTAAAGTCTTATAAATTCCCATTTAAAACTCTAGTTGAATTTGGACATTGAACAAAATGTTAACATATAAGACACACACGTACAAAACTGCATTCTTTTTCTAAACAAAACATTTTATTTGAAATATAAAAATAGTAAAATTTGTTCCTACCTTTGTTAAATTAATTTCAGCAAAAAAATAATTTAAAAACTTTTTTCTTATTTTTTCACGACAACTTTAATTTCGGTACTAAATATCAACTGAGCTATAATAGAAAAACAAAACAGCAATTACGTGTGTTTAAAACAAGAAAGCAAACCTGAAACAGAAGTTAAATAAATAAAAAATGTACCGTTATGCACTGTGGGCACTTGTCAACTTATTATCAAACAAAATATTTAGTTTCGAAATAGTAAAAAAATTACTTTCTTCCGGCTAGATGGAGAATTTGGACCACTGTGCGTCGGCTGCATACATACATACGTTTTCTCCGTTCCCCTTGTGCGACCGAAAAGAAAAAGAAACTGAAAAAGTACTTATTCGTTTCTTGCCATGTTTTTTAAGAAGTCTATCATCATCAACGTGTGAGTTGTTGGCATTAGTTCGGTGTGGTCCAAGTCGCTTATTCAGTCACCTCACACACAATATAAGGCCAACAACATCTACCTCTACAACAAATGCAAAAAAAAACCTACTAAACTACAACATTTTCTTAAGTCATGATCATCAGTAACAACAGGCATCAAGATGTATTTGCAATTTTGATTGCAGCATGCCTCTTTAGAGTTTTTATTTTTGCTTGTATTGGTTTGTTATGGGGCACATTGGCAAAAAAACATACAACAAATGAGAGATTTGTTTGAAAAGATGTTGTACGGATTCACACAAGGGAAATTTTTATGCAATACTCAGTTAGTACATTTAGCAATGTGGCCTTAGACAATTGTTTAACTAACACCAAAAAAGCCCGTTCTTTTGAAGTTTATTATGCAACACTGGCGGCTTACCACCACCAGTCATCTGATTAAAATAAAGCACCAGCTTTCCTAAAGAGAGTCCAACACAAACAATAGAACAAATGATGCCAAATGTCGATTAAGGAATTTTTATTTTTCCGCACAACAAAACAGAAAAAAGGCAACAAAGAATGAGAGAGAGAAAAAAAAATAAAAAATAAGATTGAGTACACAAGTTTTATGAATGCGTCGTATGATTATGATCATTGTAGCATTTAATGTGCTTTGTGGCAGCAGCAATTCCATACACATTCACAGATTGTGGAACAAAGAGTGAAGCCTAAGGTGTCGGCTATAAGCTAATTGGAAGTATGTTCAAAGGTACCGCCAACAAATTAAGAATGAGTTACCAATTTAACGTTTATATCTCTATCGTCACTGAGAGCTTGAAGAATGTTTACATTTCATTTTCTTCTTGAATAAGTTCTCTCTCCATCTCTCTCTACATTTTAACACTCTTCAATTGAGTGATGTTGCGGCAAAAGCTTTTTGGATGTGGAGATTTTGTTTGTTTATTTTGTAAGTCATTTATGGTCGTTAACAGACAGTATGACTGATGATCGGTCTGACTGACTCAATGAATGAACGCATAAATGTTTGAAGCACAATTTCCTTAGATATATTTAACACTCACAGTTGCATTGTTATTTTAAGCTTGAGTTTGAATGCTTTTGATCGTCAGAAGCAGCAGCAGCAATATCGGCGTCATCATTCTTCACTTTATCTTCGAAGATGCTGAAGTTGTTTGTTTACAATTGCCAAAATTGTAAATTTATTGAAATGAAGATTTTATTGTAATTTTCAGTACTTTGATCAAATGTAATGTATTGCTTAGCAAAAACTCCACAATTGCACTTTAAAATTATATAAATTTTGTAATTTCAGTCAAATTTTTATTGGCGACATTCGGAATTACCGTTTAGTTAAATAACTAGCTAACAGTACGTCAAGCAAATTTCTTATCAGTCGATACCGTTGTAGTCGTGAGTAAAACCTTCTCCTCGGAGAATGTGCTGCACCTCTCAGTGGTCGTGTTTAAAGCAGCTTGAGGAGTCAAACTTCTTGATTTCACATCCACTGTGGTGAATAACAGGTGCATTAGGGGTGGAATAGTGTTATATGGAAATCATTAGCAGCAAGATTTCGATACGAGATAGCCCCCCATTTTGTGAAGTTTGTAAAAAAAACGCATGAGCCAAAATTAGGGGGGGTAGGGTGGGGGTAAATGGCTTCTCATCGGGGCAAAGCTAGGGGAAAACGATACAAAAGCAAAAAAATGCTCCCAGTGGGGTGAAATGTAAGACTGACTCCCACTAAAATTTCACCCCCTATCTGTGCTCGTTAAGGGGGCTCCCATACTTAATATTATTTATTATAAAAATATAAAATAAAATAATATAAAATTACCCGCCACCGCCCTAACTAGCCCTAGAGTGCCCCTAGAGGAGTCAAATATATGACGGACAATATTTTTGCTACCCGAGCATTTTTTCAGAACATACCTAGTCCCCATCTTTAATCATTAGGATGGTCCCCATACAGAAATTTCGAAAATGGAGGAGTTGCACAACATATGTTCGCATAATTCCGCAATAAAATTTCCTTTAAGAAAAGTAAAACTTTTTTCAAATATGCGCAGTCGTTTTAGAAACATTTTTTTTTTTTTTTTGAAAAAAAAAATAACTTTTTTATTAAAATTTCAAAATTTTAATGAGAAATGAGAAGGACAAAGGAGGAGATGTTGATGAGATAAATCAGATGAAGAAGGAGAAGGCTATCAGATGATGGAAGACATTGAGACAATGAAAATAATTGAGTAACCAGAAAGAACCATGTATGAATGAAGACGCAGTTCCATGTATGAAGAGCGAATGATTAGATGAATGTTTAACCAGAGATAACCACATATGAATGACTAGATGAATGTTGGGTGAATATGATTAAGATGATGAAAACGAGATGATGAAGGATGATAATGTTGAGATGGAGCTTTAACTAAGATGTGCTTTTGCCAAGAGTAATTGATCGTTAAAGAAGTACTGTCTTTTGAAAGGGTTCTCCTAAATTACGTGGTGGCTGTGGAAAATTAAGATACATATCTAAATAATATTCGGCACAAAGAACTTCTACATGAATCTTCAACTCATAACAAAATTTTATTCCTTGGGATTCATGCTTGTCCTTGGTACAATCTCGAAATTTTTTTTTAAATATTATGGTGTAAGAAATCATATGGTCGGGCTTGACCACCGCCTCTACTTTCTTACTTGTTATGATTGCAGTATCAAGATATCCCAAAAATTCCGTTAATAAAATAAAGCATGCACGATCTTGAGCACAAAAAAGGGGTCTTGCAAGTTTTTTGTACGCGATTAGGATAGACATATGGGTAATTCCATTTTAAATCGACCAAGAGTGGGACCCGACCCACGAAAGTTATGTCATATTCAAAATGTCATAATTTCGCCCAACAAGCGTGTTGAGTTTATTTCTTCAATATCTCGATAACTACTTTACATACAAAGATGATTTTTATGCAATTTTAAAGAGAAGATATACATGATTTGCAGATATTGGAAATAAATTTTCCATTAACCCAACATACACGAAGTCAAACCTTTGATGTAAAATGACTTTATAATTTGACAATAAACACAATTCTAAAACGTTTTTCAATTGTTTGATTTTAACATTTACATATATTCAAATCGATAATGATTGGAAAATAAACATTTGACATTAAATGTTTTATCAATTTGATGTCAAATTGGTATCAAATGTTAAATTCAAATAAAAACTAAACTTGGCAATACTGAAGCGAAAAATAAATTCAAACATTAAAAATGGCGATTAAAGTTAAATTTTTACTTCGTGGTTAAATGTGTTTTACAAGTTAACAATTTATTTCTTGTGAAAAATAAAAATTATTTTGAGTAATTACAATGGTTATAAATGCGAATTAAAAAAATATTACGGGTAAGTTAAGAAACTATAAGTTTGTTGTAGGATCGCGGTGCTACAATCCTTAAAATAAAAGGGTGCCAATTATTTCGTCTTTGCAAGAATTAGAGGACGGAAATAACATTATTTCATCTATTAGCTATGCCGAATGTTTGTCTTACAGTTTATTTAAATAATTAATGAATTTAAATTAAAAAAATAAAATATTTTTATTTATGTTCCACATTGTATTATAATCCACATTTAAACAACATTTGAGAATTACGTTTGAAAGCAAGTTGAAAATAAAGGCATTTTTCAATTTGAAAATAATTTCTCGTTTTTGTTGAGAATACTATGAATTTCAAATCATTATCAAACGTTTGTAGTTTGAGAAAACGCTTGATTTCAAATCATTTTCAATTTGAAATCAAACCTCTGTGTTTGTTGGGAAAGGATCTAAATATCAGAAGCCAAATTACGGCATACAATATTACGATACAACTAAAAGGGGAAATTTGATCGATGTCGAATGTTTTTATATTCCGAACTGCTTTTTGAGTTTGCTTAAAGAAAAAATAACTTAAATTCCGAATGTGAATATTGAGAAACCTGCTTAATTTCCGTTCCTTAATGTATTCTTTAATACAAAGTAATTTTATTTGCATTTCTTTAATGAAAGCCCTAAAGCAAAACCACAAAATTCAGTTTAAATAAGTGGAATATTCAGATTAAGAAAGAGTCCTAATATTCGATATTTGCAAAAGATATTTTTCTCGAGAGGTACAATATTCTTTGAATACAGAGGTTTAATTTAAGAGTTTCCAAAAAGGATGTTGAACAATATTGTTGTGACTAGAAAATCCCGATTTTAGTAAATAAAGTCCCATAAATGTCCAAAACTGAAGTATTAGTTTAGTTTATTGCAAATAGGTTCCGGTTAAAAATGAAATGAAAAATGATGTTGGTCAAGTGACCCCCCCCCCGCCTACTGGCTTGACAGGCTCCCAATATTTTACCAAAATTCTCAATCACGTTTTTCAATAAACAGTTGTCAATGGTTGGTTGATATCTGCTAAAAAGTGTTGTTTTTTAAAGTCTTGAACTGTTGTGGGATTATTGTTGTATAAAAAAACCCCACACAAAATAGTCTAAAGGTGTTATATCTCATATGCTTGGTTGACAATATTATCAACGCCTTTAGTGGAGATCACGATGCAATACAATGTGGATCGTTTAAAGTTTATTTGCTGCGAACGATGACGTATGAAAGTTTTTGGATCTTATTCAATAATTCTGCTCACAGCTGCTACCCAATAAAAAATTTTATCATTTTGCGAAGCACTAAAGGTACATTTAAAAAAATAAGCTCACAACTATGCGCTACGCAATAAGACATACCGAAATGCAGTAAAGTAAGTGAATGAGCTCTCAACACCTTTTATAAAAAATATAACATTTCAAGTGCTACGGCTACTCAAAATTAACTGTATCAAAACATTCAGTGTGTAAAGCTGATCGTTACATCCAACAATTTTTATATGCGCCGAATAATGCGCTTTATGAGTCAAAAATGTATTGCTTCAAAGTGGGAACTCGCCATATTTAATTCATGTCTTCCGTAAGCGCAATGGTAGGCGAAACTTTTATGTTTCTCCGTTACAAAGCTGCTTCGTTGGAAGCTCAATTTTTTATTGGGTACATTCTCGGTTGAATGACCACTAAGTGGATAAATTCTGCTGTTATCTGTTATCACGCACAGATCCAGTTTCTTTAAATTTTTCAATAATCAGCTTGATCGCAAGCTTTTTTGGAGCAATTCCTCTACCGAATTTTGTTGTAAATTACATCTTGAAACCTTTTAGCTATTTTCAAAAAGATGTTTTAACAATAAAAACACGTTGTTGTTTCGTGTAATGTACCATATTAACCAACTGGGATATATGTATTTAGAACCTGAAAATAAAAATTAAGAATAAAAATTCCACTTAGAAAATAATGGCAGCAACATTAAAATTAAATTTTGGAGACCCTTTTTATGTCAGCTCAGCTGTCAAATTTCGTACATAATTATTTGGATTGTGCAACTTCATCTTGCTTAGGAGCTGATACACTGTAAAACAGAACCCAATGATCAGTTCTGGAACTTCAGTAAGTTCTTGGGGGATGCAGATTCCTGTGGGAACAGAAAGGACTTTGGTAGGCCCCGGTCTATTTAAAATCTGCCAATTTAAAGTCCTAGACAATCTTTAAGAAATGGCTAATCCAATTTCGCCCGATATTGCAGCATCAACAGGTAATAAGGTATTTCTCCAGACCCATATGCTCTACCTCCAGGGGGACAATTAAAAAACTCTACACATACAGCTGAGAAAATCTTTATTTATTTTTTAATTTCATTAAAAATAATGTTTACAATTTTTATACGTTTTTCATCTTCATTAACCATTAATGACTTTGGCATTTAGCGGTGTGTTATTTTTATTCTTATATTAATTGCCAGCTCTTTTTTTAATGTATTTGTATGTTAAAATTGTTCTTTTATGATTGTGTGTATGATAACATCCGTTTCTACTTTTTTCCCACTGTATGGAAGTGTTCACTCGCTACTTCCATTTGCAAAAGATTGTAGGCCCATCAATAATTTGTATTGTTTTGTTTAATATGTGAAAATTATTTGCAATCATATTTTTTTCTTTTTATTTCTTTAATTTTTTTTATTTCAGTTTCGTTTTATATCTAAAGCAATTTCTCATCACTTTTCAAAGTATTTAGCAATTGTTTCGGAAAGAGTGTTACTTCTCAAGATGTTTCATTTCCTGTCCAATTATTATATATTTTTTTTTTAAACAACTCCCTTTTTGCATTACCGTGTAATTAAACAATTTATATTAAATTCTTACACTGTGTAGCAGAGATGTTAAGCCACAAAGAATGAATTATTGTATAATATTTCTCAAATGGTTTTGTAAAACTTTTTAAAGTGCTTTAAAAATAAAGTTGGAAATAAATTTACAAACCATCTTGGAGGCACTGTTTTTCTTTTTTTTTTAACGTTCATATGACTTTGGAATTATGGAAACTGAAGACTATACCCTTAACTGGTAGCTTAGTTTTATATTTCTTCTCCCAGTGTGCACTGAATTGGTTCTGCAGAAGGGATGAAAAGGACTCCTTTTAGATTCTAAATGTTTGCTAGAGAGTGTTTCAGTATTAAAAAAAAAAAACTTAGAATATGAATTTAAATTATATCATAATCCCTTTAAAGCAATTCTCTAATAAATCAAAACTAATATCGTAAAATGATATCCTCAAAATACCGCTTATTGTGCCATAATTCACACCTAATATAAAACTAATTAAAAGAGAAAAATGGAAAAAGGCATAAAAGGCGGTAGAAATCAAAGAAGACGCACCATCTCCCACGAATCAACAACGAAAAACATAATCGAACTGATTAAAGTAAATTTTCAACACACCCAAGAAAAGATGAATGAGAATAGAACAGGCTGAGCTGGGTCTAGAACGAGAAAGGTGGCTAATAGTACACATACAGTGAGACCTCGATATAATCAAATTTGCCTACAAATTTTGAGTAGTTTTTTTGTTTTGTGTACTTTTTAGAAAAATAAAATTATTAAAAAATTTTTTATATCAACAAGTGGTCGAAATTCGACTATAATTATTTATGCAGATATAGAGAAAGAATTTACATGTTGCGAGCATTTGTCGTTTTTTCATATTAGTGGATCGATTTGGCGAGGGAACAACCTCCGGTACACATCTTATCTTTAATTCCAGTCCGTGAATGTTTTATTCAGTTTTGTAAGTTCAATAATATAAAAAACTAAGAAATTGAAAAATAAAAAAGCACTGAAAAGTCTCCTCCCAATTAAAATGGAGCAACGAAGCAGGTTTGAAAGGGAGAAAAGTAAGAGTTACGCTTACCATATCGCTTTCGGAAGACATGCATTTTATATTGCGAGTTCCCACTTTGAAGCAATACATTGGATAAAGAAAACGCCTTTTTCAGCGCTCATAAAAACTGGTGAACGTAGCGTTCCGTTTTACATACTAAATTTTTTCTGTTACATTTTAAGTTAATTTGTTAAGAATTTATTCGATCGCATAAAAGTGCTCTTACTTCTTAAAATTTACTATTAGTGCTTCGCAAAACAAGAAAATTTTAGTTTCTTAATCACTCTGGACTCTGCATTTTGCGAAGCACTAATGTTACATTTAAAAAAATAAGCTCACAATTATGCGCTACGCAATAAGACATACAGAAATGCAGTAAAGTAAGTGAATGAGCTCTCAACAACTTTTATAAAAAAATAACATTTCAAGTGCTACGGCATTCCCTTACCACGAAGCAGGTTTCTAAGGGAGAATACTGAAAAATAACTGTATCAAAACATTCAGTGTGTAAAGCTGATCTTTACATCCAACAATTTTTATATGCGCTGAATAATTCAAAAGTACCAGTTAAAGAACGAAAAACTTCTAAATAGCTCGCTCTTAAATTTTATGTTTCTAGGTCCAATATTAACGAAAATTAAAACAAGTACCATTTGCAGAACGAAAAAGTACCAAAAAGCTTTCGCTTACGGATTCTTGTTCACTCAGAATCATGCATGTTTATATTTATGTTTCTGGGTGCGTTATTAACGAAAAGAAACAATTGAAGAAAGTACCAATTGAAGAACCAATAAGTACCAACATTTTTTATCTTAGAGGTTCTTATTTACTCTGGTCCCTGCATCTATAATTTTATATTTCTAGACTCATAGAAAAATGCATCTTTATATTAATGATGCCCTAACATCAGAATTTTGACAAAAATAGTTTTACAAATGGCATCAATGAGGCAAAAAGTGACATCAATCCAATGACGAACGCAATCATAAAATTTGGTCATGTTTTATGACTACAGTGACATCAATTCGATGCCAAATTTTGTGTATTATTAACATTATTTTCATGTTTAAAAAGTAAAAAAAAGAAGCAAAATTTCTCATATTCTAATTGATTAAATTATTAAGATACCAACATCAAATTTTCAAAGTAGTATGATTACGAAAACCAAATCGGGCATGCTGCTGGTGTCTTATAATTGAGAGTTATTATGTAAAGGCGGAATACAACAAAAGTTAAATAACATGTGTAATGGGTAAGTAAATAACAATATTTTCTCATTTGACTTAAGTCAATTAAAATGACACAGTTTGTACCAAATGAGTAATTTCTGACACCGATTCGTCATTTCTGTGATGCCTATGGGTCATCCCATTGTTGACATATTACACCTGATGACAATTTGGCCGAGTGATGTTAAGGCTGACATCTCAATGATGAAAAGTGTCATGAGGTCAAAAACGAAGACCTGCAGACAAGCTAAAAAGCTTTGCGGGTCTAAGTAAGAAAACTTATACACAAAGTCAATAAATTAATAAAAAAAAAAAAAAAACTTGTCTATAGTACTGATGTCTAAATGCATCAGCGTTATGACGCCTTTTCTATTTGTGCAAGTTAAATATAATAGGAAATTCAAAAATTATCACATGCAGCATGGAAAAGTAAAAGAAATTAATTTCAGTTCCCCTTTTTTCTCACCCAATGAAGTATTAAAAATCTCAATATTGTAATACGTATGTTAAGAAACACATGGAGGAAAATGTTTTGTAAAAAAGTACAAAAAATAGATACGATTTTTATCCCTTAAAATTTCGAAATTTGAAAAAGTACCTCAAACACATGTCCGCTTATTTTTTAAGTGAATACCTTTGCGGATTTATATCCCAGATAATTAATGCTGCCGGTTAATCGCACCACGGTTATTCGAGGATCCACTGTATTTAGATTTTTATATTATTATTTTAAACTGATTTATAATATAAAAACAACAACCTATAATTATAACAAGTTTGGTAGGGAAAAAAACAAAATATGTTTTTAAAAGAAATCTCTAAAACACAAGAAAGGAAGTCTAATTGTAGAAGATGAGTGGGGGAAAGATGGTTAGAAAACAACAAAAAATAACAACTGCCATTAACTACAAAAAAAACATGAATAGATACTTTGTTTAAGACGTTTTTAATTGACTGTAAAAACAAGCTTATCACTACCGATGTTGATAATGATGATGGTGATGATGCCGATGCCAATGATAGCTTTAAGGCTTTAAATACAAGTAAAGATTTAATAGACTTCTCCACTCTTCAACCAATGACCCCACACACTCTTTCACTGATTTAAAATATCGTCAAACAATCACATTAAATTTAAACGAATTTTCTTTTATCTTTTTATCTTTATTAATTGTCTGAAATTAACTAAAAGATACATTAGTAAAACATTAGAAGAATATTGTTTTATTTTTCCTCCGTCATTTTATCAATTTGTGACAAATCATTTGATTACAATCGCCGCAACAATTTTTTAAGTGATTTTCACCTCCCATTTCTTTCTTTTCGGCAACGAAAAAGTGTTAATGCCTCTAAAGAAAGGGAAAATTAAAAACGTTTCTTATCACTGATTTGTTATTGGTTTTGTTTTTATACCCTGCACCGCAGGTGGACAGAGTCATTTTGTCATTCTCTTTGTAATATCTACAATATTGTTCTTAGGCCCTATAAAGTTTAGAAGTTATGGGTCCCTTAACGTCAGAAGTTGATTTAACGATGTCCGTCTGTCCATTTGTACGTTTAAATGGGTATTCCGTAGAATAAATTATCATATATTTATTTCACACATATTTTATTGAGGTTTGTTACCGAAACTCAGACAGATTGGTACATAAATGGCTGAGATATGAGCAAAAAAACAGGACCGGCTCTAATTTGACCCATAAAACTCTTGTTGTTCTTATTTCTGTATATTTGGAGAACGACAAGAGACAAAGTTTTCAAATTAGGCACAAGTATCTACGTTATCAATACACGACCTCTCTAGAAAAATAGGCTGAATTAGTGAAGTAGGCGTGGCACTGCCCGTACAAAGACATTTTAGATTTCTGTTTATCTTGAGAACGGCAAGAGCCAAGGTTTCCACGGTTATCAATACACAATATTCCACAAAATGTGGGCGGGATTGGAGAAGTGGGCGCGGTTCAAAATAGATTAACATATATCTAAAGACCGGTAATTTATATAACTTTCTGTTCTTATCGCACCATTGTGAAGGGTATAAAAGATTCGGCATAGCTGAATATAGCACTTTTACTTGTTTTTTTTTTTGTTGTACGTTGCCTTTGTTTCCATTGTTTTTTTAATTGTTAATTTTAGTTTTAAATGACATTTTCTGGATTGATTTTCAATGTTCGGTGGAAATGTTTGGCGGGCATTAGTAACAAATAAACTGATCATTTGATTATAATTATTCAAATGATTATTAAATTAGAAATCTAAATTAAATCAAAATTTAAGAAGAAAAAGAAAACGTTGGTGTTTTGATAATTTAAGATAATGCACAGTGGCACAAAAAAAAGACAATTGAGATCTCGGATTTTTGACTTTATTTAAAATTTATTTTGTGTAACTTAAATTTACTTTTGAAGAGGTCACGCTCTAGTGAATTTGTGAGATTTTGTGTAAAAAGTGACTTTTCGAAAAGATGACTTTATAGTTAAAAATTAACTTTTTTGTATAAAAGCAGGTTTTAAAAAACTGCAGTCGAACACTGACCTCCATTTATGACCGTCTGTTAGTTTTTTCAAAAAATTTTTTCATCAAAATTTCTTATTTACAGTTATGGTAGTTGCCAAAAAAAAACATTTTTTCCGTAACAAAATTTTTTACCCAAAATTCTTTTAATTCAAATATTTTTTTCCGATATTCAATTGGAGTGCAACAAGAAAAAATAACGTTCTCAATAATATTGTACATATAAAATTCCCGTTAATCAGCTAGCAATTACACAAAAAATTTTTTTACGGAAAAAATGTTTTTTTTGGCAACTACCATAACTGTAAATAAGAAATTTTGATGAAAAAATTTTTTGAAAAAACTAACAGACGGTCATAAATAGAGGTCATAAGTGGAGGGTATAAAAAAGCTATATCATGAAAACTAGAGCTGATAGAGACAAACTGATTACAGATTTGAATTCAGCGCACCCAAATTAACTAGAATCAGTTGATAAATTTAAATTAATTTTGTCGGGCTGTGTTATCCATTTTAATTGATTTTACATGTTTTTTCTTTATTAATAATTTGGATTAAAAACCATAAATAGTTCAAACCAAATTTTATTTAAAAAGTAACAACTATTTAAAAAAAGGTACTTCATGTAATAAAAAATGAAAACTTTTTAAATAAAAAAAGCATCAAAATTTAATTTAACTAGAATCTTTTGAAATAATCTTTCAAATAGATTATTCAGTTAAAATATTTATGTCTAAACGATTTACTTCTTTTGTTTTGATAAAACTTGATTTAGAAAAGATTCTTTCACATATTGTAAACGTTAAAGAAATTAAAAGTAAAGCGTTCTAAAGCATATCTCATTTCTTTTTCTTGTCATATCTAAAAATTGGTAGTCTTCCATTATAGCACTTAACTGTCTTATTAATTTTTTAACAATTTTAATAGTTTTAATAGTCTTGTAGCATTTCATTCGTCTCAAAAAAATCATCTTTTTTAACTGAATCATTGTGGTAAAAGTCTGAACTAAACATTTTTAAAAAAAATTATTCCCAAACTCTTTGGGTTCAGTCTTTATACTATATTTAAAAGGGTATTTAAAACGCACCAGCTTGTTTTTTTACATGGAAGAAAAAAACTAATACTGTGAAAAAACTAGTTTTCAATTACTCAACACAAATTGTTCGAATTATTCCTTAATCGAAAATAAGCAATTTTAAATTATTCGAACAGTTAATCGCCCAATATTATTCGATTAATCAAACAACGGTTAATCGTTAGAATACCCTAGTGAACACTTACCTCTTCCGTTGCTCATTTTAGTTTCACTTTTGTTGTATTCCGGCACTTTGTTTACAGAAGAACTCTGAATTGTATTTAACCTTTTCGACCCGGACGGTACATATGTGTACCACTGTAAACTTAAATGTCCCTAACAGCTTCAAATTTAATGTTGCTGGGTTGCGAAATGAAACTTATAGTCTTTAAAGTCTCCTGACCGTTTTTTGTAAGTTCCAACGCTACCAAAGTGAAGTGCATAGCATGGTTTTGCATGATATTATGCGCGAAAGTTAATTTTACCGGACGGTTGGTACTTATTTGTGCCACATAGCATCCCGAATGGTACACCAATGTACCACAACCCTCACAACCCGGACGGTTGGTACTTATTTGTACAACATAACATCCCGAATGGTACACCGATGTACCACAACCCCGACAGCCCCAAATTATTGTTTTTCCGATTTTCTTTCACCGGTAAGTTAAAGATTGCTTAAATAATCGGTTCCAATCAAAAATTTGGTTTTACTATTGCTATTCGAAAGCCGGGTCGAAAGGGTTAACTTAATTCTTTCAACAAATAGAATTTGGGAATTTTTGCTTCTTATTTTACTTTTTAATCATGAAAATAATCTACGTTTTTCTTCTTGTTGTGTTTTTTCGGTTTCTACACAAAACAAGGCAACCGTTTTTTTTACCTTCTTTTGTAGTGTTGTTGTTTTTAAAAACACACGCGTATACAGGCACATTGGTTTTCGAAAGTTAACCCATTTTGGATTATTTTAAGTACGACTCGTATAGGTTTGCCATCCGTACTTTATAATAAAGTATTGTTCTTTATTCCGGGCAGCTTTACTTTATACTTTATGAGAACAAAAAAGTACGCGAATAAACTTTATTTCACATGATTTGATTTATCTAGAATTTAAAAAAGATTCGGTTTGTTTAAGTCAGGGCGAAATTAACGGGATAAATGTATTTTTTTCTAATGGCGATTTGTTGACGCTTTTTTATATGACTTGCAATTCTTTCTTGAGACGTCTACACCTAACAACGGCGAGACAATATAAACAAAACGATTTTTTGAATCCGAAAAAACAAGCTAGAGTGTTATATTTGGCTGTGCCGAATCTTTGATACCCTTCACCGACAATTTGAATATTTCAGGAGTGATATCTATTTATTATAGATTTATCTTTATAAAAACAGACATCAGCATTAAAATTGGTTGCGGCTTAGACCTATATTAAACTATTGACCCACAAATGCTATTATGATAGCATTATTTATTACGGTTTTAGGCGTACTAAACTGTTTTCCGGGAGTAGGATTTATATGGGGCCTAGGGTAAATTATGAACCGATCTTCATGAAATTTTACAGTGTGATTTACAGTCGAATAAAACGAAAATTTGCAAATTTCATATCATTTCGTGCATTGCTCAATCATTTATGTTAGTTTATGTAACAAAATTATCAATTTTTTAAAGTGGTGTTTCCACATTTTGATTCAAAGCTCTGATCCTACTGAACCGATTTGGCTGGACCTCAATCTCAAACTGCTTAGGATAACGACAAGTTTTTTTATTACTTTTGATTTTTTCGAAAGTGAGCGTGTTTTCAACAGACGGACAGACAGACGGACATGGCTAAATCGACTTAGAATTACTCAAGGAGCCAGAATATATATACTTTATGGGGTCTGAGGTGAATAATAAAAAAGTTTCACACGGAATGACAAACTTAGTATACCCTCTTCACAACTTATTGTGGTGGAGGGTATAAAAATTAGCGAATTATTATTTAAAGTTATATTTTAACTGTAACTAGGCTGGGCAATTGTTAAGCAATCATAGTTATTTGAAAACACTTGCGAAAAGCAATGAAACATACGTTTATAAATATAAAAATAAAGAAAAATAATTTGTACTTTATTTTGAAACTGGGTACTTTTTTTCTTAAGCTTTAATTACCAAATGTATTTTATTTGTAAAGAAAAAGGTGGCAAGCCTAGACTCTTACTAAAAGAAAGTGGAATAAACTTTAATTTAGAACCAGATTTGTTTTCTGTGTAGAAATTATAAGCCAATTTTTATTAAAACTAACCTCACATTATTATAAATCGTTGCGATTTTGGGCTTCTTAAGCTCTATGTGATATTAAACTTAATTTGACCTTATTAAAATTAGGACCTAATTAATTAGATTTTAAGGTGATAATCAGGAGCAGATTTCATATTCAACCGATCGAAAATTATAGATCGTTCATCACAAAATTCGGTAGAGTGATAAAGTATTAAGACAAACCAAAATTTAGCAAAATTTCAACACACTTTTTTTTAGCTTTTAATGAGTGTGTAAGTGCTTTTCAGAACGCCGTTTTTTATGTGGTCTATCATAAAATATAGACAGTTCTTTAGGAAATTCGGCAGAGTGATTTCTAGTCTTATAAAACTGTGAAAGACCAAATTTTAGTACAAAAGCATTATTCGTTACGGTTTAAGACATTTTTAAGAGTTTTCCTTGAGTAGGCTTTATATTTGGCCTATAGTAAATTGAAAAAGAAAGTTTTGATTAAAAAAAACTGACTTTTTGATGAAAAACTGTATATTTGGTGAAATACTTACTTTATGGTAATTAAGTGATTTTTTGTTTTTGTAAATGGCAACTTTTTGCTGTATAAGCCAGTTTTGGTGAAAGAGTGACTAGTTTGTGGTAAAACGTATTTTTTTGTGAAAATAGTTTTTGGCAATGAAATAACTTTTTGGTTAAAAAAGTGAGTTTTTAACAAGGTTTCTTATTCTTAATCTCGTCTTAAAAATAGGTGACTTTTTATTAAAATAAACTATTTATCGTGAAATATCTGTTTTTCTTAGAGATTTTGGTTGTTGATCGTGCATCAGATTACACACTTGGACTTCTTCAAACTATTTCATCTTATAACAAAATTTAATCTAGCCATTTTCCTCTTCGCAGCCCACTGTGTATTTAAAGTAGCTCTATTCTTAACTATCGATTAAATAGATGGAATAGTAAATCGTTAATTTCCAAGATAAAAAAAATACCCATACACACAAGTCGTGTGAGTGGTTAAGTGTACGTGCTCCTCTCCCTTTTAAATTGATCGCCAGTTAAGTGATGAGTGCGTGTGTTAATAACGTAACAAAACGTAACAATCAAATAAAAAAAAAACACAAAAGCAACAACAGAAAATATGTAGCTGGATGTAATAGCAATAACAATAAGAAAAAAAAAATCAAATGACCTGAGGGTTTTGTGCGGCACTATCAAATTGTTTGAAGTTTCGCCGCCACTACTTACGGTAGCCACTGAAGCTCACCTTAACAGCAGTAGACGGCAGCAGAAGCAACTCCAATCATTTCTACTCATCTTGATCCATCAAATACAAATATGTACATCTAATTTCTTTTTTTTTATATCGTTTTCGTTTTCATTACGCTTTTGTTCGTTTAACTGCTGCTAACAGGCTTGCCATTTTAGCATTTTGAGTGCTAGATCTAGCGCTTTATTTTAAGATTTAAAAAAAAAATTCTGAATATCTTAAAAACTGTTGAAGATATAAAAAGCTATTTTTCAAATTAATTAATTATTCCGACACCGAATCATCTGATGATCTGATGAATCGAATGATTAGCATAACCGCCTTAAGCTGAAGGCTTACATCATGCATTCACGTAGCAAGTTACAAGCATAAAAGCGTTGGATGCCTTGAGTCGTTGGATACAAAAAGTAGGTTAACTTTCTACTTTTGTAAGCCTTCACAAGCTGCGTTCGAAAGAATCAGCATCAGAAATACATGCAATGCATGGAGGCGAAAACGCGTGGTGTGGACCTCCAGCTTTATTTTGAGCGAAAAGTTAGTCTAGCCCATAAAAAAAACTGTTTAGACGTTATAGAATCAATCTGTTAACAGATTTAGATTCAGCACGCTAAAGTCAATTAAAATCACACAACAAAGCTCTTGCTCCCGACGCACAGTGGGGTGAAACATATCCTAAGCGAGGATTTATTCAGGGAAGCCTGTAATTTATTACAACAATTTTTTTTTGATTCTGTGTATATTGATTAATAAAAAAAACTTTTGTTGTAAAATTTTAGTGGAATTTTAAGTTTGTTTTATTAAATAAACTAAAAACTTAAAAAATATCAATGTAATTTTTTCGAACAATATATTTTTTTTTTTTGAAACAAGGCACATTCATTGCTAAAATATGGAATTAAAAATCATCTTCATAACTATCTTCACCTTCATCAAAATCATTATCTTCATGTTATCATCATCAACATCGGAAATATTTAGCAGAATAAGCAAATCAATTGATGTTTGTGGTAAATTTAAATTATGTAGTTTTTTATCCTAGATTACTAAATCTTTTGTATCTTTTCATTTTTGTACCAATCTATGTATTGTTGGTCGCAAAATGTTCATATTAAAATAATATAATGTCGCATGCAATAAAACATTAACATTTTTAAATCATTGGTTTAAAAAAATAACTTGAAAAGAGCAAAATTGAACAAAATCATAAAATTTTCAATGAAGCTTGAACTTTTGTCCCCTATAACTCTGTCATTTCTTGACCAATATTTTATAACCTTTCACTTAAAAAGAAAGATATACGTAATTTTTGAAGATATTTGCATTTCAGTCACACCATCTTTTTTTAAAACACAAATAGAGGTTATTTTGGAATATCTCAAAAACTGTTCTACTTTTGACAATTCTGACTTCATATTCGGGTTTATTTGGTCACGACTTTGCTGAAATTTTGTGACATAGTGTAATAATTTAAACGAAATAAAACAGAAAAAACAAGTTAATGTGTTTCACAAAATCTCAAATATTTTTGAATGGGGCAAAAACGGGCAAGATTTTTTTTTTTTTTTTTGATTATGGAAGTTGAAATACCATATTTTAAGAATATATAAAAAGTTTTAAAAAAGTTTTTAAAAAAACTAATTTTTTTGACCAATTAAAAAAAAAAATAAATTAAAAATACTTCCTCAATATATTTCTTTACAAAAGTTTATTAATAAATTCGTTAAATACCTGAAGTTTATGGATCCATTTACAAAAAATTGTGTTTTCGAAGAAACAGTTGACTCAAATCGCAATTAAAATATCTTGATTTCCACTTTTTAACAAATATTTCCAAATTATAAAATATTATTCAACTTTGGCAGCGTATAACAAAAAAAGTAAACAACATAGATCCACTTATACTTTACGATAAACTAACTTTATTTTTGAATTAATCCTCCTTTTTGGTACTGTTCACCCCTCTGTGCGACGTTTCTTTGTTTATTGCCGATGCGTGTAAATAAATATTCTTAAACGTGTTGTATAAGTATGCAACTATTTCTGTGTAAATATAATTTTTTTAAACAAAAAGTTGAAAAATTACAATGTTAACCTGTACCCATGTTCTGTAACTTTAGTTAGAACTTCTCGCATCGAAAAGATGTGAAACAAAAAAGTCCATCATTTCTCGGAAAGTGAGAAAAAACTTTGCTGTAACTCATGTCGAAAACTATAAAAAGAGATTACAATGTCACAAAATTGCACTCAAAGCCGATGTGCCATTGCAGACGTTGAGGACGTTAGTAACTCATATCGTTGACGGCGACCAACATTTACTAAAATTGAACATTTTTTAACGTCAGCGGCGAAAATACAACCAACGGCTGCGACTTCAATATTTGTTGTTTGCAAAAGAGCTTTGATATATGGGCATTTCCCCAGAATGGTCTACGAGGATGAAAAAATAAAATGTTGATAATTTTTTTTATTATAAAAAAAAGTCTATGTTTTTATAAAAGAATGGTTTCATAGCATATCTCAGCTGTTTTACTTGGAAAATTTTATATATTCTTATATTTTCTACTTCTAAAGACATTTTATATACTTATTTTACATGCAAAGAATATGTTATGTTTACACTCTTGTGTAATTGTGAATTGAGTATTAAGTTGATTGTTAAGGAAATTTGAAAATATTTATGGGAAACTGCATGGTGATAATAATAAAAAAAACATATGGAAAAATCGTACGTTCGCGACCGGTACATAAGCCAATTAAACAAAAACCAAGAGAGGTATTTTTTTTGTAAATACTGGATGGAGACCTACATACATTAATACACTTTTAAAATAAATAAATCACTTTTGAATATTCCGTTCCATTACGCATTTTTTTATATTTCACTACCGTTCGCCAAAGTTGACTTCTTTTTTGCGTACGTTTGTGACCACATGTTTATTACTATCATTATGAAAACTTAAACTCGATGAAATCCATCTTTTGCACTAAACATAGAGCTACCCAAATGCTATCGATTCGCAAAAAAAAAAAAAAATTTTTTTTGTTTTCTATATTATTTATACGTCAAAAGAGTACGAACGTACGTTCGTGACCCCAGGAAATGCCCATATTTTATAAAAATGTTAAAAGCAAAATAATAAAACAACGAAAAACTGTGTATTTTGCATTTTTAATTGTTTTTTAGTGTTAACATTTTTTTTCGCCCCATTTCAAAGACAGTTCAAAGCGGGAACTTTTCTCACCAAAATGTTACAGACATACTTTTTCTGTAAATTGGCGAGTAATTTCCTTACGTGACAGCTTGTACTCGCCAAAAAATAGTTACAGACACAGTTTAGTGAGAAAAACAGCTGTTTGTTTGTTTTAGTACAAAGCATTATTGTTTCATTTTACACATTTCAATCGAAAAGTTTCTCGACACGAGAGTTACAGAACATTGGCACTGTATTCTAATTAAACAAAAAAAAGTTATACATTAAATAAAAATAGCACTTTCTTTGTTTAGATGTAGAACATTTTAGCACTTTTTTTTATTGATTAAGCACTCTTAATCATTTATTTTTTGGCAACACTGGCAGCTAACCAACATTCTTCAGTTCAGTTTCCTTCGTATGCGGTGAAGACACTTGTTATTTTGTTATTGTTTTAAAATTTATAAATATTTTTATAAGGTGCTGCTTTTTTCTTCTCTTGCTTTTTTCTTCGTTCAAATTTTTAAAAGAAAAAGCTTGGGTTTCATTTGTTTTTAATTTTATTCATACATTTATTTATTAACAAGCTGTATACTTTAATACCCCCATGTGTATAATAAATTTTAACTCTGCTGTTTTTTTTTCGTTATTCAAGCAGTTGAATGGGTTTTGTTATTTGAAGTTTCAGTTCAGTATTGTTAGCAATTTACTTAACATATATTTTATAATATTTTTATAAAAATTTTCATAATTTGAATGCAAATAAGCTGCTTCAAGATGATCGCATTAATTTGAAATCAGTTGTTAGATAAACAAGTCGTTTTTGATTGCTTTTTGTTTGTGTTATTTAGCGACTAAATTTGAGCGACTTTTACCACTTTGGAACGTGTTGTGCTTAAAGATTTAACTTAAAATTTAAAGCTACAGTTGGAATTGGGGACTTGATATTTGGTTTGGGTAATTTTTTTAAAGGCTTTATATGTATAACATTGAGTCCGCCATTCGCAGGGAGATTGTCAATTACATTAACTCTATAAATATCACAACATTATAATATCGCGATTTTGTTTGTTACACAGAAAAAAATAAAAATTGATATCAATTTAAAAATTTGTGAAATTACAAAAAAATTAATTAAGTTTGCACCAGTAAACAAATTATTGGTATCAACTTAACGTTTAATTCACTTAATTAAATTTTTTATAATATCTGATTTTATTTTAAATCAATGTTTTAACTGAAAAAAAAATTGCAAACTTTTTTCTGTGTAGCTATGGACATGATTTTTTTTAAATCAAAATTTTCATAAAAATTTCTTTTAATAAAAGAATGGAAAACAATAAAAACATTTTTTTACCTCAAACAATATTTTTCTAACTATGGAGTAACTTTACCACTTAAAAGTCAATTTGTTTTACCAACAAGTACTTTTTTCCTCTTAAACTTATCTTTTTCCCTAAAAATAAGTTTTCCACCAAAAAATAAAACGACACTTTTTTGCCATCAAAAAGCCATTTTTTTAAGAAGTGATGACTGTTCACTAAAAAGTAAATTTTTTTCCTAACAAGTGGTGTTCGAAAAAAAAAAACAGTAAAGTACAGCAAGTCAGTATACCATACCGTATTTTGCCATGAACAGTACACATTCATATTCATTACAAGAATACAAAATAAAAAAATAAAAATTTTGTGTCTGTGAAATTGTACGCAACTTTTTAATAAAAAAAATTAGCATTTGCAAAAAAAAAAACTTTTTGCCAAAAAGGTGTCTTTTTCTTTCTGGTGGAAAGTTGAAAATTTGAAAAACGTTACTTGTTGGCAGAGTTCAAAAAAACTGTACACTAACGTAGTGTTTGTGAATTTGTACACAAACAAAATATGGTAAACAACGATTGTGAACTGACGAATACAAACACTAAGATAATTTTCATACCGATCTTGTTTTAGGAATTTGTTCTGTATTTTTTAGTAAATGCGTATTGAGCTCTAAGCTAACGTGTTCTGTTTTAAATGTATGCGTAGTGAACGATTAATGTACTTGTTTTTTTAAGAAAAAAATTAAAAAAAAATTCTTTGTATGTATGGGAAAGAAAATGCATAATTAGGGAACCAAAAACTCCTTAATTTTCCGCAAGTTGTTTCTATTGTGTTTTTTCAATAATGATATTGCATCTGAAAGGGGTTAGCGCCATAATTTTTACTTGCACGCAAGTGCAGAAAAGAAATTGTAAACAAAAAAGTATGTAAAATGTATGTATAAATTGAATCAAGTACAGTACAAGTACCTTAAAAAACGCTACACATACGCTAAACAAGATTGGTAAGTAATCTCACAATCGTGCTGTACCGTATTTTGTTTGTGTACAAATACACAAACACTACGTAAGTGTACAGTTTTTTTCGAACTATGCTAACAAGTAACTTTTTCCCCAAACAGTCACTTTTCCACCAAAAAGAAAAAGACACCTTTTTGCCAAAATGTTTTTTTATAAATGGTAATTTTCTTTATAAAAAAGTTGCCATATTACCAAAAAGTTTTTTCTTAAAAAAGCCATTTTTTACAAAAAAGTCTTACAGTTAGTTCTTTATTTCACAGTCACTTTTCACTAAAAAGTCAAATTTGATGATGAAAATCTTTAAATTTACACGTTGCATCTCCTTCTCGTGTGGAATTATCGAACTTCTTATCGAAACTAACAAAACCCAATGTGGGTTTGGCTGCTATTCGGATTTTATGGCTTTTTTCGCTAAAATTTCATGTTTTTTTTTGGAAAAACTTAATTTTTCCGAAGAACATGCAAAGCCTCTTGGCTTTGTTACGAAATCAAAAAAGAGTTTGCACTTGATGACTGCAATCATGATGCACTTTGTAATTATTACCCTGGCATTTTTTACACATCTTTGATACCTTTCCCCGAGGCTTCGAATTTTAAAGAAGTTGAAAAGTGAGATCTGTGATCAACTATAAACCAATATTCTTCGGATAATAAACATGACATTTAGCATGCTCAGAAGACGTAGCTGCTAAGGAGTATATAGACGACATGTTTTTGTCATCTGACATGTCAAATTTTCAAGTCACATGTAATTGTGCATGTCTGTCAAAATCGCTGTTTTACATAAGCTTTATAATATTCGTTCACAAACGTACATGTAATTTGCTTCTGACATTGTCTCTGTTTTTTTCACATTGTTACTGCAGAAACCAAAGTAGTGCTCGGTTTCAAAATAGCTTGCTGCCGCCATGAAAAGTTTTATTTGCGCCGTAAAATAGTTCAGCTATCTTAACATTTTTTTCTTTTAATTCAAAGATACCAATTTAGGATTTTATAATAAAACGGTTTTTATATATATATTCACATAAATTCTATTCAATGGTAAGATGATCAAACATATCTCGGTATTGTAAAAAATAAACTTCCGTCAATAGTGGACGCCGCTGCCGGTTTCTTGCCGGCATAGCTTTCTGATGTCAGATGGTTTGTCAGAAGAAAACAGAGCACGCTCTAATTGAAATTTTGTCAGATGACTTTGCGTCTGACTTTTACAGAAGCAAAGTTAAAAAAGTAACACACGACATGTATGTATTTTGCAGTGGAAAATTTGACATGTCAGATGACAAAAACATGTCGTGTACGGGCGCCTTAAGCTCAACTGCTACTAAACTTTTGATTACTGTTGGGTCCAATTGTTGCATCTCAAGAGCCCCATACACGACTACAGTATGAATGGGCAATCAAGTGTTTGTGCAACTGATGGACCGTGTACGAGCTTATGGTGTGGATGTATGCCTTGCCTTAGCGATTTCAAAGAGATTTTAATATTTTGCTGATTGTACCAGTTTGTGGTGTTGTGTTTGCTCCATTGAGAAAAGTTGTGAAAGAGTAAACATTAGGATGCTTTGCATTAAAAAACATTATTTGATAAAAATGTGCTAATTGAAAAACTGCCAAGCGGGGCTCCCGGTGGGTTAACCTAATTCGAATATGCTTAATCCAGTGGTGCTAACCGTTTTTTAGATTAGCTCTTGTTTTCGAGATATGCTGTTACTTTGAAAGTGGACTAGGTGGCACAACATATGTATGTTCGTGTAGTTCAAAAACGGTTTAGTTTTTTGTCCTTAAAATTTTCTTAAAAAATACACAGAAAAAATTTTCACCAAAATTTTTTCGATTAATTCTATAATTCTGTGTTAAACAATTTTTTTAATCGCTCCAATTAATTTGCCTTAATTGAAAACAAAAATTATAATGTTTGTGTGTTTATTTGCAAATATGAAAACATACACACAAACTTCAAAATATTTTAAGTTCTTAAACAATTTTTTAATTGTTTCAATTAACTGTGTTGATTGAAAAAAATATTTTGATTTGTGTTTACGTTTTATATGGCCTCTTTTACTGGTGGTCAAATTGCAATTAAACCTATTGATTGAAAATGAACAGCAAGAAAAGCTCAAACTTACAAAAGCGTTAGTTGGCATGATCAATTTGTTTGCAGCTGGAAAATCAGTAAAGAATTTAATACATAGTACAAATTTCTAACAAATACGTTAATTGAAGTTGGTTTTTCATTTTTTCTGTGTTCTAGCCCTTTATCACCATCCATTTGGGAGGATTTCATACAAAAATGGCGGTTTAATAAAATTCTAAAACTTGGCCCCTACAGCGCCTAAGATGCCCTTATACGGGTTAAATGAAAGACCAGCCCCACTTTACTTCATATCCCCATAATTTGTTTCTAACATACCTACCGGCTATCACTATTCCTTAAGGGGGCTCCCATACAAAATTTTCAATAAAGACTAGAAATATATGGAAGAAAAAGTCCCATAACTGTCTAGAAGTTGCCCCTTGGGGGATAAAATGAAAGACTGAACTCCATAAGTTTTTTATCCTTAAAATTTTCTCAAAACATACTTGACATCTGGGGGGACTTTTATACCAACATGGCCGGTTAATGAAACTTATATTTGTCTACTGCAGCCGAAAGAAAAAGTCCAATAACTGCATAGGAGTCGCCCCTGGAAGGATAGTTTTTTATCCTTATCATTTGACGGAGGGCATCAATGATTTAGCACAGCTGAATATAGCCCATTTATTTGTTTTTCTTTCAAAATAAAAATTATTTTAAGCAACTCCTCCGTGCAACCATTTTAAAGAAATGAATATTAAATCAGTATGATTGTATGGTAAGTGTTTCGAGCACGATTCAACATCACTTGATTGTACCAATACGCTGGAGTAATGTATGTCCTGCTTAAGAAACGGCACATTTATTCCAAGGCGAGTTCACTAGAAGGTGAGGTCCACTCCACAAATACAATGCATATGTGGTCCGATTGCCAAAAGAATTGGAAGTAAAAACGGTTTGTTTACATAAAAAACTTTATTGTTAACAAACTTTGACAAACCGACCACCGAATAAAAGCACCATGCGAAATGACAAATCTATAACACCCTTCCCAATTAACCACTCGTCGTGGAGCAGGGTATAAAAATTATTTGAAAACGGCGTAGTCACCTTCAACATTCGCCTCAAACCAATTAAATAATTTAAGACAAATTTTTTGCATACAAATTATCCAAATTAGTTTATTTTAATTTTTTTTATATTATTTTAATTTAATATTTATTTCGATTATGATCAACATCTCTGCTGTTGTTGTTGTTGCTTTATTTTCAAATCTAAATATTTCGCGATTCCTAAGTAATTAATTAATTTTAAATTTATGTTTTAGCGGTTATAAATAATCATTAATAAAAATTAAATTAATAAATATTCATGCAACATTTTGTGTGTGTGTTTTTTATTATTATTATGGTTAAGTCTGTTATCTGTTTTGTTTTTTAACAGCAGGGAAGTTAAAGACACCACTACTGTATTTAAATTTTAAATTTAATAAAAAACAAATTTGTTTAAAAAAAAAAATAACAAAATTAAAGCGAAACCGAAAATCGTTACGATCAATTGTCACCAACAATTTTGAGGAATTTATTCAAAAATAATTTCCTTTAAAGTTGCGGCGCGACACTAATCTAAACATGTTTCAATTTATTATCAGCTCGTTTATTCAATATACAGTTTTTTATTGGGGGTTATTTTCTTGTTTTTTTGAATTTTTGTCAATTCAATGAATTTTTTTTTTTTTGTGAAATTAACAATTTTAAATATTGTCTTTTATTTTTGTTTTTGAAAGTCAAGTAGCAATTGTGGCTAAAATTTACATATTTAATAAAATTTATCAGCAAATTATTAAAAAATAGTTTAACTATAAAAATTTCCAATTCGGTTTGTTTTCTAATAAACTTTTTAATTTAATCTTTAGACGAAATCTTTGTCTTTTTTTAATGTGTTTGCTTATAACGGGTCCGCCATCTAACGTTTTTTTTTAACAAGTGCTTATTTCGTGAATGGTAACACTTAGCTCATGTCTGATTTGACAGATAATTAGTTTTATACTTCCGCTGAACGAATATGGTTGTGTATACGCTTGAACAACGCGGGGAAATATTGCGACATTACTTTGAAAATCATGGTAATGCTGCAGAATGTGTGCGAAAATTGCGTACGGATTTTGGAAGAAGAGAAGCACCGTCAGCTCCGTATGTTCGTTATCTTGTAAAAAAAGTGAAAGAAACTGGCATCCTCATCGATAAGCCAAAGCGTAAAAACAGTGCGTACACCCGAGAATATTGCTGCTGTGGCAGAAAGTGTGCGTGAAGCGCCATCAACATCAATTCACCGTCGTTCTCAACAATTGAACATTTCGGAGACATCATTGAGACGAATTTGGCATAAAGACCTTGGTATGACGCCATACAAACTCTAATTGGTTCAGGAGTTGAAGCCAACTGACCATCCAATGGGTTTTCGCTTCGCTAAGCGGGCCTGCGATCGACTTACAGAAGATGCCGATTTTGCCGAAAAAAACATCTTTTCAGATGAAGCCCATTTTGATCTTGGCGGGAATGTAAACAAGCAAAATTGTCGGGCACAGAAAACCCGCACGTATACATTGAAAAGCCGATGCATCCAAAACGAGTCACTGTTTGGTGCGGATTTTGGTCCAGGGGCATAATTGGGCCATTTTTCTTCGAAATGAGCAAGGAGTGGCCGTTGAACGAATTTTTGTTCACAAAAATTTAAGAGCAGGATATTGGCAACATTTGGTTTCAACAGGACGGCGCTACGTGCCACACAGCCGAAGCTACACTCGATGTTTTGCGCCCTGTTTTTAAAGATCGCATTATCCGCCGCAGAGCTGATGTCGTTTGGCCACCTCGGAGCTGCGATTTGACACCGTTGGACTATTATTTGTGGGGTGCCGTCAAAGATAAGTGTTACGCCGACAAGCCAGAGACAATTGACGCTTTAAAGGACAATATTCGTGAAGCCGTTGGTGAAATACAGCTGCACACAATCGATAATGTGCTTAAAAATTGGACCGATCGTGTAGACTACTGAATGGCCAGCCGAGGCAGCCATTTGAATAAAATTATTTTCCATTATTAACCGGAAGGATTGTACTTTCAAATAAAAAAAGAAATTGAGAAAAAATTTTCAGTCGTTTTTTTTATAGCATTTCCAAAAAAAAAAAAGTTATTTGGCGGACCCTTTAAAATAAAGCTGGTTTTAACGTGTGGGCGTAAAATTATTGTTTTAACATGTGTCTGTTATTTTAATCCTGCTTGGTATTTGTGGTCAGTTCAGTGTTTTCCCAAGGGTTAATAACACTGTCGCGAGAAAATTTAGTTTTATTGCATCTAATTAGAAAGAAAAATTGGCAATTGGGTCTTCATAACCTAAAAAATATTTAAAGCGTTGGCTAGGATTTCCATAATATTTTACTTTGGCTGCTTTTCTAAACATCTGTATGCATTATGAACCCCTCGGGGGTGTAGGTATCATCTTAAGGCTATTTCAAAATTTGGTGTTGGGGCATAATCAGGTGCAACCAATACTTGGGATTTGGGGGAAAAAATGTACAGATCACAGGAGATTTTCACGATTTGGTACCAGTGGAGACAGTAGACCACTAGCTATTGTTTGAGCTCTTCGTTAGAATGCTTCTTGCGGGAAATTATTTTTTTGTTCCAAGAAGATTGTCTTTGCAGAAGTTTTACTTTTCAGACAATATGCACTTCCAAGGTTACACTTCTATCAGGAATGGTGGATGATGTGCAACGTATAAATGCTTTTTTGACGAAGGGGCTCTTTGTCAAAGTTTGCACAGTTCCGTTTTGCAAAGACATGACATTATTGCTCTGCAAGGCAACATGAGTTAAAGAAAGCAGCCTTTTTCTTTAAATTAGTGAGACGAAAAAGTACGATGCTCAACTTGGGGCACAATGTAAAACACATCAGTCTTGACGACTTAAAATTATTTGACGTGTGTGAAGATGAATATGAAAAGTTAAATTCATTTTTTTTAAATATCGCATGCGATGAGAAATATATTAAAAAATATCGCATGTGATAAAAAAATATTATAAAGAAAATACGACTATTTACACGAAATTTTAAAGTTTTTATGTAAAATCAATCACTTTTATTAAACATTTAAAACTAATTTGATATTTAATTAATCTTTTTTATATTAATATTTATGTTATTTGAAAAAATATGACTTAAGAGTGAAATTCTCATGAAAGTGCTCTGTGAGGGATATGGCCACTGTGTCCAAATCCTTCAATCTCAGGGAATCAAACCTAATGGTAAAGGATGATAATCTATAAGCACTATATCCAAATTGTTTTTGTGAAAATTTTTATACATTTTGGAAAATTTGACTTAGAGTGAAATTCTCAAGAAAGTGCTCTGTGAGGGATATGGCCACTGTATCCAAATCCTTCGATCTCAGGTCAAATTTTCAAAAATGTATAAAAATTTTCACAAATACAATTTGGATATAGTGCTAATAGATTACTGTAGCCTTGTTCATAGTCTTAATTTTCTATTAGGTTTGATTCCCTGAGATCGAAGGATATGGATGGACACAGAGCACTTTCATGAGAATTTCAGTCTGTCATATTTTTTTAAAAATCAAATAAAATATCAAATTAGTTTTTAATGTTAAATAAAAATGAATGATTTTTCATAAAATCTTTAAAATTTTTTTGCATGCGATATTATTTTAATATATTTTTATCGCATGCGATATTTAAAAAAAATGAATTAACACACATAATTATTTGCAACAAAGTCCATTTGATTTGATAAGGCCAAAATATTTAAAAAAATACAACTTTTAATACATTTTTACAATCTGATTTTTGATGTCCCTTTTCAGGAAGGCTCGTTAAATTATTTCGATACAATAATTCTCTTAGTATAAGAAGTCTATTTAAAGATGTCCCTTTAAAAATCTATTGATTGGTTTCTGTCTCTTTCTTATTTAAATTCAAAGCCTCCAGTTTAATTTTTACGCAATTTAAAGGGTATTTTTTAGGACCGATGGAACTAGAAATTGTTTTTATTCGAGAGATCAAAACATGGAATTATAATCTGATAATGATTTCAGGCATATAAGTATCGAGGCTGTTCTTGACGTGGCGCATTCTGAATTTTCCATTTTTGGCTACTTTTTTGGGTAATTCTGGCCATATGCTACAAATAATACTAACATTGTACACACAATTCTCGCCATTTTTGTTTTTAATAAAAATAAAACAATTTTTAATTAAAAATGTTATCAAGTGAATTAAACGTATCAACAACATAATTGCAGAGAATGGTGTAAATATCAAAAAATATTTAATTGATACTATTAATTTGTTTACTGGTGCGAAATTTGTTGATTTTTATTTCGTAAGTTCTTTCGGTTAAAAAAAACACCCTTTTTAATACCTCAAAAACATTTTTAATATGACAAAACTGACACCTTCACTTTGATGGCCAAACAGACACAGAATATTGTAGAAAAATTAAAGAGCCTGGAAACCGTACAATTTGTCTTTAAGTTGTTTGAGATTTAAGTGTTTGATACAGACAGCACAACCAACCAGGGCTGTCAGACTTGGGGATTTATCCCCAAAGTTGGGGATATCATGTGAGCAAAAAGGACAAAGAAAGTCATTTGGGGATTGGGGATTCTTTTGGGGATTTAAAAAAAAATTTCGGGGATTTTTTGGGGATTTTACACTTTTTTTCTTTATTTCGTATATAAAATATGAAAAAAAAAATAGCAAAACTTTAATCTTACTTTTATATAGTGTGAAGGTTCCTAATTAAGATTAAAATTTTGTTAGGTGTGTAAAAGATACTTTATAAACTTGTTATTTTTCTTGAGTGAGTATTAAAAAAAAAAGAATTTAAAAATAGAATCTAAAACCGTTGACAACACATAAAATTTTTGATTTTTTAAAGACAATTTTGAAGCAAATATGTATGTATTCCCGAAAAATAAGTAAATATGAAAAACAATATAATAAAGATTGGAAAAAAAATGCTAGGCTATTGGTTAGTAGTTATGATACATCGAAGTACTTAATAAATGACGGATATATGTATTTTTATTGTTGATTATAAGGATGGCTTAAACCGATTGAACAAGTCCAAATTCTTATAAATTGGCTCATTCGTCTCCAATAACAGCATATTGTTGTGCTTGTTATTCCTTACTGGAATCGCATAAAAAGGAATTAAAAAAAACATGCCGAAACCAGTCGCTACAAACAAAATAAAATGATTTTTTTGACTAAAAATTTTTATTTGGGGATTTTTGGGGATTTCTTATTAACATTTTTCTAACTATTTTTTAAAAAAAATTAAAAATTTGGTCAGAAAACAAACACACAAAAAATATTAACTTTTTGAGGTTTTGTTTTTTGAGGATTTGGGAATTTGGGGATTTTTGGGGATATTTTTTTAATTTTTTGGGGACAAGGAAAAAAAGTACCTGGCAGCCCTGCAACCAACAGCTTTAGGCAAAAATATGTGTGGTAAGAAAATTAAGTTGCAGTTGTGGTTAATACCAGTGCTGCCACAACGAATACAATTTTTTCAACAAAAAGTTTTGAAAAAGTTACCAAATGTAAAAAAACAAAACCAAATTTAAAATGCTTTTTATTAATTGAAAAATTCCTTAAAATCATTGTTATACATTGTAACACAAAGGTTATTTGCACTTTATAGTAAAACAATAATTATAAATCAAATAAACAAAACAAGAAATGTAATTCTTTTACATATTAAAAAAATAACGTGAAACTTAATTAAAAGTTTTATTTATTTGAGACTTTTTCGTAAAAATAATTTTTTTATTTTTTGGCGCCCTATGCTCCAGTAGGAGTTAGAGGAATATACAAAAAAAAAATAATTGAATTTTTTAATATGCCAGTTATAAATAACAAAAATGGATAGCAGTTTTCCGCTTTTTAGCTGTTATTGGCAGGACTGTCAAATGTGGCGATTTCTTAATCCTTTTGTTGATGGAAATTTACGTTTGGTGATATGGCGATTATTTTGGCGAAATTTAAAACGATTGGCAAAATGCGAAATGCATTTTATGTAAATATTTTCCAATTTACATATATCTAAAATATTATAAAAACTTTTTTCTCTTTTGTATAAATTTTATTTCAAATTTATAATTCTTATTATAAAAGAATGTTTCAAAATTGTTCTTATATATCAAATATTTTGTAAATCATTGTAAAATATTACTGCCTTTCGCCTTTCGTAACGTGCATTCAATGGGGAAAAAGTATATGACTGACAGTCAAAAGTTTTTTTATCTTAAAAAACATTAAATAAATATACATACCGACAAGTTATAAACGGTAAAATTTCAAATTTCTTTAAATTTAATTTTAAAAAATTTTTTAAATTCCTACGTGTATTTTCAAATATGTATATAAATATACTTCTGCAGTGAAAGAAAAATGCTTCATATATTTAATGAATCATTTTCATAAAAAAATTTTCATTGCTTAAATGAAAATTTTCATTGTCTAAATGGAATTTCATAGTTATAATGAAGTCTTTTCGTTAAAATCGCTTCATTGGATTTCGTAATTACGTTAAAAATTTTCATTGGATATATGAAAACTTAAGTTTGTCCAAGTTAAACAAAAAATTTTAATTGGGAACATAAAAAAACAATATACAAACATAACTATATTCATAAATTAATACAAAGTTATAGTTTCCTTAAAAAAAATGTTTAATTGTTAATTAAAAAATGTAAGATTTAATTATTTCATACACCTTATGTTATATGCCATTAAATTTATGAAATCAAAAATTTTTTTACAAAAGCAACATATTTCAATAATTGCCTTCATAAATTTAATCTCATATTTACGCTCTTAATTGAGTAAAAAACATAGTTTTTTTTTATCCAATAACTACACTGCCCTGGTAGGCTAGCTGGTAGTGAACTAGTCTATGAGCACCGAGGTAGCGCGATCGATTCCCGCCAGAGACAGAAAAAAATAAAATAAAATAAAAAAAATTAAATAAAAAAACAAACAAAAAAATAAAAAAAAAAAATAAGAAAAAAAATTTTTTAATTTATTGAAAGTATTCATCCAATGAATAATATTCAAAGATCTAATGTAATGTTTCATTAAATACATTTAAATGAAACAGGTTTTATTGATCCAACGAAGCGCTGCATAGGTTCCTTTTTAATGCCGTTTTTCAGAACCTTAAACTTATTTTCAAGTTTTTAAAAACACTGAAACGACTTTTGTGTAATTTTTCAATAATTTTCTAAAATCGATTCCGGATGATTTCATGCACTTCCTACTATAAGTACGTATTATTTTTACTTCTCCAAAAATCAAGAAAAACTACGCTCATTTAAAAAAAAAAATAACTGAAAATCTCCATTGATTAAAACTTCATTTGTTTACGATTTCAGATCATGGCGTTTTTAATATAAAATTCACAAATGGCAATATTTTCTTAGCTAAAATTTAAAAAAAATTATTTGGTTGCTGTTTCAAAGGGATTAAAAAAACTTCCGTTTATTGGTAACAAATAATGAAAAAATCGTAGTACACAGCACAAACTATTCGAGCTCGTAAATAATTGTACCAAGAAAAACAAATTCGTTCGTAATTATTATTGTTTTAGAAAAAAGTAACCAAAATGAAAAAAATATTCACATCTCCACATTGAAAAAAAAATATAACCAATTTTGGTTAGAAATAACCAAAAACGGCAGCTCTGGTTAATACTGTTCCTGTTTTTGTTGCTGTTTCATTTTCCTGCTGCAATGCAGCTCCACAAAACCACTCTTTTCAAGACAAATATTTTACGGGTTAAATATGAAAATGAAACTTCTTTTTTAGGCAATAGAATGAATGCATTTAAAAGAGAAGAAGAAAGACAGCAGACAAAAAAAAGCAATTTGTGTATCTTGAAGATAAATCAAAATATTATCAATAATCAAATCGGTAGCTGTTAATTTAAAAGCCGTTAGCTACAATTTGAAACCGTTTTTTTTTTGTTTTTTGTCCATAATCAACTTAAAATAAAAGAGTTAAGAAAAAAAAACATATTATTGTTTTTTTGTATCGGTCACATAATTAATCCCATATGTAAATTACGATTATTTTGGTTTAGATTAGGGCCTACAGGCCATAAATTTTCAGTAGTAAGAGAGACACGCAGACACTTTGTCACATTAAATTATGTTGAACGTAATTTAAATACCTTTGAAAGGGGCACTTTTGGTTTTATGCCCTTGTGATTGTATCTGAGCGATCAAAAATGTAATACAAGAACACATACATACATACATACATATTTTTTTTTTATTGTATGACACTATCATTTTGTGGTATTTCTTTTTTTAACAAAAGCTGTTTTTGTTAAAATTACCATGATTAAAGATATTTATTTACATTAATTTTGGAAACAGTTCATGTAAGATCATGAAGAATTCCGGTAAAAGAAATATATGGAGAAAAAAAGGAGCTACGAATGTCCTAAAGGCAAAAATTAACTAATTCTTTAATTTTTTATGCAGGTACAATAACAACAACGACTTTAAGGGAGTTTTTTAAGTTTTTTTAAAATAATTTTTAATTTTGTGGTGGGGGATTGTTTCATATGGGCATTTCCATGTCATCGTACGTGATATTTGTACGCCTTCAGAAAGATAGAAATTTTGCCAAAATAGTGTTAACTAAATTTTTTTTTATCAATATGTTTAATTTAGTGGGTACTATATATGAAAAAAAAATATTAAATTCGGAACCTTGTTGTCCAAAATATCGAGCAAAGTAAGTGCATATCGTACGTGACAAAAAACGTAAGTGATTTTGGGGTGAATGTAAAAAAATACGAAAATCTGCGAATTGTGGGAGGTTTTTCTTTTTTTTTAATTTTTTACAATAAACCACATATCTTTCCATTATAATCCGTAACTGGAAAAAAAAAATTATTTGATGTTCTTATAATGAACAAACTGTAATATCGTTCGTGACATACCGTACGTGACAGATTTTGCTCTTATAGTATTTAAAAGGCATGAAATATATTTTTTGTAAGTATACGTATATAAAAACTTAAAACAAATAAGTAAGAAAGTATAGTCGGCCAAGCCCGACCATATGATACCCTACACTAAAATATTTAAAAACAAATTTTTGAGAGTGTACCCTATTTGGGACCCATGGCCAATCAAGATCGCCAGAATAGAATTATGCTATGAGGTTAAGAATTATATAAAAGTAATTTGTGCAGAATATTATTTAGTTTTCTCCATCTATATGAGATTTTCTTGCCCCTAGCCGATTTTAGGAAGGGGGTTTATATGGGGCCTATGGTTAATTTTTGGACCTACCCTCACAACATTTTGTCATGACATAGTACCAATCGCAAAAGTCATTGTCGCCAGTTTTTATGTAAATACCAACATTAATAAGGAATTAAAAGCTATTCTCGGGAGTAGCACTTGTGTGTGAGCTATGGTCAAATATGGACCGATTCCAAAAATTTTTGTAAGATGATTTGATTGTAATCAAATAAGGTTTGACCAAATTTAAACTAAATACCAACATAATAATATGATGCATTTAGTTGCATTTAAGTACTTACAATATCGTACGTGACGAGCTTTAAAAGCTTATAAAATTTTGATTATACCAATTTAAAAAAAATTCTGATCAATATTTTATTGCAGAAAATATCTTGCTTTGAACTCTTATTTTGAAACACCTAAACTGAACAATTTCAAATGACAAAGACAAATGATGTTTTTACACCAAGTACGTGACATTAGAATAGCATCCAAAACAAACCAAAAAATATACCGCTAATCGAACTATATATTTGGTCTTTTCTCATGGATCTTGTTCATTGTTGTTGTAACGTTAATTTGAAAGCATAGTTCCAGGGATGCCAGTATCTGTAGTTAATCGGAAGAAAATTGAAAATTGTTATTTGCAGTTGCTAAAAATTAATCAAAGAGAAAGTCAGCTTAAACTTTTATTTTTTGCTTTTTAAAAATTGTAATAAGCTATAATCACGTCTGCATAGTAAAATTTGGATGTTTTAATTAAGAAATCTGACCGAATTCTCTAAGAATGAAGTCAGACATTTGCAAGAAATGACTGATCCAGACAACCTCGGAGTATTTTGCTGGCTGGGTAGTTATATATTTATGTCACTAATAGTCCGGAATTGTGGGATATTGAAGTTCAGTCTGATCGGTCAACAAATATCTAAGATATTAGCTAATTTTACCCAAAAATCCATTGTTCTTGTTGTTTTTTCTATAATTTTTTTTTATGTATATCTGGAGAACGGCAGCAGCCAAAGTTTCCAAGTAACGTACAAACATCTCATTTATCATTACACAACATCCCACAACATTTTGGAAGGCTTTGAGAAGTCCACATAGCTGGGTTATTTATACACAACCTCTCTAAAAATATGGGTGGGGTTGAAGAATTGGGCGTGGTACTTTCCGTACAAAGACATTATAGATTTCGGTATATATGGAGAATGCCAAGAGCCAAAGTTTCCAAATTAGGTACGAGCATCTTGGTTATGAAAACACAACATCGGACAAAATGTAGACGGCAAAATATATGTTTCAAAAATGATAACAGCAAAATATCAAAATGAAAACAACATAGGGGCAATATAACAAAGGTCATGTCAAAATGAGAAAAATAGGTTGAAACAAGTAAGAAAGTAAAGTCGGTCAATCGCGACCGTATAATACCCTTCACCACAGTATTTAAAAATACATTTTCGAAAATTTAACGTCTTTTGACACATTGGACCCGCCAGAACAAAATAATGTTATGACCTTGAGGTTCATGCTATGGTCAAATATGGATTAAGATTGCAATAAAATATGTGTACCAAATTAAATCTAAATACCAACATAAAAAGATGGCTTATGTGCACAAAGACTCTATTTCAGAGTGAAACTTATATGAGGGATATGTAAAATTATGAAATTAATCTCACCATTTTCACCTTTTGCCAATTAGAACCTTTGCAAAATTGTATCAAATTATTTAACAAATTGCTACCTGTTTTTTTCGCTCCGGCCTGTCAGACGGACGGATGAACATTGTAAGATCGATTCCAAAAGTGATCCCAACTAAATCGGTGTGCGAAAATGTGGATCTAGAACGAATATTTTAAGGTGTTACAAACATAAGCACAAACGCATAATACCCTCTCCTCTATTGTGATGTGGGTATAAATACAACAACGGTTTTTTGTCAAAATGAGGGCAATGCATTGTCAAAATAAGAATGTGACAACAAAGTATGTTTTTTTTTTAAATTTCACAAAGAAAATTGGAAAATTTTGATTATTTCTACCTTTCTCAATGTTTAATGTAATTAAACATTAAATTAATAAATGGGACTTAAATCGTATTTAAATACAGATTGATTTTTTGAGTTTTATTTGAAAAGTCTTATTTAAATAAGATAAAAGTATGGTAGCACTACTAAATACAAAATAAAATCATAAGCAAGTAAATTTATTTACAAGGTGGTCTCAAAAAACAGCTGATTGTTATTGCCTTGCCTCTTGTTGTTGTATTGTCGTGATATTGAGGCCACCTTGCTAAAATATTAAAATAGAAACTTAAGTTGAAATTAAGTGTACCACATCGGTGAATTAAGTTTGATTTAAGTATTTTGTGAAGAAGAGCATTTTGTATTTAAAACGATTTTAAACATAAATGTGTTTTAATATCAATCCTGAAAATTGGCCATTATTGATCTAAAGATTTATATCAGATTAGATTATCTTTGCTACTTGATATGAGATCTACTTTCTAATCTAACTAGAAGCTCTGGCAGTTTACCAAAAGTAAAACCCCTAATTTTGCAAACAACTATTGAGGAAACGTATATTAAAATTAGTCTCACTCTTCTGCTGTATCCAGTTCCGATATAAATTATTTCGCATATTAATATCAAAGTTTCTATTTGTTTGTTCTAATATTGAAAACGTTTAATGAAACTGATCTTTTACTACCGTTACAAAAAAAGAAAAAAAAAACATCGAAGTCATTAAGGTTTTTCACAGCAATAAATCAGCAATCTTTAAAGCATAATTTTAATAGCAAAAAAACCGACATGGCGAATATGTAAATGAATGGGCTGCGGACGTAATTATTCTAAGCGATCAGGTGGTCTCTATAAATTATCGATACAGATTATAATACAAACTTGAAGATAAAAAAACATTAGATATACAAACATATGTATGTATGTACGGATGTGTGAATGTGAACAAACGCACAAATACATTTGCCTAATGAGACTGTGTTCATTCACTCAGTCATTTGAACATTCATTCATTTATTATAAAATGTACCTCGTACAACTCCTTACATGATTTTAGAAAAAAAAAAATCAAGTTATAATAAAAAAAAAAAAAAAAATTAAACACATTATGATGATAATCTTGGCAAAAGATGATAATGATGATAATTAAGGTAGAAAAAAGCTGAAAAATTAAAGTTATAAACAGGAATTTCTAGAAGACAAATAAATCTCATTAAAGAGTGGAAGTGATTCTGCAAGAATCATATTTTTATTTAAGAAATAAATACAAAAAAAAAAAAAAAACAAATGATTCTTTGCCAATAAACTCGACAACAAGATCACAGAATAATGCCGCTATTGCAGATGAATTCTTGAATGAAAATATTTTTAGATGAATCACGATTAAAGCAACTACTCAACTCAACCCAATAAAACAAAACCACCAAAATCATCATCACTTTCAAATAGGGAAGAACAACTAACAAATAAAACTAATAAAGTTGTAAGTAAGGAAATAAGTTTTTTCTCATAGTTACCATCTATGTGATATTTTATTATCAAGATCATTATTATGATCATGATGCCTTTAAAAGCAAACAAAAATACAAATCTGAATCAGTGTTAACCATTGGCGTAGATAGGGGAGGTCTAGTGTGGGCAAAAAAAAAAAAACATCGTCTTGATGAGCCTCTGTTTCCTAATTTTAAAACTGTTATAACTTTTTCTTTCTTATTCTGCCATTTTTGAACTGTTCAGAGAAAATTAAATTTCCAGCCAAATAAAAATAACAAAATCTAAAAAGAGAGGTAAATTTTTGTATTGCAAAACATTTATTTTTTTTTAATAACGGCATGCCGTGGTGCATATTGTAGGGTGCTGGAAAATGTTGTTAAGTCAGCTGTAGAAAACCATTTCACCTTGTGGTTTTAACTTCAGATGCCTTAATCACTTTGGCAAGGAACGTGAAATGCATTATTTCGCGCACAACTGGTTCACCGGGTTTAAAAACTTCTGACAGTTTTCTTTGGGTATATTTGTAGAAAAGAGCGCATGTTAACAACCATCCTCCAATCAAAAACCAACATTTGAACTAAAATAATGGCCAAAATATATGTTGGTAAAATTACGTATTTCCCAAGCGAAAAATGGCCACCACCTGCACGATATCATTTTTAAAAGCTAATCAAAAATTATTTTGTTTTAATAAAAAACTTATTTATTTCTTCTTTTCGAAAAAGCGGTGCATTTGCCCACCCCAGAATAACAGTCTAGCTACGCTTTCGGTAGAAAACACATTAAAACACAAAAAATCTCTTGAGTTTAAAGATTAACGAATACGAACTTCTTATTGAGAGTTTTCAGTTTTCAAAGAGCATCTAATGATCACCGGTGTATACAGAGAAAAAGTCACTTAGATCGAGAGATTTCAAAGTTTCTTTATACTGTGTGAATTTGTGGAGAAAAATGAATGCAAATTACACATTAAAGTGTTAAATGTTGAATTTTGATTGAGTAATTTTGATTACAACAGGAAATGGATGGAAAAACATACGATTTGTTTAGTCATACATAATATTTCATTAGAAGTTCTTTATCAGATAATAAGAATTTATGGCTTTTGAATGGATCTTAGAAATTGGTGTTTATTTTTGAAAGATTAGTTAAATAAAATAAAAAGAAAACGATTAAAGCAAATGTAAATGCTACGAAATTATTTGTTCATATGGTGCAATTAATATAAAGTAATTAATACAAAAAACATTGTATGTTTGATAAAACCCTCTCTCCAACATTTATTTCAATTTAGTCCGTTACTTTACAATGTTTTCTTTGCATCAAAAAAATTGATAAGCTCTACTTGAAAGGTATTTAATTAAGGAACTAAATCAATAGTTCATGAAAATCTAGCGTATTCGATGCAAAGATGTGAATTATTGAGACATGATGTTGAACCATCTCACAGTCTTTAAAATAACTATACGGTAGATTATTGTTTCGCGAAAAAACACATCCGTCAACTTTAAATTAAATAAATGCAATTAGTTTTTCGATAGGTAAAAAGTGAAATCATCAGTCAGTGTTGTCAATCAATCATAAAAACTACTGCCATAATTATCGAAATCGTTTGCTAAGATCGTTTCTCTTTGCAGAAGTTCGAGTAAAACTATTCACTATTAGATGTTCATCGTACCTGCGTGCCTAAATTACATTTCAATACATATTTATATTAAATGGTGCAGTTATGATGCATTGTATGGAAAAGAAAATATTAAACATCTTCTTTAGACAAGGAACTGCTTTTACCACATTGGGAAAATTATGAGTAGAAAAGATTTACTTGAGCACCTGCCGTGTTGGCTCCATCTCAATGATGTTCTTACCAATGGGTGAATGAACAAAACGTTTACCATCCGCAATGTGCCTGGGAACATCCAACACACACGCAGGAAACAATTTGAGTTTGCAATCCGGCAAAGATTACACACTCGCCTCTTGTTTAGGAGCTGGAGTTATCTTATTTCTGCAGCATTAGAATAGTCAGCCGCATCTGTTGGATAGCAGGCCAAATTTGTCAACCCCTTAGTGGAATTTTCCGGGTTTCACTTTCTGAGAATTTGGACTTAAATCACAGCCACAACGTGAACCGTAGAAGTAACCCTTGATGATAAAGTATATTTTTAATAAAAGATCATACCATTGTTAAAAGCACATTTTATTAGAGAGGTCAATTTTCTTCTTCGTCACCATCACCGTCATCTTCACTTCAACAACCTCTTTTCTGTTCATTCTTCACACATTCTCCTTTCTTCAATCACTCATGCTTGTGGGGGTTGCGTTCGACTCATTGATTTATACATTTGCTTTAGCCTTGGGGGAGTCTTCATTCTACCTTTACTTCATCATTTTTGGATCGGGCGTTATTCGTTCATCCTTCCTTCACCTCTTCAACTCCTTCATTCACTTCACCCTTCTTCTCTTCATCGTCAAATTTGACTTTCTCATGAAATGTAACTTTTGTGTAAAATGCTTCTTAATTCGAGTAAATTAAAGCTTCTGCAAATAAAATCTTCCTAAAAGACATTTCCCGCAAAGAAGTATACTAGCGGATGCCTCAACCATTTGTCAGTTCGATGCCTCTTTGTCTGGGGTAAGGTTAGGTTCATTGGGCAGCCATCGAGAGACAGCTCGCTTGGGCTTTAGTGGTCTCTTTATAATAAACTCCCGTGGTATCAGATATGATCGTGAAGAGCACCTGGGATTTGTCAATTTTGGATTTTTGCCAAATCCCAGTTATTGGCTGCACCTGATTATGCCCCGTAAGATGTAGCACCCGAAGGACTACAACCCCGGGGGTAAGGAAACATATAACATCTTTTTTAAACAAGGGACTGTTTTGAAAAAGTATTGTATCCTTTACTACAGGTGGAAAGGGTATATAAAAGCTCGCTATTAAATTTGCAGATTCTGCAATTTTGATCATAGTCCCGATAAAGTAGTCATATTCCTGATCTTTATAGAATGCGGAGTTTAGTTAATGATGTCCGTTTGGCCTTCTGATAGATAAAATTGTTTATCCGAAGACGTCAGATATGATGGGGACTGCATGGTAATAAAGGGTCTCCAAATTTGCGGTATCATCTGTCAATGGAAATCGCTACAGGGAGATGATCCGAACATTTTCTTGGCGAAAAATTTATAATTAAGACGCAGAGAATATATGGTTTCAACAGGCTGGTACCACTTTGCAAACAGCAAGAGAAACAATGGTTCTTTTGAAAGAAAAGCTCGACAATCGCATTATTTCTCGTAGAGGAGGAGTGAATTGGCCACCAAGATCGTGCGATTTAACACCTTTAGACTATTTTTTGTGATTTTTTTTTAATATCCCATAACAGTTCAAGAGCTTAAAAACAACAGTATCGAGCAAATATCAACCATTGACAACAGTTTATTTGAGAATGTGATTGAGAATTTTGGTAAACGATTGTGAGCCTGTCCAGCCAGTAGGGGGGTCACTTGACCGACATAATTAATTAAATAATCATGCATAATCCATCTTATACTTCGGATTTAGTTTTGATTGACTATTTCTTGTTTCCAAACCTAAAGAAATGCCTCGGTGGAGATTTGAGTCCAACGATGACGTCATCTCACAAACAAATACCTATTTTGGGGACCTTGGGGAAACTTTAGGCAAAGTGTAAAGAGCTCAAAGGGGACAACTTGAAAAAAACCGATTTTTTTAATCCAAAAACCTGTGTTTCGCCTTCGTAGGTCTACAAATTTTTTAATGATACGAACATAAAACCATGGCTGCCTCCAACTTTTACCCAGAAAACTTTACTTTTTGCAGTGTACGTATAATTTATAAACTTTATTCGTTCACTTTCACCTTGAAAAGGCTTTATAAAGTACCAGCAAATAGCAACATGGTTTTACCGGAAGCTGAATTATTTAGGATCTTGTGAGTCTTTTGAAAACTCCATTGGAATTCTATTAATGCAAAATAGTAAATGGTGAAAAAATTGATTTTAACATTTTGAAATCTTCACATATCTAATATAATTTTTACTTTATAAATTTATAAATTGTAATTGCGCATTTATCTCGTTTGCCCCTTCTTTCAATTAAAAGAAAAAACTCAGTTGTTTTATATTCGTTTTTAATATTTGTTTTAATTTTTTTTTTTTAAATTATTTTTGTTATTATTTTTTATATTGTTGTTGATTAACTTGCTTTCTTACGTATTTACAATTAAATTAATTTAATTATTAATTAAAAGCTAAATAAAAATTAAATTAATAATACAATTTTTAATAATTTGTTGAGATTATTTTCTATACATACAGTTCATTACAAGAAAATACATACATACAATTTTTAATTTTATTAAAAATTAATTATAAAAGAAATAAATTAAAATATTTTACAATTATGTACAAAGGTTTTGAAAAAATTCCACTTATTTTTTAAATGGAGTTGTATGTTAAAAAGAAAATCTCCCTGGGTTTTCTTGAGCTGGTTTTCTATGTTTTGTATAATTCTGATCTCTTTGGTGCTTAATGGGAGTTTGTTTAATGGTCTTAACCCCTTTTTCGAGGAATGTTTTCTGTTAGGAACCCTGATTCGGAATTGCATTGTTTCCAGCAACTTGTACGGGTTTAAAGAGTGAGTGCATTTTTGCTGTTTTATTTGTAAATATAATTCTCGATAAATCTTTATTCTATGTCCCTTTCTCTCTCTCTCTCTCTCTCTTTCTTTCATTCTTTTATATCTTTTTTTTTCAAAAAAAATTTACATTTTTCTTTGTGCTTTACTGTGTACCAACCTTGTTTTGAGCAAAGTTAGTAGACGCTTTCATTTTTGTGGTGACAAAGTTTGCAAGGACGAGGGCGGAGGTGGCCCCGTCATAACCGGCATCATACCAGCTGCTGCCGCTGCCGCTAAACCTTCCATGACGGCGGCATCTGGATGCAGAGGTTTCTTTTTCAATATACTGAGATCATTGACATTTTCCAGAAAAGATTTGTGCCCTGAAAACACTTTAACACTTTCAAAGTCTTTTTTCAATTCCTCAATGTCACGCTTTTGCTTGGCTCTTCGATTTTGGAACCAGGTGATAACCTGAGCATTCGAAAGACCCAAGGAGGCAGCAATTTCATCACGATCCGCTGGTGACAGGTACTTTTGATACAGGAAACGTTTTTCCAATTCAAAGATTTGATGATTTGTAAAGGCGGTGCGGGACTTGCGTTTCTTTTTCGGTTGTGGACGATTTGAGAAGATGTCCAAATGGGATTTGTCTTAAATGAAAAGAGAGGAAGGGGAATTAGTTTTGCTTGATAGTAATTAGATAATAATTATATCTATTAGATAATTTGTTAAATAGTTTGTAATTTATTGTTTTTTATTTTTGTATTTAGTGTCATTAATTTTATGCATTTCATTTTCAAGTCTTGAGGGCGTTACTTGGTTAATAATTTTGTAAAAAGCTTACGAGTTGTCCGAACGTTTGAAATGTTCTTGAAATATTGTCATTGTTAGTATAAAATATTAAGTGCGTTCAGTTAACAGAGTAAATTTTTTTTTAAATTTTTTTATTCCTTTTAATATCGATTATAATAATTTCGAATAGTTTTTAAGGCCTCACATTTACTTTTTTTACTTTCGTTTTTATTTTAAAAGATTTTGCTTGTTTTAGAGAATACCCCTAATCAATTAAACAATTGTTTGTATGAGCAATAATTCCTTCTTAATTACATTTCCATTACATTGTTCAATAATTTACACTTGCTTAAGCTGACGCTGAAGCTTCTACAACATTTAGTTGCCATAATTTGTTAATAATTATTTTTTCTCTACATTTATTATTTATCAATTGACAAGTGATTAATGATTATGACACATCGACCAGTTGGTTTTTGTTGTTGCAGTTAATGTAATTAATTAAGTTTTGATTTGATGTCAATATTTCTTCGTATTCGACGCATTCGTCGCTTTTGGTTTTGATTAAAGTCTTTGTGCTTTTTTTTTAAATTGATGTTTTGTGAGGTTTAAAGCTTAAATCATTTTTAAAATCATCCAAAGCAAGTGTCTATCCGTCATCTATTCGTAACAATTTGATCATCTAACATATATTTTGATTAATTTTGTTAAATACTGATTGGGTTTTTTAGGCTGAGCAATTAATAAAGCGTTTTTTTTATTGTTTGAAAAATGAGGAGGGAATTGATTATTTTCTAAGATCATTTAAATTTGTTTCTGTTTTGGTTTTTTTTTTTTATTATAGTTTAATGTGGTTCTGTTTTTAAGTAGTTAAAAGCGGCATAAGATCAAACAATCGAACGAAGTTGTTTAATAAACTGAAGTTTTTGTTCTCTGGCTACCGTTTGATTTGGTTACTCGCTTCGTTTGTGTATGTGAACAAAGAAAGAGCTGATTTCTCTTTATAAAACAGTTAAAATTAAGACAAAAAATAAAGAAAGAAATGATGCCCCTTACCACAGTATTTAAAAACAAATTTTCGAGAGTGTACCCTATTCGGGACCCCGGGCAATCATAGATCCGCCAGAGCAAAATAGTGTTTTGAGGTTAAGATTTATGTAAAAGTTCTTTGTGCCGAATATTATTTGGATATTTTCATAAAAAATGAGATTTGTTTGCCTTTAAGTTTTGTTAAGCAGGGGGCTTGTTTGGGACCAAAATAAACTTCCGGAAAGAAGCTTGTATGGGGGCCATGTGAAATTATGGACCGACTCTCAGCATTTGCAATAGGCTTTAATCTTGTGACAATTAGAATCTATGTCCCAAATTTCATCAAATTACACGCACTTATTTTAAGGTGGTACAAACAATATCATCACATACCTACCTAACAAAAAGTACCTTTTTAATAAAGAGTAAATTTTTAATAAAAAGTACCTTTTAAATAAAAAGTACCTTTTTAATATAAATTACCTTTTTAATAAAAAGTACCTTTTTAATAAAAAGTACCTTTTTAATAAAGAGTACCTTTTTAATAAAAAGTACCTTTTTAATAAAATGTACATTTTTAATAAAAATTACCTTTTTAATAAAGAGTACCTTTTAATAAAAAGTACCTTTTTAATAAAAAGTGCCTTTTTAATAAAAAGTACCTTTTTAATGAAAAGTACCTTTTTAATAAAAAGTAAATTTTCAATAAAAAGTACATTTTTAATAAAAAGTACCTTTTCAATAAAAAGTACCTTTTTAATTAAAAGAACCCTATTAACAAAAAGTACATTTTTAACAAAAAGTAGCTTTTTAAAAAAAGTTCCTTTTTAACAAAAAGTACCTTTTTAACAAAAAGTACCTTTTTAACAAAAGGTACCTTTTTAACAAAAAGTACCTTTTTAACAAAAGGTACCTTTTTAACAAAAAGTACCTTTTTAACAAAAAGTACCTTTTTAACAAAAAGTACCTTTTTAACAAAAATTACCTTTTTAACAAAAATCACCTTTTTAACAAAAATAACATTTTTAACAAAAAGTACATTTTTAACAAAAAGTACCTTTTTAACAAAAAGTACCTTTTTTTTACCAAAAGTACGTTTTTAAAAATTTGTTGTTAAGTGCTTTTTTAAGTAAACTAGCTTTTTAAAAAATACACTATACATAAATAAAAAATATTCTTTCAGAAAATGTACCTTTTAATAAAAGTAAGTTTTTATGAAAAGTACATTTTAATGGAGGTGGCGGCGTTGTTAAAGGCCTTATGACACTACATTTTTAATGCATTGTTAAAGTTTTGGTGAACAATGTAAATATAATGTAATAGAAAAGCTAACCAGGTCAAAAAAGTTCAGCAGCATTAAGCAAGCTGTCGAAAATTTTAAAAAAATTATCAATAAAATATTAAGTTATGTCAAAAAAAGTGTAAAATTGTTCAACATAAAATTGACATTTCAAAATTGAAATATTAAATGTTGCTGAATCAGCGGTTTATGGGCAAATTTAGCGATTAACCGCTTTTTGTTTTTTTATTTTTTTGTTTCTCTTAACAAAAAGTTGACAACATTTAATAAAAAAAAAAAAAACAAAATCATAGCAAAAGAAAAACTGAAAAAAAAATTTGTTTAAATTTTGTATAGTTTACTCTTTCCAACATTTACAGTTTCTTTCTATCAATTAATGAATAAATAATGTAGTGTCATAAGGGCTTAAGTGGTTAAATCGCTTACCAACAGAAATAAGAACCCCAGGTTCGATTCCTGGCAGAGGACGAACAATTTTCTATATGGTTTTCGAGTTTTAAAAAACAATCCATCCAGGAAGCCCTCTGACTAACCCTCCTTCTAGGTAACAAAGGTGGGCAACAACGATTATCCTAGGACCTGCTTCAGCAGACCAAACATCTTGTTAGCTGCCGAAAAAACCGTTTAACGAAACTAATACAAGCCTAAATAACAATAGACTGATTGATACTCCAAGAACTAGTACAATGCAATCTTACACGGGATGACGCGAAAACAACTGCAAAATATCCTGTAAGTTGGAAATGCTATGTGCCATATCCATATGCTCTCAAAGGGGGCAATGGAGAAAGAAACCCTTTTAATGGAAAAGTAAATTTATATAAAATAGTACCTTTTTATCAAAAAAATTGTATCTAAGCAATAAATAACTTTAAACGAAAAAGTCCTTTTTTTCAACAAATTAAGAGCAAAATGTAAATTTTTTTTAAATTTGAAAATACATCTTTTCTTTGTTTGTTATCTAATTTATTATGTAATTACATTTTGCCCTAACCCTCTTAAGTGTGTTTCAATATTTTGTAGTAACTCTAAACCCTTGAACCACTTTTTAAGGACAAAACAAACACTTGTTTTTGACTAAGTAACCCAAAAACAAAACTCTTCCGAACGCCCTTCTAATCGCAGTCATTAACTAATTTAAATGATAAGTATTTTTGTCGAGGTAGAGAGAGGAGGTTTGTTTTGGTTTGTATTGTCACATGTCTGCTGTAAAAGCAAACAAAATGTCAATAAAATAAATTATAAGAAATTTGAGAAGGTACTTGAACTTTCAAAAGTACCAACAAAAAAATAAAAAGAGTAGTATTTTAAATGATATTTAATAATGATAAATAGACACAAAATAATAAAATAAATGGATCCTAAGAAAACACTTGTAGACATTTGTTAAAAAAAAAATAGTCCAAATGTTTTAATCTTTTTTTTCTTATTTCCAGGAATCTTGTGCATCATTTAAGGAGCCTTTAAGTCTGCTGATTTTTATGGTGGGTTTTATAATAATTTTTGATAATATTTTAAGGGAAACATGAATTTCATAAAGATAATAAAGATTGTAGTAAGAAATTTATTAAAATTCCTAGAGGGTTTGACTGTCTTAAAACATGTTTTATAAAGAAATTCTTTCTGTAGACAGATTTTTTGTGTTAAAATATTGATTTGTGTTTCTGTTTTTTATTGTTTTTTATTTATCATTATACATTCTTTTAAATGGCTTGTCATTATTTTAGTTTATCTACAGCAGTTTTAACTAATTAAGACTTTAATATTCATTTGAGGTAAAACAAAAAACTCATTTAAAGATAAAAATGTTTTAAAACTGGCATTTTCTAGAATTGGAATTCAAACAAACTCAAATTGAATTCTTTACAATAGTTACATGTGTACTTAAAAACATTGTTAGATTTTGTTTTATAAGAAAATATTTGTTATAAAATACTTTTTATACCAACACTACACAGTGCTGTTAGTAGATTTTTTCAAAAATCTCTACGCTTATGAAAAAAAATCCTTTTTCCCTACTTTTTAAAATGTTCCAGAAAACACAATTTCATTTTCAATTTTTGCATTTTTATTTCAGGTACATAATTTTAGATTCATTTATGGTGTTTTCTTTTCTACAAAAAAAAATACCACATTTTAAAAGGTGCATTTATAAAATGTCTTGCCTAACATGTAATAATGCAATTTTTTATTTGACGAGAACAAAACACAAAATTGGAACCCAAATTTCTTAATAGATTGATTTTAAATAAATAAATAAATGAACAAAATAAATCCCCAAATTCGAGTTTCTTTAGTTTGTTTTTTATAAAATATGTAAACAAGAAAATACCTTTGCCAGATTGCCAATTTATTAACACCAAGTTTTTACGATTTCTTGTTTTGACGTTTTTTTTTTCAAAAACCATTTTATAACACCGAATCCATTCAAATTTTATATCACTGACAACCTTCAATTAACAATTTAATTCTTTCTTTTGTTTTTACTATAAAATAATAAAAAAATTACTATTAATACTTAACATTTTTATTGTCCTGATTAGAGGCGATTTTTCCCAAATTCGTCTGGTAACCCTATATATAAACAGAAGCCATCTTTTTACAGGGCATTATCAACACTCTCGATTTATAAGGGGCGTAAAGTGCAATGCCTTATGACATTTAAGGGTGAATATTTTTAGAATAAAACACGCTGCCCTTTTAAAGAGCAAAGCATTTTTAAGAAACGAACACCAAATTGCATTTTTTTAAATAAAATGTGACATTTTTTGTAGAAAAGAAAACACCATTAGAAATGATATTTATGTGCTGTTTCCACGTGACAGTCAATTGATTGTGTAGAAAATTTTTTACTACACAAGCAATTGCTTGTCACCTGGAAACATCACATTAATTAACTAAATAAAATAACATAAGAAAACCATACGAGTAAAGTAAAAACAACATCAATTTTGAACAAAAGTACTTCAACATATTTTGTTTGCTAGTTTTGAACAATTCTTGACATTCAATGGCGACTAACTCTTGAGGCATTCTGTTTAAATGAAATTAAACAAGTATTTAACTTTTATTCTAATTAGCCACAAATTCACTTTTTTTATATTATAGACGCATTACCAGATTAACGAATTGATAATGATACACTCAAATAAAGTACTATTATGTCATTTTGAAAATAACAATTGAAAATTTTAACACAAAACCTGCAATTGATCAAAAAATCCATACAATTCAACAGAATTAAAAAATCTTTCCCTTTTTCTCTACTTGTCAAATATTTAAAATAAATCCCTACAAAAATTAACAAATTTCTACACTTGGCCACCACAATAGTGGAGAGGGTATGTGGGGGTGATGTTGTAACACCTAAAAGTTTTGGTCGAAGACCCACATTTTAGTATAAAGATCGACTTAGAATCTCTTTCAAATCGATTTAACGATGTCGTCCGTCCGTTTAGCAGGCTGGCTTGTGAATTGGAGATAAATTGATGAAATTTGGTACATACGTTTTTAATTGTCATAAGGACGAACGAAGCCTGTTGGAAATGTTGAGAATCGGTCAATTGTTTCACATAGACCCGATACAAACGCTTTTCCGGAATATAGTCTTTGTGCCCATAAACATTTTATTACGTTGGAATTTAGATTAAGTTTGGTCCAAACTTATTATCTTGCAATCTTAATCATTTTACCAAATTTTATTGGAAACGCTTCATATTCGTCCGTTGTACGGGTTGCAGTTTTAAAGACAATTTGATGAAATTGGCGAAAATTGTCTCAGTTAACCGTTTTATTATGTAAGTGTTAAGATACAAATTGGCAACGATAAGTTTTATATTGCCTTCTATGTCATGACCAAATTTTGTACTGGTAGGTCCAAAAGTAACCATAGGTCCCTAATTAACTGCCCGCCCCTTCAAAATCGCTTTAAGTCAAAGAAAACTGAATATCGATTTCCATCACACACATATTTAAAATGTTATTTTTGTATGAAAATCGATATTCAGTTTTCTCTGTAAATTGGGAATAAAATCAAAAGTTGTGCACCGATTACAATGAAATAAACCTCATTTAATTCGCAAGTATGTTATGATAAATGTTATTAGGCCAAAACTTGGATTTTTTAACCTTTTTATTTTATATGAATTTTTAAAGAACAAAAAATTTGTATTTTTTTACCATTTTCTTTTTTTCAAAAATTCAACGATATCTCTGAAACTACAGGGCAATTTTAAATTTTAAAAATAATATAAGCACGGCTTTAAGATAATACTGCTGCCGAGTATCGAATTTTTTTGTTAACTGAATATGGTCAACCGTTTTCCTTCACTTGTTTAATGTATTTTTTGCACAAGTTTCCGAACTATTTTAAGTTATGTGACTTAAGCTGAAATCTTTTCTAGTTGTGACACTTTTGCCAAATTCTAAACTGACACAAGTCTAATCAATACAAACTCCAACAAAGATTTATTTTATCAAAAGTGTCACAATTCGAATTAAGACTATTTAGCTTGAAGCAGTAGGGATCTAATACCATTATATTTTCTGACATAACTAAAAATAAGTTACTTTAATGAATTGGAATATAAGGAAATACATTACTGCTCTTAGCAACAGTTAACAACAACCAAATACACTGATATTTATTTTTATAGATAATAAGTGTATTGTACATGGTTAAAGCATTAACATAAACCCGAAAAATTTTACTTTTCAGTTGAGGCCCTTTAAGAACTTATTTTTAATTATTTTAAAGTTCTCATGTTGCTTATTCGAATTTCAAAACCAAAACTTTTATGGCGGATGGTAATTTGAAAGAGGTTTTCTGTTAAGATTTTCTTTTTCTTATTTTTTCAAAAAAGTACCTTTTACAATGTTTCATTTCGAATATCTGCTGAACTGATTCTAAACAGTGCGTAACACAACAAACAAAAGTCTTTAAAATTGTTCATAGTTTAAATTCCTTTATAATTAATTTTATTTAATTTATTTATTTTATATGAGTATCTCTCATTTCAGATTCTTTCGCATAAATATCAAATATTTCATTTTATTATTGTATTCACTTGTTGTTTTAAGCAAAAAAAAAGATGTGTTTTTGGCATCGTGAGACATTTTTTTATTTTTTTTTTTTTTTTTTTTGAAATATCTTAATTTAAGCAATTAAATTAAGTTATTTATCAGTCTTAGTATAATGAAATTTTGCTGTTGCTCTTGTTGAATTTAATTTAATTTTGTTAAATTTAAATTAGCTGTCAAGTAAGCAGCAGAAGGTAAATGGCATTGTGTCGCATTATCTGACATTCCTCATTAATTTTGATAGCCAGCCTGTTTTTTTAAATAATTTTTTTCTTATTTTGTGCGTTTGCAAATTTTTAATTAACATTAATTAATTAAAAATTATATTTATTAAGTGTCGACATATACACAATGGTCAAATATAATAAAAATAGTACAATTTTAAAATATTCGTTGAGAGTTGTCCTTGTTTTTTAAATATGTGTAGCTAAAATGCTGTTAATTTTAAAAATTTATGTCTGATTTATCTCGTAATGAAGTCAAAAAATTTATTTTTTTTTTGAAAACTATTTTTTTTTTAAATTGAATTGGAGCTTTTTTAATTAAGAGTTTAAATTAAATTTGACTGCTGTTTGGGAATTTAGTTAATAAAAGCAAAAGACAGGAACGATTTTTATTTTTTTAGCTGAAATCTTCCCAGAAAAAAAAACGCTGCAAAATGCCAAAATTTTAATTTCTTTACAGTAGTGTCGCTAGCACAAACAAACACTGAAGAGAAGTGTAGACGACCAATTTACATTGGTGTGTGAACGTGTAGAAGCAAAAAACCAATGCTTTAATATAGTAAAAATGCGGGTATACAAAATACTCTCAAAAATTAACAATAGTATGAAAAATGCACGAAGCAATGACAGTGATAACAAAAAATACCTAAATTGATTAGTGGTTTTCACTCTTGTTAGTAAAGTACCCTTGTATACCTTGTAAATCTGCAGACACAAAATGTGTTAGACTAAAATTTACTATGCTGTGTTTGAAAAATCCCACGAAAAGCTGTTGGAAAATAATTTTCGAAACTCTATCTATCCCTTTCTCTAACTCAGCAGTTTCCTTAATTTACTATACATACGAAAAAGACACTCATTCTTAAAGTATAAAATCGTATTAAATAATACAGAGTTGTACACAAAGGATGAAAGCCGCTATTCAATTTTTTTTATATAAGTTTGGGATATGCTTGTATGTTAATTTAAATTTGATAATATATAGCAACAACAATTCTTTGAAAAAACTGTTTTTTCTATGAGTACGCAATATACGACGCACAAGTAAACATTGAAAATTCTTTGCATGCATCCGCTACACACGACACACAAGTAAACATCACAAATTCCCGAAGACTGCACTACGAGTATATTCCTAAATATTTTAGTGTATTGAAAGGTTTTTAAAAAAGCAGTTCTGTCTGGAGCGTATTTCTTTTAATACTTGTACCCTTACAACACTATTTGAATTGTGCGATGAACAGTAGCATTTGTCATTGTGGTTCTACACAAACGTTTTGTACACACATTTGATTTGTGTTGGTGAGTTTTATATGAGTATTTTTTTAAAAAAAGCTCTTCCATGCTTTGGGGAGAAATCCTACATAGAACAAGTTAAAGTGCTTTATTCAGCTGTGCTGAATCTTTAATACCCTTCAAAAAACCCAATTGTTTTCTAGTTCATATTCCATGGACGCTCTCATCTCAAAATCCTTATTCCGGGACCATATTTGTGTAGGCGCTAGATAAAATAGTTCAACCGATTTCGCTGATTTTTAAAACGACACAAATTTCATATATATAAAATATTTGCGCTCAATTTTATCAATCGCGCTTGTTTTGTATGGAGGCTATTATACCAAAATCTCTAAATAGGGAGGACACTTCTATTAGGGCTAACATAAATAATGGACCGATTAAGATAATTTTCAATTCTTTATACTCCTTATATTTAAGAAGTATCTGAGCCAAAGTTGACCCTCCTACTTCATATGGTATGGGCGATATTGTGACAAACCATTGTTTTCCGAAGAAAAAGGTAGATTTTTTGTCTAAAACTAGAAGATGTATAGACCAATTTTGTTAGTTTTTATTACCAGTTTATTTCAGCTAAAACTGAAAAAGAAACTTATAAGAAAACTTTAAAAAGTCAAGGTTTTTCGGTAAAAACTAGATAATTATGGATAAAAGTTTAAGGCAATAGCGGTTTTTCTCCTATATGAGCCATATTTGGAACGATCTAATTTCAATAGAAACCTATCCCGGAATATGTTTGATTTAAATAGAAACCAACCCAGTGCCTGTCATACCTGGGGTATTCGAAAAACCTATTTCAACACACACACGGGTTTAAATATAAACTAACCCAGTGACTGTCATACCTGGGGTATTCGAAAAACCTATTTCAACACACACACGGGTTTAAATATAAACCAACCCAGTGCCTGTCATACCTGGGGTATTCGGAAAACCTATTTCAACACACACGGATTTAAATATAAACCAACCCAGTGCCTGTCATACCTGGGGTATTCGGAAAACCTTTTTCAACATACACACGGACTACGCTTTTCATTAGGACCCAGAATGTAAATATTATAGGGTTTAAGATGAATCTTGTACTGACAAACTGATATGTACCATTTCTCCCTGTGGTAAAGGTTATAGAAACATCAGAAAATCAGAAAATTTCCTATATAAGACAATGTTCGTTGTTATTAACCGCAAATTCTCTTTAATAACTCGTTTATCTTAATTTTCCTAAGTTTTACTTAATTTTTATTTAAATAATTCTTAAAACTTACCTTGTTCTTCGTCAAAGTCTTTGGTGGTCATTTGAAACAAGGCATCCAAAGGAGTGCCGTTTGGTTTCGTTTTGCCGCCACTCGTTGAAGCCGCTGCGTTATTTGAACTATTTGATGAATTATTTGCTCCACTGGCGCCACTATTACTACTGTTATGTTGAGATCTTTCTTGCGCCGATTGAGGAGAATGTCTGGTATGTAAATCTCCCGAAGAACGATTAATTTCAGGTGAACAACAATCACTTGCTGCTGAACTACTGCGTTCACTGCCACTTTCTGAAGGTATGATATCCATGCCATTCATGTGTCTTAACAGTTGGGCCTGGGCATTGAAATGTTCTTGCAATTGCCGGTGATAGTCCAAGGCTAGTCTTTGTTCGTAGTGTAGCAGGGCGGAGGGTATAAATGGTCTAACAGGCATGGGCCCCAGTAAATGATCCCAAGGTCTTACCACATGGGCTGAACCGGGCAATAACATGGCAGCGGGATGAGAACCTGTTACAATATCCAAAGGTTCTGTGCGGGGATGTAATAGGCCACTAGAGGATCTTTGTGAGGCGGGTGGTGGGGACACAGAAGAACTATCACGTTTTTCATGACCCAATATATCGGCTATGGAAAAACTTTTTACTCCTTCGAGATTTGATTTTGTATTGTTGGTATTTGAATTGCAATTTTGTTGTTGCACTGGGCTAGGAGATCTTTCTTTAGTAGCTTCCTCGTCATTAGACATTCTTAAACGTTTGAGAGGTTGAAAATATTCCTCTGGCATGGCACCGACGGCAGCGGCTCTTGTTAAACCAGCAGCAGCGGCGGCGGCAACGGCATGCTGATGTTGTATAATTAACTGTTGTTGATGGTGCAATAAATCAATGGCCGAGCGATTTTGTGTTTGGGGCAAAGGGCTGGGGGCACCGCCCACCGATATTTCAGATTCTGCAGGACTGGCGGGACGCATGGTGGGTGGGCAAAGCATAGTATAGAGACTATACTATGCGTAAAAACCAAAAAAAAGAAGGGGAAACACTAACACAGTTTTTTTTTTTGTAGAAATATTTTTCTTAAAATTTGTTTTTAATAAAATTTTCAGTTAAAATTTGTATAAACTTTTTTCTTGTTGTTTTTTTTATATTAAATGTTGTTCTTTATTTGTAGGTATTCTTTTTCTTTTTTTTTTAACACACTACCGTTTTAACGTCTTATCTCGTTTACTGTTCACCACATACTAAAATCAATCAAAGCACAATCATTTCTCAATTTGACTCAAGTCTTTTTCTCTTTGTGTAACAGTTTTTGTTGTTGTTCGATTTTATTTTTTTATTTGTGTATTGGTTGTTATTATTAATGCTATATGATCTTATTTTCTTGTTAACACTATGGCTCGAATATTTCTCTTTAGAGAAAAAAAATGTATGTAGTTTAAAACAAACGACTCTAAACACGATGATGTTTAAAATATTATGGTTAATAATGATGATGTACGACGACACACAAGCAGTTACAAATTTTCGAAACGTATAATGAAAAAAAAACGAAAAAATCCAATAGAATAGGACCTTTCCACTCGATGTTTCACAGTCAACTGTTCGAAACTAGATTGAAGATTGCTAACTAGACAAGTTGATTTTCTTGTTTTGGTTTTTTTTCAGTTGTTCGTTTAATTTGTTGTTGTTTGGTAGAAGGCATATGGCTGGCTGTATATGAATGGGCTTGGCGGTGGTGGTTGTTAGTTTAAATGGGTATGAGTGTGTATCTGTGTGTGTGTATAAATAATAAGTTAGTTTGAGGTTGTTAGCTGCTGCTGGCTGCTCTGGCACGTTAAGGTTTAAATATTCGTGTCTTGTTTGTCGGTGGTTAAACTTAGGACGTCATTTAGTATGTTGTTCCAACCAACACACATTTAAACCAACTTTGTGCACAAGCAAACAGGCTGGCAGTCAAATCAAATCATAACCCCCGAACAAAACGAACGATAAGGCAACAAACAAGCCTAAATAAGCATAGCAACCAGGGCTGCCAGATAAATTTGTAAGAAAATCGTCAATTTCCTGCAAAAAAATAAAAAAATCGTCTTTCACGTTTCGAAAAATCATCAAAAAAATCGGACAACTTAAAATTTAGTTTTTCGCTAACAATTTTTGTTCGAATTTTATAAAAAAAAACATTCAAACATGAACATAATTACTTCATACTCAGCTAGCATTTTCAATCGTATAAGAGATACCGCATTTTTTAATCGTAGAAGATTCCTCACACGGGAAAAACTGTAACACGACTGAGATTCTTCCATAGCATAGCGAAAGACGCTTCTTCAATCGTAGTGGGAATCGATTAGGACGTGGGTTAAGATGTTTTAACGAGTCTTTCATGTCAAGAATCGTATAAGACTCATGTAGATATTATCTTACAACTCGTTTAATATTCGCCGTATAATTATTGAAAATATGATTTATACAGAGAGTCGTAAAAGATTCATTCGATGATGGATTGACGAAAGATAAACAAAGTGTAACATTGTTGTTTTTGTACTCTGAAAATAATCATTTAAAGATTTTCTTAAGGCGAGCATATTACAACCCAACCTAAACAAATGCGGCACGCGTTTTCTAGTTTATGAAAAACCGATTTTGCCAGCTCGTTAAATAGTGAAGTTTGCCGCTATTGTTGATTAATAATGGCAATTTAACTATTTTTTTAATCAAACGAGCGTTTTTATCTCCATTTTAATTTATAATTTGTGGATTTTATTAAACAAGAAAGCTATCACTGCTGTTCGTAACACAACGTTGACGCTCTTGCATATCAGCGTACAAGCGAAGCGAAATAAAACGTTTCGCCTTCCGCTCTTGTTAAGGTACGGCTATTAAACATTTCAAGATTAAAAAAAGGAACGTGTTGGAAAATTTAATGTTTTATTCAGACTTTTGAGATTGAAAAAAATCGTCACTTTATAGAAAAAAATCAGCAAATCTGCACTTTGCTAATTTCGGAACAAAAAATCGTCAAAATGACGATAAATCGTCAAATCTGGCAGCCCTGATAGCAACAAAAAAAATACACCAACACTGAAACACATACTAACAATAAGAAAGAGAGAGCAATAAAGTAACTCTCGATATAAAGAACACAAGCTAGAAACGTACCACCACTATTTCCGTTTCCCCCCACAAAAACAAACAATACTTTTTGCTTACTTTTTACTCACACTCTTGCTCTCTCGGTTTTTCTTACTCGTTTACTACCATTACACATATTGTTGCTCTTGTCTTTGGCTCGTTTTAAAGGCGTTGAAAAGGCCACCAATCATTGTTGATTGTTAGCACAATGGTGGTTCAAAGTATTGTAACGGTAATTATGGCGATCATCATTAAAGGCATTAAAAAACAAATTCTTTTTTTAAAATACATATTATCTCTGCTGTTGTTGTTGTTATTGCTTTGCGTGTATTTAATTGTAAGTCTTGTTTTGTTAAATACAATTTAAAGTTAAATTTTTTTTGTGTTCTCTACAGTTTTTGTATTTAACATTTTACACAGAAAACAAAAAACTCCTTTATATATTTTGAGTTTAAAGCACGAGCGAGAAGACAGACATAAAAAGTTTTTTTTTTTGCATTTTATTCGTAAAAATTAAGTTTTGTAACGAGACTGTATTTAGGCAAATTTTAGTAATTTATAAATAAGTTTTTTTTTTGTTAGTCAAACTATTTGTCAATTTTTTAATTAGAATGTTCTGTGTTGTTGTTGTCTTTGAATTCTTTTGTTGATTTTTATTTTTAATAGCTTTTTCTTTTTGGGTATTGATATCAATCAAATTGTCAGATGTTTTTTTTATAATATTGTAATGTATTTTGTTTAAAAACTTTATTTATTTGTAATGTTAGAAATTCGTTTGTTGTCTTAACGTTGAAATTTGTGCTCATTAATTAGTTGGGATTGACAGTGAAGAAACAATGTTAAGTAAATGTACACGCAATATGTATTTACATTTTGCCCAATAAACATTTTTGCTGAAACTTAATAGGAAATCAATACATTTTTAACAAGTTTAATAATCAAGTAAATTATTGCAGCCTTTTTTAAAATACAAATTTGTTACAATAGGTATAATGAATGAAATAATTAGTATGCCGTTAAATATTATTAAAAAAAAGTTTAATTCTTATTTATATAGTATTTTTAATTTTTAAAATTTTTAAAGGGATTTTCAGTAAAAAAAAATATTTACTGTCTGTTATTCAAAATAAAAAACAAAATTTTCGCTTGGGAAAATATATTGAAACAACATTAAAAAACTCAAATTTTTTTTTTTCCATATAAATTTCTAAACGAAAATTTTTATTTGAAAAACGGGCAATTAAAATTTCAGAGTATTTTTAAGGGGTTTTTTAAAAAGAATTCCTTCCCGTCGGTATATATCGTCAACAGCTAGAAAAAAAATCACAGAATGAGCTGTATTCGACGAACGATTTTCTTTGGCTATTGAAAATCGACTATCGAATGTAAAATTTGTAGGTTTTATTAATTGACAGAGGACTGTCGAAAATTTCGTTGTGAGTTGAATTGTTTAACGAAAAACTTTTGATTTTGAAGCTTCAAAGAAATAAAAAACTTGTTGAAAATGCATATGTAATTTTTTTGTTTTTGTGAACCAAACACCTACCTACCCTTCATAGAAAAAATTGTTGGTGTTTTCTTTAAGCTTTGATATTGTTACAAGTTAAACTTAAGTGCTTATAATTCTTATTCGCTCTACAGTTTTATTTGTATAATATTTTTAGCTTTTCTTAAATCTTTGGAAAAAGTTTTCCTGATGATCTGGCCTTAGCAACCAGTGCAATGCGCATAAAAACTAGCTTTTCCTTAACAATAAATTTCAGTGTATTTATCACAAATAAAAATTGGGAATTTAGCACGTCACAGAGAAATCTTATTAAATATAGGTATTTGTGTTTGAGATGTTTTCATCGTTGGAGTCAAATCGATTTTCGACAAGCAATTTCTTTAGATAAGGAAACAATAAAAAGTTCAAAGGGGCTTAATCCGGTGAATAGAGTGGGTGGGAGAGCAGTTTTTGTCCTTATTCACGCGGTTCTACCATGAAATGCTTAATTACTACACGAAACTCCTTCTTATTTTCCAATTTCCACTCAAATAACGAGGTAGTTTGTTATTAACAAACCCCAAATAACGCAGTTAGTTACAATTTTGACAGGAGTCAACTGATGCCTGTTGACAGGAGCATAGTTTTCAGTTAAGAGACGTAAACTCAAAAAGTTAAGGACTTTTTGAACCGCCCTCGTTTCATATTTATTCTATGTTGTATAAAAAGTAAAGCAAATTAAATGGTTTTTTTAACAACGATTTAATTTTCATTATCATATTGCTTAAAATTTTGGGCAATAATATCCTAACGTTTTCTGACGGGTGGTGGATTCTGATACTATTTTTTTAATAACAATTTTTATTATTTTAATCCGGCTAAAGTTCATTGAATTTAATTATTAAAATTTAAATTTATGAAGAAAGGAATTTTACGATAAGAAATGAATTAAATTTCTATTAAGCAACTATCTAAATATTTGATTGAAGAAGAGTGTAATGCGGACTAATGTCTTGAAGATTTATGTCTACAAATGCACCTTGTGGGTCTTGACACCTATATAAAGTACAACATTGTCTCGACCATTATCTTTCCCAAGGCTTTGGATGCGGAACTTTCTAACATTTACTGTAAAAGAAGATCCTGATGACAAGCAAGAGCTTCTGGTATATCCGCCAATCAGCTTTAACTTCGCTTTAAGTTACAGGCAAATATGAACCTCTAACATGGCATTTAAAAAACAGACCTATCCCCGATTTTGGCTTAAAATGTGTTATCTGTAGGGTCCTCACTGGTAGCCAGTCCTGAACCTCTGAAGTCCTGGCACCTACTAATATCGTCCGATGAAACTACACCAAGAGCAGGGCATCTTCAAGATGTTCTAAATGGATTGAAATAAAAAAAGAGTTGTTAAGGCCGAGAACACAAAAAAAAAAAAATATGCACCATTTAAAGCATTAATCAAAAATAAAATAAGTTTTAAATTAAAATTTAATCAGGTGAATTAAACGTTTAATTGACGCTATTAGTTTATTTACTGGTGCAAATTAATAATACCAATTAAAAATTTAATTCACTTGATTAAACGTTTAATTCACTTTAATAAACGTTTTATTCACCTGATTAAATTTTTAATTAAAATTGATTTTAATTAAAAAGGTTTCGTTTAAATGTGCTAAATTCCCATTTCATACTATTGATAAACTAAACTTTATTGTTGATGAGATAAGCCATTCCTATGCGCATTTTACTGGTTGCTTAGACCAGATCGTCAGGAAACTTCATCCAAAGATTTTAGAAAAACTAAAGATATTATACAAACAAAACTGTTAAGCGAACAAGAATTATAAGCAACAGTTTTACTTGTAGCAATATCAAAACAAAAACAACAACAATAAACAGTTAGTTTATCTTTTCTTAAAGTCCTGACTACAATTGGTTGCTTTTTTGTCAACTCTAAATGCAGTTGTAAGTGGGCAAAGAATGATTTTTTTTTATTTTTTTTTGATTAATGCTTTAACTAGTGAAAAATATTTTTCTGTGAACTCTGGCCTGTGTAGAGGTTAAAGCAAAACTTGAAAAAAGTTTTCTTTAATTAGCTTTTTACTGTTATGGAAACGTAAAATCAAGTATTATTAAGGTGAAAAACAACAGATTTGCTTGTGTGACATGTCTGGATGTTTTTGGTTGGCTGCTTTTTTTTAAGTGAATCAATTATTGAATTGATCAGGCTTCAAATTCTAACAAATATTAATATTGTATTTAATTTAGTGATTCTCTTTAAACACAATCTGATGCAAAAATTTTTTTTCACAGAGTTTAGCATTTTTCGTCTATGACGCTAAAAAACACAAATTTTTTATATTTCTCATGAATGAGAAATTCAAATTTAAAAAAAAATTAGGAAAAATCAATTGTCAAATTGATTACCATATTCGTCAATACAAATAATTTTTAAATGGAAAAGGCACCAACAATCGAATTTGTAAATGTAAAAAAAATTTCGTGTATAAAAATTTATATGTATTTTTAACAATGAGTTTGTTATATTGAATAAAATAGTTTTTTATAATTAACTAAACATTTTTAATTGCAACAAAGTGCCCCTGTCGACAACCACAACACAATATTTTATACACAGAAAAAAATAATTTTCATATTTGAATACGAAAATCGCATATTTGATTAAAAAAAATTTTCTGCGATGACGGTTTTTGGTGTATTGATAAAAAGTTTGTAGTGATTGAATTTTTAGTCAACAGCCAAGTTTATTGATTCAATAAAAAAAACGTGATTTGTTAAAATAAATTGTTGGAAATGTTGAATAAATCAAACAAAATGTTTATCGAATCTTTATTTATTTATTAACTATGACGTTCTAATTTACCAATTTTTATTCTTTGACAAATACAGTTAAATTTATGATTGGTTTGTGGGATTAGCTAGTTCCTATGCACATTTCGCTGGATGCTAAGGCCAGATCATCAGGTAACATTTTTCCAAAGACTTTGGATAAACCAAAGATATTTTACAAATAAAACTGTGAAGCGAATGAGAATTACAAACACTCAAGTCTTATTAGCAACGATATCAAAGCTAATAAAAAATAGACGAGAGTTGCAAAAATACTTGTGGGATTCACAAGGTAGTCATAAAGTGGAAAAGTCATATGCCTTAAAATAACTACAAAAAATATGTATTACTGCTGTGGGCAACCGCTTATAATTTAGATTTCTGCTGTTCTGTTATAACAAATTAACAAACACAGCATTAACATTTTTATTTTGTTTAAAACACAACAATATTTTTTTTTTTTTTAAATTGAAGCACAGCCTCGAATAACGTTTTAAGTTACAACATAATTAATTTTCACGAGAGCAAAAAAACGTTTTTACAGGCAAGATTATAAATTTTTTATTTTTTTTCTTAAGATTATTAAAAATATGCATGTACACATAAAAAAAATATCAAAAGTTGTTTAGTAATTAAAGAAAATTTGTTAAATTTTTCTAATATATTCAACAATTTTCTTAATTATCATGTTTGTAAATTGTCATATTAACAATTTGTTTCATTTGCAGAAAACTTATAAGTTTATTATAGAAAAAATAATTTTGTGTCAAAAAATTTAAAATATAAAATAAAAAAATCTGGATTTTCGATCTAAAATCTTTAAAAAAATTAACGATTTGATGATGATTATTGGAAATTTAATCAATCTTTAAGGTAAGAAAAGTTATTATTTAATGATTTATAAACAAATTTTAACAGTTCTTTTATAAATTTTAGATTTTAAAATATTTCTGATAGTGGTGCCAAGATTCCGTTTTGTGTTAATGTATGAACCTCCCAGTGCATCAAGGTGTTAATAAATAAATTTTAATGTTATTAGTGATGTTATTTTTAATATGCATATGTATTTGGCTAAAACATATAATAAAAACGACTTTTAAATGCATCTTCTTTTTAAACTTAGTTAGCAACAAAAAATTATATTTAATTGTTAACAAATATTGTATTCAATATTACAAACTCATTGTTAAAAATATTTGTTAAGTTTTAACAATTTAAATTAACAAAACAATTTTTTATATATACAAATTTAGTTGTTGGTGCCTTTTTAATTAAAAAGTAATTTGTATTGACGAATATGGTATTCAATATGACAATTGAATGTCGTAATTTTTTTCTGTGTATGTCATTTTGAAGGCGTTAAGGTGCATAATTTTGGGTGACTTAAGGTTTAAACAGTGTAAGAGGGTGAAGTTAATTGTTATCTGAAAAAAAAAACAGTTTTTGCAAAAAGTGGCTTTTACAAAGTTATTCGCGGCTGTGCTTCAATTGTAAAATATTATTTTAGGCTAGTTTTCACTATCTCACAAGTCGTACGTATTCCACAATACATTGTGAGATAGAAACCTAATGAGTTTTGTTGCGACTGTCAAAAAATCTAATTTAACATGACAGTTTGTGTTGACACCATTACACAATGTATAAACACTCACACATGAAATAAAATGCAACCCTGAGCCAATGAAAGGAATTATTGTTTAGAAATTTTTCAAAAAACGATGAAGTCGTATGGGATGTCAAACTTTTTTCATAATACTTGTTATTTTCGTGACACATTGCATTCACACTATCACACTTTGTCATATTACTTGAGTTTTTGCAATGTATTAATACAAAGTATAAAAGTGTAAACTAGCCTTTATGAGATTATTTAATTATTATATATGTTTTATTCAGTGTTTTTTTGCAAAGTGTAATTTTGATAAATATTTTCATTGAATCAAATAAAAAGCTTGTTGACCTAAAATTTCTTTTTAACAAACTGTGTTGTTAAAAATTTTCTTAAGATATTTTTTCCGTGTAGTTGGGGGCAAATTTGTAAGACTTTTCATACTCAAAATATTAATTGGACGCAAATTAGCTGTTTAACTTTGAAAATGCAAGCGAAAAATAGCGGTTGACATCGTGGGCCAGGTTGTGAAAGTAGCTCAATAAGCAATTTAGCAACATTAAAAATCATTCTCTAAAATAAATATTAATTTCTAATTTTTTAAAGTGAAAACTTATTTAGACTCCTAAAAATGTTCTCCTTTTTTTGTGTTTTTCAATCAATTTTTTTGATATTAATCTTTAATTCATTTAAATTGAAGATATAATAAAAATTTCAGGCGTCAGTAAGTCTGACTCTTAAAAACATAAAAAGAACTCTGAAACACATTGTACCCTAAATAAAACCTTTCCAAGAACAAGATACATAAAATTTCTCTAAAAGTAAAAGTAAATTTTTAAAAAAACAAAATCCAAAATCGTTGCTACACTGAGAATGTGTGTGATGCACCCCAGAAGAAAAAAAATGTTATTTTTCGTGTTGTTCGTTTTAATCGAACATCATCAATATTGGAAACATTTAACAGCATCAGTAGCTACCGCTGTGAGACCTTTTAGACTTAAAATAACAAAATGTTTTCAGTTTTTCTCTTTATTATTCTCTAATACAATTTCTATTTGATTCCGTTTTTTTTTTGTATTAGATATTCTGTGTTATTAGCTGGGAATAATACTGATAAGGGCATATCACACAAATATTTTTGTTTGAACATTTTTTCCGATTTAACCGCGAAACAAACGCATCAAAGCGAAGCCGCCAATAAACAATTTGGATTTGTCGTTAGCGCTTCTGTTTTTCTATTTTTTTTTTTTGTTAATCTTTTGCTTTTTGTATCTATGTAACTGACAATGTGTGTTTCCAAATGTGTGCTTCTTGTTCATTAAGATCAACTTAATTCGAAAGCGGATGTTAAAGGTAGAAAAATTAAATTAAAAAAGAAAAGGTTTTTGTCTTATTATAATTTTCTTTATTTTGAGGTTTTTCATATCTCAAGGATTGTTGCGTGGGAAACTTTGTGGCCTCTGTTAAAGGGAAAGTGTTAATTATCTAAAATGTAAAAAGGATTTTTGATTATCCCATAGTTAGGAAAATTTCCCGCGCTCCACACGTTTTTCACCTGTGCCACGGTTTAAAGTGGAAACCATTAAGTGGCTGTAAAATAAATAAGAGTCAGTGAAATTCAGTCATTAATTTTCTTATAAAAACCAGAGTGTACAACGAACAAAAAGTAGTCCTAAAAAGAAAATTATTGTTTCCATTTTTCTTAAAAAAAAATCCTTGTGTGTGGCTTTCTATTCCATTCATTCTCATGCTGATAATTTGAATTTAAATTAGATTTTGATTAATACAAAAAAAAAAAACAACAATAACCACAATACTAGTAACTACAATAAGCGCTGAAATGTTTATTAAGACCATTTTAAAACGAATACGATTAAAAAAAACGAAAATGTAGACTTGAGTGGGGAATTATTGAAAAAAAAAACGGATTCATTAAAATTCACTTATTTGTATCTGTATGTGGAATTAATTTACACAAAAAAGAAAAACCCACACACAGAATCATTTGTTAGATACTTGTACTTGTGCTTTTTCTTCCAAGATTAGCGGCACAATTTTAGATGAAAAAAGATTAAAAAAAGTGTTAAATTTAAAATAATTGCCACCATGTCTAATAAACGTAAACATTTTCTGTGGCAGCCTGATGAAGAAACAGGTGAAGAAGAAAGAAGTGTTTTCTCTAGGTGAAAGGTGCTTAAAAGGGTTTGCGGTGTTTTGTAATTATTTAAATTTATATCAATTTCAGCTGCTTTGCAAGGATAATTGTTAATATTATTAAACATTGAAGAGAAATTTTAACATAAATTACGGACGAAATATTTAAAAATACAATTAAAAAGGAAAATTGTTAACAAAAAATATAATTTCAATGACAAAAGTGTAAAATATTGCCGCTTTTGTGTTAAATTCTTTGTTCCGGAAGGAGATTGGTTGGGGCTAGGTAAAATAATTTGCCGATTTTTGATACCAAACGATCTTTTTTGCATTGGAAGTTCATATTTAGACGAAATTGTATTATTTTAGCTCATATGGTATTGAAATTGTTTTGCAAAAAGAGCAAAAAGTCTAAATTCAAGGGACAAGGGAACATGTTCGTGCTTGATAACACCAGAGTCCGAAAAAAAACTCTAATGTGCGCACCGTATTTTGCTACATATACACATTTAATAAAAAAATATAAAATAAAAAAAAAATGTTTGCGTTCGACAATTTGTACACAAACAAATTACAATAGACAATGATTGAGGGCTGACGAGTTAAGAAAAAGCACTGGGGGCTAATTATGACATACCAAATCGTACGAAATTTCCATTTAAATTGTATTGCAATTTCAATCAATATCGGATGACGTAATTTGCCCCCTGGTCTTGTTTTACCGTACGTGTAGCGTTATTTAAACGTGCGCCTTCTGTTTATTTATCTCTTTTATATGCAATTTCATTCATAAAAAACCCAAACACGTACAATAAAAGTTCACTACGCGTTCACTAACAAATACATAACACGTACGATTAAAAAAGAACCTTACCCATGTTAGTATTAATGTTCGTCAGCTTACAATCTTTGTGTACCGTATTTTTTTGTGTACAAATTCACAAACACAAAAAAAGTTTAAGAGTTTGTGGAAAAAATACACTACGTAAGTCTACGGTTTTTGTTCGAGCTCTGAACAACACATAGTATTTACAAGGAAATTACAGAGTGGCCCAAAAGGGGTCGTTATATCATTTTATTTTAGACATAATATTTTTCATAATGGAGAATATTTTTTATTTAATCATGAAAAATTATATCTCGCAAGTGGTGGCACATACGTTCCCTTTTTAACATATTTTACATAAATTTTCGCACAATTACGAGTGTAATTAAATTTGTTCAATTGAAAGTTATTCCTATCTAATTCCCCTTCTTCTTCACAAAATACTGAAAAACCCAAAGAAAAACTAATAATTAAAAAAGTTTGAAGGTATTCAAGACCCTTCGGTAATTTTAAGTATTTATGCCAAATCATGTTGCTATAAATAGCTCTTTTTGCAGATGGCCTCTGTTGCGATAAAAGTCTTATTTTGTGGGGCCGTTCGTATGGAGGCTACTCAATTAATGGGCCGACTTTTTTTAGCAAACATATGTTCTTTGAAAAAAGTATTGTGGCCAATTTTTGTTACGTTAGTTCATTCGTTTAAGGGAAATATTGGACCAATGTCAAATTTTTGCTGCCAAACACTTTTTTTTATAGAATTTGTGTTAAAGTTTTTATTTAGCACATCTGTAATGCCGTTGCTATGCCAGACGTCATATCTTTGGGATGTATTTTTATTGTTTTTTGTCATGGTTTTTGAGTTTAAAAAAAATTGAGTCGCTTAACGCCCCCCCCCCCCCCCTCTTCAAACAAACCATCCAAGAAGCCCCTGACCATCCTCATGGAAAAGAGTAAAACATCATGGCAAAATTCAGGCAGCTAAACAGAAAAAATTATTAGTAGTTTTTTATCAATTAAAAAAATTATTTAAAAAGTATTTGAATTTAATTAATGTGATAATTGAATCAATTTTTTTTTTTTTTTTTTTTTGTTGAAAGTAAATTAAAAATATAATTTTGATTTAATTAACATTTTAGTTGTTTTGAAATAAATCTTGAATTAAAATATTAAATAAATAACAAATAATTATTTCGTTTAAAACAAAATAATTCAAACTTGTGAAATTGTTGTTGGAAATTGTCAAAATCAATCAACACATTGTTTGAAACGGCAAAGTTTTTTATCATTTTTTTAATTATATTTAAAAATATCATTTATTGAAAAAATTTTTTCTGTGTACCGCAACCTTGGAAAAAAGGTAGGAATCAAAGATGAACAAGGTTTGCCACCACTACAAAATATACACGGAGGGCTTTGTTGTATGAGCAACGGCAGATGGCAGCCCCATTATCTGAAGACCTGCTTCAATAGACCAATCATCTACTTAGCTGCAAAAAGAATCGATTAACGAACTGCTACAAGGCGAATTAACAATACTGAATGTGTCGATACTCCAAGAACTAGAACAGTAAAATCTTTCATGGGAAGAAGCGAAGGCAACTCCAACAATTCGTGTAAGATGGTGATGCTTTTTGTAAGCCAGAGGTAAGGGAGGGGCAAGGTGTAATATTGAACGTAAGCGTTTAAAAAACTGCAGTCAAAGTAGAAAAACTCCAATTTCTTCTACTTCTTTATTTGTCATTGGCCAACCAAAATCTTTAGCTTTTACTTCTGATTCGTTAAATGTAAACAGTCGCAGTCAAACCAACACAAAAAGCGAAAAGTTGTATAGAAATTTTCGTTTTTTTTCGACAGTTTTTGGTTTCGACTGCAGTTTTTAAACCCTGTTAAACGTATTTGTAATACAGAAAAAAATAACTACAGTTATTAAGTAATTAATGAAAATTGTTTAAAGATTTTCAAATATTTTTAACAATTTTCTTAATTAACATGTTTGTAAATTGTCATAGTAACAATTTGTTTCAGTTAAAAAATAAATACATATGTATGTATAACAAAATTTTTTTTGTGTCAAAAAAAAAAAAATTTAAATACAATATGAAAAAAATTTTAAATATTTTGGGTTTAAATCACTAAAAGGCCAAAAGTTAGTCAGATTGTTGCAAAACTGAATCAATCTTTAGGGTAAGTAAAGTTATGGTTTGAATAATTAAATTTTAACGGGTCTTTCGTTTATTTTAGTTTTCAAATAGTAGTCAATAATGGTGTCAAGATTCCCCTTTGTGCAGATGTTAAAACATTATTGTGCATCCAGTTCTAAGTCTGAAAAAGTATGCTGAAATTAATATTTAAGGTGCTTGTGATGTAGTTTTTAATAAACATATACAAATTGCAATAAAAATGAATTTAACAAACAATTTACATGCATTTCATTCTTTCAAAAGGGAATAAGCTAGTTCTTAACAAAATATTTTATTAATATGAAAAACTCGTAATTAAAATTTGTATATAATTGTTTACAAATATTTTATTCAATATAACAACTTTGTTGTTAAAAATATTTGTTGAATATCAACAATTTGAATTAACAAAAGTATTTTTTATATTTACAAATTCGGTTGTTGGTGCCTTTTCAATTAAAAAATTAATTGTATTGACGAATTTGGTATTCAATATGACAATTGATTTGTCGTAATTTTTTTCTGTCTAAGAATTCTTCAAAGTAAGAAAATACACGGGACAATACTAAAATTAAAAAAGATTCATTTATCAAGAAAATTAAGATGTTTAATTAAACAATTTTAAATTTATTTGATTTTTAAACCACCAAACTCTTTTCACTATTACTCTTTTTCGGTGGGTGTTGTGATCAAAAGGGCCCGAACCTTTTATCCAAACCGTTATTTAAATACCCCATGCCATAAATTATCAACTCAGAATCATTCAGGTCGCCTGTAATTTGTAAATATTTATTCAGTAGCAATTTAATATTGTTCCAATGCCCTCTGCAGAGGCAGAGGCTGGCTGCTGCATTTCAAGATAAAACAAACAATTAATTTTATAAAATTAAAATAGAAAAGAGACATTGTTATTTTCTATTTGGATACTTTATCGATTGGTTGCTCTTAATAAATATTGATTTCTCATGTGTGTCTTTATTTCTCTTTGAAGTTTTGTTCTCTACCAGTGTTGCCAGTGAAATTTCGAGAAAGATACATTTTGGTTACCAAAAAGATACATTTTTTCCCAAAAAGATACGTTTTGAAAAAAAATTTGAAAATCCATTTTAAACGTTTAACATTAACATAACATAACATTTCATATTTAATGAATATTGTAAAGAAAATGATATAATATAAATTCATTTTTTATATTTATTTAAGTCATTAATATTAGTAATGTAATTTTTAAAAATACAGTAAGCGAACTTAAAATTAATATAATGTTTGGATGTTATCAAAACAAATTAAGTTTTGTAAAAATTAATATACGATTTAAGTATTTTATACTAAGGCGATTATATCAAAAAGTTCGTATAAAGTTCCTTAAAATAAAAAAGTTCCCAGAACAACTTCGCACTACTAGATCCTTAATGTTTTCTTTCACCATTAATTAAGCTGCTATTGTATTAGCATTGAGTCGGTTAGTCTTAATAAGTTTTATTTGGCTAAAAATTCTCTAATATTTTATTTCTGTACATTTTGCGTAACGATTAAAAAGATACGAAAAATGTCAGGATTATACATGGTACCTGAAATCATCAAAAGATACGAAAAATGTATCTTTCGTATCCTAATGGCAACACTGTTCTCCACACTCACACAAAGTAGTGTTGCTACACTTTTTTCGGGCATTATTAATTGTTAACACTGATGCGCAACGGTGATTTTGAAAAGAGTGAATCTTTCGAGATCACAAATAATGGCAATTCAAAATTGCCGAAATATTTACTCAAATCATTAACGAGTTGTTGGAGTTTTAGAGGTTGTGACTGAGTTTGAAATGAAAATAAATAAAATTGTGTGTTTGGTCAGTATTTATTTAAATAAGCACTTTTTTTTTTTTTTTTTTACTTAAAGTTGTTTAAATAAAATTGCTTATGTGTACTTTATTCTGTGACAGTTAGTATAAATTATTAGCGCCAATTGCTAATTGAACACACCTCGTTTTACAAAGCGCTTTTTTGAAGTCCAGCTGTGTTGAATTTCATAAATCTTTTAAAACAATTAACGACATTCTAATGAAAATTTAAAATGAGTTATGCGAACAAAAAAATAATTAAAATTGCTAATGATATTGTTTTTGAAATATTTATATAAGCAATTTTTTTTAAATTAAAGCTTTTTAACGGTAAGATTTATTTTATTTGTTTGCATGTGTGTGAAGTTATATTTCGATATTAATTACTTTAACAGAGTTCTGTTAACATGCTTAAATAACTATTTTTATAATGTAAAATTTTAATACACATTTGTATTTTAATTGGAATTATGCCCCGTTAGGCGAGTAGATAGTGAGCTAGTCCATGTTATGGTTGCCAACAACTTGTTTGCCACTTATAACACTGCCCAAAAGCATTTTTGCAACAGAAGAGCGACCCTATAATTCTCAAAGGGCTATTGAGTAACTTTTTCTTGTGAAATTAACTTATACTCCAGCTGTTCTGAGTTTTTTCTTACAGTGGGTCAAAATTTCAATTGTTTGGTCGAAGGGAGCATTATACTAAAGGAAGAGTAATTAAATAATTTAATGTCGGAGGGAATTCTTAGTGTCAGGGTTATATTGCAGAGTTTCATGGATGATCTTAACCCTCTAGCTCCTCTCTTTATACGTCAACTTAACCCCTTTTTCAAGAAAATCTTAAAAGTCCTTTAAAAAAGGACATGTAAGGAGTAAAATTTTCTACGAATTTTTTTTTTCGAAATATGGCAGTGCGTGTCACCAAAATACTAAAGTTCTAAAAAAGCTCTGTACGCTGAATTACCAAAATTGCACGCCAACGTATACAAAAAAATTACTGCTTGTAATGTAAATATTATTTTATTTTCAAAATAATCAATAAATATCGCGGTTAAATGGTTACCAGACATTGTGAGAAACGGGCTTGGAGTGATGGGTAACTGTAAAATAGTTGGAATTTAATTTTCTCGAAAAAAGGGTCAAATTGACCCGTAACGAGAGGAGCTAAAGGGCTATGATTTTTCACAAAAATGTTACTCTGCCAATAAGAATTCGTATAATTCTCGACATAAACTTTTGAAATTTTTGATTGAATAGATCATCGTGCCACTTCAGAATTATAGGATCGCTATTCTAATCCAATCAAAAAGTTTTATTTTGTTGCACAGTGTAATTGTAAATATGCAATTGCATGTTTTTCTTGTGCGACCAATGAAGGCAGAAACAATATATTTATCCGTTTTAACACTTTTAATTAATTTTTGCATCGACTTGTTAATGCATATTTTTGCATCATTTTTTTTTTTTTTTGCATATTTTAGTCAAAAGAGCATTTGTGCAACATTTTCAAAGTTTAAAGCGCATATTTAACCTTTTTGAAGCATATTTTAACACTTGTTAAATTTTTTTAGATGCATTCGAAGCGAAGAAAAAAAAGAGGAGATAAATGATATTCCAAACTGTCAAATTTTACACATAACCAAAATTAAGGAAAATATTTGTACGTTTGAATACCAATCGACTCAGAATCACTTTAAGATTCATCTATCGATGTCCACCCGTCTGGCTAGTTGTCTGTATATGTAAACCTTGTGCCCAAAGTAAAAATTGCAATTTTGTAGATAATTTGATACAGTTTGGTAAATACGTTTGTCACAGAGTCAAAGCCTTTATAAATGGTAAGAATCGGTCTATAGTTTCACAAAGTCCTCATACAAACTTCTTTACGAAATACACTCTTAGGGCCAATAAATCAGTGCAAGTTAAAATCTATTTTTGGTTTAAAATTTGTTTTAACCAGCAAATCTATAATTCAGTAAACATTTAAACCATTTCTAAACGCATAAAATTGGGCGTTTAAACTACCAATTCAAACCATATGAATTTGTCAATAACATTCATCGTAGTGCTGCCATATTATTATTTTTTGCACTACATATAATATATGGTGCACTGGGGTCTAATCACCGCATTCGACACTATCGTATCGAATAAACTATCATTTTTTTTTTGTATACGATAGACACTGACGTATCGAATGAAAACTCGATAAATGTAATGTCGAGTTACTCGATATCGAATGCCATTATTTCAAATTCGATACATTTCATTCGATATCGAGTTTCACGATACCAAAATATATAATTTCGATCAATTTTGCTCGATATCGTATGCGGTGATTAGACCCCTGATTTACAGCTGTTAAGTTTAAACTACATATAAATTTAAGTTTAGTTCAACTGAACCAAAGTTTAAACATTCATTGATTTATTAGCCATTAGTGTCAATAAACCATCTAATTACGTTCATATGTTGAACATACGGCCCCAACAAAGGCTTTCAATTCCACCCTATATGACGTCAGTCGTTTCGTTTGGTTCCGCGTAATTTGTTTTTGGCTTGGCGCCTCCAGGTATAAGCAGGTCTGCCGCAACAATACCGAAAATTCGAGAAAATGTTTGAAACTTCAAACCACCCATAAAATTGATTAAACGTTCCTAAAACTATAAGGAAAGGTAAAAATTCGGTAAAAATTGTTAAGTAAGCGGAAATTCGCAAACAGCGGCATAATGACAAAGTCTACTTTTTATTATAAATCTTTAAAGTTGTAACGAATCAGAAAAATTACAGGAACAAATCGCTTCTATTGTGAATACGACTGAAAAATTCCGAAAAATTGCAAAACTGGAAACAAACCCTAAAACTTATTTGAGATCGCTAAATAAAATAAATTCAATTTGGGCATTTGATTTTTTTTTTTTTTAATTTTTAATAAAATCTTACATTTTCTTCCATTTCCGACAGACAACTCTTTGTGAATTATTTTCTTCATAAGATGTAAAAATATTTCACATGTGAGCTACATATTTACAATCCTGTGAATTTTTTGAAAAAAAAACCCAAATTCACAAGTAATTTTTTCAGAGTTTAAAAATGTAAACATTCGGAAATTTCCAAAACACATTTTATTCATAATACCAACTGTTCACACGTTCGGAAATTTACAAGTGATATTCATGATAATGTTGTGGCTTTTTGATAAAGGACTTATTTAACCATATTATTGTTGCCAGTAACAATAATATGGTTAAAGTAACCATTTTATATTATGTTAGCCTCTTTCTTTAAAAATGGTGACCTTATCGAAAAATTAGTTTTTTCTGCGTGTTGGTGAGAGAAGTATTTGCTGGGAGCATATGCAAAATATGCACAAATAAATCGATGTAATTTCTCTGCGAAATATGTTATTTGCATGAATATTTAGCCAACTTAGTATTTCAATGTTTGAAAAAAACGTGTATTTGCATTTAAATCCGGCCCTTTACTATTTATTAATTAACAGTTTTAAAAGCCTAAACAAAAAAAAAAGATTATTAAATAGAGAGACAAATAAATAACATATTCTTTTATTTCATTTGTATTATTATTAAAAAAATTTAAACATTGACAACTGACTGACAGCCCACACTACTACTGAAATCACGAGCCACCAAAAAAAGTATGAAATAAACCCAAAATTGAATACAATAAATTTCTTAAACTCAACATGATAATGGATTTTTGGTTTTGTTCAAACAATTTTTTTTTAGTTTATTAAGCTGCAAGTAAATGATTGTGTGTTTGTGTGTGAGCGGTAAATTTATCATTAACACATCGAAAAATTGTTAAACACGTCTTCATTTGTTTGAAATGTGTTTCGATTTTTTTTCTGTTAAAATGTTGTTTTGTTTTTTTTTTTTTTATTTTTCTGTTGAGCTTTTTGTTCAATAAATTTTATTAATTACCGTTATATTGTTAAAGTAATCAAGATGTTTGAAAAAATTGTGTAATTATATAAAAAAAACTTAAGATTGAAAACCAAATTTTAGAAAAATTAAAAAAACGTCAACAAATTAATATGTTTGGCTTAAATGACGTGTGGCTAAGAGGTGTATAGTGAACAAACAAAGTTTACGTACACTTTAAAGTTTAAAAAGATAATAATTGCAATTCTTATAAAAATAATCAAATAAAATAAAAAGCATTTTAGGTTTTAGAAAAATATTTTTACAAACAATTTAAATTTAGATGTCAACTTTTGTACGAAAACTTTTTGCTTTTACTTTACCGTAAGTGATTGTGGATCAAAAAAACAAGAAAATTTGTAATATTTAATGACTGTTTTTTTCTCTTGTCAGTAATTTGTTAAGAACAACAAACATTTAGTTAAATAATTAATTTAGGTGTGGTGGTAAAGTCATTTTGTGGCATTCTCTTAAAAAAAAAACTATAAGAAACTTTACCCAGCAATACAAAATTTTGTAAATTATCTTTTGAGACATAAATTTTGAAGTGTTTGTTAACTATTAGTGTGTCTGTACACCCAGAGAAAAAACATGTTTAAATATGGTCACCTCCAACAAAACTAAATATTTTTAAAGAAAATTGTAAACATATTATTTTTCATTTACCCATATTATTGTCACCGACAACCAAAATATGGTTAAATTAGGCCTCCATCAAGAAGCCACAACCATACATGTTATGGTTAAAAATTACTAAAGTTTATTTAACATTTATAATAGCATGGTTGGTTTTCAACCATAGCATGTTGCTCTTGGAAAAAAGGAAAATAGTATTGTTTATTTTAAAACTAATTATTGTCATATTTAACCATAAGATGTTTAGAGGCAACCATAATATGGTTGTGGCTTCTTAATGGAGGACTAATTCAACCATAATATGGTTGTAGGTGACAATAATATGGTTATATTAAAGACAACATGTTTACAATTTTCTTTAAAAATAGTTTTGTTGGAGGTGACCATATTTAAACATGGGTTTTCTCTGCGTGTAAAATTAAGATTAAATACAGTTTTGCAAGGCCTCTGTTGTATCTAAGCGGTGCTCGTATTATACCGAATATTTGCGGTAACATTTAATAAAATATTTTTTTTTTTAAAAAAAGTGGCGGCGGCTTATTTAAGCTTCTACAATTTTGAAGAGTTTTTTTTTTCAAATTAATATTTGCGGTTTTTTGTTTTTTTTGCTTCCAAAAAAAAAGACCAGAAGTTTATTCGTTAACAAAAGTAAAGAGAAGTGCCCGCCGCGACAAGCGAAATTGGACCAACAACATTGCCAAGGACGCTTAAGCTGCTGCCGACACACACCTCTTTATCGTGCGGCAAGAAAACTTACAAACAAAGCGAAGTCTACTGGGAAAACTATTAGAAACGAATCTGAAGAACTCAACACATCCAAACAAGTGCAGCTGAAACAATGTGGTTCTTTTTGTAATGGATGCAGTTTCCCGGCGCACAAATGTTGACAATGCACACGGAATCGCTTAGGAAACCCTTCGACCTAATAGTCGGCTTGAATCGCTTGACTATACTTGAATCATTATGAATCGCTTATAAATCTTGTAACTAAGAAAGTCTTAAAATGTGTAACCACAAAATCCAACAAAGTTGATCTGAGAATAAACGCCACAAAACTAAGGGAAATGTTCGTATCTGAATGAATTTATCTCACTGAACAAATTAAAAATAAATTAAAATACAACAACCTTTTCATTAAAATAAAGAAAAAGTTTCCTTTAACGTTTGACTATTCATAATTTTGTTAATGATTTGTTTAATTAATGTAATAGCAAATAATCTTGGTTTTAATTAAATTTCTTGCATTAATTAAATGCGAAATTTTTATCGATTTAATGAAACAGTTCATTAACTGGGGGGCTAATCAAACATTCTTTTGTTATCAAATAAAGCGTTACATATGTTGACTTTTAATGCAATTTTCATTGGATTAATATCAAAGTCCATGGGATGTGTGAAGACACATTTTAGCTTTTTGGAAGGTAGTGCAATCAAAAAAAAAAAAAAAAAAAAATCTATTTTAATTAAAAATGTAATCTTTTAAATTTAAAATGTAATGAAGTGAATTAAATGTTTATCACGTGAATTAAACGTTTAATTGATACTATAAATTTTTTTACTGGGGAAAATTTTATTGATTTGTTAATTAATAATTAGTATTGTGGTTATTTTGTTGAACTATCTATGGTTTTTAATACAAATTTTTAATATTTTTGATTAGGCTTAAGTTCATCAAATTTAATTTTCATTAAATTATTCTTATGAAAAAAGGAATTGTACAACATGAAAATTAATTAAAATTGTTATTGATAATCTTTCATTCTTGACCGTGGCCGGGGCTCGAACCCTGGCCGGCAGGTTACCATGACATGTTTCGATCGCAACCACTCGATCTTCTCAGATGGATTTGCCGTCTTACACTCGCAGCCATCGACGACTGCTGACGTCAATAGTCAAACATCAATCCCTGAACCAAATAATAAATTAATATCACAAATAATGTATTGAATTTAAGATGTAATGAAGTGAATTAAACGTTTATCTAGTGAATTTAACGTTTAATTGATACTATTAATTTGTTTATTGGGGCAAATTTTATTAATTTGTTAATTAATATCGCAATTTTTTTTAATTAAAATCAATTTTTTTTGTGTACTTACTTTTCGGATGTATGTAGGTATAGAAAAGGTATAGAAATAATGACTTACTTTTCAAGTAACTTTTAGTTAAAATTGAATGCGTTTATTTTGGGACATCTTTACAAAATTCATTGGTTCTAATTTGAAATTTTGATAGGCTTGAGTTCATCAAATTTAATTTCCATTAAATTATTTTACCGAAGAAAGGAATTTTACAACATGAAATTAATTAAAATTTATTGATAATTTTTATTCTTGGCGAGAATCAGCCAAGCCAATAATGAAGCTTCCAAAAAAGCACAAAACTAATGCTTAACTACTTCGTTATTTAATTAAAAAATATTTCTATGTATCTTAAAAATAAATTTGCAAAAAAAACTCAAAAATTTACTGCAGTATGCACAAATTTATAATTCAATAAATAAATTACTGAAATTTTAAAACAAAAATTCTCCACATTAGAATGTAACGACTTTTTAAAAGCCACTGAATTCCTACCAAGTAACCAAGAAACTACTTATTTGAACCTTTTAGTTAACAGAAGAAAAAAATCTGTTCTATACCCTTTTTACTTAAACTCATTCAGTTTTGTGCATTTTTTTTAACTCTGGGCTTTTTTTCATGAATTTTATTACTGGAATCTTCGGCGTGGAGCTTGAGCGCCATCTCGTTTAATGCCTTTAAGGCGTGACCATGGTATTTTATAATATGAATTGATCAAAGGATGCCGACGTATTTTATGTTGACCGCCACCGATGAGTCAACTAAAGGAAACCGAAAAAAAGGAAAGGAATAAAAAAAAGTAAAGACTTGCTTGCAAATATTCTCTTCATAGTCAATAACTTTTGGAATTGGTTACGGCTTTAAAAGTACAACAATATTTTTGAGATGATGACGACGACGATGATGATGATAATGATGGTGATGCTGCTAATGGTGCAAGTATTTGTATTCACTGTTCATAACTAGAATACTAAAATTAAAGCGTTTGTTTTTTTTTTTCTTCAAAAGCTTGATTTGATGCAGGCATCAGAAAACGACTTTGAAATTAAAAAAAAGAAGAAAATTGTGTATAAAAGTGCAAAACTGCAATACAACAATAACAAATTGGACAATCGATTAGTTCATTCACTCACATACCAAAGTGTATCGGATCAAGCGAGTGTATCTGCCTTTTAATTTTCATACTCCTTTATTTCAAACTAATAGAAATAATTATTGTGCAGACAATGAAATGAACGTTCATTTTCAAAAAGATATTTTTCAAAATTTGTTGCAAGTAATTAATATATTCTTCTTTTTCGACGAGTGTATAGTCAAGTTAATTAAGACTTCGTTATATTATCAAGGGGTTTGTGTACCCATTTTATAATAAATTCATTATTTTAATACAATAATAAAAGTAAAATTTGTCACGCCTTTTGATAAAGAGAGGATAAAAAAAAAAAAATCACGGCTCTATTATCACTGCTACAATACAAATAAACCACTTCAGCTGCTTTTGACAATTTATTTTTTTGCTAAACTCATCACCATTCAGCATTTAAATGCTTCAATGCAAGTTTAACTGAATTTTCTTATAAGGGATGAAATGTTAACAAATGGCTATATAACTAAAAAAAATAATCATGAAAAATATTTAAGACTGAAATACCCAAATAAATAGTTTTTATGATTTATTTCGGAATTTCTCATGATTCTAAATAAAATTTTAATAAGAAGCCTAAAGTGTTTATATTTTTACTCTGGGTTATAGTCTATATCCTCAACTTTTTTTTATTCTTTAAATCATACTATTTCTATATACTCGAGACTGCCGTATACACTCAAAGAAAAATGCATCTTTAAATTGATAATGCCCTAACATCAGAACTGTGACATCCATGTTATTACAAATTGCATCAATGGGGCAAAAAGTGACATCAATCCAATGACGAACGTCATCATAAAATTTTGTCATATGCGCATTAATGTCACTGTAGTCACAGCATAGGACTACAGTGACATTAATGCGATGCCACATTTTGTGTATTATTAACATTATTTTCATGTTTAAAAAGTAAAATAAGCAACAAAAATTCCATTATTCTCTTTGTTAAAATTATTTAGTTAAATACATCAAAATTTCAAAGTAGAATGATTACGAAAACCATATCGGTCATGCTGCTCGGGTCATATAATTGAGAGTTCTTCTGTAAACAAAGCGAGGAGTACAACAAAAGTTGAATAACAAACGGGCCCGATTTCAAATAGTACTAGACACCTGTCCACTTATTTTCCTAATGAACAACGATAAGTACTAAATTTTTTTTTGTATCTCTTTTAGTTGTGGAGACATGAGGATACCGAATTTACCATTTTTACCCCCTCAGATTTTAATTAAATATATATTGTGTACTTCCGTAAGTAAATATTTTTCCAATGTTGTATTTTTTGTTCAAATCGGTTGATAACCAGTGGAGGAAAGTGCTCTTAACTATTTTGCCTTTGCCGATTTATACATAGACAATTATTTATACAACCATGTTATGGAAATCGAAACCGAACAAATTTTAAATCGACCGTAGCCTTTTGTTATTTTAAGAGTGGTTCTTGTATGTATGTATGAAGTTAAAAAAGGATATATATTTTAAACTATTTAAAGACGATTGTTTTAAAAATGTGTTGGTTGATGGTTATCGTTACGACATTAGATCAGTCTATAGGCTTAAAACTCCCAACTACAACTAAGGCCGGGTTTTTAAGATGTGCATTAAGTTTAAACTTATTTTAACGTAGTCTAAAACTTAGATTTTTCCGGCGATATGTGATTTTTTTAATATTTCATTTAAGACCAACATTTTAAGCAAAACTAAGCTGTTCCGTCAAAATGTTGTATACAAACTTGGTGATGGTGGCACGAATCTGTTTTCAGATTATCTAAACCAAGTCTAAAAAGTTGTACAGTCTATAGTTTCGATTAAACGAATCTGTTTTCAAATTAACTAAACCAAGTCTAAAAATTTGTACAGTCTATAGTTTCGATTAAACCCCTTAAACAGCAGATTCCTTCAAATTTGCAATATAAATCTCCCCCCCCCCATTCCTAGTTATCGGTTTTAAACAATGTCGCATATATTGCAGCGACAACAAATACTCATTTTTCAATGTAACCCAAAAGAAAAACAGAAAAAAGTATCGAAAACAAAATCACAACAATAAAACTCTCACCCCTAAAAGATAGATGGAAGTAAAGAGGAGATAATTATTTATTTTGTTGTTTGTATTTGAAAACTACAAGATTTTTATGATGTTTCGGGTGTCAACAAAAACCGAATACAAGTAATAAACTCATAATCACTTCACACTTGGTGACTTTATAGAACAAAATACGGTCGCTGGCATGTCTGCAACGTTAAATAAACAAAAACAAAAAGGGACTTTAATGGATGAGTGTGATTTGGATTAGATTCTGAAAAATGTTACAACAGCATCTGTTTGTTGCGATTTTACGCTGACAATCATCCGTCTGATATTTTGTTGGTCTTCAGTTTAAAAGCTAATCGAAATCCAATTTGTTTGATTTTCGATCTAGAAATAAAACAATATATTTGTAATTAGTTTGTGCAAAAGTCATATTTGCTACAGACTAGAACTATTAGCTGAAATAATTACAAATAATTCGTTTTGGTGCTTAAACATTTTTGTTTGCAAAAGAGAAAACACGAACGCAACCCTCTTCATTCCAATTAAACATATGCTTCTCGCTCGGATTGTTTTAAATTTTTTAACCAAAATTTAAATATTTAAACAACATTCTTCGCCTTAATCCTATTTGTTGCGGACACTTGTTTTTAATTTAAAATAAAATAAAAAACATGCCACAAAGCACTTGTTTCAAAAATTTTTGACTCTTAATTCTAGAAGGGTTGTTTTTTTATTTGCTTTTTTTAAGGCCATAAAATATTTTAGCACTTTCTTTTTTTCGGAATTAAACTTCAACACGCCTTAAAGTATCATTTTACTTGAGTGCATTTTTGGAAATTTTGGCTAATTTTGTTAAATCGTCTAGACATCCATTTAAGGGTTGTCGGAGGGCGAGGATTTTTATTTCAACATCAACACCTGCTTGGGCAGAACGAAAAGTGGGCGGTTAAGAGATGCCAAGATAATAGAATTATTTTGTTTGACGTGATTTTTGTGTGTCATTTATCTTTGTTAAAAATGTTAGAATTAATAAACTTGCTGGAGACATAATGATTTAAAGTGTCAGCAATAAAATTGACGTTCAGACAAATATTTTGTTGTTTAACTGGTAATTGCTTCGCAAAATTGATTTATTGTTTTAAGATTATGGTAAATGATTTAATCTGCTACATTTTAGAAAATTGAAGTAACTATAGTGAAAAATCTTTTAAATTAACTACACTCATAGAAAAAGTCATATTCACATTGATGATGCCCTAACATTAGAATTGTGATATCAATGTTATTACAAACGGCAGTGATAACGATTCAATGACGAACATCATTGTAAAATTTTGTCATATTTTATGCGTCATCTATGCTATGACTATAGTGACATCATTTCAATCTCACATTTCGTGTTTTATTTACATTATTTTCATGTTTAAAAACTTTAATAAGAAAAAAAATTCTCATATTCTTTTTGTTTAAATAATTAAGTTAAATACGTAAAATTTTCAAAGTAGAATGATGAGGAAAACCATATCGGGCATGCTGTAAACAAAGAAACACTAATTCAATGAAAACAAGATAAAGTTCTCTAACTTCAAAATACTTATAACTAGAAAATATTTTCTTCCTATAACTGCTGTAAAAACGTATTTTTAATTCCATTTTAAGCGATAGACATGAAAATATATGAAAAAATTGTAAATTTCAAGTTTCATAACATCAATGAAAAAATTCATAACGATAACGAAACACTGAATTTAGCTAAATGTGAGTAAACGATTCAAAAACATGCAACGAGAAATTAAAAACAAGTGCAAACAATTCTCACATTCTTTTTTCTTTAATTGTTAATTAAAATACACAAAATTTACGTAGTAGTACAAGCCAGCAAAATGAAAAGAAGCAAGATGAAGGTCGTCCCTGGCTGACAAATGAATTAAATACAATTTACTTAAAGGTAAGCTTTTATTAGTAGAGCGATGTAACAGAAATATAAAAACTAAATAAAATTAATATAACTTGGTGATTTGAAACAGGAAAAAAATAAAATTCACAACAACTCAAAACGCACATTGAAATGACTGAAATAAATAAACATAAATATAAATATGGTCATAAAAATTACCAAATTTAATCAGCAATTTAATGAATTTATGTCATTAAACAAATTTAAATTTTTATCGATTTTATGAAACATTTCATTAACGGGGGGCTAAGGTAACATTCTTCATTAATCCAATGAAACGTTACATAGGATGAATTTTAATGTAATTTTTCATTGGATTAATGTCAAAATCCATTGGCTGCGTGAAGAAAATTCTTTCAGTGTATAAAACAGTCTAAAATCTCAACTACAGTTCAATCTATAGTCTCGACCAAAGACCAATCTATAGTCCTTAATAAATACCTGACTATAATCTCGACTAAATGCTTATCTGTAATCTAAGGCCAATTTGTAGTCTGGACTAAAGACAAATCGATAGTCTCGACTCAAATCCACACAAACAATATTTATGCTACACCACTTTCAATGAAAAGCCTTGTTTTAAAAAAATGAAAAATTCCCGAACTCTGTTTGTAAAAATGCTATTCATTTTCACTGTTGCTAAGTGCGGTCGCTGTCGTGCCTGGGGGGTTAAAAAGCAAAAAGTATGTAATATGGATTGAAAGGAAAATAATAAAAATTTACTTTTATGTTTTTTTTATACAAATATTTTTAAAATACAAACGAAAATTCTGATAGTGCATAGAAATTATTCCTGGAAAATATTGCAGGAATAAGACTATTAAAGTGTAAGATTTTTAATTAGGCTTAAGTTCATTAAATTTAATTTTCATTTAATTATTTTTATGAAGAAAGGAATTTTACAACATGAAAATTAATTAAAGTTGTTATTGATAATCTTTCATTCTTGACCGTGGCTGGGGCTCGAATCGAGTGGTTGCGATCGAAACATGTCATGGTAACCTGCCGGCACGGGTTCGAGCCCCGGCCACGGTCAAGAATGAAAGATTATCCATTACAATTTTAATTAATTTTCATGTTGTGAAATTCCTTTCTTCATAAATATAATTTTAATTAATTTTATAAAAAAGAGACCTTAAGCTTGAAAAATTTATTAAAGTCTAATAATTAATATGAAAATTTACAAGTATTAATTTATTTATAGATTTAACGAAAATTGTTTTAGAAATTGACGTCCAAATTTAATAAGCAATTTGTTTGTTTGTTTCTGTTTACATATTTGTTTAAAATTGTAAAGAAGATTTGATAACATTTTTTGTTTGATGCATAACAATTATATTAAAAAAAAAAAAAATGTTTTCTTTTTTAATTAAATTTTTACAAATGCTTGTGTTTAAATTCACAATTCTATAAATAGGTCATGTTTTAAAAAATATTGTGTTAGATTAATTGCCATTCTTTACCGAATCTGAAATTTATGTTTCTCTGTATAATTTATAACCTTAAATATTTAACTGACCATAATCTCGACGACCAAACTGTTAACTCGACCTATCTTGAATATCGGCTATAACACATTCTATAATCTCGACTAGAAAGTAATCTTCAATCTCGACTACAGACCAATCCATAGTCTTTACTTAAGAACAATCTATAATTTTGACTATAGACCAATCGATCTACAGTCTCGAATATAAACTAATACACAGTCCTGGTTAAAACCTGTCCATAGTCATTGCTGTACACCAATCTATAATCTAGAATTTAGACTATCTCGACTAAAGACTAAAGTTTTGACAAAGAACATTCTATATTATCGATTTCAGAAAAATTTAAGAACCCGCTAATCTTAAGTCTCTCTAGAACGACTTTTATTCTTAACTATTGACTAATCTCTATTGGCTTCAATAAAGATTCGGCTTAATTGCTCGCAATCCATAGTCTCAGCTATTCGATTTTTCATTGTCCGATTTTATCTTGATTATCGCGTTAATAGTTTTGTCTTTATTCGAGTCAATTGCGTCGTTCATAATTTCCTCTATTGTCTATGTTCTCCTGTTGAAAGTGGGTCAATTTAAATAAAAAAAAAAATTTATATATTTTCGTTTACTATAACTCATTAAATGACTGACTGCATCTCTAAAATTGTAACAGAAATTTTACCAAATTAATAGTGCTGTAAATTTCTCATTAGTCAACATAACGAACGAACAACAAAAAATCTGAATTCGTTTGCAGACACAGATACAAATTAAAATGTTTATTCGTACAACAATTACAATCACCATTTTTTTTTGTTTTTTTTTTTTAAGAATAAAATGCTTATAATTGAATCAGCAAATAAATACGGGCTGAGAAATTATCGTACAAATTATAATTGCAGAGCAATTGTTGGTGGGTACTGCACTCATGGTGCGAAGGCAGCATTAATTTTTGCGGAAAATTTAACGTGACGCAGCTTCTCTGCGCTCTATGCCACTCAGTGTCTACTCATTTATTAAGCGATGGACCGGCTGACTCCCTTTTGCTTTCCATGCTAACCAAACCAGCCTACACACTACAAAGTCGTTTTGAATCAAACGCCGATTATCGGTCTAAATACTCACAAAAAAATACGAAAAAAGCGCAAAATAATGAAAATTTATAAAATGGACATAATGAAAGGGGGGAATTTGGTCAATACCACTAAACACTGAGCGAATAATAAATGGCAAAGTGTGTATTTGTGTGTCGGCGTATGTTACAATGATGAGTGTTTACCAGACTTTGACGCCTGGTTGTGTATTGTGTTGGTTGGCTGTGTATGCCTTACAGCAGTGCCATGGCCTGTGGTGGTGGTACTGGTTTGGGATTTGGCGTTGTCTTGATATTGGGTGTTGTTTTAGCTGCTTATTTTCGTTGGGTATATTTAATGTTGCTGTAGTTTGTGTAGTTTTTCCTCTTTGCTATTTTGTGGTATTTTTATGCTGTTTGCATTTATTAATTAGCTGACTTGACCATTAATTTAAATCAATGATTAAACCACAGCGGAAAAATTAAGAAACAGAAAGAAAATCAAATAGACAAGCAACCACATTTTTATCTTTTCACATTGATTGCATTAAATGCTGCAACTGTTAAGTTGGCAATTAACATGGCTGTTTGAGATTTTAGTTGTATTTTTTTTTCATTTCTTGGAAAGTCTTTTAATACGAGGGTAGTTTGAATTTGGATTAGATTATTGTCTATAGTCTCGACAAAACTTTGGCAAAGTATTGAATGAACTCAAGACTATAGTTTCTTTTATGGTACCGACTTTAGTCTGCTTAATAGTCTCGATTGTAGTAAGTTATATTTATAGTCTGGACTATAATCTGATCTGTTGTCTCGACTATAGACAAGTCTATAGTTTCGAATATTGTTTGTTCTTTAGTCTCATTTATAATCTGTTCTATATCATCGACTCTAGTTTTCTCCATAGTTTAGACTATCATCTGCTCTATAGTCTGTTTTGTATTATCGACTATACTTTGCTGAATTCTTGAAATTAATGAAATTAGTCTTTAGTTCAGTGAACATTTTCGTTAATTCAACGAATAATATTGTTTTATAAATTTGTTGGCTCAACGACCGCGGTATGTTTTCTCAATGAATTATTATTTTAAATTTCTCCTGGCAATATTATACCATTTGTGCCCGCCTGCTCACAATTTACTAATGTAACCCCCTAAAAAATTAAAACGACTTATTAATGAAATATTTTTATTTTTACAAAAATTTTGCAAATTTATTATACACACAGTTTATTTAAAATTTTTACATATTCCACAATACGTTGTGGACCTTGATGAAATTTAGGTACGATGTTGTCGACCGTATGCCAGAGAATTATGCGAAATTTGTTGACAAATCACATTTTATTTGTGGGATTTGTGTTACAAGATCCGCTTAAGAATTGCCTTCCAATGCCTGCCTATAGCTTTTTATTTAATTCTTAAAAATAACTTAAGAATTTAATTTTACACAGCTATAAAATGATTTTAAAGAATCTAATTAAACTAAAAAGTGCACTTCTTTGCTTTAATTAAATTTGAGAAAGTATTTTTACATTTTAAGCCTAGTACTCTGTTCAAATTTGTGAAAAATGTTGAGCAACATTGATTATTCCACACGAAAATTTTGGCATTTATCAATGTTACCAATATTGCGAGTATGCTACATTGTTTCGTGTATGTAAACAAATGCCACATGTATTTTGCTAAAATTATTTTTTTTTAATAAAAAATTTAATAAAAAAAAGTAAATATGGATAAAAAACTGTTACCGATTGTGTTATTTTTATTTTTTATTTCTTTTTTAATATTAAGTTCATATTTTTTGCTTTTGCTTAAAATTCCACGTGAAATAAAGGCAGCTTACATTATTTCGCAGTTGTAAAAAAAATGTTGCCAGAAACATTTCGGAACTTTTTCACAAAATAAACAGAGTACAACTCCATCAACATTATTTCGTAGATATCCCGCACAAGTTTTTTCCATATGCATTTTGACAGCATTTCACGTGAAATGTTGAACAGAGTACCAGGCTTTACACTGCACTTTTGTATTTGTAAAATCATACTTTAGCAAGAGCCAGTTCGAACAGAATTGTAACAAAAAATGCAATAAATTCTAAATTTACACGATTTTAAAAACCAACTTAACAAACGTTACGTTACATCTATCAAACTTTTGTAAATTTTCGTTAATAGAACAAGAACTTTATTAATTTTTGCGTATGGGTTCGGTATGACAGCAAACAGTTCGTAGAACCTACGCGCGTTAATGTTAAAAACACTTGTTAAATCTCTTGTTAGACCAACGAACAGTTTATTAATTTAAACGTAAGAGTTCTTTGGGACAACGAATAGTTTATAAAATTTTAGCGCTTTTGTATTAAAAACACTTAATAAATGTTTCATTAGCTCAACAAACATTTTATTTACTTAACATACATTTTAATTGAGACAAACAACTTTTTTTTTATATCAACTCGTATATAACAAAGAGGAATACAATTGTATTTTCTTGACAAAATACAAGAGAAATTGACCCTACATTTTAACAGTAGGTCAATTAAAAGTGGAAATGTGTGAATTTTGAGTTGACTCTCTTTAGAGGAACCAGTGCGATATGATTATGCTGATTCCAATAAACTATTCCTTTGCCAAATAAAAGTTTTATTAATTTTTAAGAACATTTATTATTACAACAAATTATACATTATTCTTTATCAATCCAAGGTTTCAAAAGAAATATTTAATAAATGCATGTTAATTGAGTCAATAAAGGGTACGTAAATTTAAATACATGGATAATATTAACAAAAAACTCATTGAGCCAACGAAAATTATTTTAATAAATGTTGTTCGTTAATATTGTAGTCAGTGTTCGAAAATAAACACTAAATATCACTCCTTAGTATTCGGTTCGGTAGATTTGTGGAAAACACAAACGCTAATAGTGTTTGTGTAGAAAATTTTTTAAAAAAAATAACGATTGCCTGTATGTCATCAACTCTACAAAAGATGCGAACATTAAATTCCGTTCGGTTTTCTTTAACACCACAAACTTCATTGTGTTCGGTTCAGCTTATTAATGTTCGTTCTTGTCTGTGGTACGTAGTGCCCTTTTGGCTGGTAAAAAAAGCCAAACATTTTACAAAATCAAAATTCACATACGAAAAAGAAAAACAAAAAGCCAGCAAAATAATTTTTTACAAACAAAACATATACACAAAACACACAAGCTGTTCGCGCTACGGTCGTTGCTAAAATGTTTTGTTTGTTCATGTCTTTATCAATGTAAAAAAAGAAACATTAAAATGTAATGTTTGTCTACAGTATCACTACAACTGTTCTGTTTTTAAACGAAAAACACAACATTATATAATTTTCGGGTCTTTCTTGAAAATAGTTACGAACGATCTACACAAACACCGAAAAAATAGATATCGTTCCTGGGTGTATGAGCCGAACGCTTCATAATGTTCTGTTTATTTTTGAACTCTGATTATAATATTAACGAACAACAAAAACAAAAAAGTGTTCATATATGAAAACTTTTTGGTTAAGTGTTTTATAGGCTCGACAAAAGTATTTTCTAGTTTCGACTATAGTATGTTTGTTAGTATTGGCTCTTATCTTGTCAATAGTCTCGACCAGTGTTCGAAAATAAACACTAAATATCGCTCCTTAATGTTCGGTTCGGTAGATTTGTGGAAAACACAAACGCCAATAGTGTTTGTGTAGAAAATCATTAAAAAAATAACGTTTCCCTATTAGTCATCTTTCGAATACAAAAAAAATACTGTTTTTATCAAACGCAACAAAAGATGAGAACATTTAATTCCGTTCGGTTTTTTGTCTTCGGTTCGGTTCATTAATGTTCGCCCCTTTTGGCTGGTAAAAAACCCAAACATTTTTTACAAAAACAAAATACACATACAAAAAAAAAACAAAACCCAGCAAAATAATTTTACACAAACAAAACATATACACAATACACACATAAGCTGTTCGCGCTGCGGTCGTTGCTAAAATGTTTTGTTTGTTCATTGGTTTATCAGTGTAAAATATAATGTTTGCCTACAGTATCACTACAATTGTTCTGTTTTTTAACGAAGAACAGAAAACTATATAATGTTCGGCTCTTTTTGAAAATAGTTACGAACGGTATTAAGGGTTGTGCTTGCCTACACAAACACTACAAAAATAGATATCGTTCTTGGGTGTGTGAGCCGAACGCTAAATAATGTACTGTTTATTTTCGAACACTGGTCTCGACTATTATTTGTTTAATAGTCTCCACTTTAGTCTATTTATTGGTCGCTACCATAAAATATCATGTACATTGTGTATTCTATAGTTTATTTCAAATTGTTGACAATATCTCGACATTATTGTCTCGACTTTATTTGCAACCCTCCTTCTTCTATTTTAAAAATGATTTGTAAATAAAAGCTTTTAATTGCTGTTGTTAGTTAAATGTTTAATGTAATATTTCTGCAGAAATTTTGTTATAAAACCTATTTTTCTGTATAAATATAATTTTTTTTAAGAAAACAAAAAAAAAACATTAAATCATGGCATTTATTTGGCTAATATCATGTATTTAGTTTAATCTGTGTATAATTTTACTTTAAACAGAAAATAATAATTAATTGAATTTATTAGGCGGTTGTTGCTGTTGGTCAATACGAGGAGTGGGTTAACATCAGAATCATTTAGTATTTTTCATTTATAATCAACTGACCGAACGACCACTCGCTGTGTTTAAATTATTTCCACTTTAAATTTCAGGGTGGCATTTCGTTGTGCCTCCCTCTTTCCTCTAATTCTCTTAGAAAATTCTGTAGATTTTTTTTTTTTTTTGCTCATAAACTTATTTTGAAATATTGTCTCGTATTTAATTAAATTAAAATTCATTGCCTTGTAATTTTTCAAAGTCTCTATCGGAAACCCCGCACCAAAAACTCATACACATTAACAGCTGTATTTTTGGTTTGTTCGAATGGTGATTTTGCTTTGATTTAAATTTTTGTGGCAATAAAAATTAAAATAAAATGCAAAATTATGTAAAAATCAATAAAACAATACTAAATCGAGTTTAGTGATTTAGTGTTTTAAATAAATTTAAACGTTAATTAAGACATTTTATGGGGGTTTTTCTAATTATTAACAATTAAGTCATTTCAGGTAGACAATAAGTTACTGCGGTAGCAGTTGTAATAAATAGCAGCTACAACAGAAGCATCATCCGCTACTGGCTACTGTATTTAAATGAGCTCCACAAATCTAAAAAAAAAAATATATAAATCTCCCCGTTTGTTGAGTTTAACTAAATGTAATATAATTAATTTAATTTGTTTTTACGATTTATCTATCTATCTATTTATTTTTTCCTGTATTCGTTTTCCTCTTTAGATTTATTTCATTTTACCTACAGCACACTGACTGCCACGAGAAGTTGTTTGTTGTAGTGCTGTTTGATTCATGGAAACGTTTCGTTTTTTGTGATCTGTTCGAAGATGGAATTTTAATGATTCTTAAAACTGTGCTTCTGTCTGAATAATTAAATTTTTCAAGCTAATGACTTATGGGTAGTGACAATTGTGTTTAAACGAGCATGAAAGTAGGCAGATGTGTCTTGGATTAAAGTGGGTGGCTGTCTGGTCGGCCTTACCCCACAGTGCTCCAAACACCGGGCGGATTCAATGCGTCTACTAAAGTCCCTACACACAAAAAAAAAAATCAAGGTAAAATCGTCGAAAACAAGGTTGATTTTACCGTTTTCGGTGGTGATTTTGCTTCATAGTTACTTCATGTTAATTCAACCTGATTTTTCAATAACTTGCGAACAACATTTTTTTCTTTTAAAATAACTATAATTCATGTTAATTTAACATTGCAGTAAAGTTAGAGCAAAATGTCATTTATATTGAAATAACAATCCGAATCACGTTGAATGAAAGTTATTTCAAGTTGAAACAACGTGAATTTCATGTAGAATCAAATTGGTTTGAGTGTGATATAACAGTGAGAAGAAGCATCGGAGACAACATATGCATTTATTTAAGAATAATTCAAAACACTTACCCCTGTAACACATGTTTCACTTATTTTCTACTTTGAAAACTTGATGCACTATTTAACTTTATAATTTTAACTAAAAGAATACGGGAATTGTATTCTTTTTATGATATATTTTAAACATAAAAATAAAAAAATGGTGTTATCAAAGTTATTTTCGGGAATACAAAATTTATCATCAATACGATTTCTGTATGACGTGCTAAATTCCCAATTTTTCATATTTGATAAATACACTGAAAAAAATGGTGTTGTTTTTTCTATACAATTTTATTTTAACATTTTTCATTTTAAATAAACATGACAACTAGATAATTTTAAAAGAGTCGATACATAAAAACAGGTTTTTATGGATTCAATATTGAACAATGTAGTTTTAATAGTGAATAATATGTATTAAATAAACGTGATTTAAGGTTATTTTAATATTTTTCATTTAAAATTAATATGAAATAATGATAAATTTAAATAAAGGGCATACTCAATCAGTATTTCGCCATGTTAATTTAACATTGGTATTTTTTTTTGTGTGTGTGTATGTATGAGTGTAATATTATACTTCGACATAGATGGCAATTTTAGGCGTTTGGATTAAGGCGGAAACCCGTACTTTTGCCACTTGATAAGAAGCTGGAGGCTATCTAACCTCCACTGCTGAAATAGCACTTTCTGTTGATTTCAGCCCTTAATGCTGGATTTTCAAAATTTCTCTTCCCATTATGTTGGGTATAATAAACTTCCACCACGTGATTCCTGAAGGAGCCGTAACCAATTACCCGTCTACGACCAAATTACCAGGGACTTACAAAGGATCTCTGGTAAGCCGCGATCGCCAAAGAAGGAAAATCTGCCAATTTCATCTTCCATCGCAGGTAATGGCTGCACCTGTTTCCGCCGAGTATGTAACACCAAGAGTTGCAATATCTCCAAGAATTGGACAGTGAGTATTGCAAGAAATGCTATACAAATAAAAGAAAAAATGTCTCTTAAATTTAACCAAATAAAAAAAATGTATTTTAAAATACCGATAGCACAATTTCAACATTTATTTTTTGCATCGTTCTTTTCTTATCTAATTTTGTGATCATTGTCGGGCCTCCCTTTAAAGGAAACATGCTTTTTGATTGAGCATCAATTTTTGCCATCAGCACCTGATTATTGACTGATTACAACTTATGTAGATTTTAATCATGCAAAATAAATTTTTCTTTCACTGATGGTTTTTGTTTAAGGGTTTCTTATTTTTCCCCATCGTTACGTTTTTCTTAAACCACATAAAATACCATTCAAACAAAATCATTAGTTACGTTTAATTAAATTGTTCTTGTTTCTATGTGCTTAACCCGTCCCTGCTTGGAGTATTAAATTACACCTGTCGCTTTAAAAAAAATTGTGCATTTCGGTTTGGTTTCTTTCGTTGTATGTCTTCACATTAGAGTTTAATTCGCTACAAACACCATCATTATTATATTCATTATTTTTAATTTTATTATAATTATTTTTTTTTTTTATTAAATATGGGAATTTATTTTAAAAGTTTTGTTGAAGTCTAATTTTAGTTTGCTGATGTGGAGTGTAAGTAATCACTTCCGAATAAAATGTTGTGTTAATTGTTAAATTTCCCTGCCCCTTAAAATTTAATCAGCAATTTCATGTGTGGAATACTTATTAGGATGTGTAACAGGAAAATACGAAGTACTTTTCGTAGAAATGTTCTTTTATTTTAAAAAATGGTAAAATAAAACAGTTACTTATTTTTAAAAAAGCAGTTCCTTTGGTGGTGTTTTTGTTGGATAGTTCATACAGAACAAACTTTGCAAGTCAAAACAGGCTTACGGCAATTTTAATAAATTCTGGCAAACGCAAAATATCTCAACGCACACCAAAGTCAGAATGTTGAAGGGCACCGTGAAAGCCGTGCATACTCTATGTTTGCAAAACATAGAAGATATTGAGTCGCGAAATGAGGCGAATGCAAGCATTTGTAAATTGGTGCCCCAGGCGCATACGCAGAAAATCTTGGCCAACCACGATCTCAAAACAAGATCAGTGGAACTTAACTTTGAATGTAGGCATACGTTCCCTTAAATTTGGTTGGTTGGGACATAAGCTGCGAAAGACTGCAGACGCTATAAAGAGGCAAGCCGTTGAATTCAACTCCAAAGGTTCCAGGAGACCAGGCAGGCCTAGCAACACATGGAGACGCCGGACTGAGAGCAAACTGCATGAACATGGAACGAGATGAAATAAGTGGCGATTGATAGAAAACTAAAAGACTTTATATACCGCACTGGTTCCTCTAAAGAGAGTCAACCTACAATTTTTAAATTTTCGCTTTTTGTAAGAAATCGATGTACAGCAAAAGTCTTAGATCAATCTCTAGTGTTTTGCCCAAATTTTAATTTAAAAGATTTTGTTATTCGTGCTTAATTCCCAATTTTTATTCTTGACAAAAATACTGAAAATTTATTGTTGTTGGGATAAGCTATTCCTATGCGCATTTAACTGGTTGCTTAGGCCAGATCGTCAGGAAACTTCCTTCAAAAAAGATTTTAGAAAAACTAAAGATATTAACCAAATAAATTTTCAGTGTTTTTATAAAAAAAAAAAAAAAAAAAAAAAAAAGTGGGAATTAAGCACAAATAACAAAATCTTTTAAATTAAAATTTTGTATTCCCAAAAATTACTTTGATAATAGTTTTGCTAAAATAAAATTGTGGCCCCATTTGTAGTATAAGAATACATATAAAAAGAAATCAGTTTTTTGTCTTTACTGAAAATTTATAAATTTTGGGTTAACCGCGTTTAGAGGAATCAGTGCGATATGGAGGATTTCATGTCAAGCGACATAACGTGCCCCGGTAGGCTACCTGGTAGTGAGCTAGTCTATCAGCGCCAGGTTTTGCGGGTTCGATTCCCGCCAGAGACTCTGGTTTCTTTCCTGTAGACAAGCGTAGAGCTACGCGGGGATTAGCTTAGGGAATTAAAAAAAAATGTCCTCCGATCGGATATCCGATTCCCGATTGCAGCAAGTTAGCCCTATTGGATAGTCGTTTGGACACTATTTTTCATTGAGATCGGTCAAGAACTCTCTGAGTTAAAGTGGGTCCAAATTTGACATTTTGGCCAAACCAAAGATGTTTGCACTCATCCATGTAACTTATAATTTATTGGTGTGAGCAAAGTTTGTCCCAAATAAAGTAGATAGCTATTTCTTCAATCTTTCGAAAAAATAGTTTTTTACTTTGTTTTTGCAAAATTATAATTTTGTTATATTTCTTTTTTTTTCAAAATCAAATTCAAAGTCTAGAATATAAATCAAAATAAATATTTTGTAACTCAGGACAAGGGGGTTTCAATTGTTAGCATATGGGCATTTCCATTTTGAAGTGACGTGATATATGTACAACAAAATGTAAAAAAATTAAATACAGGTAACCCTCCTACAAGACGGCTTCCTACAAAACGATTTCGATCTTACACGAAAAAAATTTGCGGAAATCTCCTCATCTACAACACGATAAAATGGAATTACAACTTTATCATGATTGAGTTGTTAACATCGAAAAGCGGTATATAAGCATGGTAGTGAGCGGTGCCAGCGGTTGTTTCCGCATCATCGAATATGCTCTTCAGTGTTTTCAATATTTCCTTATGGTCCTCTTTGCTACTAAATATTATTTTAGTTTCTCTGCAATAATTATTACCCAATCGAATAAAGCGGTATACTTCGCTGCATTTCTTTTGAGGTATGCTCTAACACCATCACATGCTGCTTTACCATGAGCAGTAGAATAAAAATGCCACTCAGCTGGCATTCTAAAATCTTTTTCATGAGCTATAAGATTTGCTTTAGTTTTTAAAATGTTGACGAGCTCCGTCCGAAACGTAGTATACCTTCTGTACTGTTAATTTAGACATTAGATAATTAAGTATTATCTTCTGGTATTCGGATGTGATTGGCATAACATGACTTTAAAGTCAAAGAGCAATGGTCATAATTCAAGGATTTGAAGATACATTTAAAGACCGTTAAATTCGTTGTTCATATGATTTCGCAGAGCACTATAAATATATTCTTGAGGATGCCATACAAGCAATCCACTTTAATAACGACCAACAACTGGATGCATAGTAAATAGTTATTTACTACATAAACCGAATATACTTTTTTAAAAATAAACTTGTTTTTTCTAGTAACATCCTCCCCAACGATTTCGATCGACAATTGAAGCGAGCGACAAAAAGTCACTCACTATCGTTCTTATAAGCGCCCTACTAACTATCGACTTGCCGGTCATCAGGTTTCACGTTTCTAACGTTTCATTTATTCATTGTCAAATTACTTTATTGCCACGTGAAAGCAAATTTTACGCTAGTTTGAAAATAAAAATCGGCACAGCATGTCAATTAAGCCACAAAATACTGCTTTCTGCTAGTTGATTTCCTACAAATGACAACAAAGCAGTAAACAAAAAACATCTGTTTCGACAACAGAATTTTGTGAAAAATATTTTATAACCCTGCCTTTACACATGCAATTAATAACTTGCTAGTAGAGTATACGTATTAACATCGAAAATGTCTGCGAAAAATTTAAATGTCATACAAGTTGCATGAAATAAATCAGAGTTACCAAGTGCGAAACAGAGCTTCATTTCTAAATAAACAGTTGGCATTCATACCTATTATTACTTTTTCTAATGAGATTTATGTTTACAAATTTAAATCAATTGTCTTCTTTTTTTATATTTGCAAAAAAAAAACAAGAAATATTTTTTTATATTCATAAAAAAGAGTTGAAACTATAATTATTGTTTCCGCAATCAAGTCAATTTGGTAACACTGTTTATGTTTTTGACATTAACTTGCTGCAAGTTTAAAAAAATCAATGTCTTCAGAAATATCTTGCAGGTACGAAAAATGTGGTGGTGTAAGTGAAAAAGAGTAAGTGTATTGAGTTTTTCGAACTTGCACTTGCATGTGTAAATGCCAGGTAAAACAATTGTATTAGTAGTTTCAAAGAAATCTTATTAAAAAAAAATATTGAGTGCTGTTGTTTCAAGAGAAAATGTCTCTGTCGACAACCACTACACAAGTGACTGATTTTGAAATTTCTGGTGGCATTATATTATCGAATAACTTAATAAAGGTATTCACGTCAAAAGTAGCACTCTTGCGAAAATGCTAAATTGCAAAAACATAACAAAAATCAAATTGGCAATTACACTGTACAACAATTTTAAACCTTTTTTTCAAAAGTACGGGGTTCTGACAACAGATTCTGATAGATGAGACCAAAAAAATATACGTGTGTTGGCGTTTTGAATGATTACATAGGAATTTTATTTTAGAGGCGGTTAAAGATCCTGTTCTTGCAGGATATCGGTATATAAAACTATGTTTTCTTTACATCGGAGGTATAGGGTGTGTTCAGCAACTTTGTAGAAAATGTTATGGCAAATTTTTTTGTGGAACATATTAACGTTCTTACTTTCCCTCATAACGGCATTTTTGGCTTTTTAAAGCAATACTACCCTTAATGGGCGATCGCGAATTTTACTGGTTTTTTGAAATGAAGGAAACCAGTGTTTAGAGAACTCTAAAATTGTAGATATGAGCCAATGTTAGGGCCCGATTTTTTTATATATTTGAGATATCAAAAAATGTATTAAGGATTTAAAAAGAAGGCTCATTTATTATATGGAATAGATTAATAACCAATTTTTTGTAGCTTTTTTAAATAAGATACTTTTGAAGTCTTGTTTATAAAAATTTTTCTATTCAATTTTTGTAAAAAAAAACTTTTTTATTTAATTAAAAAATTAAACTTTTATCAAAATGGTACTATTATTTTTTGAATTTTACTTTCGGTATTATATTCCCTTTCCCTCTAGAAGAAGCAAATAAGTTATGCATAACAAAAATCCATAATAATATTATTATGGTTTTTGAATTCCCAAGAATATTTTTTTTTGGAAAAATCAAACGTTTCAACGTCAAAATATTTATTTGCTTTTAAACATGTGAAATTGATTTTATAATACTGCTGCCTGTTTCTGCCACAACACCACCAGCCAAGCCAGCATCATCAAATTGTATATACGATCATAAAAATTTCTACTTCTGCATTTAGCAGTGATCAACATCTGTACGAGAATTAGTACGCGGCGATTTATAACCAATTTTTTCCCATTAAATGGCAGGCGATCAAACATTTTGTAGCCGCTAATGTTCCACGGAAATTTCGTTGTTTGTTAAAGATCAAAACATTAAAATGCCACATTAAAGTAACCGCATTAACAGATACTTTTCATATTTGGAGTTTTACTGTTTTTGGGTTTTAACTAGCTACTGTTTAACAAAAAAAGAAGAAGAAAAGTCTGAAGATTTTATGATCAGCAGCCAGAAACAAAGAAAGTTATATTAAAAACAAATAATCGAATCATATAAAGATCGCATTGATGGCCACAATTAAACTCTTTTTTTTATTCCAAAAAAAAATTTTATGAGCTTCAAAATTTACTTTTCCTACGCCTTCGAAAAGGTAGAAAGACAAAGAGTTCTTAATAAATTTCACAAAACGAAAAATCTGTTTTATTTGCGTTTAATATTCACACATTTTTGACAAGTAAAGGAGCGCAAGAAAGTCTAAATCGTTTTCGTGGCGGTAAATTTTTTGAGAACTTTAAAGAGTTTGTATGTTCTTTTTTACGATCACTCCAGATTTGTTATTGATGTTGTGTTGTTTTTAATTTTGACGTCAATAAAAATGTCAGAGAAATTTGTTAGATTAACTTGATGTTTTTCCTCTCCGTTCTGCTTAAAAATTGATGGGAATATTATTCTTCCTCAAAAAAAAAAAAGAAAAATTGTTCTTTTTAAATTATGAACTCTCGAATTTGTCCGTTTGTCTGTCTGTCTGATGTTTGTTTAGTTGTTTTTCTGTCTGTATCTCCATATCGAAGTGAAGGAAAAATACTTTCGTAGTGCTGATGGACAAAGGCTTCTTTTCTTCACACACTCATACACACTTAAAAATCATCTTATTTACATGTGCATTTGTGTATTTTGTCAAAATCAGATTCTTTTTTTTTCGTCAGTGTATTTATTGTATTGCAGAGTGGGATGCACGGATGTTGATTACTTTATTTGTTGTTTTAAGTTGAAATATTAGCTGCCTAAAATAGGAGGTACGTGCATACACACTCGTATACAAATCGTTGTTACACACTTGTCGTTCGTTTGTGTTCGTTTAGCCAGAGACTGAACAAAACAAAACAAAAATCTTTGAAATACCAAATTATGGACAAGTGTGATTTAATGATTGTGTTTTTGTTTTAATACCCTTGTAATTGCTGGTAGGCGTTTTAACTATTGACTCTTAGTCATTGTCAGCCAAAGTCGCATATGGGCAGAAACGGCCGAGCGGCCGACAACTACTTCGGTGGTATGAAGTGCTCTCATGTTGCATGTTCTCGTAGTATGTGTGGGAAAATTTGTATTTAATCGTTTTCAATTGATGAAAATGACTTCCGTTTAATAGTTTTTTATTTATTCATTATTAATATAAAGAATGGAAGTTGGCGGTGCTTAACAAATATTCTTAGTTGCATTTTAATTTACGTTCTTTTTTATTATCTGCTAAAAAACATTTCCTTTTTTTTAATAATTTTCAATCATGTATTTGAATTATTTGGATACAAATATTTAATAACTTCGCACATCTTAGAGAATGAAAATTTAACACTTCTAAAACTATTCCCTCAGTACACTTGGCTAGGGCAACGCTTTTATTTTTATGGATTACGAGGAAAATGCCTTGCTTGCATAAAATTGATCAATTGGTTAAACTTTCGTCCATGTTCTGAAAACCAGGCGAGTTGTGTTTGAGCAAAGAAAACATATGTTTTATCATAACAAAACGTAAACAAACAAATAATTTACAAATTAGTTCTGTAAAATAAATTTAAAATTAAAATGCCTACAGCGTTCTTACAAGTTCATATGTAAACTACTGCGACAAACAATTGGCAAACTCAAAGCAAATTTTTAAATTGCATTTTTTTTAATTAAAATCGTGAAAAAATGTTACAAGTTTTTCCTTAAATAAAAAGAAAACATATTAAATTGAAATTGTGGGCCATTTCCTTTTCTCTTTAAAGTGCAGTTTTAATAAAATAGACAAGATCGCTTAAGTATTCACTACACACAGAAAAAAATCAAGTTAAAAACGTAGAAAACAAGGTTGATTTAAAATTTTTCGGTGGTGATTTTGCTTTATACGTTTTTCATGTTAATTCAACCTGGTTTTACAATAACTGCGAACAACATTTTTTTTCTTTTAAAATAACTATAATTCATGTTAATTTAACATTGCAGAAAAGTTAGAGCAAAATGAATTTATATTGAAATAATAATCCGAATCACGTTGAATGAAAGTTATTTCAAGTTGGAACAACGTGAATTTCATGTAGAATCAAATTGGTTTGAGTGTGTTATAACAGTGTGAAGAAGCTTCAGAGACAACCATTTATTTAAAAATAATTCAATACACTTACCCCTGTAACACATGTTTCACTTATTTTGAGTTCTCCTTTGTCAACAGAAGCATCACTATTTAAGAAAAAAGAACATTTAACTAATTTTAATTAAAAGAATACGGGAATTGTCCTCTTTTTATAACATATTTTAAGAATGAAAATAAAAAATGTACATACTTAAGTATGAATGCATGTTAATTTAACAAGATACACTTTTGATTTTAACATAAAACTGGTTTTTATGGATTCAATATTGAATCCATATTTATTTATATTTTAATATTTTTTTTTTTTTTTTATTTTAACAGTGAATAATATTAAATAAACATGATTTAAGGTTATTTTATTTAAAATTATTATGAAATAATGATAAATTTAAAAAAAGGGCATACTTTTGCAGAAATTTACTATGATTCTCAATCAACATTTTTCCATGTTAATTTTACATTGGTATTTTTTTCTGTGTGTAGCGGTTTGAAAACGCCAAATTTCTAGCGTTTTCGTTTTTCAGAACACCTGTTTGGTTAAGCGTTTGCGCTTTTCAGAACATGGGCGTTTATCTATTTTTATTATTAAAAAAAGAAAATTAAAAATTCAGTCTTTTGTTGATCAAAGGTTTCAATGTTTTTTATTTTTAAAACTTAATTTAATTTTTTTTGTATAAACAAATAAATACATTTTTATATAATCAATAGTAAAATTGTGTCTGTTCGGACGCAGAAATCTGTTGTACGTGAAAAATTATCTCTCAACGTCAACCAAAGTTATACACTGAAAGAATTTTCTTCGCAATACCAATGAAAAAGAAACCTATGCAGCCCTTCGTTGGATCAATAAAACCTGTTTCATTATTATTATTCATTGGATGAATACTTTCAATAAAGTAAAAAATTTTTTTTTTATTTTATTTTTTTTTATTTTATTTTATTTTTATTTTTTTTTTATTTATTTTTGTTTTTTTATTTTATTTTGTTTTTTTTTTCTGTCCCTGGCGGGAATCGATCGCGCTACCTCGGTGCTGATAGACTAGCTCACTACCAGCTAGCCTACCGGGGCAGTGTAGTTTTTGGATAAAAAAACTATGTTTTTTACTCAATTAAGAGCGTAAATATGAGATTAAATTGTCCATAACAACAATAACAACGTTGATTGAAAGTTTTTGTTTCATTACTATAATGACATTTTTATTGTCATAATGAAAATTTAAATTTATGAAGGCAATTATTGAAATATGTTGCTTTTATAATAAAATGTTTGATTTCATAAACTTAATGGCATATAACATTAGATGTATGAAATAATTAAATCTTACATTTTTTAATTAACAATTAAACATTTTTTTAAGGGAACTATAATTTTGTATTAATTTATGGATATAGTTATGTTTGTATATTGTTTTTTATGTTCCCAATTAAAATTTTTTGTTTAACTTGGAAAAACTTAAGTTTTCATATATCCAATGAAAATTTTTAACGTAATTACGAAATCCAATGAAGCGATTTTAACGAAAAGACTTCATAATAACTAGGAAATTCCATTTAGACAATGAAAATTTTCATTTAACAAATGAAAATTTTTTTATGAAAATGATTCATTAAATATATGAAGCATTTTTCTTTCAGTGTAGGAGCATACTTGAAGGATGCCAATTCATTTGAAGACTATTAATTTTCTAATTCAGATCCCACATTTGATTCAAGATCAAAAATAGCTAAAATTTGTTTTATTTTTTTAAATCGTTAATTTTTTTCAAAACATTTGGATTTCTTTTTAATTTGTAAATTTTACTTTCTGCAATATCAATTAATTTGACTTGAATGGACTTAAGTAAACTAAGTCCCTCAAATTTAGTTATTGTTACATTAATTTATCAGTAGTTGGAGAACACAAATGCTGACTGACTTTTGATGTTTTTTAAATTTGATATTTCTTTTACTTTTGTAATTGCATAAGCATCGGTAGCAACAAGTTCTTCAATAACATTCTTAAATTTTTCAAAGTTGTTTGAATAGTGTTCTTCAGCTTCTAGCCAGGTTCCGCATCTTGTTAATACCGGCTGCGGTGGTAAAGGTATCAAGGGATACTTTTTATATCAATATTATCTAATTGGCTTTTAATTTTCTCTGCAACTCAGTGTAACCCAAGTGCCAAGCAAGTCACATGTGAACAGTTTTTGATAAAATATTTTAAGCCCATTGGCAGCCTTAACCATGTAAGGTGCTACATCGGTTAAAAATAGAAAGATATTTTGTCGAAATTTTGTAAATCTCTTATTTTAAGCAGAGCTTCAAAAAAATTTACTTATTGATTTTAAAATTATTTTTGGAAGATTTTTTTTGTGTATTTGGGATTTTTTTGTAGAACTTTTTTTATAATATGGAAATTCAAAAAATATATCACTCATGAATGTTTAAATATGCAAAAATATGCATTTAAAACCAAAATATGCAAAAATATGAATTTTCACCAAAGTATGCAACAATATGCAAAAACAAATCGATGCTGTTTTAACGCAAATTTAATGGTTCGGAAAGATAATTGGTCTACATCGATCTTAGACTATGGACAAAAAACATGCATTTGCTTGCAAGTCGCAGCCCTAGTAATAAATATTTCAAAAGTTTAAAAAAAAATCGAAAATAACCGTTTCAGGCACTTGAGGGCAAACATGAGCCAATAATTTCTTACGCTAAAAACAACGTTCTAAGATTTTTTAACAACTCATATTGCAATATGGAAAATGTGTTGAATTTGTATCAAAATTGAGTAATATAACAACAATACAAGTCCGTGACTTTTTGAACTTCCCTAAGGGCTAAAAGGCAAAACAATGCTCCTATAAACAGGCATCTGCCAGTCAACTCCTGTCCTCATTTAAATAAGCTGCGCCATTAATTTTGTGTTTCAAAGCCAATGGCAATATACTAAGAAGCAAATGAAAGAAAGTGAATCTCGTGTGCTCATTAAGCATTCCACGGCAAAAATCCATGAATTACGAATTATTTTCGCGTCCATCCTATTCTTCAGATTTAGTCCCGAGTCTAAATTTCTTGTTTCCAAATCTAAAGAAATGGCTCTAAAAATCAAAAACTTATTTTGATAACCTGACAAATCTAATTTTTGGAAGGGATGAAAAAAAAAACTTAATTTTAACAAATAGAAACTGGGAATTATTTCCTTTCGCAGGTTACTTTATATTATATTCAACATTTTTTATTTTTCGAATTTATTCTATGAGTTAAATTTCAGTTATGTATTTTATAAAGCTTTTTTGTAATAGTTCTATTCCTTAAATTTTTAGGAATGACTTTTATACACTACCAGACTATTATATTGTATTTTCTTGTTACATTTTACCTTAGCTATCCTTTGGATAGAATAAATTCGAAAAATAAAAAATGTTGAAAACTTAATTTTTTTTTTTTTTTTTTTTGAAATATATAGTTATTTCTAAAATGGAGGAAGTTGCACAATATATATTCGCGTAACTCAAAAACGGCTTAGTTTATTGAATAAACTAAAGAAACCGAAATTCCGCCATAAAATTACCTTTAACTTTAAGTATGGCTATAATTTTTTCATTCTGCGCAGTCGTTTTAGAAATAAAAAAATTATTTTTAGCAAAAATTTTTTTAACGGCATAACAAATTGCAAATCTGTTATTGAAAGTTCTTTACAAAACAATCCCTAAATGATTAAAAATTTTTGATTTTAATCACGAAAGATGAAAAATAACCAGACGAAACTTCAATAATGTGCAATTACATATGAATTTTACAACTGGCAAAGCCACGACAAATTGATAGATGTATGAACTTAAAAATTTACATATTGACGAGAAAGACATGTATCAAGAACCTGTATCGGAGACAAACAGCACAGAAAAAAACAATTTTCATATTTGAATACGAAAATCGCATATTTGATTACAAAAATTTTTGAATTTTCTGCGATGACAATTTTTGCGGTATTGATAAAAAAGTTTGTATGTATAATTGTTAAATTTTTACTCAACAACCAAGTTTATTGAGTCAATAAAAAATGTTGTTGCCCAAAATAATTTTTTTCAACAAAATGTTTACTTGATTTGTTAAAATAAATTGTTGAAAATGTTGAATTAATCAAACAAAATGTTAATCGAATCTTTATTTTTTTATTTATTAATGATAATGTCATAAATTTTTAATTTTTATATTTTTATATAAACACAAAAATTTATTATGCGGGGATAAGTAAGTTCCTATGCGCATTTCACTGGTTGCTTAGGCCAGATCATCAGGAAACCTTTTCCAAAGACTTTGGCAAAACTAAATATATTATTCAAATAAAACTGTAAAACAAATGAGAATTATGAGCTATTTAAAAATGGACAAGAGTTGTTAAAATACTGTCTTTACTTTGATTCAAATATTTTTTTTATTGAATATAAAGAAATATTTAATTATTTCATTATTAAATATGTTTTATTGAGTGCTATTTTGCAAAGTGTAAATTTAATAAATTTTTTCTTTGAATCAAACAAAAAGTTTGTTGAGCTAAAATTATATTTTTAACAAATTGTGTTGTTAAAAATTTTCTTGAGATATTTTTTTCTGTGAGTAGAAGTTTGTAGTACTGACTAAAGAAAAAATTATATCCATATAAACAGAGGAGTCCGTCTCCTCTTCTTTTTAAAGTCTACTTTGATGTAATCTTTCAAGAAGCTCTTGGTACGATGGAAGCAGGCATCAAAGTCAATGGACAATTCATCAGTAACATAAGATATGCAGATGACACAACTATCACAGCAGATAATATGCAAAATCTTCAGAGGATGGTACAAACTGTAAATCAACAAAGTAACAACTTTGGATTAAACCTTGATATTCAGAAAACAAATTCATGATAGTTATCCGATCGAAAATACCATATACAAACGCCACTATATCGATTTACAATCAACAAATTGAAAGAGTTAACAGATTTGTATACCTTGGCTCAATGTAACACGAAGACTGGGACAGCGATGCAGAAATAAAAAAGGAATAGAAATAGCTAGATCCACATACACGGCACATCATAAAATTCGAGGAAGTACGGAATTTAACTTATCCCTTCGTCTTCGTTTCATAAAATGCTATGTTTAGTCTAGGCTCTTGTATGGCTTGGAAACTTGGACACTAAAAATAAACACAATGAATAGACTTTGAGGTGTGGTGTTATCGTAGGCTCCTAAGAATTTCGTGGATAGATCAAGCTTCTAACGCTGAAGTCCTAAGAAGAATAAGCACTGAGTGTGAGCTGTTAAAATGCATCAAAAGACGCAAAACTGCATATTTTGGACATATTGTACGCGGTGAAAAATATGAACTTCTACAAATAATACTGGAAGGCCGCATTGAAGGAAGAAGAGGCATGGGAAACAGATGTCATGACTGCGTAATATTAGACGGGGCTGGGAACCATTGGCGATTTAATACACACAGCAAGAAGCCGATAAGAGTTTTGTAGCAAAGTAAATGATATTATGTATGTGATCACTTATATCCAGTAATGGATTGTAATAAAAGAAGAAGAAGAAAGCCATATCGTGTAAAAAAGCCTTTTAGTCAACTTAAGCAACCGTGAGAGTAAATATAAAACATGAGTAGGTGAGATGCAAAACTCGTTCGTTACAAAAATTAAAAAAAACGAGATGACAATTGATTCTTAAAGTTCTTTTGAAGCCTAATGAGAAGGAATATACTCATCGACTTAATACATTTATATTTCGATGTTTTTTTATTACCTAAAATTGCAGTTAGTAGCAAAACTGGTTAGTTCCATTGAGCAGTCATTTTCAAAACTATTTCGTTTCATGTTCTTTAGCAAAAGTCGCTTGCTCACTGGGTATGTTCAAATGGTATGCTACAAGTGTGTTCGAAAGTATTTCTTGGTATACTTATTATATCAAAATTTCGTGTGCAAAACATTGGTAAAACCTATCTTATTGACCAGCAGTCTCCAAAAGAACGAAGAGGAGGTGATAGAACATCGCAAAAATTTAAATTTAAGAAGGAAGGAGTAACCAATTTTTTAAAATCCTTGCACTTTGTAGATTCCCACTATACTCGGGAAAAATCCTACAGACAGTATTTACCAAGCGATTGCACCGTCAAAGATTTATGGAAGGAGTATAACCGGTTTGCTGCTCCTCTTAATTTACAAGTCAAGTATTCCTATTTTCTTCATATTTTCAATTATGACTTTAACTCCAGCGACAGATGCTTGTTCTCAATGTATTCGTTTGAAATCACAAATAAAATAAATGCCTCCAGGACCAACGAAAGTTGAAGTCATGGCTCAATATACTGTGTATAAGCAAAAATCGAATGCGTTTTACACAATGCTAAAAAAAGAAGAGGGTACATCAGTCCTTAAGCTCTCATTTGACTGTCAAAAAAACCTATTGTTGCAGCGTGTCCCGGACCAATCCGCATATTATAGTAGACAACTCTATTTGTTTAATTTCACAATCTGCGAGGGAAATTCTACTAGTGAGCAAAATCCTGGATCAGTGTTTTCATATACATGGTGTGAAAACGAAAGGCATAAAGGATCCAATGAAATCTCCTCTATTTTATACTACCACTTAAAGAATAAAAACTTGACAGACATTCAGGAAGTACAATTGTTTTGTGATGGCTGCCCAGGCCAAAATAAAAATATCACTGTTGTAGGAATGCTGAGCAAGTTTTTGTCTGAATCACGAAGTTGCAAAAAAATTACAATAACTTATCCTGTAGTAGGGCACTCATTCATTCCACCCGATAGGGTATTCGGGAGGATTGAAAAAAATTAAAAAAAAGGTACGATAATAAAGTCTAGCGAATACTGGGATTTATTTAATGAATTCTGTACAGTTCGAAAAGTTGGGAGTGAAGTGCCTCTATATGACTGGAAAACTGCTGTAGCTTCTGTGCTGAAAGCACCAGGGCAACTACATTTCCAATTTAAAGCCTCAAAGCGAATTATAATAGAAAAAACAGGGAAAAGAATAATGACTCTTCAAGGAGAAATGAATTACAGAATTAATTCTTGCCAGCCTAAACCATTCTTGAAACGAGGAAAAAAATCAAGGATATTAATCCAGAAGAACTTCCAATCAATGTGGAAATTAAGCCTGAAAAGAAAAAAGATGTTGAAAAGCTGTTATCAAACCACTTTGGGGTAAATTGGAAAAATAATAAAGAATTGCAGTTTTATATTTCTGTCTTGGACAATACCAATGTTGATCATGGTGTAGAAGAAAACAATGAGGAGTACGCTGAAGATGAATTACTTTCTTTATCGGTTTAAAATTGATTGTTGTTTCTTAAACTTTTTAAAATAAGCTTTTAAATTCTTTAACATTTTTTCCATAATTTTAATATACTGATATAACTTTAAAAATATACCAAAGTTCAATAATTAATTTTTCTGGTGGGCTAAAGTGCGTTGCAAAACTAGTTCGATTCCATATGGATCGTAGCAAAACTAGTTTCTTTCGAAAATTTGTAGCAAAACTCGTTCGTTACAAATTTAAATCTATTATTTTTCTTATTTCAGTTGGTTTCAATCTTTCAACTGTTCAGTTATTAATCAAGAATAGCATAACACTTCAAAATCCAAAAAATCAACTAATTTGGTCCAGTTAATCCGGCGCTATATGTTTTTTGCATTTTCCCAAAATTCGAAAAAGGTGTAACGAACGAGTTTTGCATCTCACCTACTCACATATCTGTGGCATTTTGACAAAACATCTTAAGTCAAATTTAAAAAGTTGAAAAAATGTTGTGAAATCATACGAATTGACATTCAAAAAGCATTATCGTTTACGTTTTTAAAATTTTGTATTATTAACGAAATTCTTCTTAAATTTTGGTTTATTTTATTATTTGATAAAAATCATTTTTTCAAGTTTCGTAAAATGTTATTTTCTTAAGCAAAAAGCCAAACTGAACGCACATTCCGAACGGAATCAGCTGTTAAAATATTCTTAAAAAAAAAAAAAAAAAAAAATTGAAATTAGTTTCAGATATTTTAATTTTCTATCCATATTTTATTAATAAACGCAACAATCACCAATTATTATTTATTTATTTTTTTATTTATTATAACTATATAATAATAAAATTATTATACAGTTGAATTGTTAGAGCACTAGCGTCTTAGGCCATCAGCTCATATTTTATGGCTTATTTTTTATATAGCCAGATAATACATACTATTATTGGCTTTTAAAAATTCTCTGCTTGCAAATTAAATAAAACATAACCAGCCCAATTTTATGAGTAAAAATTCCCCGAAAGTTTTATCCTTTATCCCAGGGTTTAAAAAGTCGAAACCTAAAACTGTCGAACAAAAAACAAAAATTTGTGTACAAATTTTCGCTTTTTGAGTGGATTTGACAGCGACTGTTTACATTTAATGAATCAGAAGTTAAAGCAACAGTTTTTTTTTTTTTCTTTGGCTAATGCAAAAAAAAGAAGTGGAAGAAATGGCAGTTTTTAAACTTTGACTGCAGTTTTTTACCGCTGGAAAAAACTTCCGGCGAGCTTGTATTCGTAATTGGGCTGAAAATAATCAAATACAGGGCTGTAATTTTTGGTCCTTTTTAATTTGAAGTATTCGCAAAAAAACCAAATTGTTAAAGAAATATGCAGCGATGGTAACAAGAATCTTAAGTTCATGTGTGTGTGCATTAGACGGACTCAAAAAAAAAAAAAGTTTCAAAACTAACTTTGTCATGTATTATGAAGATTCCCAAAATATTTTGGCTCAAGCGATAATCTCCGTGAACTAAACTGCGTCAGAAAAGGGTCCAAAAATGGTATTTTTCATGAATAAAAAGTTTGGTAAACTTTTTTTTGTCGAATGAGTGGCCAAATTTAATAGATATTTAGGAATTCTTTGGTTCTGCATTAAAACATTTTAAAAATCTTACCACAGACTCGAGATACCGAGATGTTTTTGCCAGTTACTTGATGCTTTTCAATTCGATTTTAATGCAAAATTTAAATAACTTAACTATTTTTCGTCCGAATTTAATTTCCTATACGTCGTTAGAAATGTGTTGACCACCGCTTGAGATCTTAGATCTTACTTGTTTACTATATTTATTAAAACACCACTAAAAATTCATTTTATAACCACAAAAAGCATATAACTGTCCAGGAAACTTGTGCTATATACATATGTATATATTCATTACCAACATTTTTTTGAGGACATTTAAAAATAAATTTTTTTTTTAAATTGAAGTCCAGTTGTAAGCTTAAAAAAATAATATAATTGCTTTCATGAAAATTCAATTGCTTCGACTTGAAACATTGGCTACTAAAATTCATAATTAATTGCAATTTATTGGAAAACAGAGCCAGTCTAAAAGGTGTTGCATTAAAATTTTGCAGTCTTAAATTTTTCATAAGAATTATAAATTAAATTTTTATACAAATTTCTAATAATTTTAATTAGGCTTAAGATCATTAAATTTAATTTTCATTAAATTATTTTTATGAAGAAAGGAATTTTACAACATGAAAATTAATTTAAATTGTTATTGATAATCTTTCATTCTTGACCGTGGCCGGTAAAATGTTGTAAAATTCCTTTCTTCATAAAAATAATTTAATGAAAATTAAATTTAATGAACTTAAGCCTAATTAAAATTATTAGAAATTTGGATTAAAAACCATAAATAGTTAAACAAAATAACCACAATACTAATTATTTTTATACAACTTAAATTGTAAATACAAAATCGAGATTAAAACTCATTCCCATCTTCAAAAGATCTTTGCATATTTCCAAAAAAAAAAAAAAAACATTTTTTTTTAATTTATTATAATTTGTCATTGGGGCGTTAAAGTGAATCAAGTGTGTCGTCAGTCGTTGTCGTCATGAGATCGATCTGTAAACTGCGCCTTAAAACAAATTGCAGAACAAAGAGAAAAGAAAAAACACACAAATTAATTTTTGGATGTTTTTTTAAATGCTTTATTTCAAGAAGCGACACGCTAATGATGGTGTCACAGAATTGTTTAATAAATGAAATTATAGATGGTTAATATCACTTTAAAATACTCTACAACAACGTTTTTAATAAAAAAAAAAAATTTAATTTTATGTATTCTAAACAAAAATTCTTCAAAATTATTTGTATGTTAATTTGTTACATAAATGATTAATCCGTACCGAAATTAAAAACGTTCTTCGATCTGTATCACTGATTTAAGTTTTTTCTATATTTTCGACTTATCCGTATCTTGTCTTCGGAAACATTACAAGCTATCCGATAAACAACGTAGAACAACATTAAGAACCCGACAATAACAATGACATTAATTTGACATATTTTTTGCATGTCATTTAGTAATTTTTATGACATACAATTTTTTTTTTAATGTTCTTTTTGTTGTTTTTTCGTATACCCAGAATCTTGTACAAACAAGTTTTTTATGTGATTATTATTATTTCTTCCAGTATGATTAACATTGTCATTAAAATGCCTAAAAAAGCGGCATTTTTTTTAACGCCACTTATTTGACACTTCCGTTGGCGCTCATACATTCCAACGTTGTTACCACAGGAAACTTATAACGATAATGAGTAGAGAAATACAGTTGAAAATCAAATCGAAAATTATCGCATATATTAAGCTTTAATGAGAAAAAGAGAGAGAGACAGAGAGAGAGGAAACAAATTAACATGGGAACTTATTTTGCAAACTTACTCAATATCCGTTTTCTAAACGCATCATCAAAGACATATTTATAGTATATGTAGGTATGTTTATCACTGGGAAGAATTCAAATTATACAAAAAATATTTTATATCGAAATATTACACTGAGAAAAGCAAGGCTATCTGTTTGTTAACAAACAGAGAGCTAGTCTACTAGTGCGAGAGTTGCAGCTTCGATTTCCGCTAGATACTCTATTCTGTTTTACTACAACTTACACTGTAAGGTTTTAACATTTTAGCTTATCAAAATCCAACTTTTGTTTGTTTTTTTTTTAAGAATTTTTACTAGAATTGATTGATATAATTGCATTTGGAATTAAAAAAAATTAACAGCGTTATGAGGTAACAGCACCTTAAACTTCACTGTAATTGCAGACTATTGCTAGACATAAGCAAGTTAAGGCGCGTAGCCCAACTTTGAATACTTGTAACTTTTTTACAAAATGCTATATCTTCATGAATTTTTTTTTAATTTGTAGTTTTGTATATTTTTTATTAACAAAATTAATCAATTGTAAAACACGTGATCAGAATAAAAGTTTGAAGATTTTTAAATATATCTCTTTTAAGAAGTTATTTTAAAAAAATTTTTTTTTTCATTGGACATAAAAATATATACACAAGCAAGCAAAAGCAGTCGCATTATTTGCATCAGATTACCTATTTTGTCTTCTTTCTGAATCAACCAAAAAAATTTGCCCCAACTTGCCCTCCCACTATTTCCGATCCAAAAACTGATCATGAATTATTGTATTTCGCGCCAACAAATTTTTAATGTTTGGCTGCTTTCAGAAAAAAATTAAAAATGTCTGCGTGTATTTGAATTTATTTCAGAAAATATTATTGCTGGTTCAAAACAAGCTCTTAATTTGCAAGAAATAAAACTTTTTTTTGGTTGACTCTAGAAATTGATTTATCACAATTTATTTGTGATAAAACCATTTCTTCTTAGGTTTCTACTAGTGAAAGGTCAGAGAAAAAATTCCATGAGTGCTCAGAAGTTTTTTAAGGTACACATATCGTAACTTTAAATGCACAAGGACGTTAGTAACATTGGTATTTATTTAATGGTTATAATGTTTTTTCTATTGAAAATATTCATTTTTGTTTTAATTGGTCCGTTTGCATTTTAGGTAACGAGATATGCATGGGTAATGTGTTGTTTGATTAAAACAAGGGTATTGCAATTTTCCCCAATTGTCCTACTCAAGAGAAGGCAATCTTGCTATTAATTATAAACCAATTTAAAAAAATTATATTTTATCTATTATGGGAAGTGGGCGTGGCAATTATCCAATTCCGCCCATTTTTCTACAGAAGTTGTGTTGTTAGTCATATATTACTTGTACCAAATTGCGTGACTGTACCTTTATTTGTTAAAGAAATATGCAATTTGGATGAGCCAGAATGTTAAAACCTCACACTGTGCAACGGGCTGAATATTTAAGCTACTATTTAGTTTTGTGTTATTTCCAAAACTTAATAACACAAGGGAACAAATTTAAACTTTTTTTGTGCGGTCTGGAATTTGATTGCAAATATTTACTAATTTGAGGTCGCTGATTTCAAATCTAATCTCCATTTTTCTCTATCAGCTCTACTTTTCGAGATATACCGTTATGTCCAAAATTAAGGCACTTTCACTTCATATATTGGAATAAATTAAAAATCGTAGACCATATTCAGTTAACAAAAAAATCCGAAAGTCGGCACAAGTATTATCTTTAAACCGTGCTTACATTGTTTTAAAATTTGCCCTGTAGTGTGCATAAAATCAAAAGTTGTGCACCGATTACAATAATTTAAACCTCATTTCATTCAAAATTATGTTGAGCTAAATGTTTTTGGACCAAAACTGTGATTATTATGGTTATTTTATTTTTTATGAATTTTTAAAGAACAAAAAATGTGTTTTTTTTTCCAAATTCTCCTTTTCGTTTTTAAAAATTCAACCATATCTCGGAAACGACAGGGCAAATTTAAAAACAATGTAAGCAAAGTGCGAAAAGTGGAGCTGATAGAGAAAAATGGAGACTAGATTTGAAATCAGTGACCTCAAATTAGTAAAAATTTGCAATCAAATTCCCGACCGCAAAATGTCTGTTCCGCAGTGTAAACAATAAAGACAAATTCTTTGAAGTTAAACAAAAATCATATTCGCTAATGCTCATACTTAAACAAAGTATCGTAAGCTTAATAAAGATAACGATAAACAACAATACATTCCAAAAAAAAACCAATTCAGTAAGAGTTTCTTTGTGGATATCCGATTCGACAGATCAAAATAAGCTTCATCTTTAGATCAAAGATTTCTTGTTTCGACGTTGATATTCTGCTGGTGAGTAGTTCTTCATAGGTTTTCATTCTAAGCCATGGTTCTGTTCGAAAATATTTGAAGGATGTTTCGTAGGCAACGGCTTATCATATAGTTGTGCTGCAAGTATAGTCTGCAGTGACTCCATTTTGACACCACACAACTCGTCAAGTGCATTAACTCCGGATCATGCGTGACATCACCACGGCATAACTGAGGTGACTGGAGCCAGCCCGTTGCGGTAAGATATTTAACTAAATTATTGAGTTTTACTCGCGATATCGCAGAAAGAGAGACGGTTATTTTCAAATAATCCCTGTCGTTTTGAATTGGAACACTGGACAATCACATAGGAGATGAATTTCTGTCTCCTCTGTTCTATGTTTTCTGCAGCTGCGGCAGCACACATTAAGAGGGAGACTGAGTCTCATAGCGTGCTTATCGATTGTTCAGTGACCAGTGTGTACGTATATTAGTCTAGAGATGTGCTTACGATTGATGTAAATATGTCGCTCAGAGCGACACGTGTCGTATGTTGGCCACGTTACCTTGGTAGCCCAGCAGCCATCCAGTTTTCTCCATCTTTCATTTCCCTTTAGTGTCTGAAGATATCGTTTCTGATAGTTCCCAGGGGTGTTGGGAATCGCATACCCCGCGAAATATCGAAAGCGGCTCCACTTTTGGCAGAATCGTCTGCCTGTTCATTGCCGTAATTAAGGTAATGCCAGATAGGCTGCCCAGTCTGGATAGTTCTCAGAGCCGCCCAACTATCGACAATAATACCAATTTTGCCGTTAATGTTCCTCTTTTGCAGTGTTATCTTATCGCCAGTATTGCAGCCTGAAATACGCTTGCTTCTTTCGGAAGATGGAAACAGAGATTGGTTTACAGTTCTTCCGAGAAAACCCCAAAAACAACACCGCAGGTCATCTTTGATCCATCAGTGTAAACTTAAGCGCAGTATTCAATAGCCAGGACTACCCTTCTCCTTTACCGCCTTGACGGAAATATGACCTTGAATTTTTTCTCAAAGTCTGTTTGGGGTATCATGTAGTCCGTTGGTCGTTTCAGTAATGTGGGTTGTTTTTGTTAGGTCCTTGCATGACCGTAGGTCCTCGCCTTCCAACATCCCGATGCCGAGAGCCTAACCGCACAGTTGACGGATATGGCCATTAGTGTAATTCTATTGAAAAAAGGTGCACTATAGTATTCAACGCATCTGAAGGACAAGTGCCTAGAGCGCATGTTATTTCAAAACAAGGCCAAACTTTCTACGGCTGGTATAGTACGCAACCGTAGCTTTCCTCTTGGTGAAAAGATGAAGTAAGTATGTTCTGAAGTTTTGCTCCTATTTCTTTGGTAACTAAACACAAATCTGAGGCGTAAAGAAGACTTCACGCAGGCATTAAAAATTCGTCATTTACACTGATAGAAAAGGCGTCATAACGCTGATGTATTTTGACATCAGTACTATGACAAGTGTCTTCGTTTTTGACCCCATGACACTTGTCATCATTGTGATGTCAACCTTAACATCACTTGGGCAAAGTGTCATCAGGGTCAATATGAAATTATGTCATCAATGGGATGACACATCGGCATCACAGAAATGACGAACATGTCCACAGTGCGATGACGCAGTAACATCGGAGAAAGGACAGATTAGCATCAATTTAATGACAGTTTGTCATTAAGTCAAAGTCATTGGAATTGACTTAAGTCAAAGTGAGAGAATATTATTATTTATTTACCCGTTGCATATGTTTGTTTCACGTTTGTTGAATTACGACCTTTGTTTACAGCAGAACTCTCAATAATAAGACACCAGCACCATGCCTCATGTGGGTTTCGTAATCATTCTACTTTAAACATTTCATGTATTTAACTAAATAATTTTAAAAAAATAGATTATAGGAATTTTTGCTTCTTATAATACATTCTAATCATGAAAATAATGTTAATAATATACAAAATGTGGCATCGAATTGATGTCACTATAGTCATAAAATAGATGACACGTGAAAAATGAATAAATTGTACTAAGACGTTAGTTATTGGATTGATGTTACTTTTTGCATCATTGATGCCATTTGTAGTAACATTGATGTCACAGGGCATGTTAGGGCATCATCAATATGAATATGCATTTTTCTATCAGTGTAGATGCAGTTTATTTGCACGCTATAAATTTCGCAGCTTGGCAAACGCTGTACGTACCTTCTGTATGCGACTTAAGATGTCCTGAAAGGACACTTCCCAAATCTGTAAAGCTGCGGACGTCTGCTTTATTTTGGCCATTTATGGTGAATGTTATATCGTTGGATAATTGAATTCGCAACGATTCTGTTTTAATGATATTAATTTTAAGAACAACCTTTATTGACTCTCCTGCTGTCGTCTAGAATTTTAGCTTAAACTTTGATGTTTTTTAATTTAAAAAGTGTTCCTCTTTTATTGCATGAATACCTTTTGTTTAATTGTTGTTACTTTTTAAATAAAATTTTTATTAAAAAAAAACTAGACACAATTAAAATTATTCGATTAACCGAATAATATTAAATTTTCGATTATTATTTGATTAAATTTTTACCACGATTAATTATTCGCGCGATTAATCGATTAATGCAAAACATCGATTAATTGAATACCCTAATATATATATTATATCCTGTAGTTCCTATTAGGAGCAAAGGGCCACAACTAAGTTCTTCCAATCATCTCTTTCATTTGCAATACGTTTTATTTCGCTCAAGCTGCGTCCTGAAATTCTTATTTCGGCATCCAACTGTCTCCTCCAAATATGAGTTGACCTTGGGGATTCCAGTCGATGCCCATTCTGCTAATGTCGTCGGGTGGCTTTCTGAGTGTTTGGCCATTCCAGTGCCTCTTGCGTCTACGTATCTCCAACTGGACGGGTATTTGGTGGGTGGTATTCCAAAGATCGGTGTTACTTATTCTTTCAGGCCAGAATATACGTAGGATTCTACGTAGACATCTGTTTACAATTATTGGTTGCTTTTGATGTGTTTGGATGCAGCATTCCAAGATTCACTGCCATACAACAATATAGACTTCACGTTAGAATTAAAGATTCTTAGTTTGGTGTTTGGTTTAGTGTTGCACTGGTGCGGGTGCAAAACAATGTTCTTTGTACTCAAAATGTTCAAGGCATTAATTCAAACGCCAGGTGATTCCTCGTTTGTTGGTTGCGTTTCAAAAATTTGTACTATTCGATCCAGCACAGTGATAAACAAATAGAAGCGATTACAGAAGTCATCCCAGAAGTCATGGTAATATACAATTGATATTTATCGACTGTGGTCACTATCAATTGTTTCCCACCCATATAATGTTTGCGTTTAGTGTTAGGGTTAAATATGATAATAATTGCAATATAGTGGCAACACTGGTTATAATATAATTTGTAATTGTATTTGTATCTCTTGATAAATAAATAAAAAATAAATAATTTTAAATTTTGTGGAATATAATCAGTTTGATAATTTAAATTATATTCCAAATTCGATATTCGGAATACTTGGAATGTTTTTTTTCTTCTTATTTTCTCTTAAGCGAAGGCACGAACAAACTCTCATGGATCGGATATAACAATCCGCTTAAATAAATTATTATGGCGCATATTCATAAATCATTACCAAGTGTAAACTTTTTTAAGTACCTACTTAAGCTATTCACAAATGATTACTTGCAGCATAAAAAGTTTACACTTAATTATAGGTAAAGCTGTAACTAAATGCCAACTAACTAATACATTCAAAGAACAGCTGATTGATATCATTTTATAATTTATTTCAAAAGTACAACATTTTTGAAGTGGTTATAAAAAATAAATGGAAATAAATGGAATAAGAGATATTCAAATAATAACAGATAAAAACATGACAAAAAACAGTTAACACGTATAATACACGCTACAATTATAATTTGTGTTTGAAATGAATTTCTGCTGCACCAAAAAAAAAATCCATAAAAAAATAAACTAGAGATGTGTTCTTAGTCGATAAAATTCTTTTGAATATTTTTATTATTATTTTAATTGACTTATATACTATTATAACCAAAAAACAACTTTTTTAGAATTTGCGTTAATTTTTTAAAGAACAAAAAATTAGATTTTAATAGTTTTATAAGCTTTTTAATTAATTACAGAATATATCGTTCAAAATATTATCGACATTTAATTTTCTCTAAATGCCAATATGCATGGTTGCATTTCTTCTATCAGCTGAGAGCTGTTACTACGTTAGTTACGAATTGTGAATAAGATCTATAACTATCTATGAACTATTTTTTAGTTTCTGTTTTGTTAGTTACAACTTTAGTTATGATTTCTGAATATGCGCCTATGTCTCTAAATTTAGAAAAATTCACTTGCATAAATATTACAATATTTCGAGACTTCTATGAAATAAAATCTAACTGGACTTTTCTTTAAGTGCATCAAAAAGTGAATGAGACCAAATTCAAATTAGGATCCTAAAGCTTCTATTCTTTTTTTATCTCATTACGGTGGTCATATAATTTTCATTTATATGTTGCTGTTATGCTTTTCCATTTTTGTTATATACTTTTCATTATAATTCTTAACATTTGTAATGTTATTTTATTCATATACTCTTTAGATTCTTGGTGTTAAGTTCTTGTGGCCAGTATGAGTGAGTATCAGTTGATGTTTGATTTTTTCAGGTTTTTTTTTTTTTTTGGCGACCTACCTCATCGTTGAAGACAATGACTGGAATTCTTTTTACTGTAAGTTATGCCGTTTGATGTTTGCCGTCCATTAATGGCCTACGTTGGCTTCATATGAACAAAAAACAAAGACCCAAGCCCAATATCTGGTATGCATCTTTTTATATTATAAACAACAAAAACAACATCACACAACCCCAACCATTTTGGCCAATGGCTGACTGAGGCTGATGCTGACTGAAGCTGTAGCTGATGTGTGATGTGATTAAGCTTTTTTCTGCTTCCTTCACTTTTTCTTTGTATGTTCTTTTTTCTTTGGACTGAGACACATCTTCTCTGGCTTTTTTTTGAGCCTTATGTTGTAAGTAGGCAATCTTAACAGTGTCTGTATAAAAGAAGATCATCAACATTCCCCAACGAGAAGAAAAATCTTTAAAACAGTTTGGTTTTTCTACAAATCCCTGAACTTTATAGAACCAAAAAAAGGCCAATGGACTGGCTATATTGATTGGAAATTTGCGTTTGTTACCGAAAATTAATATTTCACCAAAAATTTAATTTTTTTTTGCACTTTTTACCAATAATAAGATTTTTCTCCGATACCTGTATTTACCGAAAACACCACTTTTTAACAAAAATTTATGGATTCTTATTGAAAAAACAGATAAGCGGGCACCTGGTGTTTTAATTTAATTCGGGTGAGCTGAATCCAGTGGTGCTAACCGTTTTTTATAGGTTAGATCATGTTTCGAAATATACCATTATTTTGAAAAGGGAGGTGGTTGCACAACATATTCTCACGTAACTTCAAAACGGTGATTAACAAATTTGTGAAGGATGACGAATTTCATCAGGACTCGAAAACTGGAAAAGCGTGGAAAGGTGGGAGTCACATATGGTGGCAGACTACTGCTAATTTTCACTGCAATTTGTATTTTTCACCGTACATTTAACTGCTTGGTAAAAACCGAAAGTTGAAATTAATCGAAAATTTCATTCTTCACCAAAAAAATTTTATTTTTTACAGAATGCAAAAAATTTAATTTTGTCATTAAAATGATTTTTTGGGAAATAATTTAATATTTGTTAAAGCAATTCGCAATAAAACAAAAATTGCATGTTTTTCTAAAACTTACAGAAAATTGTGTTTGTATAACTTATAAGGTGTGACATGGAGAAGAGACAGGTTTCGCATATTCTGGCAGATGGTAATAAACAATAACAGGCTTTGGGAGCAATCCGGTCAACAGCCTATAACCACAGAAATAAAAAGAAGTAAATAATTTTCAGTGTATTTATCAAATATGAAAAATAGGGAACTTAGCACGTCATACGGAAATCTTATTTATAGTAAATGTCGGTGGATTGGCCACACTTTGAGAAGGTCATGGAACGACACTACAAAAATGCCAAAGAGTGGAATCCGCAGGACAACAAAGGAAAAGGACACCCAGCTTATACGTAGAAAAGGTAAATCGATGTTGAAATGAGTAAAAGCTGGAGTGAAGTAAAAACGTTAACATACAGGACAGGAATGTGTTCAACCAATTTATTGAGGTCCTATACTCCTTATAGAATCAAAGGAACACATTTATACACTTATAACTACGAGGCTGCATGATAAGAAGGCCAAATAAACGACACAAGCAGTTTAACAAACACAAGATGTTTTTGTGAATATTGAATTTTTTTGGACTTTAGTATTTTGTGACTACGCATGGAAACAAACCCAGAAATCAAAGAACGCATTACTCCAAAAATTTTTTAATTTACTATAAATTAGTGTTTTTGCAATTTATTCTTGATATTTAAAAACTTTTCATACTGCTCTCGCCTCTGAAGCCTTAAACGCATTCCTTGTTATATTGTTTTTTGCTAAAGCTGCTACAGTTGGTGTTGTTGCTATTGTCTTTTTTTAGTCATTTATCAAGTTTAAGAGTGTCTGTTGGCCTGGCAACCATGTTAAAGTGTTTCCATGTTAACATTTGTTATTGTTTGTCTCCTGATTCCTCTTCCACTGACTGACTGACTGACCACTAGTAAGAAGGTATTCCTCATGCCTGCCTTACAATAGCCGCTCACACATTTAACCATTTTCAATCATATCCCCTCATTATGACATTGTTTGTATATGTATGCGTGTTAAACTGGCCGGTTTTTTTCGGTGTGATTTTGTTTCGGGTATTGTGGTCTGTTGCCGGATCTCATTAAGCCTTTGAAGTTTAGCGCAATTGCGTGATTGGCTAAAGCGCATCTAAAGTACTTAACTGAACGTTGTTGTTAATGTTGTTGTTCTTTCTAATCTACTTTCGAAGTCAAGACAAATTTGACTTGTTTAAATAAAAAAAATTTAGATTTGAATTTGTGAATGTGTTGCCTGCCAACTTGTTACATTAATAAAGGAAAAATTCTTTATGTGATGGCTGCCATTTTAATGATTGTTTCTCTTAATTTTCTTTGTGATAATTATCGGGAATGTAAAATAATGTTAGACTTTTACGACTTAATAAACTTTTCAGTACCTCAAATTTAATTTTAAAGGTATCTTTAGTTTAAGTCAAGCTAAGCAATGACTATACAAACAATTTTACTTAAACTTATAATTTACACTAGCCAACAAGGTTTTGGACTGGAGCAACCAAATTTGGTGGGCTAAATTCGAATCCGTTATTAGTTTTTCTCTATCACATCAGGTTTTCGAGATACAAAAAAAATGTTTTTATTAGTTTTTTACAAATAGAAACTGGGAACACTAGAACACTACCAGACTATTATTAAGGTAAAATGTAACAAGAAAATACAATATAATAGTCTGGTAGTGTATAAAAGTCATTCCTTAAAATTTAAGGAATAGAACTATTACAAAAAAGCTTTATAAAATAAATACATAACTGAAATTTAGCTCATAGAATAAATTCGAAAAAATAAAAAATCTTGAATTTAGTTTTTTATATAAAAAATCACTAGTTTATTTAAAAATTAATGAATTTTCAAAAGTGAATGGCGTTATTTGAACGTCGTTTGTATTTTGTTGGTTCGGTTTTACGTATGAGAGTCAAGCTATAGTCTCAAAATCCTGATAAATCCTTTTAATTTTTCATTAAATCTTGGTGAGCACGCTCCTCCTGTTCGCGCTCACTGCACCAAGTTTTTTTTGGAAAAAAATCTAAATGCGAATGAAGAATGTGCAAAACATTGTCGGTGTCCACGGTTTGTCCAAGTTTCTGACTGCAAAACCAATATTAGTAAATATGCATATTTTGATGATTCTGATATTGCATATCCTTTTTTCCAACCAAATATTCACCACACACAAAGCAAAAATAGCTTGAATCAGTAACACACGATCTCCCTGAATGAATGCCAAATAAATAATTGTGAAATTGTAGTGTCAGTATTGACTGTTTTACAGTATTGCCAGCATGCGATAAAAAAATTAACAAGATGTGACAGCCAAATTTTTATGCCAGATTAGAATTTAGCGCACCCAGATTAGATAAAAAAAATGCTTCGTTTCTGCAGACAATTTAGTTTCCAATTCCAAATTTGTAGACCAGTTATTAGAATTGACATTATGTAATGGTATAAATTGGGTTGGTTAGGAAAAATAAATATTTGGGATTTGGGCATTGAGATTTTCAACCATATCCTTTTTTTGTTAAAGGGCTACGGACTTGACCGTACTCGTCAATTTTACCACTCCTTGTGAAACTTTTTTAATATTCCTCTAAGACCCCATAAAGTATATATATTCTGGGTCCTTGAGTAATTCTAAAACCAAAACGAATAATGCTATTTTAATCAAATTTAGGCTGTCACAATTTCAAAAGATTAAAAAAGCTCTACCAAATTTCGTCAAGATCGGTCTATAAATATTCATAGGCCCCATGTAAAGACCCCTTCTCGGAAATCATTTAAATACGACCAAGACTGTAACAAATATAGATGCTGTGGTTATAGATGGCCCAATTTATCATTATATTTATGGAAATAACACCATGTAATTTTGTAATAACCGGTCCATAATTAACCATAGGCCCCATATAAAGCGGCCTTCCAAGAAGCATTCAATTTTAACAAATTTGTGTTTCTGTACTAAAAATAGATCTAATTTTGGTGTTTCTAATACTTAAAATCACTCCACCCACATAACCGATCCATAATTTACGATAGCTCCAATATGAAATCCCCTCCTAAAAATCACTTACTTAAGCTTAATAATCACCCTTGTCTTGGTTGCCGTGGACGTATTTGGACGTCAATTTCTACATATACGCTGTAGTGATTGAAAAACTTAACGACAGCTTGTTGACAAATTTGCCAAGCACAATAACCTTTTTTGTAATAGATTTGTGAACTGTGACTCGTCGTCGTGCCCAACAATTGCACCTCTCACGCTCGTCGTTGATGAACATTATGCATAAAGGCAGTTACTGTAAATGGTGTTCGCTACCGTGAGATGATAACGAACTTTTTATGGCCCGAATTGGAAGATATGGTTGTGGACGATATGTGGTTTCAACAGGACGGTGCCATCACAAAGAACAATTCCGTTTGGAAACTAAATTCATTCCGTATTTTGGTGCTTCAGAAAATGACTAAAAATTTTTCGGAATGAAACCATTTTTTGTTTTCATGAACGAAATGTCAGTTTTCTGTATCTGAAAGGTCTAAAAACTATCAAAATACACTTTCTATTAATGAACAAATATGTTTTCTTCGATTCTGAACGGACACAATTGCGGTGACAATGGCTAATAAATTTAAAATTTGTCTCGTTATCTCGGTGTATAACTTAAAAAGGCGAAACTCTTGGCAAATTTAGAGCGTTAATTGTAAAACCATTTCCCTCTTTCTGGCAAAAATCTGTGCCGAAAGCAATGCTCATTTTGTAAGGCCAAAAACAAATCAAGCCAATTTCGAAAACCCTGCTCTGGTGTGTGGCGTATTTCAGAGAGTTTATTCTGCAGCTATCGGAAAAAGTGGAAGTCGGAAGAGGCAAGGTTTGGCACAAAAGATATTTTGCTTTGGCGTTGATTCGGCTTGTTGGTCGGGGTTTTCCATACGATTCCTCGTACTTTGGATTGTTCGAATGAAATTATTCGATCGATTTAAAAATTAGATAAGATTATGGTTTTAGCAGTGTTTTAGTCATCTTAATGTCTATCGGCTCCAAACCGTGTGATACATAATTCCTCTGTTTTTCGGGGAATCTGATGCTGGTAAATGTTTCTAAATTGCTGCTTTGGTCTCTGTTAATGGTTTTGAAAGTCCTTCTTTAGTTTGTCAATTCTCTTTTCGTGGAGTCATTTCTCCAATTCATTTTGGCAGTCTTAGCCGGCCTTTGTCTTTTGTGTCAAAATTAACCCCATGTCAGAGCCATATCAACAGTCTCTCACACTTCGAATCCGATGAAATATATTCAGAATAAGCTTTGGTATGCAATTGATGTGCATTCGTTTCTTTTAAACTACAGAAGAAAAATAAAGATTTTCACAAATAATGCCTTTTCTTTGGCCAAAATTCGATATTTTCAGAGCAAAAAAAAAATTGTGTTTACTATTGTGTTACCCAAACTTTTCTTTAAATATAATCCATTTTCCAACGCTGATCTATTTTATTAAAAAAATCCCAAATTAGAACACCAACGCAGTTTTCATTTATAAATAATCAGTCCTCTAACAAAAGACCACCACCAATCATCACTTACGAATTATCCATTATAAAAGTAGATTTGATTTTAAATTTAAAATTATATTTTGGTTTTATAAGACAAAGGCTCCTCTCACAAATGCAACAAACAACAATTAATCATGAAAGAATAAAAAATAGTTTTTTAATTTAATTTAAATTTAATTTTACTCAAAGAATAATCTGAAAGACAAAGAACTTAAACAAAATCATTGGCCAGGGAGACAATTAGTCTAGTTTGGCTTAAAAGGCCGACAAAAGACAAACGGAGGAAAACAAGTTGAAGAAACAATTGTTTAAAACCAATTAGGGCTTGTGAAATACAAGTAAATCCTTTATTTCTAAATATCCTTTATAGTTTTTCCGTAAGCAGTCGAAACGAAAATGCTCATAACAATTACGAGAACAATGGAGTGAAGGAAAACAAATTGGCACAGGTTTATTGTAAGTATGTGAATAGTGAAATAAAACGGATCGATCGAAAATAAAGACTCCTGTGGACTTGTATTGTTTTCGATGGTTAGAAAAATCACACTTACAAAACTAATTAAGATTCGCTTACAAAACCGATTGCAACAAAGAGAATAGTGTTCAGAGAAGAAAGAGCATGGTGTGATAATTGACACTGTTTGCTGCAAAAGGAATGTTTCTGAAATTCGCCACACATTGTTAAGATAGATCTGGCGAAGGTCATTGTTAGGCGTAGGATCATTTATGTAATGAAATACAATTCGCATTTCTAGACGAAATTTGAATTGTTCTCTTTTTACCTGCTGCTCTAAACAAATTAATCCAATTTCATGAGTTTAGGAGAGTACACGGAGTTAATGTTCAAGAGAGTATGTGTGAGAGTAGGTGTAAAAGGGTGTTTTTTTCTTCCAACTTTTATAAAGTGCTTAGTCCTTTTTGCTTTGTTGCATGCTACTCCTAGTGTGAATGTGAATAGTTGGCTTAAATGTTTTTTTCAAGATACGATCTGCACAGTGGTGTTTAAATGAAAGTGCCAAGATTGGTTTTAACATTTAAGACACCCTCTTCTCTCTCCCTTTTCCCAAAACATTCACACTTTTTCCTAACCGTGTGTGTGAGTGTGACCTTCTCTTTCCCGGCTTTTCTTTATGATGCATATTTAACTTTATTCTCTGGCCCTGTGAGTAGCGTAGAGAATCGTAAACGAGATGCAATCAAAATGCTCTGTTAAATCTTTTTGAACTTCTACCGCTTACAGGTGTCTATTTTTTACACAATTTCTTTTATTCTTGGGATTTATTTTAATACAGAAATTTATCTTGAGAAATCTTTTGGTTTTTAATTTTGTTAATAATAATGAACAAAAAAAAAACAAAATGTTAGTTAATTTAATCAATAAACCGTGCCTCAATTAGCTGAATTTTAAGGATATTTTTTTCATCATGGCTATTGTTAAATGTGTTTGTGTGTGTGACGAAGCATTTTTAAGAAGATTTATAATTGTGTTAAAAGGTTTTTTTCTTCCTGTATTTTAGCTGATGGGAAATAATTTTCTTAATCATAATGTAATAAAAAGAAAAAGTAGTTTTTTTACATAAATTTTGGGCGTTTATTTGTTGATCCGTTTCAAATATTAAATATTTCACACTCTTTATTAACAAAAGTTATGAGTTCAATGATCTTGCTATTTTTATAAAGCAATAATTTGTTGGGAAAAGTTACTTAAACGAAAGCAATCTTTGATTTTAAAAGATAAACAATCGACTCCTATGAAAACTTGATACAAATCTAGATACTTTAATTGAAACAAACATTAAGAGGACCCCACCCATAAATTTAATGCTAAGAGATGGACAATCTACGCTGTCATCTCTAATCAAAGAAGGCTCATAACATGAACGCCGATATTTCCTATTACAAGAGTAGTGGAGTTCAGTGTTTGGTGCAAAAGTAAAATGTTGTAGCTCTCTTGGTAAATTCAACAACAAAATACACAGAGATACGATATCTTGCATTTGCTCTTTGGCAAGATCATTTGTACCAAACTATGAATTCCGCTGGCGTGAAAATCAATTTTGCTTACAAAGTGGAAAATGAAAATTAACCAATTTTTGCAAGACCACAGTTTGATTGATGTGAAAAAGATTTACATAGAAACCTGCCGCGTAGACCTACTCCATGGTGTATCTTATCCACTGGGTGACAAACTATGCGTTTATCAACCGTTACTCAGTGTGAAAGCAACCAGCACACCCAGGTGCCAATTTCAGTGTATAATTCGACAATATTATAATTCTCTTGCCACTTGTTTAGAAGCAAGAGCTATCTAGCCTCCGCTGCTTTTAGAAATATGCAAGCAGCATGTTTTTAGTAGCAACAGCACATAGAGATATTCCTCTCTCAGGCCGAAACACAGGTGGTGAAAAATAAGTCCTTTAGTAGGATTTTCAGACTATTCCTGCCCGCGACTTTGGGCTTAAACCCCAACCACCACGTGATCCCTAAATGTATCTCTTAGGCAAAAATACATCTATCCGTTAAACCTCATCCGTCATGCCGGCGGCCTCAACTAGTTGACAGTGCAGTGCCTGAGTCCATAGCCTCGTGGTACCAGATAAGATCTCTGGCCGGCCGCGATCGCAAGAGATCTTGAAGATCTTTGAGATCTGTCAATTTTGGATTTCTGCTGAATCCCAGGTATTGGCTGCACCTGATTATGCACCGGAAGTGTAACTCCAAAAGGTGAAATATCCTTAAGGTAATACCCACAAACCCCGGGGGGGCCTAATGTTTTGGCAATTGGAATCCTCAGATGCGGCTCTGCATGCAGTCGAGACTGTTGCCCGAACAATTTAAAAACTTACAGCCTGGCCCACGATGTCGATGAACAACTTAAGCAAGTTACAAAAAGTCACTCATTACACAGTGCCACAAAATTCGGCTCATCGCCGCCAGCCTCAATACTTGCAATCCGTAATGAAACTAAACTATTGGTAGAGCAAATCTGCCAAAGGGGCTTGAAAAGGTTTTCGAAATTTCGGCCCCTACAGATTTCGAATTTATTGAAAACGTTTGGTACAAGTCAAAAAATATACTGAATGTTTTTCTATGCTAAAAAATAATTTCAGATGTCTTCAGTAGAATTGTAAGGCGATTCTTTACTTAGAATATGTTAACCCTCTAACTCTCATTTTAAGGGGTAATGTTTGTCCTTTTTTCCAACTTCCTCACAAAAGTATATTAAAACGGCACTTTAGAGGGCTAAAACGTTCAACGAATATTTTCTCTAAGAAATTTCATTGGGGTCTCCAAGACCAAAAGTTCGTGCAATGTGTGCAATTAAGCAATTAAGGAAAATTGTAAAGTTGCATAATTTTTTTATTTTTCACAAAAGCAGTGGTAATTAAGTCAAAACAAGGTAAAGTATTTTTAAGCTTGGTATATGGTATATTAGGATTTATAAAAAAAAAATTTGATGTTACTTTTTTTAGAAAAATTAACCATGTATTTTTATTTTATGGGGTCTTATTGGTCCTGTTAAAAAAAAAATACTTAAAATTGTTCAATAAATATGCATAATATGCTCCACAAATATTTTTTAAAACAAGCTGAACGAATTTTTTCCGCAAATAATATTAAAAACTATTGATTCGAGGTATTTTAGATGTTGATGGGAAATGGAAATTTTGGCAATCATTGTTATCAGCTTGGGAGTACGAATCAGGAATAATCATTACTTCTGCTTCTGATATACGTTCACATATTTTATTTGGCTTATATTCATATTAACATAAATTGTACAAAAACGAATGGTTTTACCTCAATTCAAATGGAATAGCAACTTGTTGTAGCGTTCACCTTGTTGGTCTGACTCAGTGGGTAGCTGCCTCACAAAATAGTCCATATGGTGGTGCAAGAAGTGAATTTAACGCCATGTTGACATTAAGTAAACAGAATGCAGCCAGCATTATTTCCATAGAGCCTACGATAGTTACTAGATCTTTTGTTTCCTAAAAATTCCTTAAAGGACTTGTCGATATCCAATAAAATTAACTATAAATTTAAGCATTTTAAATACAAATACGATCAAATTTGTACACTGAGCCGTACCTCTTCTAACCGCGAGATACCTTAGAGGAGGACGGTTGGTTGGCAGGACTCCGGTCTGGCCAGGGGAACTTCAGTTTCTACACTGACGGTTCCAAAATGGAGGACGGAGTTGGAGCTGCAGTCTAAGCTTCCCGATTGCTGCAGCGTATTCCAGGCGGAGATTTTTGCGGCCAAAAGGGCTGCCGATTTGGCACGTGTTTCCAGTACTGAGAACTCGCACGTAAACTTTTTCATTGATAGTCAGGCGGCGATCAGGGTTATAACCGCTGATTACTCATACTCCTCGGTATTCCAGGAGTGTAGGGACTCGATAGATAGACTCTGTGCCAACAGGAGAGTACATATCTACTGGGTTCGCGGCCACCAGGGCATAGAAGGCAACGAGGAAGCGGACGAATTGGCGAAACGGGGGGCCCGTTTACCATACGATAGGATGATGGCCATCCCGGCTCCAATTCAGAATATTAGGAGAGATACGGACTCTGCTATACGGAGGAGATCAGAGGCGTTTTGGGAAAACATAGGACCGTGCAGGGTTTCCAAGGTAATGTGGGGGTCCTATGATCCGGAGTCAACTAGGACTCTTCTGTCGCTATCGAGAAGGGACTGTAGACTTCTGATAGGTTTTATGACGGGTCATTGTTGGACTGCGGCCCATAGGGCGGGGAGGTTGAATAGTGACAATTGTAGATTCTGTGGGGTACCAGGGGAAAAGGAGACGGTAGAGCACTTGCTATGCTACTGTCCGGCACTCGTGCGCTCCAGGGCGAACTGTCTGGGAGATCATTACCTCCAAGATCTCGGGGAAGTCTCTGGGATTGGGTTAATGAGACTCCTGGCATTCGTCAAGAGAGTGTGGGGTACTCTGGGTACCATCACATCTGAATGACCTTTTTACTGACTTTCGTCTACGGGTTATCGTACAATGTGGTAACGCTAGGGATCTATTTGGTCTATGCGGGGTCTTTGTGACCGGCCACTCAAACCTAACCTAACCTAACCTAGTACCTCTTCTAGATAATAATATTCTTACAGTGCTGTTTAAGAAAGCATTTTCTGAAGGTCAGTGTAAGACTGACCAATTTTAAAATAAAATTTTGATTTTAACCGATTTGATATAAAATCCCAAAACTGGGGTTGAACTATTTTATATACTCAACAATGTGTTTGTAATTAATCATGTAACCAACCCCGTATCAATTGTTAACTTACACTTAGCGAATTTTTTTTGAATCGTTATGAAATTCCCGCCCCACTTTATGTTACAAATACAATTGAAAATTATATTCTAACTTTATTTATCGAAACCTTTAGCCCGTTGTAGTAAAACACACCAAAGAGTCTCTTGCGGTAATCGAACCCGCAACTCTCACACTGATTGACCTCCTAACTACCACCTAGTCTACTCGTGAACATACACAGAAAAATTTAAAGCCAGTATGTTACAAATTGGAATTTTGATTAATTAAAAAAAAAAAATGAACTGTTTTGTGGGCATAATTCTGAAATTTAATCAAATCCTGTTACTTAAAAAATAATATAAAGCAATCCTTTCCGCATTCTTAACGTTTCTTCCGTATTACCCCATCTTTGTCTAGATCAGATATATTGTTTAGATTCAATAAAGTTTTAACGGTTAAATAGAGAGAAATAATTTTTTAAGATCAAAAACTTTTTAATTTAGTTAATGTTGTACTGTACGGGGCGTTTGAAATTACCAGCTGGTTGCTGTTCAACAACAGCCAGTGAGTATGGCCAGATTTTCGGCGGCGCTGGTATGCTGGCGGTTCGCGCGGCTAGAGCTCGCCGGATGGGGGTGGTTCTTGCCGACCAACTGACACAAAACCCGGGTACAAAAAACTTCATACCAGCTATGAAATTAAACAGAATACAAATTATTGGGGCTCGAAGTAGCTGTAAAAACGCAAAAATAACAAGCAACAAATAACACATCTTTTTTAACCTTTTCACACTTCTCCGGCCAAAAACAAAAAAGGAACGACATTTCTCATTTTTAGCCCCACGAAACCTCGGGGACGCTTTGGTTCACCATCTTAAAAACTTTTCAGAAATTTGCCCCCTTACTTAAAAAACATAAATAATAATTTCTCATTTCCCTATCTATGTTCTCCCATTTTCTTTTGCTACATTTTTTTCCCCACTTTACAGCTGTCTCTATTTACCAACAAATATTTTTCCCTTTCTCATACTGCCTTGCCATCATTAGGGTGACCATAACAATGTACCAACTTTTTCTTCTTCCTTTAAATTTTTGTAATAAAAATATTTTTAAATAGTTATTTTTCAGATTTCCATAATGTTTTTCCCTTAAACCAACACAAACCCCAATTTCACGCAAAGTCTACTTTGCAAAGTCTTAAGTCTTGAGATAGAAAAAGAAATGCCATTCATTTTTCCCTTCTCTCCGTCAAACTCAAAACTTAGCAAAGTAAACTTTGCATGTGAGAAAGCGGTCTTACATTTAATACTTAAACGGAGGTTATAAAACAAAAATTATTTCCTTCTAAATGCCATTCGCTAATTGTTACTTTTTTCGATTAAAACAAACACACCAATCTTTTCCTTTTCTTCGATTCCGATTAAATGCTTTTAATTGCCAAAATATATTAAAACACTGTAGAAGACAAATTTATATTAAAAATTGCTTTTTTTGGAAAACTTTGGCATCCTTGGGGATCGATTAATTTGTCTAACAAAACGTGTTTTTGCTTGCTGTCTACCCATTTGGAAAATCACGAAAACAAAAACAAAAAACGAAAACAAATTACATGCCATCATTATCACTTTAGCTTAATTCCCATTATTCATCTGTCAACCTTTTTTCATTGTCTTTTCTTCTTATGCCATTCGATACATTCTCTAATAGACTCAAATTTAGTTTAAATCCCTTTTCTTACATCTCGTACTGTAGAAATGAGCAAACGACCGAAAGAAGAATTGACATTAAGAAAGTCAGCGTAACTAATTTTGTTAAAAGTTAAACTTTCGCCACCACAATTTATACATTTGTTCTCTTAAGTAAAATTCCTTTTTTTTCCTCTCTGTTTGTGCTATTTTGCAGGGCTCAGAGATAAATAAACACTTGTCATGGTTACTGTTTGTGTATGCGGGTTTCTAACTTTTCGCCTTTTATATCCTGTGTGTGCTTCAATGTGTGTTTGCTTGTTTCTTTTTGTATGTAATTGTCTCCTGTTGTTGTGATTTATTACTCTTACACTGACACAAATAAATTTTCGCACTCCAGGTGATAAACGTATAAATCAATCCATTAGTTTATTTTGTCTCAATATGTCTGATTGTTTGTTTTTCTTCTGTTACTCACAGCTTTTCTCAAAGGTTTTTTTCTATTTCTTCTTCATTGGGGTCAGTTTTTTTTTTTTGTAGTTGACAGATACAATTTGTATTGACTTTCAAATACAAACAAATAGACGAAGAATGGTACGTGTTTGTTTGAATGTGAGTGTTGAAGTTTGTGTCCTTTTGTGGGCTTAACTTTAATATACTTTTGTTTCGAAAAAAGCTTTAGAGGGCGAAATTGATAAAAAAAAATTGTATTTAAGTTTTTAATAACATGAAATTATTGGTTATCTATAAAATATAACATATCTATATACAACATAAACACCTGAAGCAAAAATCTTGAAATTTGGATCAAATTAGGCTGAATTTTTGGAAATTCGAATGATTAGGGGGTAAAAGGTTAAAAACTTAAAGAGAACCAAAAAAATTTAATATCTATAATTTTTCTTTACAAAAATAAGCCCTAAACGGGTAAAAGCTGTAATTTGGTACTTTTTTGTCAGTACATCTATCTTTTAATAAAATAAACATAGAAACAAAGATTATATCACATTTGCAACTTATCTTAAAAATACACGTACGCATTTCGTACTATTGAAATTTTCGATACTTCAATGAGCAGAAAAAAAGTATTAAAAGGGGAAATACGGGAAATTAAATTTTCTTTCTCGTACTTTTACGTGCTGCATGGGGTTATTTTTGAATTTTTTTGAAATATTAAACTTAGATTCATAAAATTATAGGTGCAGGCAGTGTTGCCAGAAGTAGGGGAAAATCCCTACATGTAGGTATTTTTGATATTAAAGTAGAAGCGTAGGAAAAATCGGACAGATTTTTCATAATCTCCAAAATGTAGGGATTTTTCGTCTTATCGTGTTATTTATAAAATAAATGCTGAAAAACCTTTTTTTTAAATATATTTTATTGTCCAAAAAAGTTGAAAAAATGTTTTCCCCTAAAATAGCTTCAAAATATATTTCCAGAGTTGTTTGTGCTTTAACCTTTAACTACTGAGGTGGTGGTAAATTTTACCCTCACTTTATATTTTTCTAACATACTCTCTTCCGTTGCGCTCATTCAATTTAATTCTCTTAGTATCTTCTTATATCGTGATCCTTGTTATTCACTTGTGTTTTGGCTGAGCTCGACTTAGCACGAGCGGAGCTACGCACATGTTGGTGTAAAAATTACCACTCGTCATCATTTACGTAATTTTTTCTTTGAAAATATTTTACCACCACGTCAGCGTTAGCGTAAGTTTTTAGTAGAAAAAAATTTACCCCACATCAAAATAAACGTAATATTTTCATGGAATTATTTTAACCACTCGTCCGTTTTCTTGTTCTTTTTGACAGATGATGGGTATTATTTACCATTCTATTTGTACCAAATTTGGAAAATTTTACACTTATCATTATTTAGATATACAAAATTGTATTTTGTGCCATGTCCACTTATCTAATCCCGCGCACTTTTTGACTGATGTTGCATATTGGTAGCAAAGCTATTTGTTCCAAAACTTAAGCTGTTACCGCTTGGGCAATTTTATAACTTTCTCTTGCCGTTCTTTAGATATACACTAATGTGCTTTATGCCACGCCCACTTCTCCAATTCCGGCCATTTTTGTAGAGAGGTTGTGAATTGATAACACAGCTATGTGTACCAAATTTGAACAAGTTTTCTCTTACCGTTCATTAGATATTAAAAATGTATTTTGTGCCACGCCCAATTCTCTACTCCCACCGACATTTGGTGGGATGTGTATTGCTAACCAAGATGCTTGTACCTTATTTCGAAACTTTGACTCTTTGCATTTTTCATATACACAAATATCTATAAGGTCTCTGTTTGGGAAGAGCCACGCCCATTTCTCCAGTCCCGCCCAGATGTTGTGTATTGATAACCAAGATATATCGACCAAAGTTGGAAACTTTAGTTCTTGCCGATTTGTCTGCAATGCAGTAGGCCAATGTGTATGGGATGCAGATTTTGATGAGTAAGAAACCTCCAAAATGGTTGACCTGTAGTTTCTACACATAATTATTTTTTTCCATGATCTCTTCTATATCTTTAAATGTATATGTTTGGTTGTGCAAAAATGCCCTTTAAGTTTTTGTTTTTTTATATTCATATTTGTTTTGATAAGTTTTTGATGCATCGTTTTTTTTTATATTAAAAAAAAGGTGTCTGAAGTAAAGTACCCGTTTTGTTTAAACAAATAAAAATAATTTTTGGTTTCTTTATTTTTTGTAATTAAAAATGTAGTAGTTTATTTTTCAAAAACAAATAATTATCAAAAAATATTTTTTACAAATTTTTTTTTGTAAAATTTAGAGGGGTAAAATTTACCACCACGTCCTATGGTATGCCCAAAAATTTCACCTCCACAGTTAAAGGTTAAAAAGTTGGCGACACAAATATGTATGTATATGTTTTTTCTAAGTTATCATTCAATAGGTAAAGTTCGGCGAAATGAGAGTAAACAAAAACTTCTCTCACTAATAGACAAAAATGTACAAAACTATGGAAACAATAAAAACCAAATTTCTGATCCAAAAGAAAACGTTAATACGAAATATGTTTAAATAAATACATAAATGACTCATTAACGTGCATAACATTAAAATTCAAGCATTTACTTACATTTTTCAACATTTTCTATTTTTTATTTTATAAATATTTCTGATTTTTATTGATGATGATCTTCAAAGAAGATCGAAATATTGGAAGTAAATAAAAAGGAATTTTTATTTACAAAAAAACACTGGCCTCGAGCTTGATTAATTTTTATTTATTTAAATTTCGAAAGGTCGAATAAGAACGACTTTGAATATTTCTTATATTAATTTTTTTTTTTTGTTAACTTGCTTGCAGTTTTTCCTTTATATTTGACACAGCAATTGCCCAAAGAAAAAGTTGGGGGTCTTCGTGCAAAAAGAAGAATATTATACTCTTTAAAGCTCTCCCACTTTACCAAACAGTTTTCGGTAAGATTGGGATCCCGCGGGCTCCCAACGTTGAGTACGGGATTACACCTAATGTTGAAACACTTAATTGAATTTAATTAAAAGTACATATTATGTATTTTTTTTAGTTTTTTACTTATGTTATGTTAAAGCTTTAATATACATATTCGAATAAAATTTATTTTTTATAACTAATGTTTTTTTCTTCTATTTGAATAGTAATAATGCGTAGGGATTTTTGTAGAAAGTGCACTTAAAAAAGAAATTTGTATGGGATATAAAGAATAATGACAACAATTATTAATTTTGTGCAGTTAAGTCAAAAGTGCACTTTAACAAAAGGCAGTTAAGTAAAAACTACTGTATAAGTCATCGAATATGTAGTCCCTTATTTTTCACATTGCTTTTTCGCATCTAAGTGAAACGAGTTTTCCGCTTGGTTAAATTGAACTTTGAACAAAACGGGTCGTAGTTTTCTGATTTGATTCAAACTTGATTCAATTCAATTCAGAACATATAATTTATAGAATTTACGTTTCTGTTTTTTTGATATTTTGTCCTATTTGAAAACTTTTGCAAGAAACAAAAAATTTGGTCTGGTCATAGACTTTTAAAAAAAGATAGTTTTGAACCCCACTAATTTGCTCCAATTGAATCCAAATTAGTTTCATTCGTTTCAACACACATCATTTATAGAATTCACGCCCTTGATTTTTTGTTATATTCGAAAAATATTGAAAGCAAAACCCAAATTTGGTCAGGCCACACCAAGACGGTAATCCTAGGGTTAAGTTCCATTAGTTTTACCTTTTGGTACTATATTAAACTTTATAAAAATACGGTTTTTCTTTTTACAAATAATTTTTATTCATCAATATTCCCAAAATTAACAACCGCTTATATAAGATGCATTTTTAAAATTTTGTATGCCCAGAAATAATAATGCATTTTTGTGTATGCTAGACAATGGGTACAAAAGTGTGCAAAACCAATAGACAACAAGCTGATACAAAACCTCATTGTTTTAAAAATTAACTGTTAAAAAAACTGCAAAAAAGTATGTTTGTTGTACAAATTTAAAGTTAAGAATTTTTATTTCTAAAAATAAAAAATTTTAATTTGAGAAAAAAGATCTTCAAATCTTATTTTGGTCTAAAAATCTTTAAAAATAAGATAAAATCTTCAATCTGGCAACCCTTAATACTATTAAGGGTTGCGTTCGTCTATACAAACACGAAAAAAATAGATATCGTTCCTGGGTGTGTGAGCTGAACGCTAAATAATGTTCGCTTTACTTTCGAAAACGGCTCTAAAGTAAAAAGTTTATTTTTTTTTGTGGCACAGTGTAATTAAAATTTTTTTCTCAAATAATAATTTAATACCTTTTTTAACCGCTTTGATCGATTGATTTCCTTAAATTAATTCAAACAATTCCTTTGTTGCATTTATAATTTACAAGTTGCAATTAAAAATTTTGAAAAGTAATTAAAAAATTTTTGTTTAATTTAAATTATGATTATAACACACACACACACACACATACATGTTAAATAATGCAATTCAATTATACACATAAAACTCTTCATACACACAACTTCAAACGAAATGTAAATCGTTTAAATATCAAAACAAAAAAGATAATAAAAACAATAAAAAATTTTATTGATTTATAATATAAAATTATTGATTTTATAACTTCCTCTTACCATAAAATTTAGCACAAAGTACTTTTAATATTCTTACCATTATTTATTTGAAATTAAAAGAAAGAAAGAAATAAAAAAAAACAAAGTAAACAATAAATTAATAAAACAAACAACTACTTAAATAAAAAAAACTATAAACAACTCAACTAATAAACAAATTTTAATAAAACAATTGAAAAATTGTTCAGACTAAGGAAATGAAAAATAAATCTTTAATTTAATACAAGTATGAACTAAACCAACGCAACCAACCGCATTTAGTATGAGTTTGAACTGACTACACGCTGTTTTCGGAAGGTTGCAAATTAGTGTTTGATGTTTTCGTCACAACTTTAATGTTGCAAGTTTGATTATACTTTAGGCTCAAACATAACAAACATACACACTCACATGCAACATAATTTTCGTTTCTCCACCATACAAAACTGCAAGCAAAAAATCGTTAATGTGGTTATCTCATTCTAACATACACTTTTTACTTTAAACATTTTTCTTATTTACCTTTTCCTTTTGACTAGAGTTTTCCCTTTTACACTTATGACGTCATTTCGGGATCTAAGCCAATGAGAGGATATTTCATGTTTATTTTTTTTTAAGAAAAGGAATAAAAATTCTAGCAGTTTTTGTTTTGTTGTTAAAAATAAGGAGAATCGAGTGGTAGAGTCAGAACTGTAGACACTATTGTACTTATAAAATTTACTGCTGCTTTGTTGTAGTGCAGTAAATTTCGTTTTTGGGGTCCTGTCATTAACATCGCCACACATACCTACTAAATAAATGTATTTAAACAACGATTCCTAATTGGTTTTGGAATAGTACACTCGAGGAAAGTTTTAAAATTTAAAGAAACTTAAAGGTTTTATTTATTTAGTACATGGATTAGCTTCTTTCACGCAAAAAATTCAAATATTACATGCTATTATTAATGTAATTATTGATTGTTTTTAAAATAAAAAATTTCGTTTGGGAATTTACATTAAAACAACAATAAAATAAACTCAAATATGTTTTTGTTTTCAATATAAATTTCTAAACGAAAATTTTTAATTTTAATTTTAAAAACAGGCAGTTTCATTATAATTTCGGCGAAAAGAGTCAGCATAAGCATAATTTTATTGAAAATATCGCATTGTCAACGTCTGGTTATAACGTGTTATAAAGAGTCAAAATTCTTTTCCGATATAGGTAGGTAGGTAACCTACTCATTACAATCACTATGGGCGTTGTAATATGGTTCCCAAATTATCAGAGTTGCCAAAACTTGGTGACCAAACATGGTAACTTAAATTTAACATTCAAACACAAAACAAAAATAATTCATTAAAAATTTTTTTACAATGAAATTGAAATCAATTTGTTACAAAAAAAATAAACATAAATTAAATATTATCAAAAAGTAATTTCAATTTTTGGGAATACAAAATTTTAATTTCAAAAGATTTTGTTATTCGTGCTTAATTCCCAGTTTTTATTATTGATAAAAACACTTGAAATTTATTGTTGATGGGATAAGCTATTCCTATGCGCATTTCACTGGTTGCTTAGGCCAGATCATCAGGAAACTTCATCCATAAAGATTTTAGAAAAACTAAAGATATTAAACCAAATAAAACTGTTAAGCGTATAAGACTTATAGCAACAGTTCTACTTGTAATAATATCAAAGTTTAAACAAAACACATCAACAATAAACAGTGGGTTTATCTTATCTTACAGTTTATCTTATCTTTTATTTTCTACGTGAACTCGCGATAACGTGAACTAATTTTTACCACGGCGCACATTGGTTCAAGAGCGGCATTAATTCATTATTTTCATGTTCGCCGATTTAAATAATTTTTTGGTATTTTGTTGTCAGATATCTGAATATTATGATTCCGTAATATAAGCCTGATATATTTATTATTTGTTTGGACAGACACGCTCAAAGTTCATATAGGTATGTTCGCTTGTTTAAAATGGCATGCAAATTTACAGAACATGCCTATATTCAATCTTTTGGTACAATCACAGTAAACTTATAATTTGACTTTGTTGTATATTTTCGTAAATAACAATTGTCATAGATGAGATTTGCATTAAAAAAATTGCCATATAAAAAATTTCGTAGAACAAAAACATATAAAGGCTAGTTTACACTATTATACTTTGTATTAATACATGTCAAAAACTCAAATAATATGACAAAGTGTGATAGTGTGAATGCACTATGTCACGAAAATGAAAAAAGTTTGACATCCCATACGACTTCATTGTTTTAATAAAAATTTCTAAACAATAATACTTTTCATTGGATCAGGGTGTGAGGGGTGTGATTCATGTGTGAGTGTTTATACTTTGTGTGATGGTGTGAACACAAACTGTCATGTTACATTAGATTTTTTGACAGTCGCAACAAAACTTATTAGATTTCTATCTCACAATGTATTATGGAATACGTAAGACTTGTGAGATAGTGAAAACTAGCCTTAAGCAACATCCAAATTTCAATGTTCATCAACTTCAGTGGACTGCATCTTTTTAGCGCTGTGGAGCGCTGTTTAAGGAAAGATGTCAAATTACAGCTTGAAGTCTCAGCTAAAACTTAAAAAAGATTCAGCTGCTCCTAACTGCAGTAAAAACTATAAAATGATAAAGTAAGAAAACATGAATTTTCGTTCATGCTTATAAGTGCATTTGTTGCCATAATTCTTTACTGTTTAAAATTATTACACAATGTAATATACCTACATACTAGTCAATAGTGTTAATTGTTATGTACTGATTGTTGAAAAAAGCATAAGCATAAAAAAATTAAATTTTGCATACAAAAAAAACTAAGAAAAAATACAAAAATTGATAATTTGTATCAGGTATGCTGTCCGAGGAAGTTCAGGAGGAATAAAGCCTATAGAACCTATAGATTACATTATTCGCGAAGAATTGGACGTGTAGCCACTAATAAGGACGTAATGTATAATCTTTTATTGTCTTCAGACCCATTTATAAATATATTTCGCTTAAAGCTGCAAATCAAAAAATTGGAGTACGATAATGATGTTAAAAAATTTTTTAAAGACTATGCTTAAGTTACTTATTCATGTTTTTTCTATGGGAGGTGGGCGTAAAATGGTATCAGGTATCAGGTATAGTTATGCCACTTTTCAATACAAGTTGTATGGGAAATGGGCGGATATTTTTCAAAATTCACACAAATGATTATGAGTGTTTAAAAATGCTATGTGCCAAAAAGCAATGCCGTAGGTCAAAATTTAATTTTCACTTTGTATAAGAGGTGGGCGTAAAAGTGGGCGTATCAGGTATTTTTTTCAGGAGCCTATTCTACAATTATAATATTTACTTTTTGTGAAAATTGAGTTGATGCATTAAAAATCAAGGGAGTTATGCCACTTTTTTAATACAAGTTGTATGGGAAGTGGGCGGATATTTTTCAAAATTCACACAAATGATTATGAGTGCTTAAAAATGCTGCCAAAAAACAATGCCGTGGGTCAAAGTTTAATTTTTACTTTGTATGGGACGTGGGCGGATTATTTTGATTTTTTAATTTTTTCTTGATTCGAACAAAAAATGCTTATGTGCCAAGTTTCATTATCCTTTGGCAACTTCTTCTATTTTTTGCCGCTCGTTCTATGAACTTCAACCAATGTGCAGCGGTTCACGTTTTCGAGCTTGTTTACGTTATCGAATGCTAAAATTTAAAAAAATAACGCGTCTAACTATTTAAAAATAAATAGATAAACAAGTATTTTAAAACAAATATTTTATTAATTACCTTTAAATAATTTCTCAAGCTCAAGGTCCGTTTTATATAAAGAATATTTATTTAAAATTTACTTAATATTTCGCTATCTCAATGGATAGCTTCTTCAGGGATTTTTTGGTTTTTTTATTTCAAACAAATTTTTATAAACAAAATTTAATGAAAAAACAAAATTGACAATTATGAAAATTAATAAAAATTATACACAGGAAACAAAAATTTTTCTATTACATTTTTGTTAAGATACTACAACATACAACGTGTAAGATACTACAACATACAACTGGAAAAACACATTGTCCTAAAGATTACAAATGGAGAAGCAGTCCAGTTGATGCTATTTTTGCATCAACCTTGACATACATTTGACTGATATAGACGTTGCTTATAAAAAAGAAAAAATTGCTTCTGATTGTAAATCCGAAGCATCCTACAACGGTGCACTTTTAACTATTTGTCCAACCTCGGTAAAAAATTAACGAAATTTTTCGGAAACATGACAATTAGTAAATAAAATCAGGAATATACTTTTTGATGACTTACAAAGCGCTTTGAGTGTGTCAGAAAGTTATTTCCTAAGCCATTAAAAAATGTTATATATTTCTTTAAAGTATTTTATCTATTTTATTAATTAACTTTTTGATTTCATATCTTGAGTACCTCAATTTTTATTTTGTTTTTATTATTGTTTTATGAATTATCCAGAGCATAATAATACTGAATAAAAGCATAATAATAGGGAATAAAGGCGTGAGGCTATAATAATTCAAGTTCCTATTTCAATCTTCCATTAATTTTTTAGTATTGAACCATTTCATTTACTTTCTTTGTAAACAAGTTCCCTTACGTTTTTTTTTATAAAAGTTTTTTTTTCATTAATTAATACCAAAATTTACTTTCTATTATTTATATGGAGCGGGATCCCGGGATCCCGGGAAATTTAGAAAATTTTCCCGCTTTCCCGGGAATCGAAAAAGTCCGGGAAAAAAAACTCTAATTACGATTGATTTTCACTGTACACTGAAAGAATTATGCTTCATAAATCTAATGAATCAATTTCATTAAAGTTTTTTCTTTAGTCAATTTCATAACGGGAATTTAATTTTACAAATTTAATGAAGCAAATTATTAACAATACGAAATTAAGTTTCGTAACTTCATTCAAACAGCTTAAAATCTTTTTATAAGAAAAATCCAACTAATTGTTATACATTATTTCAATAGATTTTTGAAAATTAAAATGAACTTCATATTAATAAAAATATTTAAATATATTTTAATTAACGGAAAAAAATTTTATGAAAAATGTCATTAAATCAATGAAAACAAAGTACAGTTCTCTTGATGATTTATAGCAGGAATTAAAAAAAAAAAACAAAACAAAATTCACCACAACTCAAAACGCACAATAAAAAATGGCTAAAATAAATAACCATAAAAAATAATAAGCCATCATAATCATTAAACTAATAAAAACACTGTTATAATAATTACGAAATTAAGTAATTAATTTAATGAATTTACGTCATTGAACAAATTAAAAACATTAAAATAATAATAAAAAAAAAAAAATATTTCAAACGTTTGGCTCTTCACCACTATGTTAATAAAATGTTTCGTTAATGTAATACTAAATAGTCACAGACATTTCATTAACTTGGGGCTAACCCAATGAAGCGTTATAAAGGTTTAATATTAATGTAATTTTTCATTGGATTAACGTCAAAATTCTTTCAGTGTAAATATTTGTGTCGAATCTTGACAACTCGTTGACATTACCGATGGATACGCAAAATTGTCTCCATGATATTCGCTTTGCCCTTTTTAAATCCGCCTTATACTTGTTGAACTGCACCCTATGATCCTTCCAATCTTCTGGTGGTCTAGTAAGCTTGGCTCTGTTAAACAGTCTGAACATAAAGTTCCCTAGTCCACCATTTTGGCTGTTTACGCCTGGAAATGTAACCGGGCAGGACTGCTCAACTAACCTAACCTTTTTCATCGAGGCCACATACAAGCGTGCTTCCGAATTTAGAGTTTTAGCCCAAAACACGCCTGGCTGATAAAATTAAGCTCAATTATTCTCTATATGCCTAAAAATTTGTTTGGCTTTAAAAAGCTACGAAATCGACCAATTGTTACCTTAAAGGCCAATTAAACCACACAAACGGTTACACAAACATATGAAAAATATATGGAGAACATAAACATCTTGTTCTTGTTGTTAAACAGCTTGTGTCCTATATTTGGTCATTAACCCTTATACAAATACGCTCACAGAATACAAGCACAGGGTGGAGCAAACGTCACCATGGGGCTTAAAAACTTAATAGCTTTTCGTATCAACTAGAGAACAAATGGGCTTTTTCAGTACTATGGTGAAGGGTATTAAAGATTCGCCACAGCCGAATATACCAGCCTTTTTTATTTTAGTATGTAACAGAATCGATTTTTCAAACCAAATGCATTCCAACACCAACTGTAAAAAAGAAAATTGCATTTCATTTGTAATTGGATTGTAATTCAATTTTAAAATAATTGTTTGCTATAATTTCAGACTTAATTCGTTTCTGTTCCTGTTTGTTCTCGTTCGTATTCCTCATCTGCTCTGGAATTTCTTTTTCTGCATAAAAACAATCAATATTGAAGAGTTACAACAGAAATTCTGTCATTAAATAAAAACAAAGTGCTGCGGTAAAATTCAGTTTAAGTTTTGTAAAATGAAAATAAAATTGAAACTTAAATTAATGAATTGTGTGTTGCGGTTATTTTTTTTATTTTATTTCAAATTAAAAAAACAAAAACAAAATAATAACCGACAATGAAAATTATATCATTTGCCATAAACACTGTCATTAAAAATTGTCTTCTTTAAAATAAAAAAAAGGAAAAGAGGGGAGTGGTATAATTTTCCTTTTCTGATGGTCTGAAGGTTCTTTTTAAACATTCATTTTATTTTGTGTATTTCCAACCATCGATTTGTGTTTCTGTCAAACTATTTGTCTATAATTTGTATTTAATGTCAATAATTGTTAATTGTTTTTTTTTATGCCATAAAGTAGACGAGTCTACAACTAATTAAGGAACGTTTTAAGGGTGACAGGGAGGAAGAGAGGTATGGAAATATAAAGATGGTAGTGGGAATAAGAGGGTTTCTGAATTATTATTTGAGTTATTTAAGTTTACAAATGTCAGTCAGCATGAATTCAAATAATTTTATTTGTTTGTCTTTGAAAAATTAGAAAGAATTTTAAGTATATTTTTATTCAAATCATTAATATCTATTAAAATTTTATTGAATTAATACTGTACTTAATGTTTGATTAAACAGACAGCAAAGTATTTATTTATTTTAATTGTTATTTCATAGGAAATCAATTGACAATTAGAAGTTTCGAAAAATAATAGGGTGGCACATAGTTAGTTGTTAGTAACGCAAATGCCAAAAACTTTGGATAAGTAATTAAGGCAAATATGGATCTTATTCAGAATTTTTTGAATATTTTTTTGTAAAGAATATTTTTTTTGCTATTTGACTGTTCAGTGTAAAAAAAGATTTGTGATATGTGGTAATGCCAAATATGTTCACAGAAAAAAATTTTTGCGCCAATAAAAGAATTAATCAAAAATAAAATCAGTTTTAATTAAACATTTAATCCGGTGAATTAAACTTTTAATCAAGTGAATTAAACGTTTAATTGAAATATTGTCAATTAAACATTTAATACACTTGATTAAAAGTTTAATTCACCTGATTAAATATTTAATTAAAACTGATTTTATTTTTGATTAATTCTTTTACTGGCGTAAAAATTTATTTCTGTGTTCGGTAAGGTTTGCCATTTCACCATGAATCGACTAACAAACGAACAACGCTTTCAAATCATTAAATTTTATTATCAAAATTCGTGCTGTATCAGAAATGTGTTTGCATTTAACTATTGAAAAATTGTCTTCAGCGACGAAGCTTATTTTTGGCTCAATAAGTTCGGCAACTAACAGAATTACCGAATTTGTTGTGAAGAGCAGCCAGAGCCAGTTCAAGGGCTGCCCTAAAGATTGCTGCAGCTTGCAGGCAGGCGTACTTCTTCAAGAATAATGAAAATCGCAATGTCACACAAAAAAATTCTTCAAAATTGTGCACCAATAAAAACATTAATCAAAAATAACATCAATTTTGATTAAAAATTAAACAAAATGTATTAAACGTTTAATGAAGTAAATTAAATGGTTAATTGAAACTATTTATTTATTTACTGGTGCAAATTAAATTAATTTTTTAAATTATTTCACAAATTTTTTGGTTGAAATCAATTTTTATTTTATTCTGTGTACAGGCAATGGACCAAGTTACCGTGCGATGATAAACGACTTTTCTTGTCTTGCTTTAGACCATTAAATTCAAATTGATAGTGATTTAAAAATAAACATTTGACATCAAATGTTTTACCAAATATTTAATTCAAATCAAAACTAAACTTGGCAATACTAAATCGAAAAATAAATTTAAACATTAAAAATGACGATTAAAGTCAAATTTTTACTTCGTTTTTATTTTTCACAAGAAATAAATCGTTCACTTGTTAAACACATTATATACAAGTGAACAATTTATTTCTTGTGAAAAATAAAAATTATTTGTGAGTAATAACAATGATTAAGAATACGAATTAAAAAATATAAAACGGGAAAGTGAAGAAATTATAAGTTTGTTGTATGATCGCGGTACTACAATCCTCAAAATGAACTGGAGCCAAGTATTTCGTTTTTCCAACAATTAGAGGACGGAAAGAACATTATTTCATCTTTTAGCTATGGTGCCGAATGTTTATCTCACAGTTATTTAAAAAAATAATGAATTCAAATTAAGAAAAAAAAAAATATTTTTATTTATATTCCATATTGTACTATAGTCCACATTTGAAAAACATTTGAGAATTACGTTTGAAAATGAGAATAAAGGCATTTTTCAATTTGAAAATAATTTCCCCTTTTTGTTGAGAATGCTATGATTTTCAAATCATTATCAAACGTTTTATTTGAAATAATTTTTAATTTGAAATCAAAAACCTCCGTGTTTGTTGGTCCATATACCAAAATTTGAGCTCACGGATGGACCACCTACGGCGTAGCCGCGAGCAACATTTATTTACATGAACTAATCTTTAAAAAATAAATGGCAGGCATTTATTTAACGCTCTAAATAAATATTTCATTTTCTTTTGCCACTTTTCTGTTTTTTTTTTTTTAACATTTTGAGTAAATTTTTCGTAATTGTACTATTTTTAGTAAATTTTTCGAAATTTTACTATTTTTATTTAATTTTTCGAAATATTATTTCTAGTAAATTTTTCGAAATTATACAATTTTAATAAAATTTTCAAAACTTTACTATATTAGTAAATTTTTCAAAATTTTAAAATTTTAAGTAAATTTTACTATATATAGTAAATTTTTCGAAATTTTACTATTTTTAGTAAATTTTGTCAAAATTTTACTATATCTAGAAAATTTTTCGAAATTTTACTATTTCTAGTAAATTTTTCAAAATCTTAATATTTTAGTAAATTTTTCGAAATTTTACTATTTCTAGAAAATTTTTCAAAAAGCACTATTTCTAGTAAATTTTTCGAAATTGAACTATTTTAAGTAAATTTTAGTTTTAGTAAATTTTTCGAAATTTTATTTCTAGAAAGTTTTTCAAAAAAACACTATTTTTAGTAAATTTTTCAAAATCTTAATATTTTAGTAAATTTTTCGAAATTTTACTACTTCTAGAAAATTTTTCAAAAACGACTATTTCTATTAATTTTTCGAAATTGAACTATTTTAAGTAAATTTCAAAAGATTTTGTTATTCGTGCTTAATTCCCAGTTTTTATTCTTGATAAAAACACTTGAAATTTATTGTTGATGGGATAAGCTATTCCTATGCGCATTTCACTGGTTGCTTAGGCCAGATCATCAGGAAACTTCATCCATAAAGATTTTGGAAAAACTAAAGATATTTAACCAAATAAAACTTTTAAGCGTATAAGACTTATAGCAACAGTTCTACTTGTAATAATATCAAAGTTTAAACAAAACACATCAACAATAAACAGTGGGTTTATCTCATCTTACATTCCCCACTACAATTAGTTGAAATTCTCTCAACATTAATTGTAGTTGTAAGTAGGTTAAGAAAAACAAAATAAAAACAACAACAACTTACAAAAGATGTTGTCAATTAAGTGTTTTTTTAGGCCGTGCACTTGCCTGTTTATTATCAAAAAGTAATTTCAATTTTTGGGAATACAATTTTTTTTTTTTTTTTTTTTTTTTTAAGTAAATTTTTCTATTATAAGCAAATTTTTCGAAATTTTACTATTTTAAGTAAATTTTTCGAAATTGTACTATTTTTAGTAAATTTTTCAAAATTTTACCATTTTTATTAAATTTTTCGAAATTTTACTACTATAGTAAATTTTTCGAAATATTATTTTTAGTAAATTTTTTCGAAATTATACAATTTTAATAAAATTTTCGAAATTTTACTATATTAGTAAATTTTTCGAAATTTTAGAATTTTTAGTAAATTTTACTATGTATAGTAAATTTTTCGAAATTTTACTATATGTGTCTAGTAAATTTTTCGAAATTTTACTATTTCTAGTAAATTTTTCAAAAATACACTATTGCTAGTAAATTTTTCGATTAAATTTTTCAAAACCTTACTATTTTAGTCAATTTTTCGAAATTTTACTATTTCTAGTAAATTTTTCGAAATATTACTTTTTCTAGTAAATTTTTCGAAATTTTACTATTCCTAGTAAATTTTTCGAAATTTTAATATTTCTAGAAAGTTTTTAAAAAAAAACACTATTTTTAGTAAATTTTTCTATTAAATTTTCAAAATCTTAATATTTCAGTAAATTTTTCGAAATTTTACTATTTTTAGAAAACTTTTCAAAAAACACTATTTCTAGTAAATTTTTCGAAATTGAACTATTTTAAGTAAATTTTACTATTATAAGAAAATTTTTCGAAATTTTACTATTTTAAGTAAATTTTTCGAAATTTTACTAGTTTTAGTAAATGTTTGGAAATTTTACAATTTCTAGTAAATTTTTCAAAAATACAGTAATTCTAGTAAATTTTTCGAAATTTTACTATTTTTAATAAATTTATTTGTTTTTGGAAATTTTACAATTTTTAGTAAATTTTTCGAAATTTTTAACAGTGCTTTTTATTGTTTAATTTCCTTCAGTGCAAAATTGTTTTAAGTTAAGAAATCATTAAACATTTTGTCTCCAAATTGTGCGATTTAAAAAAAAACCTCAAATAATTTAAACTTATTATTCGATTTAACTCTACTTAAAATTTGGGTTAAAACCACAAAAATAAAAACATTTTTGTGAGATGCAATGCCAAATTATGCTTCACACAGTACAGTGACGTCTACAGAGATTTACAGTGTACGTACAAGACAGTAGCCACAGAAGTGACATACACATTTGACACATGAATTATGTATTATTATGTTTTGTAAAGAAAACCCCTTGAGAAAATATGCAAATATGTGAATTTTGTTTACGAAACTATTAAAAGATGAAAACAAAATTTAAATAAGAAAATTACAAAAGAAAGGCAAATAAATCATTAAAAAACACAATCACAACACACCTTGACATTAATTATCCTCTCAGGTATTTTTGGTGGTGATGTTGTTGAAGTAAATTTTTATTAAACTCTGTAACAGAAATTGTGTCAAGTTAAAGGGAGAAATATTTTTTGTTGACTTCAGGATGTATTTTTTTTTGTGTAAATGGACTTTAATTTACATATTTGACTACATTATATGGACTTATCCGTTTTTTTTAATTGGTATTTGTACACTAATATGAATCACTTAAAAAAACTTTCATATCTCTAACAAATCTGCTTCCAACTTATTAGAACAAATTGGAAACAAGAATATTTGAAATAATCAGCTACAAACTACAACAACCTGTAGAAACTGTCTCCTGCACTCGCAGTAACCAGAAGAAAAAAAGATCTTAAATAGGTTCTTAATCAACTTTAAGGCAATTATAAACTCTGCCTTCCTGGTCGTTCCACAAGGCAGCAGCAACAATTTCCAAAATACATACATACAACTTTTTAAACTTTCAATCCAAATTGAGAAAACAACAGCAAAAAGAGCATCTCAACTAACTGTTAGTTAGCTGCAACGATACGCAAAGTCTTGTGTATAAAAAGATGTTAAGACGATCGCCAGAACTAACGAATTCAAACTTAAGAACTGGAGAACCGATGACGTTGACTTTGTACTACGACAACGATAAAGAACTTTGAAATGAGATGCTGATGAGGGAAAAAGAAGGGGGGAAAAACTACAATAGCGACTTAGACGACGACGAGATACATAATTACCACCTTAAAGAAGATGATTGTGGTTTTTCGCGTTCTTTTGATGTTTTGCCGACAATCAGTATAAATAGTTACTTACTATATACATATACTTATTTACTCACACATAAACACGAGTGTGTTCTTAGTTTCTGTTTCATGTATGAGTAGTTGTTGGTTTTATTAAACACAAAAAATAAAGTATCTTTTGTTGTACTAAATGTACAAGATTGCAGTTATAATGTACTACATCAACAACATTAACAGCAGTAGTTAAAGCCGCCAACAACAACTACTTACATACATGCATCATGCAGCATACATGCCAATAACAATATATTTTTATTTGTTGGTGGTATAGACAACAACAACAACAACAACAGCAACAAATTATTGCCAACATCCAACCAATCTATCGATTTTTAACATGAAGCTGACATTAATGGCTTTAAAGTCAGTAATGAGTAAAATGCAAAACTTTAACATAAGAATTAAATGAACGACTGTATTAGGGGGGTTCGATAGAAAAGGAAAATGTTTAAAAACCATAAACCGCAGAATATAAATTTTTATTAGTTTTTCCCTAAACAAAAAAAAATTAATTTTCATATGAATTCGAATATATATTCTAAGTCAAATTACAACTTCTAAAAGCTTTTATAATTCAATAGTCTTATTCCTTCAATTTTTTCCAGGAATATTTTCTATGGACTATCAGAATTTTTGTTTGTATATTTCTGTTACGAGGCTTACTTAAGCCCTTATGACACTACATTTTTAATGCATTGTTCAAGTTTTGGTGAACAGTACAAATATAATGTAATAGAAAAATTTACCAAGTGCAAAGAGTTTAGCTGTATTAAGATAAATGGCAAAATGTCAAAAATTTTACTAAAGTTATCGATAAAAAATGAAGTTATGTCAAAAAAAATGTAAAATTGTTTAACTTAAAATTGACATTTCAAGCTTGAAATATTAAAAGTGCTGCTGAATCAGCGGTTTTTGGACAAATTCAGCGATTTACCGCTTTTTGTTTTTAGGTTTTTCATAAACAAAAAGTTGGCAGCATTTAATAAAATAAACAAAACAGGGATGGCTAAGTTGTTTCAATTGTACTTTTTTGTTGATACTTTTTAAACTAAGATTTATAATACCTTTTTGTGGTGTTTTTTATGAACATAAATAAAATTAATTTCAACTAAAAAAATCTTTTAGTACAATTAGGGTAAAAAAGTAAAATTTTTAAAGGTTGTTGGTACAATTATAAAAATTCTCATCGCCATCCCTGAAACAAAACCATAACAAGAGAAAAAAAATTTGCTTACATTTATTATAGTTTGCTCTTTCTAACATTTACTGTTTCTTTCTATCAATTCCATATCAATTAGTCTGCTTTCACACGTTTCATCTTTTGATGCTCAACTCTTATGTTTTTAGGTGAGAGAAGAAAGAAGAAAGGGGGTTAGTACGGAGATGCCTGTACTCGGGCAGTACGCTTTGTGTTTTTATTCGTTGATATATGCACAACAATGGCTGCATGTAATTTTTTTCTTTTTTTTCTCTTTGATTCGCTGTAAATAAAATTGTTTTGAACCGAAAAAAGTTGAAACCGATTGCTGCGTGTGATTATATTGGCATCTTTAAAAGGGAATTGAAAAAAAGTTGAGCATCAAAAGATGAAACGTGTAAATTTAGACTTAATGAATAAAAAATGTAGTGTCATAAGGGCTTTAAGCTACCTTTTGGCTAGCAATGAAGTAAAACAATTTTCTGAACAATTTACTTCATTGCTAGCCAAAGTATAGCTAAAGTAAGACTCGTAACAGAAATATACAAATGAAAATTGAATGTGAACAATTTTAATTAACAAAAGTATTTTTTATATTTACAAATGCGGTCGTTGGTGCCTTTCAATGAAAAAATTAATTTTATATTGACGAATATGGCATCTAATATGACAATTGATTTTTCGCAATTTTTTTCTGTGTTGCCTTATAAAATTATAACTGGTCAAATTTTATTATAGTAATGGTGTTTTCTTTTCTAAAAAATAATAATGCATTAGAATTGTGTAATATATTTATCAGGTTACACGCACCTTTACAAAGTGATACATTTTTCTTAATTGCAATGGAACAAAATAATATCTACTTTTTACACTCAACACTAATGTGTATTTAGCGTGTTAAATATTTAATGCAAAGTTTATAATATTAAGCGATATTCAACATAAAATTTTCTTTGAATTCCAATAAGCGGTAACAGCACTGATTTTCAATAATTAAAGTCAGCTGTTGTGAAAAATTTTGCGCAAAAAAAAATAATTATTAAAAAAAAGTAAAAAAACGAAAAACAAAATGTTTTTTTATCCATCACAATATAAGCATAAATCACAATTGGGGGATTCACAAGGTGTCATAAAATCATATGTCTTAAAATAATAGAATGAAAAAATACGACTGTTGTGAACAACCCATCATAATTTAGTGTACTATTTTGAATTTAAGTCAGCTAATTTAAAACAAATATAAAAAAAATAAATATATACCTAAAATCAAAATGGTTTTTTAATTCTAATCCATGAATTAATAAATTAAATTAGATCTTTCCTGACTATTTTCCATTTTTCAGACGCAAACCACAAATATTTTACTTTGTTTGTTTACCAAACATCAGAGTCCTAGGCCGATCCAATTTGACGCCGCAAGTGTTTTGTTGCAAAAAATTCTAGCCGCAGGTTAAATTCGGATGCTAGCCGGATAAAACTATACCATCAACGGCGACGGCTACAAAATCATAGCCGCTCGGCTCAGTTGCTCGGCGCAGGTCTCTTCTGATTAATTACGACAGCACAATAAACATAGCAAGCAAAGTTTTATTAATTTAAGACACTTTTTGTTAACAAAGCAACAACAATATTTTCAAACCATTGTAAAATGTTAGAACATTATGACAATACAACATGATAGCACACCTTGTGAATACCCCAAATATAACACAAATTATACGCAAACACTAGAAAAAATTAATACGAAAAATACTTGCTTGCATAAAAAAGTACTTTTCGCAGATGCTAAAAAGGTATTATCTCACACTTAATTATAACTGGGGGTAAGAAATGGAACAAATTTGCCATTTTTTATGCAACATGTTTAGAAAGGAAAACGACAACTTTTCACATTTTTATTTTTAGAATAGAACAAAAACCCGCGCGAATGGTAGCATACATGGAACATTTTTGTCAGAAAAGATAACACCATAAGTTTATAGAGTATCTCATTATTTTGTGTTTGTTGTACTCACTGCAAATTACAAAACAAAACGATTTAAAACGTTTCGCTTTGTTTACTTTCGTAGTCTGATTAGATTCAAAATTGATGGTAAAACTTTGGTTATCTTAAGCAAATTTTTAAAAAATACTTAACAATTAAAAAAATCAGCATTACTTTTGCTTTTTGAATACCCTTCATATTTTATAAAGAATAATTGTTAAAGAAATCCTTGGATTCTTATAAATCTTCAGTATAATATTTTTTACTCGAGTATTAGTTGAGTTTTAACTTAAGAGTCATGCACATTAAACTCTTTACCACTCATGCTCATTTTACAAAATTTGCGCTACACATGTAGATAAGGTATATGAAGTTTACGAAATTCAATGAGAAGTTAAAAACGCTCTAACTGCCAGACTTTAGAAGCAAGTAAAAAAGCAAATTTTATTTATAAAAATAAAAGTTATTTCAAAAGTACTTGACGTACTAAAAGTTCAAAAAAACATAGTAGTTACATAAGGAAATTAATTATAGGGTATGTTTTAGGTCTTCATTCACCGAATCTTAATTTTGTTTGTTTTTTTCATTGCTTAAAGTTTTTTTTTAACTTGTAATTGCATACTCCGGGTTCTTTTTCTTATTCGGTCGGTCATTTGTTTGTTGGCAACGTTCTATAGTTTTTTTACATCGATTTATTTGCATTCGACTTGGCGAAATGTTGCAGCAGTTGTAGCATGTAATCTGCTGCAATTAGTCGTGTATGTATTGTAGGTTAAACGCGTGCTTAATATGATTTGAATACATTACGAAAATACACTTAAGAGTCAGTAATCATTTTGTATCGATCATGTTCTTAAAATGCCACATACTACGTTCAACTACATAATAATTTACATTTACATACATTACGTTAAATTTACAATCATAAACGTCAACTAGTTGATGCCATTTTTGTTTTTTTTTTTCTTTTTTATTTTTTTGTTGCCAAGCATCTGTTGAAGTTGTTGGTACACATGCATCATGCGGCATAATAAACATGTTTGTTTGCTTTACAGCCTAATTACAATTACGTGTAATATTCATCCAGATACCGGGTGCCGCATGTTAGTGGCCACAATATTACAGGATCACAGTTCATAATGTTAATACAAGAGTATTTTGCAAAACTATAATTTAAAAATTTTTTTTTTTTTAATTTGTGGTTAATGAATGGTTGAGAATTGATGGTTGATGCCACACAAATAAAATTTGGTTAATAAATAGTTGCTTGCTTTGACTAACTTGGCGTTTTTTTTTTATCACTTGCAAAAAAATTTAATTATTGTTGAGTTATTTCTTAATAAAAACTTAAGTTTTATTCAACTGAATAAAATTGCACATTTTTATGGCGGAATTAAAAAGGAAATGCAGAAATAATTTTGTAACAATTATACGAATACTGTAAATGTCATAAAAAGAAACTTGACAGCCGGAGGATATTTACATAATTTGGAAAATGGAAATTTGTTTAAATAACAGAAATTATTATGTGTCGTTTAAGTAATCTGTAATTAAGCTTGGTAAGGGTATCATTTTGGAAGAAAAGGGAGTCTTTTTTTATTTAGTAAATATAAAACAAATAAAGAAGTTTCGCATTGAGAAATTAAAGAAACTTCAGTTTTTATCTTCATCTTATAAAGGGTGGTTAAATTTTAAGGGCCGATGTTGAATCATCTTCAGTGATGAGGCACATTTTCACCTCAGTGGATTCATCAATAAGCAGAATTGCCACATTTGTGCGAATGATAATCCAAAGTGATTGTCGAAAAACCAATGCACCAACAAAGAGTGACTGTTTGGTGCGGCTTATGGGCTGGCGGCATCATTGGGCCATATTTTTTCCAAAATGAGGCCGGTCATGCAGGTACTGTGAATCGTGAGATAATAAGGAAATTTTTATGGCCCGAATTGGAAGATATGGATGTGGACGATATGTGGTTTCAACAGGATGGTGCCACTTGCTAACACAGCTAACGAAACAATGGCTCTTTTGCGGGACAAATTTAATGGCCGTGTTATCTCACGTGGTGGCGATGTCAATTGGCCTCCAAGATCATATGATTCGGCACCGTTGGACTTCTTTCTTTGGGGTTATTTGAAAGAAAAGGTGCACGTCGATATTTCAGCAACAATTCAAGACCTAAGAGATGAGATAATTCGGCACATTAACGGCATAGAACTTCAATTATGCCTCAGCGTCATCGAAAATTTGGACCATCGGATGGAGGTGTGCCGCCGAGGTCGCGGCGGCCATTTGGCCGATATTTTGTTCCATACATAATTGAACCATACCAATATTATCATAATAAAAAGAAATGTCAATAATTTCCTAAATAATTTGTGTTTTATTTGTGTTATATCAACATCGGCCCTTAAAATTAGTAACATTGAGTGAATAATTCATTAAGATTATACACTGGCCCCTTGTTAAGGAGCTTGAGCTATCTTAACTCTGCTGAAGTATGCTAACAGCTTCTTTTGAGTAGCAACAACAGCGAGAGTATCCTGTCAACAGCCAGACGAATCTTTCTCAAAAATAAGAAGACAACAGGAGGCTTTTTCCGCAAGAAGCATACTAGCGGAGGCCTCCATCAATAGTTAGTGCGTTGCCGTATCACCGGAGACTACTGCCTTCCGCGATACCAGAAAGGATCTTAAGTCAGACGCGATCGCAAGAAACCCAGCAATCATGGACTCGCCAGAACAAAGTTATTTAATCCAGCTTAGATTCATATAAAATTTCTTTGTGCTGAATGTTATTTAGAAATCTTTCTCTACATAAGGTATTGTGCTACCAGGGGCAAAAACAAGAAATATGTATCATAATGGTTCTTTCAGCTCTCTAAGTGTATTTGCTATTTAAAAGGACTACGTACTCAAAGAACTTTATTTAGAAAAAAATTCCACTACCCGATACTAAGATAGCGTATTAAAACTTATAATTTATTATTTAATTTTCCACCTTAAATGATTTTATCATTTCGTCATCATCTATAAAACATGACATGACTTTTATTTGTTTTTTTTCAATTTCTCTGTTTAAAAATGCAATTTTGAATAAATAATTGAAATAAATTACATTTTCAGTATCTAAAAGCACAAAAAATTAATTTAAAACAGAAAAATTGTCATTTATTCTCCCGCCTCTCTACTCCAGTGCATGATTTCGAATAAATACAAGAGGGTGTTAAAGAAAGGCGGGCTGTAATAATGAATAATAAAACCAGCCAAATAAAAATAATCGCATTTGTCACGCGCACTTGTGTGACATAAAGCAAAAAAAGAAAAAAAAAAACATTAAAAGGACTATAAACTACCAGGATGTCGGTTTAGATGCTCTTAATCATTTTACATGAAATAACCTGAGTGTATGTATGTATTCCTTTACTCTCGTGTTGACGTATTCGAAAAATCTCTACACTTGTGTATAATAAAATAAAGAAATGAGAGGGAGTAAGAGATGAGTGTTCAAAAGGAATTTAGTAACGCTTTAATCTAAACGGAAGCGGAAACAAAACAGGAAAAACACTTGTAACTTTTCGAATAAACTTATTAAGGTTTAGGTGGCTGCGTGTGTGTGTTAGTTCCTTTTTTTATGATGAGGCTATAACAAAAAGCAACAGTAACAAATGTATAATAGAGGTGATAATAAAACGTTAGAGATTCATTGGTAAAAAGTAACTTGCTGCCTTTTATGACAGTTAAATGATGTTAATGCTGTCATTTGCCTCAACATATTTACAAACAATATTAATGCAAGCATACCAACATACATGTGTGTGTGTGTGTGTGTTTGTAGATGCTACTTGCAACTGCCACTGCTACTTCTCGTCTTTAATGGCCATCCATGACTTGATAGAATCACAAATTTTGTTTCGTCACACCAAGTCATTGTAGTTGGTGCGATTATGTACTGGCGACACAGAGTTAACTTATAGAAGCAGTATATTAATTTGTACTCGTAGCACAGTATCAGTTTTAAATGAATGAAGGAATGAATGGGTTTATGAACTCTTAAGGTTGAACGCACATAATGATGATGAGTTGACATTCCCTAAAATTAATATGAAATCAAGTTGCTTCAGTGTATATGACACATTCGTATTCGTTGGTGGTAGCAACACATCCCCACTAGTGATTCTACCAGGTATATTTAACATTTAAAGCTGTTTGAGCCTGCCTGGCATCATCCGGCAGGCAAAATTTAGGACTTTAATGAAATTTTTCCAAATGGTTGACTGTTTCTTTTCTTTTTTCATTTTATACCGAATCAATTTGTCAATCTGTTTCCACTGCCCCCCCCCCCCCCCCCACTAAATGTGTCGTGTGTGTTGGCGATGATTATGATGAAGAACAGCTACATGGCAGAATTGAATGGGTGTGTTTAAAACTTTAAGGTTTTTTTTGAGGGTCTTTCGTTGTTGGCCATTTATGGTTTTTACCTTGCCTTCTTCTTGTGATTTGTTTGTCGTTTTTTGTTTGCCTTAAAGATGCATCATGCATGTCGAATATCGTGTTTTTTATAATTTTATTATATTTTTTTCTCTATTTCTTTTAACAAATACTTAAAATATTTAATTTTATTTTTAGTAGAGGAAAAAAGAAGTTAAAATTATAAAGAAGGCGTTTATTATATGGTTTTGTTATTTAAGTTGATCATGTCATATCATGATTTTTGTCTCTTTTCAATTAAACATTTGTTAAAGGCAGTTAAACTTAATGGTTATTGGTTGATGGCACGAGAAAATTATTTTTCTTATATTAAATTTTATTTGAATTATTGTCCTTATGTAGAAGCTAAAAAGGGCGTATTAAACCATTTTATGGTACTTTTTTATAAGAAGATAATTCAAAAAAAAAAAAAACAAAAATATCAAAATTAAGGTTTTCTGTTCGAAAAAAATCTTTCTTCACCAAAGCTACTTTTCATTTAAACAAATTATAAATAAAAAAGTGTCTTTTTCTTTTTTTTTATTTCGAAAATGGGGTTTTTCCATGAAAAAAATTCCATTCTAAAAAAAATATTTTTTTTTAAAAACTGACTTTTTCGATTGATCTGAAAAAACCTTTCCTAAATTTTTCTTTTTCTTCAAATGATTTTTTTCCCCAAAAAAATGCTTTTTTCCTTAAAAATAAAAAAAAATACATCTATCGCAAAAGGAAGCTTATCTCAAAAAAGGGATTTTAAACCAAAGATGTTTTTAAATCTCAGCCAAAAAGAAAATATTTTTTGTGAAGTGATTTTATTTTAAAAGATTTTGTTTGTCGTGCTTAATTCCCAATTTTTATTCCTAATTAAAACACTGAATTTATTGTTGAAGGCATAAGCTATTCCTATGCGCATTTCCAAAGATTTTAGAAAAACTTAAGATATTAAGCAAGTAAAACTATTAAGCGAATAGGAATCATAAGCAAAAGTCTTAAGCTTCGTACAGACGATGGTCAGATCTTACAATATTGTAAGCAGGCGTTGCCAACAGCAACATTTTTCTGACAATGGTGCGATTGTCAGATGCATTAATTTTGCACTTCTGCAAATACAAATGAGCTTACAATGTTCACACAGTTGTAAGACATTTTAGCCAATTTTAATGCAATTTAAGCAACGCTGCCTACCAATATTGTAAGATCTGACCATCGTCTGTACGAATTTTTACTTGTAACCATATCAAAGCTTTAACAAAAACAACAACAATAAACAGTGAGTTTATCTTTTCTTAAGCTTCGTACAGACGATGGTCAGATCTTACAATATGGGTAAGCTCATTTGTATTTGCAGAAGTGCAAAATTAATACATCTGACAATCGCACCATTGTCAGAAAAATATTGCTGTTGGCAACGCCTGCTTACAATATTGTAAGATCTGACCATCGTCTGTACGAAGCTTTACATTCCCCACTACAATTGGTTGGAATTCATCCAATATTAATTGTGGTTGTAAGTAGGTTAAGAAAAAACAAAATGAAAACAAAAACAACTTGCTTTATTGCTCTCGCAAAAATAAAGCATGCTGCCAGAGTTTAGTTTTTATAAGCCGCGTACTTGCCAGTTTATTATCAAAGCAGTGTTTTTAAAAAGAATACAAATTGGAAATTAAGCACGACAAACAAAATCTCTCAAATTAAAATTTTGTATTCCCAAAAATTACTTTGATAATGAAGGGGTTTTATTTTATTTTTTTGCCACTTTTTTCAGAATAAAGTTCATTTTCTCAATAAGAATTTTACTTACCTACTCCCAAGGTGAAATCACTTTTCAGGTAGTGCTAAATAGCTGAGCTACTTTTTCCTTACTTAGGGAGAAAAATGCCAAAAGTTGCTTGTGTTTTTGACGTTTCGACCAACTTAAGCAACAACGAAAGTACAATCTTGTCTATGATTGTTCTTGTTGTAGTGTTCTCGTCGTCAGATACATGAATTGGCCTTGCTTTATTCATAGAAAACAAACAGAATAGAAAGAGAGAGGAAAAAACATATCGTCAGTTCATTATTGGTTTAACCTACCGAACATTTAAAAAAAATGAGTTAGGTATGGGATATTTATGTTTTGAATACACTCTTTCTGAATCCAAAACCCGTTTCAAGAAAAATTGTACAGGTATTATGCATTACTTTTGCACCATATCAACTATTTTAAAATTTATTAAGTATTGTTTGACACTACACGCCACTGTTTGGCAAATGCGGTAAATTCCTTATACAAAAACGTACAAAATAAATTTTACTCTTGCTTTGTTTCATTGCCGTAAGAAAAAGTGAAATCAAAACAAGCAGTTAAAGCAAAAGCAAATTAAAATGTTAATAACTCAATACGCAGCAGTATGTTTACGTATGGAGAGCAAAAACCTACTTTTTTAAATAAATTTAGAACGTGGCGTATGCGGCACAAAACAAAAATTTTCTTTTTCTTAAAAAAAGTAATATTAACTTTTAAGTTCGTTGATGAACGTTCACAAAAATTTTAATTTTTCTTAAAAACATATGCCGGAAGGAATGGGGAAAATACAAAAAAATTCTATCAGGGCCCAGTTTCTCAAAAATAAAATTTACAAATCTACAAGTAAAATACATTCAAAAAGCAACAACTTTACAATTTTTGTTTTAAATGTATTTTAACTGAAGATTTTTTACTTGTAGTTTTGAGAACAGGGCCCAGGTATATTTTCAGAAAAATTCATGTTAATCTTAATCTTTGTTTTTCTCCACTACGACTTTTTGGCATGTGCGCCGAACCAAAAATGAGCTGACGAGTTCTCAGATTCAAAAACGTGTGATCATTTAGCATTAAAACTTTTAATTTAGCTCCAAAATTTTTATTTAGCATTTTTTTTAACGTTTTTAGCTTTATTTTAAAAATTTTGAGAAATAGTTTTACTGATAAAACCTTTTGTTTTTTAATAATTACGCTGCGCTAGTCGCAAATTTTACCAAGCTGAGCAGCATAATGGTAAGACTAATTTGAGTACACTGAATTCAATGGTGATAACAACTGTTTTTCGTATTTTTGGAGAAAACTAAATACTACTTATTTTTCGGCAGAATAACTACTTATTTTTGTTCGAGGGGTCCACAGAATTCAGTACTTACTATACACTTACCAGAAGTCAAAAAAAAATATTTAATATTCTTTAACTACGAGTGCGTTAAATTGTAAGTACTTATACTATATTTATCAGAAGCCAAAAACCACTAGTTAAAAGACCTTATAAGAAGTTATTAAGTAAGTTACCAGTTAGTTAATATTCAGTACTGAAAACAACACAACTAATAAGTAGTTATTGAGCTGATTATTAGTAAGCAAATATTCAGTAGTGAAAATAATAGAAGAAATAAGTAGTTGCTGTGGTCATTACTAGTAGGTACTTATTGAAGTTTTCAGAATAATCACAATTGTTATAACAACTACTTACCAGGTAACGGACAACGTATGAAATAACTACCAACTATTACTAAAAACCAAAAAGTTTTTCCTGGGAAGCGTTCGTATGCTAAATCTGTGGTTTTCACGAATAATCGCGTAAGTTATAAAACCAAACTTTTCAGGAGAGCAAAAACAATTATTTTTTTCAATTGCGGCTTCTGTAGATGCTTTTTTAAACTTTTTTCTTTACTATCCTCTTAACAGCGACTTTCTACGTATTATACATAGTTTTCATGAAAAAATCCTTACAGGATCACAATCTGTAAAAGGATTAAAAATGCATATGTTTGATTGACTCATTAAGTGTGTGCAATATAACATCATATCTCCACATAAGTTCTTTTTTGTGAAAATAAATGTTATCATTTTAATCACACATGACGACTTACGTTGTTATTTTTAGCACACAAGTTGGCGACATATTCAGAGTTTTTGATACTTATAGCACAACGTATGGACTTAAAATTACAAACAACCGCTCATCTGCTGTTGTTGCAACTAAAGAAGTCAACCATAAACGAAAATGTACATATAAGTTGTTATTAATAGAAAAATTTTCAAAAAATACTTTCATATTTTTTGCACGAGTAACAACATAACATCACATATGCTTTTTATTTGGAAACATATTCAGCAATTTTACAATTTTTGGCGATGTATGTCGACATAAATCGTTATATTTAATAGCAAAATATTTTATTAAACAGTTAACTTAAGTTGTTTTTAGCAAAAAAAATTTATAATACTCCATTATATTCTAAAAAGCTTAATACTTATAAAAACCTAATGCAAAATGTAGCACTTTGACATCATTATCTCAATTTCGGTAAAAACCGACTTACGCGATTATTCGTGAAAACCACAGAAATATGTATAAGCGTCAAAATATAAGCGTTTTTTTTTTCTTTTAAGCAATTATTTTTTATAAAAAGTTTATTTTTTATAAAAGTTTATCTTATACTTTAAGAAAAGAAAACCTTTTGGTTTAAAACGTGTATTCAAATGTACACACTTGGTTGGATATTTTGCATAAGAAAAAACAGTGTTGCCGGGAAAAAAAACTTTTATAAAAATATGTTTCGTACGCATTTTTACCATTTTTTTTCAATTGAATATTTTTTTGATTGAAGCATATGGAAAAAGAGACGGTGCGTTTAAAATACTTTCTTAAAGGCGTTTTTTTTTTCTTGAATAAGATGTTCTTATATCCATTAACTACTGTATCTCTCTTTCTGTAAAATGGTGTTTTCTAAGTTTTTCTCCAAAATACACTTTATTTCGTAAAATATTCTCTTTAAAAAAAAGCTTTTCTTAAAATCTCCCATCTAACTTCATTATGAATTCTAGATCTCCCCCAAATCTTAAAATCTCGGTGTGTGTTCAAATCCTAAATGTGTGTAAGAAAAACGCCTTCGTATAAAACTGATTGAATGCAACTCCCTTAAATTAGTTTATTAAATAAAGAAATCTTCTTAATAAAGTCATTAGTCTTCAACTCAAACCCTAAAAGGCATTGAAAAGTATAAAAAAAATGTTAAAACTGAAAAATTAATTGCATTTCATTGGCCATCATTAGATAGACAGACAGACAGATTCATGCTCTAACAGAAATCCATCAAATAAATTTGTGGCCACTTTAAAGAGTAAAACAGCATGTGCAACAAATTTATTTTTATTCTTTTAAAATGCAACACAAAATTTGATGGCGGTCGTTGGAGGTAGAGAGTTGAATCCTTTAACTTAAATGATTTTCAAAAAGAATCTTACCATTATAATTAAGCCGTTCACCGCCGCCGTCGTCGTCGTTTTATGAAAAGAATAAAGAAATCAAATTCCTATAAAACCAAAGATCACACTCTTACAAATCTTTAAAAGGTTTTAAATATTTTTCAAACCAACCAACATTTTTGTTATTGCTGGTTGTGGATTATCGTCATCATCAGTATCATCTTCATTTTTTTTTTTTCGTAAATTTTAACACAACATTTGTGTGCATTTTTGTTTTGTGTCTTTTGTTGTGTTAAAGGCGTGAAATAAATTGATAATTTTTTAAATATTGGGTTTTTTGTTGTTGTTGGTGTTGTTGATTACTCAATGGCTTGATTTGTGAGCGAGTGTGTGTGTTTTAATACTTCGGTTTCATAAAACAAGTCTGCTGTAGGTCGTCACATTAATTAATACTATTAAAATGAAAAAAAAAAAAAAATTCAACACCCAGAGGGAGAATAATCAAGGATTAAATCATTTCTGATGTTTTAAATACATTTTTGGTGCTGTTTCGTTTAACCAAATTAATTTGTGTTCATCTTCTTATCTTTTTTTTTTAATTTTTTGTTTTGTTATTTGTTTCATGGTAAACATATAGGAGCTTTTTTTAGATAATAATTTACATATTTTAAATCAATTTTTATCAGCTTATTTTCGGCTTTTATCAGTTTTGTTTTTTAATGAGTTTTTATGGAACTTTACGAGGGCTGATCAATTAATTTATGATTTGAGACTGGCGTTTTTTAGGTTTTTTAAATTTAACATTCTCTAATTCAAAATCAAACAGTTTTGAAGGCATTGTACTCTTTTTAACGTTAAACTACTTTTATTGTATTCGACTAATGCCCTATAAACTTAAATCGTATTTTAATACAGATTGATATTTTGAGTTTTATTTGAAAAGTTTAATTAATTAAAGATCAAAGTATGGTAGATCTACTAAATACAAAAAATATCATAAAAAAGTGTATTTATTTACAAAGTGGTCTCAAAAAACAGCTGTCTTATTGCTTTGCCTGTTGTTGTTGTATTAGTGTGATATTGGTGCCACCTTGCTAAGCTATTACAATTGAAACTTGAGTTAAATTTAAATTAACCAGCTTGGTGAATTAAGTTACATTTAAGTGCTTAGTGAAGAATAGAATTTTGTATTTAAAACGATTTTAAATATAAATGTGATATAATATCAAACCTAAAAATTGGCCGTAAATAACTTAAAAAAATAAAATATGAGATTTATTGCTTCTTATTTTACTTTTTAACATCAAAATAATCTATATTTTTCTTCTTGTAGTGTTTTTATTGTTTCAACAACAAACTTTTACAAACACACGCGTATGTACGCTAGAGCGACTCAAGTTGTATGGAAGACTTGGACTTTTTTAAGATGACATTTAAAATATTTCGGCTCCAGCTTTGAGCTCTCGTGTGCTGGACCATTTTGAAAAAGGGTCTATTTTTGCATGTTTTGTTTATTTGAGAATCTGGGTAAAGGTTTTTTTAAGGCGCGTCCAACTGTATATACAATTTGTCCAAGCACGTGTCATTTTTTTAAGGATATTCTGTAAAAAAGATAGGATTTTGAATTTTTTGTTCGGTGTTGATTGTAATAAAAACGCTAGTTCGCGTTTTGACAAAAATGCGATGGGATGGCAACCCTTCGTTTTTAATAGGGCAATATGGGTATCAAATTTTTTCTTTTGCCAACTACATCATCTTTGTATGTAAATAATTTAGATTTTTGCAAATTAGATGCAAATGATCCACGACTTTTTGGCGGCATATTTTTTTCTCATAAATAAATATCCTTAAAAAAGGACATGGATGATCGTCCTTGGACAAATTGTATATACAGTTGGAAGCGCCTTTAAAAACCTTTCTTATGATACCCATATTGTATACGTTGGTAAAGAAACAGATTCTCAAATTAGCCAAACATGCAAAAATATACCCTTTTTCAAAATGGTCCAGCTCACGAGAGGTCAAAGCTGAAGCCGAAATATTTAAAATCGAGCACTTTTTTGGTGGGTCGCTCTAATGTTCGCATTAGTTTTCGAAAGTTATTTTTCTACACGACTCGTACTTAAGTAGGTAAAAAAAACTTAATTTCTGTGTAGTCATTGTAAAATTTAGTTCCAGTTTTATTGCATGGGTCCCTATCAGCCAGCGAACCGCTTTGATCATTGCTAATTTGGTTCTCACCAAATCTGAGTAGCACGCAGGTCTTCCTTGCATCACATTTAGGTCATAGAATTCTGTCCCAAAAGCAGGAGTTCTCACTTTGACATCCCGATTAAGCCATCCTGTCAGACTTACGTTGGACATGTTCCAATATAAATAACAATATAACAGTGTAAATAAAACCTGTAAAAAGCCTTACCTAAGTTTTCAGAAAACCTCTTAACTGAATTATCTTACCCACCCTCGTTTTAACCTGAAAAGATAATTAATTAGTTATTAAGTATTTAAAAGTTTTTAATACCTTGTACAAGTAGTTTGTATCACTTTATTATTCGACTTTAAAGACATGAAACCATTAACACATAAATCATACTTTATGTTTCTTCGCCAAACACATGCAAAACATAAAAAAAAAATATTTATGAATATTTTGGATAAACCCATAACACGCATTATTTTCAAACAAATATAAACTACAAAAACCATCAATAATTTACAACAAAATATGTTCATAATGCTTAACAGCGAATGGAGAGGAGGTCTGTCAGTCATAAAGACTCACAATATTAAAGTGCAACAAAGTCATAATCGCATCGGCTTAAAAATAAATAAAAAGTTCATTGAATATACAAAAATTATTTCAATTAAAAAAAACAAAATAGATTTTTAAGTCAAAATGTTAAATGATTTTTTTTAAGCTTAAAATATTTTGTTTACGGCCGAAAGTTGTTTTTATTAATATTTAAATTTAGTATGTATTAAGTGATATTAGTTTGTTTATAATCTCTTAATTCTTTAAGTATTCAAAATTAATGATTTATTTAAAGGAAAATCACCGAGAGAATATTTATTTTATTTATTGGTAAAATTGATAAATTTATTAAGTAGAAATTTGTAAGCCAATTATGGCCAATAGGCTAGGCTTCTGAAATTTAATAAATAAATAAAATTAAATTAAAATAAAATGTTTGCATATTTTGGAATTTAATTTCTTCACAGTTTCTAACTTCTGACTAATTTAAGATGATTTTTTTTTTTTAATTTAAATCACATTAATTTTATTCTTATTCATTTTATTTTTAGGGCAGTTTTTTTCATAATAATGATTAAAATTTAATGGATGCTAAAAAGGTTTGAATTCGCTTAGCAACAAGTTATATGCAAGGCGATCCTGAATCATATTTTTAGTAGATTTAAAGATATTACGACGATTTTAAAGATTGTTTTATAACGGCTAGTACATTCGCCCAAAAATAGAGCTTAGTGCCGGTTCACGCACGTCAAGTTTGACTTGTCAAGTCTTGAGTTTTAGGAGAGAGGGGAAAAGAAATGGCATTCTCTCAAGACTTAACGAGTCAGACTTGACATGTGTGAACCGGCAAATATTAAATTAATAAAAATTAGCCCATAAAATCGATTAAGGCCAAGCAAATCTTAGTAATTAAGTAATTAAGTGAAGAAAAAATCGGCGCAAGTTTTTTTAACAAAAAAAAAAAAATGTCGAAAACCATAAAACTGTACATTAAAAATTTAAATTGTTTTATTATACCATCACTATATTGCCACATTGAAAATTACAGCTTTTCCGACTTTTAATTTTGGTACTGGGTATTAAATTTCATTTGCCAACTCATATTGTGGAATATAAGCTGATACGTCACTTTATCAAGACATATTTTAAAAAACTTTTGTGAATTCCCTAAGTGTTCTCATTTTTTTTACATTCACACAGAAAAAAATACCAATGTAAAATTAACATGGAAAAATGTTGATTGAGAATCATAGTAAATTTCTGCAAAAGCATGCCCTTTATTTAAATTCATCATTTTTTCATATTAATTTTAAATAAAATAACATTAAATCACGTTTATTTAATATTATTCACGGTTAAAAAAAACATATAAATAAATATGAATTCAATATTGAATCCATAAAAACCTGTTTTAACAACACAGTTTGTTAAAAATAAAATTTTATGTCAACAAACTTTTTGTTTGATTCAAAGAAAAAATTTATCAAATTTACACTTTGCAAAATAGCACTCAATAAAATATATTAAATAATGAAATAATTAAATATTTCTTCATATTCAATTAAAACAATATTTGAATCAAAGTAAAGACAGTATTTTAACAACTCTTGTCCATTTTTAAATAGCTCATAATTCTCATTTGTTTTACAGTTTTATTTGAATAATATATTTAGTTTTGCCAAAGTCTTTGGAAAAGGTTTCTTGATAATCTGGCCTAAGCAACCAGTGAAATGCGCATAAGAACTTACTTATCCCCGCATAATAAGTTTTAGTGTTTTTATGAAAATATAAAAATTGAAAATTAATGACATCATCATTAATAAATAAAAAAATAAAGTTTCGATTAACATTTTGTTTGATTTATCCAACATTTTCAACAATTTATTTTAACAAATCAAGTAAACATTTTGTTGAAAAACATTATTTTGGGCAACAACTTTTTTTATTGACTCAATAAACTTCGTTGTTGACAAAAAATTTAACAATTATACATACAAACTTTTTTATCAATACCGCAAAAATCGTCATCGCAGAAAATTCAAAAATTTTTGTAATCAAATATGCGATTTTCGTATTCAAATATGAAAATTATTTTTTTCTGTGTAGATAGATGTTATGACAAAAAATTATGAACATTACGTTTCTGCAAATGTTTTCTTAACTCCGAAAAGTACAAAATAACAAAAATTAAATTACTCTTGTATATTATTAATTTTAAATAAAACTTTTTCTTTGTTTAAAAGTTAACAATTTTAAAATATATAAAATATTCGCAGTGTTATAAATTTAACTATAGTTTTCGGAATATTTAAGGTACGGATCAGGGATTAAATGTGACTAAAGTTAAGTGTTTGGCACTTGAATACCGTATTTTAATCATTTGCCTTGGTTTAAGTACGGATAAATTGATTTTACAGTATTTTTTTAATGTTCATCACATACATATGTGCGTTAAGTGTATTAGATAAAAATATTTTATGTTGAATGATCATACATTTTTTGAATTTAATTCTTAAAAATGTATTTTTGGACAAAAATTTCCATTCAAATTTTTCCTTAAACACATTTAAAATTTAAATAAATGGCTTATTAATACTGCTCTTATGTAAAGTTTCCAAATGACAGGCGATGGACTGAGTGCTTTTCAAATAAATTTAAGTTTTGATTTAAAATCTTTGCGTACGGTAATTTTTTCTCAAAAACGGTAATTTTTAGAGGGCCGTGCGGTAAAGAAAAAATAAAAGTTCACATCACTGGTTCAAATAGAGATGTTTGCTTTTTCCCATTGGATAAAATTATTTGAATTCTTCGAGTGATTCGAGTAACTCGAACAATTTAAAACCTTTATTCGATTAATCGAGCAATTTTAAAATTCAATAATTGATTAATTCCTTACTCGAACAAAACCAAAAGTCGAATAATTGGATACCCTAGTGTAGATGTTGTCCAAAATTGAAGTATCATTTTAATTTTATTGCCATTATTTTCTACCTGTAATTTTTATTCTAAATTTTTATTTTCCGATTCTAAATACTTTTCGGTAAGTAAATATAGTACGTTACACGAAGGAACAAAGTGTTTTTTTTTATTAGTTGAAAAAACAGACAAACCTAGCACACGGCTTTTTAACATAATTCGGGTACGCTGAATCCAATGGTGCTAACCGTTTTTTTGAGTAAGCTCTTGTTTTCGATATTATTAGATATACCGTTATTTCAAAAATGTTTTTTAAAATTACTAAAAAAAACCAAAATTCCGCAATAAAATTTCTTTTAAGAAAGGTAAAACTTTTTTCTAATATGCTTTTCTTCAATATATTTCTAGTCTGCATTGAACATTTTGTATGGGAGCCCCCTTAAGGAATGGAGATAGCGGGTAGGTATGTTTGAAATTACAGGTATTTTTGAAATTGAGAAGAGAAATAAAGTGGGGATGGTCATACTTTTGACCCATCTAGGGCCATCCTACGCGCGGCAGGGGCCAAATTTAAGAATTTTATAAAAACGCCATACTTGTATGGTTGAAATTCTTAAATTTAGCCGGTACAGCGCGTAGGATGCTTTTAGATGGGTCAAATGTATGACCAACCCCACTTTATTTTTCATCTCAATCATTAATTTCTAACATACTCCCATACAAAATGTTCAATTCAGAAATATATTGAAGAAAAAGTTACATAAATGCCCAGGAGTCGCCCCTAGGGGAATTAAATGTATGATCGACCGCAATTAGTTTTTTGTCCCTAACATTTTCTCAAAACATACTTGCCCCTTATCACCACTTCTTAGGGGGGCTCCCATACAAATATTGCGTTTTATGAAATTCTTAAATTAATTAACATTTTTCGACTTTTGTGAATAAAATTAGAATTTGGTAACAGATTTAAATCATTTATGGCTTGTTTTGATTGCAATCAAAATTTCGAAACTTTGATAAAAAAAATTATTTTTTTTCCAAAAAAAAAAAAAAATTATGTTTCTAAAACGACTGCGCATATTAGAAAAAAAGTTTAACCTTTTTATTGCGGAATTTCGGGTTTTTTAGTTTTTTCAATAAGCTACAGCGTGTTTGAGTTACGCGAACATATGTTGTGCAACCTCCTCCATTTTCGAAATAACGGTATATTTTAAAAACCAGAGCAAACCTAAAAAAAAACGCTTATCACCACTGGATTCAGCGTACCCGAATTAGGTTCAAACGACAAGTGCCCAGCTTGTCTAAAAAAGTGTCAATTTCTAGCACAGTGTTATTATTACGGAAATTTAGTACATTCAACATTTTTACATTTCAGTTATGTATATTATAAAGCTTTTTTTGTAAAAGTTCTATTCCTTAAATTTTAAGGAATTACTTTTATACACTACCAGACTATTATATTGTATTTTCTTGTTACATTTTACCTTAGCTATCCTTTGGATAGCAATGAAGTATATTGTATGTACAGAAAAATTTACAATTATTAGACACCAGCAGAATGTAATTTTCTGGCCCGCTACGGCCTTCGTCAGCGTTATTTGTGTCACACTGGATAGTGATACTTTATAAATTGAATGTATTTAACTCAACTATTTTTAACAAATAGAAACTAGGAATTATCTCCTTTCGTAGGTTACTTTATATTATATTTAACATTTTTGATTTTTCGAATTTATTTTATGAGTTACATTTCAGTTATGTATTTTATAAAGCTTTTTTTGAAATAGTGTATAAAAGTAATTCCTTAAAATTTAAGGAATAGAACTATTACAAAAAAAGCTTTATAAAATACATAACTGAAATGTAACTCATAGAATAAATTCGAAAAATCAAAAATGTTGAATATAATATAAAGTAACCTACGAAAGGAGATAATTCCCAGTTTCTATTTGTTGGAAATTTAGTACCAAATTCGGTAGAGGAAAAGCTTTAACAAAACGTGCCATTAAACTGATGATTGAAAAAATTTAAGAAACTGGACCTGTTCATGAGCAGAAGTGTTGAAGAAGATTTTAAAACTTCTATTTGTCATCGTTCGTAGCAATTAAACATCAAACAATCCACATTATTCAACATTTTCCAGTTTTTGCCACACAGCAAAAGAAACAATGGAGCTCCCGAAAAAAAAGTTCGAAAATCGCCTTATTTTTCTTGGAGAGGTGGAGTGTGTTGGTCACCAAGATCTTGCGATTTTTTGTGGCGTTTTTTGAAATCGAAAGTGTAAAGCAATAATTCAACAATGGTTCAAGAGCTAAAAAGCAACATTATAACGATAATAATCGAGCAGATATAAACTATTGACAACAGTTTATTGAAATTGAGAATTCTGGTAAAAGATTGGGAGCCAGCCGAGCCAGTAGGGGGGCACTTGACCGGCATAATTTTTCACTTATAACCGAAACCTTTTGTAATAAAATAAAATATACTAAACTAAAATAAAATAAAATAAAATAAAATAAAATAAAATAAAATAAAATAAAATAAAATAAAATAAAATAAAATAAAATAAAACAAAATAAAATAAAATTAAAATTATATAAAATACAAATATTTTTAATATCTCAAAAAAAACTTTTTTGATTAAAATTAAAATTATACCTTAAATTTTGGACACTCTTTTTAAAAACTCGCTTAATTGCATAGACAGTGCTTAAAAGAAAAACCTACTTAATCATCAACATGAAAAAACTGTTTAACTTTGAATAAATTTTGTAGTTTTTGTTTGATTTGACTCAAATTTGAAACGGCGCTTATATGAGAATATTTTTAAAGCAATTAGTTAGAATTTTATTATACTTATTGTAAGGCATAAATGTGGAATATTCCAATAAGCGAAATGCTTATACACAAAACCACTTCGCTTGGTATGCAAAAAAGCGGTGTACATATATTATACTCTTATTCCACATTTATACATTGTAATGCATAAATGCGGAATATTCAAATAAACGAAATGCTTATACACAAAAGAATTTCGTTTGAGAAGCATTTAAGCCTTATATTCTTATAATATGTGTGCATATGAGCAATAAATACTATAACCTCTGTGCATATAAGCGATAAACTGTAATACCCTCAAGAAGTGTTGATGAAATGTTCGAATCTTCCCGACTATACATTTCTACATGTTTCCTTTTAAGTTTATTCACTGTAATTGTCGAATTCCAGTCCCTCCATCTCTTTTAGGTTACTTATAAGGTATTAAATTAAATAAATTCATTTTCAATACCAAATAGCAATCAATACAAGTAATTTTACAACTTTGGAGGTCTAATAAACTTTACACAACAAACAAATATGGCAAATATGTTGCTTAATGGCCTTTTCAGGTGTTTAAAGAACAGGGACGCGGTATACAAAGTCACTTTATAAACGAAACAAATAATGATCATAAAACAAGCAAAAAAAAAAAAACAATCGTGTGCCAACTAAAAGAAAATACACAAACAACAACACAAAAACACCAATAAAATGGCACAGTTTGAAATTAGCTGCGCTCCACATTATTAACCCAAAACGATGATCAAAATAAAACAACAACAATAATGATGAGGCTGAAGCTGAAAACATCGTAAAGAAAGACAAATCTAAAGAAGTGGAGCCACCAACAACTTTGCAAAAGCAACAGCCCCAGCCCCAGCCAGCATCACGTTTCCAATGTTGATGTTGAAACGCTGCTGTAGGTAATCGCTGGCTGTTGGATGGAGAACAAGATGAAGTGGTAGAAACAAATTTGTGATATTGTTTTTGTTTTTAGCCAAAAGAAATGATAAAATAATGCAGCGTTTAAATGAAGTTTGAGATAGAAGGTGGTGTTTATAGTATTCGGTGTTTCTTCTGCTGAATATTATGATTTGATTTGTTAGTTTAAGTTAGTAAATATGACATACACTGTAAGTAAAAAAGCCGAAGTTACTTGGGAATTAGAAACTAAAGCAGCGTTAAAAAAATTTGATAAGACAAATAATACTATTACACAAATGTTCTCCAACAATTTTTTATTTTTTGCGATCGCTTGCTAAAGAATACTTTTTATTATATTCGTGGAAAAGAATAAAATATTACAATTTGTTATTCAAAAAGTTTTGAAAATTAAAAAAAAATTTAAATTTTTTTATTTTGACAACATAATGTTTTCATTTTAGTAACACACCGTTATAAAGTTGTTGCCATTTCCACAGCGTACTGCTGTCATTCTAGTAGCAAAAATCTTTTGCGTTCTCAACTATCATTAAAACTAATTTTAATAATTATTACAAATTTCTTAGTTCAATTATCGAAAAACTTTTAGTCCTTTAGTAACTAGTGGAATAAAGGGCCAACATAAATGTTTTCCATTGTTTTTTATAAATCGCCATTAGTTTCTTCTTGTCCCAGGATACACCATGTTCTTGCAGTTTGCCCTTAATCTGGCGTCCCTAGGCGTTGACAGGCCAGTCTGGCCTCTTGGAGCCTTAGGGATTGAAATTGTCGGCTTGCCTAGTTATATCGCCTGCAAGCTTGAGCAACGTATGTCTTAACCAACCAAATTTGCGGAAGCGTAGAGTCACATGCAAAGGAATTTGATTCGAAATCGTGGTTAGCCAAAATATTCTGAGTATGCGGCTTCGACTCGTTTCGCGACTCGATATATTTACTGAACAAAAAAGGTACGTGGAGACAACAAAAATTTACGTTGAGCAAATACTTAATTCATTTATTTTTGTCCAATGACAACGATTAGTTTATAAAGTTTACGCTTTTGTTTAAATAAGACTTAATAAATGTTTCGTTAGCTTAATAAACATTTTATTTACTTTAACGTATATTTTAGTTGTGACTTTAACGTATATATTAGTAGTTATGGTAATACCAATTATTTCCAATTCCAAGGCGAATTCATGTATAGGGTGAGGGCAATACTACAACAAGTAATAACACCAAAAACACAACATTGTATTTTATTTGTTACTTTCGTTGGTCGATGTGTCAAAAACACAAGTAACTTTTGGCGTTCCTGTCTCTAATTTAGAAAAAAAGTAGCACAGCTGTGCTTTCAGCGCCACCTTGAAAAATTAATTCGCCTTGAACTATTCCTTTGTTAAATAAAACTTTTATTAATTTTTGAGTACATTTGATCATGTAAACGAAATATTTTGAAAATTAATTTTAATTGAGTCAATCAAGGGTACGTAATTTGGAATAATCGGACAATAAAATTTTTTTCATTATATAAAAGAATAACTCATTGATCCAACGAATATTATTTTAATTAACGTTGTTCGTTATAAGCACTTTTTGGTTCAGTGTTCCATTTTACAACGAAAGAGAAACACAGATATCACGGTGCTGTTAAATAATCTGACTTTAGTGCACAGAAAAAAATAAAAATGTATTTCAATTAAAAAAAGTGTGATATTAATGAAAAAATTTATTAAATTTGCACCAGTAAACAATTTAATAGTATCAATTAAACCAGTTAATACTGTAAATTAAACGTTTAATTCACTTGATTAAACGTTTAATTCACTCGATTCAATTTTTAATTAAAACTGATTATATTTTTGATTATTGCTTAAATTGGTGAAAAATTTTGGAGAATTTTTCTGTGTGTGCGTTGATATATTTTCCGATCTCCAGATTTTATTGAGAGTGCCGTAAGCTTGTTTTTACTTGTTAAGTCTGTTATGTTTGTCTGGTTTGCTGAATCCACTTTTTTATATGATTCTTCCCAGATAGCAAAAGCTTTCAAAAGCTACCGATTAACATTGAAATTCGGAAACGAAAAAGGTGCTGGATTGGACTCCTTACAGGAGTAAGAGAATTTATATGTATAATAGAAACTTTAAACTTAAAAACTTGTTCTCTCAGCAGGAACAGAAGACAGTGTTCGGCCGTGACTACAACAATAGATGAAAATCATAATCACATGGTTTTAAATGTTACTTTTAATTCGTGTACTTCTCATAATAAAGAGAGGTATCAAACGAACTCACCTCTAAGCAAAGGATTAGGCTGACTGAATTAAAAAAAAATTGTGCAAGAAAGGATTAAATTTCTATTCATCCCTTTGTAAAATTCCCAGTGGTCCTCCATTACAACAAATAAATCATTGAGTCTTCTTTTGACCACAATCCATTTTGTCTTGTCTGAATTATAAGATAAATTCGTTTAACAAATTTTGTTATTTCTTTAACAATTTGACTTTTCTGCCAGTGTACTTCTTTACAATTCTATTACCTAGATTCTAAAATTATGGTGCAGCTGATTGCAGTTATACATTCATTCATGAATTACTTTATTATTAAAGTAAGAACAAATGCGAAATAAAGCAGACACATACGAAGGAGGAGGTACAGAACACGTTTGTACGTGCGTTTTATTTGCCTGATCTTTAAGGTAAATAAAATCATGAACATGATGCTGTGGCGCCTAATATTATGCAATTATTTATGAAAAAGATCAGTCGTTCAGTTGATCGGTGGCGGCAACACAGCAACACCAAGTATCCCTGTATATACGTATTTATGGCATGAATTAAAGTTTGCAACACCATTGTTAAAGACCACCTCTGGCGATTTGAGTTAGGGGAATATCTGATTTAAAATGTTCTATTGTAATGTCATTTGTCAAAATAAATTGAATGTTGCAAACACATACACACAAGTTACACAAAAGCGAAAAGAGATGATTTTTTTTTTGTGAGGCAATTAAATTATAGTTTAGATACTCTGCAAATTTTTTCTATTATTGTCTATGATTTAATGCTTCGAAACTCCTACGTATTTCGTTGTTTCTTTGTTGGCTGATGATTGTGTTCAACACGTGTTCTAATCTTGCGCTCTTCTACCAATTTAACCTAAAACGATTAGAAGGCATTTTAGAGAAATATTGCAGTTTTTCTTACTTAAATTTTTTGCGTGGTCGGCTGTCTTTGGCGGCTTCATCAAACTCTAACGCACCAATATTTTATTAGAAAAAAAAAAAAAAAAAAAAACATTTCTACTTTCATTCATTATCCCCAGCTTGACCTTAGACGGGCCAAAAGTAAGTGCAAAGTAGCCCATTTCTTTGCACCACCAACACAAAGATGAATTAGCCAAGACAAAGGAAAAATAATACTGTGTAAGTTGTTTTAAAAGATTTGTAGGTTTTTATCTTTCCTCTGGTTTTTATTGCCGATATTGAATTTCATTTCATATAATTTTTCAATACTCACACCGGCAGGCTTAATGGAATACAAAAGGAAGAACAAAGAAAACGACATCACACAAAGGCATCAAGCTGCGGCTTTCTCGTTTATTGGATAAGGTGTAATTATCCTTTGAAGCAAAGGCGCTAAAGAACAACACCTTCTTAGCACCTCAGATTAAACGTACAAGAACAACAAGCAAACAACAACAACAAAAATTGTGTGCTGTATACACAGCGTTTCAATGCACGCAAAAATTTTTTATGAAAAATCACACAGTAGATTTAAGAGGTATAAGGAAAAGTGTACGTCCAATACTGTTATTCCAAAGTAGGCAGGTAAACATTAATTTTTATGCAAGATTGATTTTACTCAAATAAAAATTAAATAGTTTTAAGTCGATGGCTTAGCTTTGCTTGAAATTTTAATTGAGGTTGGCAAGCCAAAATTAAAATAATGTCATTGGAACTAAAGGAAAATGCCGCTGTATTGATTTCTATGGCTGGATTTATTTATTTTATAGAGAAAGTAGTCTTTAGACTTAATTGTAATAGTTATTTATTATTTATTTTAAATGGATTTCAAATTCTTTGTTCAGTTTAAAAAAAAAATTTAATTCGCGTCATCTTTTCGAAAACTGAGTATTCAAGGTAAAAGGGTAAATAAAGTTTATCATTCTGTTTGTAATATCTACAATAGTGATCTTAGACCTTATAAAGTATGTATCTATATGCTGGGTCCTTATAAGCCATCGAAGTTGATTTATCGATGTCCGTCTGTCCGTGTAATGGGAAATGGGTTTTCCGAAAACTCTAAAAATTATGGGGACTAGGCATAAAATATAACAATATATCTATGTCACATATACTTAGGGCCGCCAGACGGCCTGGAATGGCCTGGATTGTCCAGTTTCCAGCTCAAATACAATTTGTCAAGTTAAAATAGAATTCATATTTAAATATATTTTTTTTATTAATTACATACTTAATATAAAGATTCAATTTATATCTTGCCCAAAAATATTCCAATCTATCTAAAAATGCGATAAAAGTAACGTTCAAAATCTGTATATCTTAATGGAACTTGTTTGTATTTTCCATACTTATTTGCAAGGTTTGTCAAAAGTACTTTAAGTATTTGCAATAATCCATACTCACAAGAAGGGAAAAGGATGTCCTTTGGAAATTGTAATAAGAGTTGACGAAAGTTAGAAAAATGTTCAATTATATTTGGTTACAACTAAAACAAGAGCTAGTAAATTCTGTAAATCGTTAGTATTCATTCGGTTAACCGATTAATTACTACCCGATTAACTGATCGGTTAATTTCAAATTGGCTTTTTTCGATTAACGATTAAACCGGTCAATTTCAGTCGATTAACCGATTAACCGATGTAATAAGATTTTTAATTTTTTGTAGTATTATATCATATTTTTTTGTATTTTTAATTATTTGTTTCGTCTCATATACAAAAGGTATGTGTTTAGAAAGTATTTTTTCTTACAAACAAAGGTGTTCAGTGATCTTCATTTCAACCCATTTTCCGCCGACCGATTTCAATGTTCAATCCACAGGAATGTGGCGAAAAATGGGTTAAATGTTTGATTGCCAACACCTTTTTCTTGTTTCACGTACTTTTTATATGTATGTGTTTAGTTATTTGTTTCTTCTCATACCTTCTCATATCAGTCTTTTAACAACATTATTCATCTACGATAAGTGAAAGAATATTTTTTAAGTCAAGTTTTGTCAAAACAAAAGAAAAGAATCGCTTAATTACTTTTTTATAAGATCTCCTTTAACTATTGAAATAAATAAAAAGATTATCTCAGTCTTTGTTTTTATAAATACATATTTGGGGGATTCACAAGGTAGGCATATATCTTTAAATAATTACTAGAAATATATATCGTAGGATTAATATGCAAACCGGCTAAATCCATTTTTTATGTAAATTGAGATTTTGATGCCGTGGAGTAGAGAAAGAAAGATTTCTTCTATTTAAGTCTTGAATTGTGTAAAACTAATTGCATTTTTAATTTGCTATCAAGCTGCAAATAAAAAAAATAAAAAGTTTTTTGTCTCTCCTGTAAAATGTGTTTGAAGGAAGTAAGCAGGTTTGCATATTAAGCCGACGATATGACTGTTGTGGGCTACCGTGAATCCCCCAATTATGTTTTAATTGAAAAATGCATATTACATATTGTTGAATTGTTTTTTTGTTTGCTCGTTTTAGTTCAAGAATTTTAATGTTTGGTATGTTATTGTTTTTTTACTAATAAACTCCAAATAATAAATAATTAATGCATTCCTATATATTGAAATTACTTAATTTATGAAAAAAACTTTATTAATCGGTTAACCGATCAAAAACAAAAGTAACCGATTATTGACCGATTAAACCAAAACCTCGGTTAATTAATCGAGCGATTAACCGATTAAAGCAAAAGGTCGATTAAATGAATACCCTATTAGCCACACACAGGAAGAAATTTGAGAACAAGAAGGGGAATTTTTCTGGACTTTGGAAACGGCTAGTCCGATTGAAATCAAATTCCAGATGCTTATTAAGGACTTGTATTCCAGTTTAAGTAAAGGATTAGGGATCTATAGACATATCAGGAGGGCCACCAGAGGTTCCCCAATTAGGGCACCTTAAGTATTACAAAAATTAAAAACAACCCAGAATTCTTAATTTTAGCCCGATTTTAGAAATCTTATCAGTGGAATGCACTGGTCCATTTCTACACGTATTGGACAAAAATCTATAATCGTGCACAAATAACTTCGGATTTTCGGATAGATATTAAGATAGTTAGAAAAAATCTTCTCCAGTAAAATTGGTGTTTCCGCGCTTACGATTATTTCGCAAAAAAGTAGATATTGAACTTTTTTGTTACTTATGCCCTTTTGTATTTGAGGTGACGATATGTAAATGACGTAGAACAGAATTTTTATTGTTACGTTTCTTCGTTTTTTTTTTTTAATGTTGTGGTAAAAAAAATTATATCGAATTTAATTTTTTTGATCTTTTTGCATTGTCCAGTTATTTAAATACTAGTTTCTGGCAACCCTACATAAACTCCGCTTAAAATGTTTTTAAAGATCGTTTAAAAACAAACAACAATTAAAGTCGCACTTTACACTATTTGGTATAGCCGACGGTTGTATTTTCGCCGCCGTCGTTCAAAAATGTTCAGTTTTAGTAAATTTTGGACGATATGGCTTACTGGCGTTCTCAACGCCTGCAATGTCACATCGGCTTCGTGTAGAATATTATGACATTTATAACGTAACGACGTAATCTCTTTTGATAGTTTTCGACAAGAGTTACAGACACACTTTGTTCTCACTTTTCGAGAAACGATGGAAAATTTTGTTTCTCACTATTATTACAGAGCATGGGTACTGATTGCCTTTAGAAAATCACAATAACGATGCGCGAGCAGCTTTCCCGCACAGAGCAATTTTACTAATCGGCATTCCTTAATAAGAGCGTCATTGATTTGTAATGAATAGTACTGGGTTTAATAAAACCACAAAATCAAGGCGAATTCATTCTTCAGGTGGCGTTGAAAGCACTGTTGTGCTCCTTTTTTTTCTTACTTAGAGAGAGGAATGTCAAAAGTAGCTTGTGTTTTTGACATATCGACCAGTGAAAGAAACAAATAAAATACAATGTTGTGTTTTTGGTGTTATACTTGTTGTAGTTTCGCCACCACCGTTTACATAAATTCGCCTTGCACAGATTAGATTGACTTCAAATTAGCTAAATTGGCACTACTTTTTAACTATACCAGCCAACTTCACTACTTAATGGCTGTCAAAATCCGATCTTCCCATTGCAAAGCGTTGACGCCGCGCTGGTTGGGTTTTTCTTTATACATTTTAAATAAGTATAGAATTTTTGATAAAAAGAAAATGCGTAATGCGCTGAATTAGGTTTGGCTGTTTTTTATACCTTTCACCGCAGGTAAAAGGGCAAATATAACTTTGTCATTCCGTTTGTAATTTCTACAATATTGATCTTAGACCCTATAAAATATATATATTCTGGTTCCTTATGAGAAGAGAAGTTCAAATCCGGTTGCCAGTCTGTCTGCAATTAAGCGATTAATACTACATATATAAATATACCTATATTTAGATATACGCGTATATATGGTTGGGAAAGAACCGAATATTCTTTCCCAACCATGGTGAAGCGTATATAAGATTCGGCATAGCCGAATATAGCACTCTTACTTGTTTTAGTTTATTTTGAAAAATTACAAAAACTGGATTATATTCTATTTAAATTTTAACGTTTATGTCTTTTTATTGCAATTTTGATAAAAATATTGAAAAATTCTGTGAAATAACTCCAATCGATTAGAAGATTTTTAATTTTTTTGACTCGTTTTCACTCCGCTTTACTATCGATACAACAATTTTTTTACTTTGATACAAATTCGACTGCAGTTAGACTTAACAGCTTTTGATGAAATATGGAACCAAAGATTATGTACGGATTCGGCAGCAAATTTACCAATTACAATCTAATTTTTTCCAAAATTTCATAATGAACTTAATATAATAAAAATTAATGAAATATTAATGATTTTTTTGAAAGTCTTATTATAATCAATATAACTGCACACCATCATCACTTCGTTTTATCATCATCATCATCATCATGGGAAATCGCCTCCAGTAATCAACCATAAATTATACTTTTTTATCAATTATATTCTTATTAAATGTAATCAATTGTTGTTACACTGGTTTAATAATTCCACTATTAAATTTACTAAAAAAAAAATAATAACTGAAATTTTTTTTTTCTTTTATAAAGAAAAAACAACTTAATCAAACCCAAAAATGCAATTATAGGTGAGTCAATTTAATAGAACCTTAACGGCAACGCCACACCGCACTGCTGCACCACACCAATCAAACAAAATGGAAAGAAACAACGACCTCCAACAAATTGTTGGCAATTAAGTTACCATTTTTTTTTATAACATAAGCCGAGTAACTCCATTTTTGTTTATAAATTGTTACCAAAAACACAAAATAAAAAAGGAACAATTACAAATGAGAAATTAATTTATCAAATAATTTGAGTTTGTGTGGCTGGTAGAAATAAAAATGTACATTAGGAACAATTAAAATTAAGGAGAAAAAAGGAGCGTTAGTTGGCCTGGTGGCTGCATTTAATCATAAATTAAACAGGGTGATTTGCAAAGAGAAGTTAATTTTCGAAAATGCATTTTTAAGAACACAAAATCAGTTTGGTAATTTTACGTGGAGGTGATAGGAACTGCCCACCGGTACTGGGCGATTTATTCTTAAGTCGCGGGTCTATTCAAATAAGCCTCCACAGCGTCTCTTAATATAACCCATACCCTTAGTCAACTTCTGATTATGTATGCGTCAAAGTCGTGTTGTATTTCATACATACTAAATATTTTCTTGAACAATTAATTATTGTTATTTTTTTAGTAAATTGTTGTCCGCAAATATATAAAATGATTTTTTCATACCCTCCATTTCGGTTAGCCAGATTTTAAATTCGGAATAACAGTACACTGAATACGAAACAAACAGTATAACCCTTTTTCTTAATTGTAATCTTTTTTGTACAGTATTTTTTTTTAGGAAAACATACGAAATTACACCATTTGCTTTTAAAAAGCCAAAACCACAATCGAAGCATTGTGATTCATTATCAAAGTTATTTACGGGAATACAAAATTGATTATGAATAAGATTTTTTGACGTACTAAATTCCCAATTTTTCATATTTGATAAATACACTGAAATTTATTGTTGAGGGAAAGCTAGCTTCTATGCGCATTTCACTGGTTGCTTAGGCCAGCTCATCAGGAAACCTTTTCCTAAGATTTTCGAAAAGCTAAAAATATTATACGAATAAAACCCTAAAGCGAATAAGAATTTAAAACACTCAAAGTCTTACTTGTAAGTAACAATATCAAAGCTTAAACAAAACATCAACAATAAACAGTGAGCTTATCTTTTCTTACATCCCCCTACAATTGGTTGGGTTCTTTCCGACTCGAATGTTGTAATGTTACTTTAAAGTTGTTATATAATTTTCTCAAAAATAGTCACTCTGCGGTCTTCCGAAAAGCACTTTAAGGCGCATAAAATGCTTATAAGAATTGTATTACTGTATTAAAATTTGGTCTAATTTAACCTTTTTTAAAAACTTTTAATCACTCTACTGAATTTTGTAGTAAACGATCCATAATTTACAACAAGCCCAGCATAAAATGACCTCCTAAATAACACATTAATACGCCTAATAGTATTTCTGAAACAAATCACGATTTTTTCTTTAAATTAGTTCAAATTTTTTTTATATTACTTTTGGGAAAAGACGCAATGAATAATAATACTGTGAGCAGCGTTTAAAAAACTGCTGTCAAAGTAGAAAATCATTGGCCAAAAAAGTGTTGCTTTTATTTCCGATTCATTAAATGTAAACAGTCGCTTTCAAACCAACTCAAAAAGTGGAAAGTTGAACACACATTTTGATTTTTTGTTTGACAGTTTTTGGTTTCAACTGCAGTTTTTTAAAACCTGATTGTGGGGCCAGATTTTATAAAGATTGGTTTATAATTTATAAATCCCATACATACATACATACATACTTTAAAAATCTTGCTGAACTTAGTTTTTAAACCATTTCTGTACTTATAAAAACTTAGAAAACTTAGCTTTATTAATAAATTTTAACATATTAATTAACATCCAGCCTTTACTGTTATCCAATATTTCCTAAAAAAATATTTTGATCAAGATTTGCAAGGAGAAACTAAAAATTGTGGCTTTAGATCTGTTTCGTCCAAACACACATACTTTGATATTTGCAATTGCGGTAACGGATCTCCTAATTACGATTGGGCTTAGAAGTCAACATCTGTTGTAAAATTGTTATTAAATAAAACCTTATTCTCTGCATAAAGACGTGTTTGCTTATAAGAGAAAGTAATAAACAAGTATGAAAGAATAGTCGGTCAAGCCTGACCAGTAAACCACAAAGGCTTATACTAGTTAAGATACATGGTCAATCAAGGACCACGTAAAACAAACTTATGTTATGAGGTTAGGCTCCATTCATATAGGAGATCTTTGTGCCGACTCTTATCCAAATATCAACATCTATGTATATGAGATTTCGAGTCCTAATGGCGAAAACAACCTAAGCGCCAAAAATCAAATTTAACAGGAGAGAGTTTTTTTTATTTTACTTCATATAAATTTTGTATGAAATTTGTCGCTTACGATAAAATTGTTCTTGCCATAATATCTTAACGATAACTTATGTGACCATGACATTTTAGGAGATTTTAGGAGAAGTGTTGCCAATAAAGTCATTTATTAAAAAAAAAAAAACGAAAATTGAAAATGATTTCGCTTACGTTATTTTCGCGGTTAGGGCTTGATTTGTTCGTTTTAAACCGCTCTATTGGAGCGGAGATTTATATGGGACCTTTTATCAATTCTGACATACGAGTTATTATAAAAGTTACTGCAGCTAAATTTTATATCAATATCAACATTGATAAGGAAGTTAAGACATTTGTAATTATTTGCGGGAGTGATATTTGTAGCTATGGTCAAATATATACCGATTTATGTGCAAAAATATGTTAAGCCAAATTTTATAAAAATACCAACATAATAAGATAGTTTTTGCGCACAAAGATTCTATTCCGGAAAAAAGTTTGTTTGGGGACGAAGTAAAACTATGAACATTTTCAATTAGTTTTGTCCAAGGCGAATTTAAGAAGGTAAATGCAACTCGCCAGCCGTTCATCAGCTGCCTCCACGGCGAATTGCAAATATAATTCCCAAACGTCAAAATATACTTTTGTTTATGTTTTTCGCCAAAATAACCGAAAAAATTTCTGAGAAGAAGTTGATTAAAAAGTGCGAAAAATATTATTTTTATAATAAAACAAATAAAAAGCTGCGAATAATAAAAGTGAAATCAATAATTTCTTTTTTAAAAAAGTGAAAATTCTAATATTAAATAAAAAAATCCGTTGGTGTTCAGTGTTTTTGACAACAAGCAATTAAATTGCAAAAACAAAATACATGTGGCTGTTTGTAGTTGAAGAGTTGCACTTACCTTTTTAAATTCGTCTTGGTTTCGTCCTTATGACAATTGTATGTTTCATATGTTACATTGATAAACAACCAACCTGCCGGACGGACAGATGACATTGATGGACTCAGAAAGAGTCTAAAACCATAATTTTTATCAGCACAAACGCATAATACGCTCTTTACTAATTATTTTGGTGTGGAAATGAAATCGGTTAAGAGTAGTTTAAAATCCCTAATTTGTAACCAGTGTTCGAAAAAACATTATTAAGCTTACGACTCACACATCCAGCAACGATATCTACCCTGCAGGAAATGTCACTAGTGAATCAGTATTGATTCACTACTGACACTGTCACCAGTACTAGTGACTTATTATACCCCCGACAATGCTTTTTTACTATAGACATTTACCATGTGCGTGTCATTGGAAATCTACTACTGACGTTGTCACTACTGAGTAGGTGGTTCTTTTGGGACCATATGTAGACATTGTCACCAGAGACTCACTAGTGCATTTTAGTAATTCTAGTCTACACTTTTGATACTTTTCTAAAAAAGACGTCGTTAATGAAACACAAAATATAACAAATGGAGTTTCTTATCTACTATTTAAATTTAAAACGATTAATGTACTGCATATTTATTATAGCACAAATGAAAAAATGCTATATTAATAAAAACAATTATGCCGTTGACGAATAATAGTGCTTTGGCGGCAAATAAGAACTTCATTCTCATCAAAGCAAATAAAAAAACTGTAGACACTTTGTTGACATGTCGCCAAGAAGTCACTAAAATAGTCGACAAAACTGGTGACTTGGAGACACTTGTCCCCAGATTTCCTTCAGGGTATTTATTAGGTGTTTGTGTATTCGAACCAGGGTTCTGAAAATACACACAATGTACTGTTCAAAAGCAACACAACATACTTTAATTAACATAACAATTATGTTTGTATCTAAATTTTCTACGTTGTCGAACACAACCACGATTGTTTTTTGTTTTAATATTTGGTTGCGTACAAGCACACATGTATTTCTCGTATTGTAAGATCGAAACACACTTTAACCACAAATGTACGGTTGTATCTAAGATCGTGTACGCGTATTGCAAAAAAGTACACGTAAGATAGAGGGGTTCGATACTTAAAGGTCGTGTAAAAAAAAGTACATATACGATAGACATGTTCGATTTTAGGTTCGATTTTTCGATTAGAGACATACATAATTGTGGTGTAAATTTAAATATGAGTTTAAAAAAAAGTTTCCTCATGATCTGGTCTAAGCAACGAGTGAAATGCGCATAGAACCTAGATTTCCCGCAATAATAAATTTCAGTGTGATTATCAAAAATAAAAATTTGGAATTTAGCACGTCAAAAAATCTTATTCATGATCAATTTTGTATTCCCAAAAATAAGTTTGAGAAAAATTTAAATTTAAACTCGTTCTTTCCTGTCTTTTACGGTACAACATTGTAATAACCACATGTACGAGTGTAAAGAAACTTGCTTACATTTTAAGCTAATAGATGTCACACAATAAAACTTTTACAATATAATAAGGACACTATAGGCTAATTTCGGATAAAAAAAAATAGTACTAAGTTAGATATATTATGATTTAAATTGGTCATTTCCGGATTTGCAGATTTTGATTTAAATTGGCCATTCCGGTTTTGAAGATGAAAACAATGTTTTTTTTTCAAATTAATTTTTTTATCACTTATTTGAATCACTTAAAATTTTTTTGTTTGATTAATTTTTGGTTCGAAAAATATAATTTAAGAAAATTTTTTTTAAAAACGGCAACACTTTACCACCCCGTAACTCGACAAATAAACATCATAGAAAAAAAAAAAAATTTTCGCACACTTATTCATATCAACTAGAATTATTGTTATGCCAAATATAAAGAAATTCCAACAAAATTTTTTTATTGGGTTGTTTGCTTCACAAATAATACGCCATATACATAATACACACAAAAGCTGTTCGTGCTGCGGTCGTTGCTAGAAATGGTTGCTTGTTTATTTCTTTATCAATGTAGTAAAAAGAAACATTATTCAAATAAAATGTTTGTCTACAGTATCACTACAATTGTTCTGTTTTTTAACAAAGAACAGAACACTATGTAATGTTCGGTTCTTTCTTGAAGATAGTTACGAACGGTATTAGGGGTTGTGTTCGTCTACACAAACACTACAAAAATAGATATCGTTCTTGGGTGTGTGAGCCGAAGGCTTAATAATGTTCTGTTTATTTTCGAACACTGCAATTAAATGTTCTCATCTTTTTGTTGAGTGAGATAAGTAAAGTAGTATTTTTGTGTTTGAAGACCAAAAGTTTGTGGAATGTATGTAAAACGGTTTTTCGAAAAATTTAAAAATTTCAAGGCCCTGAATTTCGAAAATCCGTTTTACATACATTGCACGAACTTTTGGTCTTTGAAGGCCCCTAGTGAAATTTGATGCAGAAAATATTCGTAGAACATTTTAACCCTCTAAATTGTCGTCTTAGTGTGGAGGTTAAACAAAGGACAAAAATTACCCCTTAAAATGAGTGTTAGAGGGTTAATATATTTTAAAAAAAGAATCGCCATACGCTTCTACTGAAGACAACTAAAATTATTTTTTAGCTCAGAAGTACATTTAGTATAATTTTTTTGACTTATACCAAACGCCTTTTCAAAAAATTCAAAAACTTTAGGGGCCCATATTTCGGGAACCCGAGCTAACCTTTCAAAACCCTTTGGCAGATTTGCTTTACTAGTAGTCTACTTTCATTTCGCGTTGCAAGTGTTGAGGCTGGTGGCGATGACCCGAATTTTGTTGCACAGTGTTATTAGTACAGTCAAACTATTTCGCTAGATCAATGAAAAATGTTCGTTGTTGTGTTGATTGTTACCTGTTGGCAAGATCCATTTCTTCAATAAAAAGCAAACCGATATTTTTACAAAGTTTTTTTTTTTTTTTTGTTTAAGTCTCAAAGCAAATTTATTCTACATTTGCTGCTTAGACACCCTTTCACTGTATAAAAATTATTGTAATAAATTTAGTTTATATTTCGTATGTTGTATTATTTTCCTAATTATTAACGCTAATTACAATAAATTGTTTTTTTTTCTTTATTCAATAATATATTTCTTTATAATAAAGAAATTCCCTTCTAACTGCATAAAATTAGTCTTTGTCGAATTGTCCGCCGAATAATGAATGGCGTATAATTTCCTTATTTTCATTTTGCCCGCCAAGACGAAAGAAAGAATGCGAGTAAAATCTATTTTTTTATAAAAAGAATAGAAAATATTTGAAAAAAGGACTTAGTTAATGGTTTTAAAAATGAAGTAAATTTATTTATAATCGCAGACGTGTGCTTTTGTTTTTTTTTTTTTTGTAATTAAACTCCATTTAATATCGCTACGAAGTATAACAAAAGACGACTTTTGTATTATTAGTTTTACCAACTTAATAACACTGCTTTAAATTCTTTGTTAAATGATTTCTTTTTTTTTATTTTTATTGTGGCGAAGAGTGAAAATAATAATTCATGTGAAAAATTTGTTACAAATTTTTTACCCTAAAACTCAAATTTTTCTTTTGTTTTGTATTGTTTTGTTGGATTTTAATAGAAATAAAGACACAACAGCCAACACCTCTCGTCACACTCATGGCGAATTTAGCTTCTGGGTGGTTCCTTTAATTTGATATTGAATTCGAATAGAGAAATATGTATTTCTTTCATTTCTGTATTTTTTTTTTTTCTATTTTTAATTAAGATATTATACAGACAATTCATTCAATTCACCATAACAAATACTGCAACTCGTAGTACGAGTACATATGAGTAAAATAGTTTTGAAATTCATGTTTACCACAAAGAGATATTTGTTGTAATGACTGAATGAGTTAAATGTGTTTTTTTTTCTTGGATTTGTAATAAGTGCCTTGTGGCTCTACCTTCGGTCTGTTTGGTAGAATTGGCAGCACCATCTGACTTCAAATTGTTTTTAATCATTACAGTCATACTTTGTTTAATGGTTTTAATAGTTTTCATTTAAAGTTGTTTAATAAAATTTTACAATGTTTGTGGTTGATGTATGTTTTGTTTTTTTTTTTTTTTTGTTTCTGTTACTAATTTATTATGAAAAATAAAACATCAACTATTTGTAGACATTAAGACTTATGATTGTCAGTTTAGCTGTTGGTTGTTTTACGGTTGTTATTTCGATCTAACACGCAGTTTTAATAAAGTTTTTATTAAAATGTTAAAAAAAAAGGAAAAACTATGATGGTTCTTCAAAACGATTTCAAACACGAAAACTACACCAATTTTAAGATCACTTAAAACCGATTAAAAAAAAAATACTAAATTAATAAGTTTAATTATCAAAAGCAATGGTTCGCTAACCCCTTCTTCTAGACTCTAATATCTCATTAGATCACAAACAGTGTAAACCGCTTAATTGCTTTGATATATTTGTTTATATGTCCTTTCTTTTTTTTATTTATCTATCTACAAAAATACATAACAAAAGCTCATATCGAACATAGGGCAACAACTTTTACTCCGCCTGGTTGTATTTTGTACGATCAGTCGTTCCCAGCCCCTGATAAAGGAGGATTGTAGGAGTGACAGTGAACGCAGTAAAATGAAAAACCATTTTTGCAATATTACAAACCCATAGAAAACTAAAGCCCCAAAAGGCTTCCTCACCTCAATCAGCGCGTTTTCTATTTGTCCAAAATTCTCAAGCCATACAAAATGTATAAAGACACCCCAAATGGCGCGTTATCGACGCTTTGTAATTGGAAAATCAGATTTTGTTATGTCGTCACGTAGTAAAAATGGCTTCTATGCTGAAAAGAAATGTCAATTTAGCTAATTTTAGGTTAGTCTAACAGTTTTTGTCTCCATTTCTAAATTCTATTTTGTGCGTTTTCATAAACAGTACCCATGTTCTGTAACAATAGTGAGAACTTCCTGCATCGAAAAGATGTGAAACAAAATATTCCATCGTTTCTCGAAATGAGAGAAAAAAGTATGTCTGTAACTCATGTCGAAAACTATCAAAAGAGATTACGCCGTTACTTTAAAAAAGTCATAATCTTCTACACGAAGCCGACATGAAATTGCAGACGTTGAGAACGCCAGTAACTCATATCGTTGACGGCGACTAAAATTTACTAAAATTGAACATTTCATAAATAATGTTAAGTGCGACTTTAATGTTTGTTGTTTACAAACGATCTTTGAAAACATTCGTATATTTTATAAAAATGTTAAAAGCAAAATAATTAAACAATAAAAAAATGTGCCAAGAACAAAGTCTTGTTATTATTATTTTTTGTTAACTGTTAATTGTTTTTTAGTGTTGAAATTTTTTCTCGCCCCGTTTGTATTCGTGAGTTTATTTGACAGTTCAAAGCGGGAACTTTTTTCACAAAAATAGTACAGGCACAAAAAAAAGTTACTGACACAGTTAAGTGAAAAGAAATCGCTGTTTGTTTCAATTTATGACATTTTTGTTTCATTTCACACATTTCAATCGAAAAGTTTCTCGACGCGGGAGTTACAGAACATGGGCACGGGATAAGTTTTCATTACTGTTCATGACAAAACGTTGAAGCTCTTGTTTAAGTATTTCTATACGTAATACAGCGGGGAAGCGAACGCGCGTCGTTAGTCTTTAAAGGTAATTAAGTCGCCTGATTTTCGTGCGTTTTTTTTTTTTTTTTTGAGTGTAGAATTGGCTAATGGCTTGTTTTTTGCGGTTTTTATTACTAATCATATGCAATTTTTTAATCCCACTTTTGTAACGTAATTCTCTGGTGGAGAACCATATAAATAACTCGATGTAAAGAACCATATAAAACTTAGACGATGTACTGGTCGAGAATCATTTAAATGTCAGAATTGATTACTGGTGGAAATAAAAATACTGTGAAGTGGCGGATTCGGTTTCTGAAAGTTATCGCCTTCCTATACGATGATGACTTTTGGATGAGGGTCTTTTGAATGAGCTTGGTCTTGGTTGGATGGTTGGCTTGCACGAATAGCTTGTTGTATTGCATAATTGTTTTGTTTTTGTAAAAAAGAAAAATTTGTTTTGCTTACCAGCCAAAGGGGCGCGGAGCTCAACAGAAACGAACGAACATTAATGTGCTGAGCCCAGCACAACGAATTTTGTGTTGTTTTTTTGCGAAAAACCGAACGCAATGAAATGTTTTCTTCTTTTTGTTGAGTTGGATTAGTACAGTATTTTTATTGTGTACAAAGATTACAAAGAGACAAACGTTTTTTTTTTTGGGTTATTTACTTCACAAACACTATTAGCGGTTGTGTTTTTCATATTTCTACCGTACACTTAGGAACAATAAATAAGTAATATTTATTTTGGAACACTGATCTTAAGACAGCAGAATAAACTTAGGTCGGTTGTAAGTCAAAACGTCTGATTGTTGGTAAAACATATTTCATGATGTTCGATTCGCTCATTCGGTGACTCTAGTCATTACCAATGTTTTTTGCAGTATGTACGGATATGTAGAAATAAAATTACTTCATTTTGCCATGACTTTGAAATAAAACCAATAAATGCAATTGGACCTTAAAGGATTCCAAATAAAAAATACTTGTTGTCTGATTTAAAAATGCCAAAGTCTTTACAACTTTAATCAATTCAAAACAAAATCAGATTAACTTTAAGATATAATTTAACCCTAAAATGTCCTCCGGACTTTTATAAACTTTAATTAAGTATATTGTGGCATACAATATTCTACTTCGATAGGAAAAATATTGAAAATAAATTTGTTGCTTTCTTGTATCAAACTGGGCCTCCAATTTTAGGTTTTACGCGTCTCTACAGCTAAGAAGTAATAAGTCCCAGCGCAATAACTCCCAATAAAATAAGACCCAAAATAAATGCAATTAACAAGGTTTAATTTAAATGTGCAAAATTCCAAATTCCTACACTTGATAAACTAAAAGTAAATGCAATCAGTCCCAAATTGAAAAGAAGAAATAAGTCCAAAAAAAAATTAAATAATTCCCAAATCAAAAAAGAATCACATCCCTATTTTGGGCGATATTTCATAATGAAATAAGTTCCAAAAATTTTTTCATCGAAAAGAAATTAAACAAGTAGAGTGCTATATTCGGGTAAGCCGAATCTTATATACCGTTCACCATGGTAATATAAGAACACGAAGTTATATAAATAACGTTCTTTAGATATAAATAAATTTTAATTCGAAGTCGAAGAATATGACAAAATCAAAAAATTTAATTAAGTCCGTTTCCTCTTTTGCCAAAGTGGGTGTTCTAAATTCGTTTTATAATTTTAAAATCGTTTTTAGGACATAAAAAAATTAAATAAAAATAAAAATACTAATTTTTTTTTCAAAACTGGGACAATCCAGATTCGAACTGTCAAGCTCACGAGTCTCATGCGGCAACTTAGACAACTCGGCTACGAACGCTTCTAATGAAGAAGCGTTAAATAAAAATATATTGAGTCTACGAGCGGGTTTCTTTATTTGGGCGGCATATTTTGTACATACATATATGTGTATGGGTTTGTATGCGTAAAATTAAACACTTTAAAATAAAAAAAAAAAACAACAAAAAAGCAGCAACAACAAGGGATTTTTTGGAAAAAAATCAACTTCTCTCCTCATAAGGACCCAGAATATACATATCGCTCATTTGCTGCAAGACCGGCATAACTCAAAATAATCCATTTCTAGACCCACCTTAAAGTATACCGATCGACTCAGAATCACTTTCTGAGTCGAACTAATGATGTCCGTCCGGCTGGCTGGCTGGCTGGCTGGCTGTCCATGTAACATTGTGCGCAAAGTACAGGTCGCAATTTTGAAGATAATTTGATAAAATTTGGGACATAGGTTCTTATTGGTACAAGGACCAAGCCTATTGAAAATGGGCCTAATCGTAGGACCACGATAGAAGATAGGGGGAATTTTCTTCCTCTTAGAATCTATAAAACCGATTTTAATGAAATTTAAAACTTAGATAGAACCATATCCATCTTTTCAAAAATAGGACCACAAGGGGATTTAGGGGCAATTTATGCCTCTCAAACCGATTTTAGTGAAATTTAAAACATAGATAGATCCATATCTATATGGATACATAAGCTATACAGTTTTTCAAAAATAGGACCACAAGGGGAGGTAGGGGACAATTTCTGCCTCTCACAAACTTTCAAACCGATTTTAATGAAGTTTATAAGCATAGATAAATCCATATGGGCATTTCCGCCAAATGGTCCACCGTGACCGAAAATTTAAAAGTTATTAAAATCTGATTATTTTACGAAATTGTTATGAAGAAATATTTAGATTTTACTTATTTTATAAATTTACCCATAAATTTGTTCACTTAGATGAACAATCAGACTGCAAAGTTGTGCAAACGTACTTTCTTATTTGTGAGTATGTTTTATTGTATATTTTCTTTAATATTATCTTCCTTAAAAGAGGTGATATTTAATGAAAATTATTCCAAAAAAAATTTCTTACATGGTCTGTAATCTAAGGAAGAGTTCGAAGAGAAATATGTTATTCGAATTAACGGTAAATTTTTATTTTGTATTAATCATTATTCAGTTAAATTATTGTGGAAAAAATTTCACGTTCGAACTGTCACGTATCGAACCAGATTTTAGCTTAAACAAAAAATAGTACAGACGATTTTGGAACCAAACCAAAGACATTTTAGTGTTACATTGCTATGTAAAATTCTGAAAGTAGTTTGACTAAAAAATTGTGACAGGTTTCCCTGAACTACAACTTTTTATACATGGCCACAAAAACTACTTCTATTTTTTTCACGTTCGAACCGCTACTTCTTTTGCCATTATCTTTGACCTAGAATCGCGCCCCCCATAAACTTTAGCATAGATAATAGTGCTTTCTTAGTGCTATAATTTAAGGGTTAAAAGAACGTAAAAATATTTGTTGTTTAAAATGTTGTTGCATTTTTGATGCGTACGACTGTCACGTTCAACACTTTGGAATTACCCATATTTATATGGACACATAAGCATGATGTGTTTTTTTAAATACTGTGGTGTAGGGTATCATATGGTCGGGCTTGACCGACTATACTTTCTTACTTGTTTTTTTATACATTTTGTTATGTAGTTTGATTTTTGTCGGTTAAAATATATTTTTTAAAAGTAAAAACTTTTCGGTTTTAAGGAATATGCTGTTTAATAAATAAAAAATTTAAAAATAAATGTAGAAATCATTTGTTTTAAATGATATGTAAATGATGCGTTTTTTAAATAAATTATAAGTTGTTTAAAATGAATTTTCGTTTGAATTTAGCTACATAATATTTTGAGTGTACGTACTTATTTTGTTATTATCATATAACCGAAACTTTAAGTCCGGAATTTCGAAATCTCAAATTTAAAAACGTAGAAAAAATGTCTCTGCATAGTCGGCTTTCATCTATGATATAACAAACAACGGCTTCGGCCGGGCGCAAGGGTTTTCACCTCTATAATATAACAAACCCCTTCGACTTCGCTTTTGTACTAATAAAATTTCCTTTCTCTTTACTTTACTAATGATGAATAAAGTACTTTCAAAATAAAACATAGAACATTTTCTCTCTTTTTTACAATTTTATGTAACAGCCGGAAAAAAGTTAACCCCTTTTTACAACTCGGACCTTTTTATGTTTCTCCACGTAAAACGTTTCCCTTAATGATGACTTCTTTGTATGTTTTATGATGACTTCCTTTACTTAAGTTTTTTTAAAACAAAAATTAAAAAAAATACCAAAAAATACAAACGAATCTAAATTAAAGGATTTTCCGCAATATTAAATGTAATTTTCATATTTTTTATGGTAGTTTTCTTTTTTGTTTAAATGATCCTTTAATGTTGACTACGAATGCAAGTATTTGTCTTTAAACCGCAAAATTTCATACTTTCACGGAAGATATCATGTGTTGGACATTTAGGAGCGTTTAAAATTGTTTGTTTTACCAAATGGTTCATTTACAGGAAGCATAATGATGATGACGATGATATCCATTAGAGTTTTGTGGTTTTTTACACCAAATGCTGTTTTTTTTTCTTTCTTATAAATTTTGTATAAAGAAATATTTTTAAATTAAACATTTTAAGAAAATAAAACATTAACGGCTAATTTCACCAAGATGAGTTATTACTATCAAAAATATATTGTTAACTGGAAGTAAAAGTGATAGTTAGTAATTACTGAACTTGGTGAAATTGGCCGTAAAAGACATTTAACTTTTACAGTTCTTTAATAATAATTTCTTAGGGCCAATTTCACCAACTGTAATTAAATAACAATTCATATTTAAATATAGATTTTTATATGATTTTGTTTTTGTTTTGACATGCAAAACAAAAATTGATATTTAAATACAACTGGTGAAATAGACACTAAAACTCTCATTTAAATATAGTAAAATTATTATACTTTGAATTCATTGTCTTGTTATTAATGATTTCATTTTAGTTAAAAACCAATTTTTTATTTCCCAATTACAAGTTTCATTTGTATAAATTTTTGGGGTTTTTTAAAAGCTTAAAAGATTTGTAAGTCAAATAATTTGACTGCTAAAAAAATTCATTTAAATATAACGATTATAAAAGACTCGTCACTAGCCAACAGCGACACCAAAAAATAAAAATAAAAACACCAAAAATCATTCGTACAGCAACGAAGCGTTACAATTTCAGTCACCAGCCCAAAACACCCAGACGGACAAAGAGACAGACCGAAACGGTACAAAACAAACAACCAAATCTGAGAACAAAGTATTCATCCAAAAATTTAGTAGTGGGGGAATTCTAAGAAATGTGTCATAAGTTTTTATTAAAAATTGACAGATAAACAAATATTTAACACTCATCATACAATACGATTATTTTTGAGTGATACAATAAAATGAAAAAGTTTTTTTTTAAAGAAACATAAGAAATTACAGTGAAGACTGGATAGGATGATTGATCTGTTAAGCTCGATTCACCCATGCGTTCCGAACAAAACTTTTGTCCGGACAAAATTTTTTTATATTGAGTTTGACGTTTTATTTTGAGAGAGAGAGCAAAGATTTTGTTCGGCACGTTTTTTCTTGAATTGGTTTAATTTTAATTCTTGTGCCGAACAAAATGAACTGAGATGCCACTTTTTTCAATTTTGTACATAAGAGTTGAATTGAGCTGCCACATATTACATTTTTCGTTTTGTACTGAATAATTAAAAAAAAAAAAAATAAACAAAAGATGGATGTTGAAGAAAATATTGCCCTGAAACTAAAATAATAAAATTAATTTTCTTCTTTCGCCCATTTTCTTTAACACACTTTTATAAAAAACCATATGGTAGCTTTGTTTGTCCGGACAAATTTTCCGAGATGGGTGAATCGTTCTGCAGAACACTCTCTGTAAAAAAATTATTGTCCCGTCAAAAATATTGTTCGGAACGCATGGGTGAATCGACCTTTAGTGCCCATTTACATTATACGATTTTTGTCGTTTCTTTTCGAAGTCGTTAAAACTAAGCAGCTAAATTCATGTTTAAAACTACAAATGAATAAACAAAACGAAGCGAAAAGTGCACTCTAGGGTGGTCGTTAACTGAATGGAGCATATTTATTTTCTATTTTTCCATGCTCTCGCGCTCGAATTCGGTGTTTTAAAAACGACGGCAAAAAAATTTTTAGGATATTCGGCAAAGACTCAATCGTCCCTCACGCCCGCCAAAGTTTGAGAAAAATTATATTTTTTTTGGCGTTGTTTTTTGTCTATAACCATTAATATGGCGATTGAGACTTAAAGAAATTCAACTTTTGATTTTAAGGGTCACCCTAGTGCACTCGCTTGCGTACCCCTTTTAATTCCTTCATTCCCGCTCGCCAATAAAGTAAGAATCGCATCGACAAAACTCGTTTGATGTAAATGGGCACTTCATTTTCTTTGTAAAACACGTTTTAATTCCAATCTTTTTTATCTACAGGGGCCAAAGATAATTTAAAATCGCACAAATTGTTAATTTTTATCGTAAGAAACGACTTACTTATTTTGCAAAAAAAATTAACATTAAGGGAATCTTAAGTGGTTAATACAATTGCAATAAAATTGTTCAATTTTTCATATAGAACACTGATAGAAAAGGCGTCATAACGCTGATGTATTTTGACATCAGTATTGTGAAAAGTGTCTTCGTTTTTGACCCCATGACACTTTTCATCATTGTGATGTCAGCCGCAATTGGCCAAATTGTTATCAGGGTCAAACATTTAAATTATGTCATCATTGGGATGACACATAGGCATCACAGAAATGACGAATCGAAGTCAGCTAAATAAAAAATGTCGTCAGTGCGATGACTGATTTGCATCAAAGAAAGAGCTCATAAGGCTTAATTGACAAACTGCCATTAAATTGAGTCATTGGGATTAACCCTTCGATGTTCTATATACCTTAGTACCACTAAGTGCACCACATGGGCTCGCCAGACCACGATTGAAAACCCTAGCTAAATAAGCAAACTAAGCAAAATTTTGTACATATTTTGTGTTAATTTAAAAAAATTCGGTCTTTTTTAATATAATTGTAAAATATTGAAATTATTCTGTTAAACAATCATTGCAAATATACGTTTTTGCCTCTCTGCCATATTGAAGGCATATAGCTTTGTTGCAGTTACCGCAGCAAAAACAAGTTTTTTTCTGAGCTTTGATTCTGGTTGTACAAATAACGCACAACGTGTTCGGATCGCGAGTTAGTATTTTGGTCCTGTAATGTATTTTAAATATCCAGCCAGACCATATGAGGTGCACTTTGCGAACTTTTTCTTGTGGGAGGGTTTTTGTGCCCTAAATGTGATCCAAATGATTCTTAATTTGTTTTATTCGATTCAGGGCAACTTACTTGTAGAACTCATAGCCTTCGTTTCTTTAAACTTTTGCTACAAAAAAAGATATTGCTTAGGAAAGTCAAATATGTAGGACAGACTGTACTGAAATTCATTACTTTTTTGCTCTCTATAAACTAGTTAAGGGATTGGTTCTTCTTGCACTGGTCATGAATCCTTTCTCTTAGTACTTGTTCTATTTTCACAAATCCCGGGACTAGTCTTGTTGGACCAATTGACTCAAATTTCCCGCAGGGATATTATTGTTTGCTTACCCGTTACACATGTTTGCTTCACTTTTTTTGTACTCCGCCCTTTGTTTACAGAATAACTCTCCATTGTGAGATACCAGCAGCATGCCCGATATGGTTTTCGTAATCATTCTACTTTAAAAATGTAATGCATTTAACTAAATAATTTGAACAAATAAAATATGGGAATTGTTGCTTCTTATTTTACTTTTTAAACTTGAAAATAAAGTTAATAATACCCAAAATGTAGCATCGAATTGAAGTCTTTGTAGTCATAGCATAGATGACGCATAAAATTTGACAAAATTTTATAACGGCGTTTGTCATTGGATTGCCATTTGTAATAACATTGAGGTCACAAAAATTTTACTTTATAATCAAAATACGTAGTATTGATAATTTTCTTGGCTGAGCTGGGGCTCGCACCTGGGTTGAATTTACATATTTCAAGAATCACCACATTCTTTCATCAGAATTCATTGAGTTCTAACCTCTGCACCACTGCGGTGCTGCCAACCAACAGTCAAACATCAATCTTTAACCAGTGGTACCCAGGTTCGATCCCCAGCTCAGCCAAGAAAGTTATCAATAAATTTTAATAAAAATTTCATGTTGTAAAATTGCCTTCTTCAGTAAAAAACAAGTAAGAAAGTATAGTCGGTCAAGCCCGACCATATGATACCCAGCACCACAGTGTCCATATAAATATGGATTTCTCTATGTTTAAAAACTTCATTAAAATCGGTTTGAAAGTTTGTGAGAGGCAGAAATTGCCCCCTACATCCGCTTGTGGTCCTATTTTTGAAAAACTGTATAGCTTATGTTTCCATATAGATATGTATCTACCTATGTTTTAAATTTCATTAAAATCAGTTTGAGAGGCAAAAATTGCCCCTTTCTCCCCTTGTGGTCCTATATTTTTTAAAACTGTATAGCTTATGTGTCCATATAGATATGGATCTATCTATGTTTTAAATTTCATTAAAATCGGTTTGAGAGACAAAAATTGCCCCTTTCTCCCCTTGTGGTCCTATATTTTTTAAAACTGTATAGCTTATGTGTCCAAATAGATATGGATCTATCCATGTTTTAAATTTCATTAAAATCGTTTTGTTATATTCTGAGAGGAAGAAATTTCCCCCTATCTTCCCTCGTGGTCATACGATTTTGCCCATTTTCTTGGTCCTTGTGCCAATAAGAACCTATGACCCAAATTTTATCAAGTTATCTCCAAAGTTGCGACCTGTACTTTGCGCACAAGGTTACATGGACAGCCAGTCAGCCTGCCAGCCAGCCTGCCAGCCAGCCGGACGGACATCGTTAGTTCGACTCAGAAAGTGATTCTGAGTAGATCGGTATACTTTAAGGTGGGTCTAGGACCACTATTTTAAGACGTTACACACATCAGCACAAATGCATAATGGTGTGGGTATAATAATTTAATGAAAATTAAATTTGATGAACTCAAGCCTAACGAAAAATATTGAAATTAAAAATTTACAGTTTAACTAAAATCACAATTAATATTTTTGTTTTAATTTAAATTTATTATTTATTTAAATAAACTGTGAGATAAACTTCGGCTCCATAACTTAAAGATGAACTAGTGTTCTTGCCGTCCTCTAATTCTTGGAAATACAAAATACTTGGCTCCTTTTTGTTTTGAGGATTGTAAGGACTTAGCACCGCGATCCTACAACAAACTTATATATTCTTTACTTTCCCGTTTTATTTCTATTCACATTCTTTCACTTTTTAATTAACTTTTTACTCACAAGTAATTTGTATTTTTTTGCTGGAAATCAAGGTTTTTAAAGGCGAATTAACTTGACGTTGTATGTAACTTTTCTTTTATTGTGTAAAACATATAACTTTAATCGCCATTTCTTAGTGTTTACAATAATTTTCGCTTTAGTGCTGCCAAGTTACTTTTCGATTTTGGAATAACATTGGATAACAATTTGACATCAAATTGATAAAATACTATATGTTAAATGCTTATATTCAAATCAATATCAATTTGAATTCAAAGGTTAAAATCAAACCACTGGAAAAGGTTTGAAAATTGTGTTTGATGTCAAATGATAAATTCATTTCTTATCAAAGGTTTGACTTCGTGTTGGTTGGGTATATCCGTTATCTACTGTATGACTTTTGATGAATTACTAGAAATTCATACGTAGGCTCCAGTATGTTCGACATTTTTGGGCAAAGAACTTTTGGCTGGGATTTCCTAACAAAAATCGAGTTTTTAAATTTTTTTCTTAAATTGTCAAATATAACGCACCATTCTTCAGCTTGGGCATTTGTCTTTAAAATCTTAGCGATATAAAGTTTTGAACTGAGAGAGTAACAGAGATTTAAATAAGAAAGATCATAGCAGAAAAATGTTCTTATTTGTTTACGGTGGTCCCTTATTAATACTTCTCTAAGGCTGTCGATGATTTCATAATTTTTTACTTCAGTTTTAAATTCTTTTTAAAGTATCTCACAGTTAATTGAAATTTATGTTTTTTAAAACAATAAAAATTAAAAAAAAAAACCAACAAAAAAACTTATTATGAAACGTTCCATTTGAGATGACAATCCAATTAGTAGAAATTTAAAATTCCCATAAATATTTCCCGGATGTGTAAAAAAAACCAAAAACTCCAAAAATACAAAAAATTGTATGCTGCATGTACGAATAAATTCATTGTTGCTTGTTGGCGATCATGCCACAGATAAATGAATGATGATGATTTAAATAATCAGACAAAAGGAAAACAATCACCGCCCATGTCTGTGCGGTTTTTGTGCGAATGTCATGCTTAACTGAAATTTTTCAAGAATTTTATGATCTGTTAAATTTTATTAGGGTTTCCTATAAATTAAAATCATTTCGCCTTGAAGCACATGACCATTTAAACAAATTTTATTGAAATTTTTTTTTTTCTTAAGAAAAAATTTAATTTAGAACTGATCTGAATATTGTATACGAGTATTTTCTAAATGGCTCTAGTTAGTTAAATTTGGCTTTAACAAGTTTTTATTTGTTTTTAATTAATTTTTATAAAATTTCTAATTGATGTTAATTGTTTATGGACTTGTTTACTGGTTTAAATTCGTTTCAAGAGGTACAAAGAAGTTAAATTGGAATTTGATGATTTTTTTGGGATTTTTGAATTGCTAGAATTTAATGGGAAATCGTGGCTACAATAAAAGTGGTATCTTAATTATAAAGCTCATGTTAATTAAACTCATATGAGAAATTTTGTTAACTTAACTAAACAATTAGTATTTATTAGTTATTTTCGGTTTTCCCTAAATTGAACTTTTTGGTTTTGAATGGTGAACGAATCGACCTATTTTTAGTTAAAATCATATTTTTATTAAGAGAAACTTTTCTGATATTAACGTGTGCCATTAGTTAATTTATATAACGGTAGATATTTTTTTCTAATTACAAACAAAAAAATTAAATTAATTTCCCCAACATAAGAGTTATTAAAGGGTACTTTACACTATCAAACAAGTTCAACGTATTTAATAATACTTTGTAGGATAGAAAACAAATGAGTTTTGTTGCGACTATCAAAAAATCTTATTTAACGTTACATTTTGTATTCACACTATAATACAAGAAATAAAACATTTATTTACTTTTCTTAAAATGCAACCCTGATGAAATGCCGATTACACTGTGCTAGTTAAAAAAATAGACAAGCTGGGCACATGGCGTTTTAACATAATTCGGGTACGCTGAATCCAATGTTGCTAACCGTTTTTTAGGTTAGCTCTGGTTTTCGAGATATACCGTTATTTGGAAAATGGAGGAGGTTGCACAATATATGTTCGCGTAACTCAAAAACCCTTTAGCTAATTGAAAAAACTAAAAAAAAAAACCGAAACTCAGCAATAAAATTTCCTTTAAGAAAATATAGCCGTTTAATTAAATTCTTGAATTTGGCCCCTGCAGCGCCTTGGATGCTCCTAGATGGGTCAAATGTATGACCAACCCCACTTTAGTTTTCATCTCAATCATTTATTTCTAACATACTTACCCGCTATCTCCATTCCTTAAGGGGGCTCCCATAGAAAAATGTTCAATGCACACTAGAAATATATTGAAGATAATGTCCCATAAATGCCCAAGAGTCGCCCTTAGTGGGATATAATGTATGACCGACCTCAATTAATTTTTTGTCCTTAACATTTTCTCGAGACATACAAATCTTGCGTTTTATGAAATTCTTAAATTAATTAAAATTTTTCGACTTTTGTGAATAAAATTAAAAGTTGGTAACAAATTTTAATCACTTATGAGTTGTTTTGTTTGCAGCTTCGGTTTTTATTTGCAAAAAATTATAAGCGTAGCTAAATTTTCTAAATTTTTATGAATTTTTAAAAAACAAAAACTTCGAAATTGTGATAAAAAAAATTACTTTTGTTTCCAAAAACAAAATTATGTTTCTAAAACGACTTCGCATTTTAGAAAAAAGTTTTACTTTTCTTAAAGGATTTCATTACGGAATTGCGGTTTTTTTAGTTTTTTCAATAAGCTAAAGCTTTGTTGTGCAACTTCCTCCATTTTCGAAATAACGGTATATCTCCAAAACCAGAGCTAACCTAAAAAAAACGGTTAGCAACATTGATTCAGAGTACCCGAATTATGTTAAAACGCCATGTGCCCAGCATGTCTAAAAAAAGTGTCAATTTCGAGCACAGTGTTATTATTTTTTTTAAAAATTACAAAAAACTATGATTTCGTATGGGATTTTAAATTTGTTTTCGTAATACTTTTCATTTTCATAAGACATTGCATTCACACTATCACAGTTTTAGATATTATACCTGAGTTTTAGAGATTTCTTAATACAAAATTTAAGGAGTAAAATACCGTTAATCACACAAATCTTACGTTTTTTGAGGGAAATACAACCCTACCATGATAGGTTGTTATTGTTTTTCGAAACTTTTCAAATAATTATTAGATCAGGGATGAATTTTCGTCAAAATACGTAAGACTTGTGTGATAGTGTAAAGTACCCTTAAGAGTTGTGTTATGGTGTAAAGTACCCTTAAGAAACAATTCCTTCGGCTTGCAGAGTCCTATATACACTTCACCATTGTATTACGGCAAAGCCAACTTTTCCCTAGCTCACATGGTGAAAATTCTTATTCCGGACTTACATTCGTTTGGGTAGAAGGTGAAATAATTGCTTGATTTCGCTAATTCTGCAAACCAAACTAATCTAATATGCATAAAGAGAATATATGTACTTAATTGTGTCAACGTAGCTGGCTTTGTATGGACTTTATCCTTCAAAACGAGGTTGCTAATTTCGACTACCAGTATTGTGCTAAACTTGTTTCAGGTAAAAATGATAAAGTTCATAGATTTTAAGGAGAATTCAAAAACAATTAACCTTTAAATGGATAAAAATGAAAAACTGTTTTTGGGTTTTTGCTCATATCTAAGCCATCTCTGAAACAATCGGGCTGAATTTTAATAGCAAACTATTCTCGACTTTATACAATGTAAATGTAAAACAACCAAGTCCCCATAATATCTTTGGTCATCCGAAACCCCATTTCAACAGACACACAGGTATCGTTACTCATAAGAATCCAAAAAATATATATATACTTCATAAGGCCAAAGATTAACTGGCGTATTCATAAGAAATTAAAATGGATTTGAAATGCATTTTAAGAAAAATTTGTATGCAAATTTTGCCTTAACCCTAGAAAGATTAGGTACGTCTGCGAGACGTACGCTTTTTCAATTTTGTGCTCTTACTTTCACATTTGTTAACATACAACTTTCTCACGTTTAATTATCTCAGTTGTCAGCAGCACCTAGTTGGTGGTGGCAGTTTTTATGTTGTAAGTTATGTATCTTTTGAGAAATAAACAAAAATAAACACAACATATGTCCGAGAGACGTATCGTTATCTTTAGTGTTACTTTTGTAGCGAAGATAACTTTGTGTTTTAGTTGAATTTTAAGGTATTGTTTCAAAAATGTGTTGTAAGCGCGGCTTGGACGACGCAGAAATTGGCGCTCTTTTGCAAAGTGTGTTGGAGGACTCGGTTTCACTGGAAAATGTGAGCGAATCGGAAGTTGAATTATTGGAGGATAGTCTTCAAAGTGATGTAAGCCGGCTAAATCGAAGGGTCAAAGTGATGGCCAAATTTCTTCAATGAATATAGTTCGCATGAATAAAGTTCGTACTGCAAGAGGACCAACTCGGGAATGCAAATCACTGTACGACCCAATTTCATGCTACGATATTTTTTACTACCGAAATAATTTCGGAAATTGTTCAATGGACCAGTGCCAACATTTCAATAAATTGTTAAATTTTAAGGCTAAAAATTCCTGTTTTGTCGAAAACTTTGACCGTCAACATTGAACAAATTTGACCAGATGCAGTAACCTATGATTAAGGTTGTAGTGGAGAACAGCGTGAATCAAAAAAGAGATAATATGGTGGCTTTTGTCCATCAGAAATGAAACTTTTGTCCAAAATGGCATGTGTCAAATGCGGTATACCTGTATGTGGCGACTACAAAACTTAAATTTGTAAATCTTGCACATAATGGTTTTCAAATTATTATTTTTTTGTTTATAAAAGTTAATACAGATAACATTATTTACACAAAGTACAAAGGAAAAATTTATTTAAGTTTTTAGAACCGAACTTAAGTCCTTTATAAAAACTCTTTAATTTTTGATTTTGCTAACTGAATTTTATTTTTATTATAATTTTCTGTTTAAAAATTATATATTTTTTAGAGAAATAGAATAAATAAATGTTTTCAACAATAAAATTGATCAATATTATTTGCGGTGATATCCTTTAAAGGATAGAAACAAGCATGCGCCTTTCCGACGTGTCGTTATCTTTTCAGTACAAAAAAATAACGTTATCTGTCTAGGGTTAAAACACATTTCAAACTTATTTAATTTTTTATGAATACGGCTTTAATAATGTAGAAATTACAAACGAAATTACAAACGAAATGGCAAACTTATATTCACCCTTTCTACCTTTTGCGTACGGTGTAATAATTACTATAAGTATTATAACTCTTGCATATCGCCCCAATTGTGTTCTACTACCACAACATAATCAATCTGTTTAATTAGTTTTTTTTTTTTCTCTAGCGAAAATAAATTAAATTCCTTTCGATTAAATACAGAAACATTTAAATTTTAAATACCTAATTAAAAGTCATCAACTCAAGGATGTAAAGACAATTAGCGCCCAACATTTTAACGCACACAAATTTTGAATACTGCAATGAAAATTTTCAAGAAAATTAAAAATATTTTTAGTTTTTCAGTTACAAAATGAATTTGTTTCTCTTTGTTTGTGTGTGTGTGTGCCATTGCTGATGGAGCGAAGCCTTTAAAACAAATATTGCTAATTATTCAACATGTTTGCTAAGAGTTGCAAATGAAAATGATTTAGTTTGACTAAAAGTGAAAATTTCTTCTCGATTGACACTAAAAACGGAGTCTCATTAAATTGTCACGCATGTTGTAGTTGCCAGCGATGGCTGGCGTTTCTGGTGTATTGCACATTTACAATACAGTGAACACTTTGAAGTTACAAAAAATACTTAAAGAAATTTTATATGCAATCTTCCAATTTTTCTTATACATATATATGTATAGTGGGTGACAACTAGGGGTTTTTTCCCTCAGGTTTTTGATTCCCGCGAAAGCGGGAAATGAAAATCATATTCCCGGGATCCCGGGATTCCCACCCAAAATATTTCTATTATTTATTAACTTAATTCGCCAATTTCTCACTGGATTTTATGCTTAAAATAAAAAAATCTAAAGTATCATCCTCCATATTCATAAACGATTATTTAATTTAACAAACTTTTATTACCAAACATTTTTTTTTTTTATTAATACAGGCAGTAGTTGTAACAAAAATTACCAATTAACGTTATTTTAAGGTACTTAAGAGTTTATTTTTGATCAGAGAAATTAATATACGTATAAAAATTGTTAAATTTAGAGCTCATTATGTAGATAGGATCAGAATTAGGGGAACATTAATGCTGTTAGGACGGACAAGAACTGAAAACTCTAATTCTAAATCAATTTCACCGTTCAACAAATTCAGCATTAAGGAGAAATTCAGTTTACCGTGTAAAATAACAAATTTATTTTCGGTTTTATTCCCCTAATCAGCAGTGGTGAATAAAGACCCCATTAAGAGTTTATATTCTGGGTCCTTCAGTAACACAGGCACCGTTTAGGTAGCCGCAAAAGTGAAAAATTGCCCGAAAAAAGTTGTTTAATGAGATCTTAGGTACATTCTTGTAGTTGATTGTTTCCTTGAATTTTTAACGGTTTGCTACCTATGGACCTGAATGGCAAGAGCTACAACTTTGTCTCAGAGGGTAAATCAAAATTCCGAACGGTTTGCAAGATATGATCCTGAGAAATGATAATTTTTTGCATCAAACTCAAATGTTTTGCATTAAATGTTTCATAATATGAACGAGGTCATATGAAATATTTTAATTTCTAAATGAAAATAAGACGAATATTCACGTATTTTACACAATATTTTGAAAATGAGATAATATTTTAAAAATTGCCTACATTTGCCTTAAAAAAAATATCTGTCCTTTTTTCCCTACGTTTGAAATTTTCCAAAAAAATCCCTACAAAAAGGGAAAATTCCCTACTGTTGGCATCACTGAAGCCAATACAAACCAAAAAAATTTTCATCAGTCACGCCCTAGAATAAAAGGGATATTTATTAAGTTTGAAAAATCTTAAAAAAAATTGTTTTTGCCACTCCCAAATCACAGCCTTTTTTGTTTTATATATATCGGGTGATTGTTTAGCTATTATCTTTTTGGCAACACTGGTTTAAACAGCTGACGCGCGTTTCGTGTTTTGTTTAACTGTCAAACATCTTCAGTTTGGTCTATAATTTAACCATGAATCGTCTTACAAACGAACAACGCTTGCAAATTATTGAATTTTATTATCAAAAATTATCAAAAAATTTATCGAAAAATTGTGTTCAGCGACGAAGCTCACTTTTGGCTCAATAGGTACGCTAATAAGCAGAATTGTCGATTTTGGAGTGAAGATCAGCCAGAAGCATTGCGAGAGCTACCAATGCAACCAGAAAAAGTCACAGTTTGGTGTGGTTTATGGGCTGGTGGCATCATTGGACCGTACTTCTTCAAAGATGCTGCTGTGAGATGATATCCATGACATGTGGTTTCAAAAAGACGGTGCCACATACCACACAGCACGCTTAACAATGGACTTATTGAGAGGCGAGTTCGGTGAAAATTTTATTTCACGTTCGGGACCGGTCAATTGGCCGCCTAGATCGTGCGATTTAACGCCTTTAGACTATTTTTTATGGGGCTATGTTAAAGCTCATGTCTATACACACATGCCCGCTTCAATTGACGCATTGGAAGCCAACATTGAAGCGTTTATTCATGAGATACCGGCCGAAATGTTGGAAACATTTGCATGAAATAATCTTCAAACATTAAATTATATGGACCGTACTATCGATTAAAATAAAGATTTCATGCATTTTTCTGAATTTTATGTGTTTTTTTTAAACTTTCCTATCACCCATTATTTAGAAACTTCATTCTAAGGGATGACTGGCACAATTTTTTTTGGATAGAGGTCGACCCGGTCAACTGTACAGCAGTGCTGACACAAAGCAAAATGTATTAAAGTGCTATTTCTAAAAAATGTCAAAAAGTGGCACGAAATAGTAAAAAATTATACAAAAGGGAATTTAAAAAATGTGTCATACAATTTACAAGTGAGTCGAAACAGGGTCAAATTGATACTTTAGTAACACAGCGGTAACGCTGCTCCCAAACTCCAGACATCGTCGATGAGGAGCGCTCATTTCTTGTACGAGTTTCCCATGTTTTGAAACATCATTATGCTTAAAACTTATTTCAGTTTTCAAATTTTTACTTGGTAGATTGTACCATTTAATGTCACAAAGCTTTTTTAACTGAAGTCAAAAACTTGGCAAAGCAATTTCCGAACTTTGCCTCGTAAAAAATCTTGGTAATTTTAGAAATGTTTTTATCCGAGTATTCTTGATTGTCTAGTCTTAGGTTTTCTTAAGCCTTCATTTAAACGCATGTTTTTAATAACCTAAAACTATACATCTAAATGTTTTGTAAAAACTTTTTGAAAAACCACTTTTTCAAAAAGTTTCCATTAAAAAAATTGCCGATTATGTTCCTTTTTTTTTTTTTTGTTTACTATTTTACAGCGTTTTGTTGATGACTATTTTGACAATCTAAATTACCAGATAAATCTTTTACAACTTCGTATATATTTTAATATAAATCCATGATTGAAATTTAAAAAAAAAAAACAATATAAAATTGAACTGTTATTCAGTGTTTTCACATCTGTCTTTGAGGCGTTAAAGCGCTTAACAAAAATAAATGCGTGTAATTTAATTTCAATGTTTATTTGTCAGTGTTAAATGTTGACACAAACGTAATTGTCAGATCATTTATTCGCATTAAACGCTTTCAAGCGCAAGGACAATAGACAGCACACAAGGTATTAAAAAACGAAAACATCCTTATGAAAATTCACTGCTAAAGATTTTTAGCTACGAAAAAAGAACTACCAATAACCGTAAAAAAAATAAAATCTATTAAATATAAAACGAAATCATCATCCCCGAGCAAAACATTTTTTTGCGGTTATTTTCCACTTGGCTTTATTTAAGAGAATGACACACATCTCTTTTTGCTACTGCTCGATATAGAAAAACGAATTAGTAGATGTAAAAGAATTAATTAAATTTTTTTTTTAATAAATAAGAAATGTCAAATTTTTTTGTATGCAGCTTTAAAAGCTTCCTAAGTTTGTGATAAGCTTTAACAAAATGGCTTGAACAATTTATTTAAAGAGTTTTTTCCTTTAACAATCAATACTTTTACATCTCTTCCAACAGTTAATTCTATAAAAAAGGAATAAAAAGCATATGATGTTTTAAAATGCCAGTCAGGTTTTCTGAATGTCGTTAAATCGTTGTTTCGTGTGCTGGTGTTGGTGTTAAAAAATAATGTCAAATGACAACAACAGGAAACGCCATTTTTATTTTTGTTAATGTGTTGATGACTATTGTAGAGTAGTGTCAGTTGAGTGGTGGTAAACACAATTTTAAGGACATCAAACGCTCGAATAAATTTTATTATAAAAACATACACACAAACACACAATAAAAATTGTCACAAATTCATGGTCTATAAAACCAACTGAAACTGTTGTTAGAGGGGGGTTTTTTTTTAATATTATTGTTATTGGTGGTAGTTTTAAATGAAAACTTTGGATTGTTTGTACAAAATAAAAAAACAAATTTAAATTGGATCGCAATGAAAAAACAACGTGTAAACAAACATGGCTGAATGTGTTAATGGTGTCAAGACAAATGTTTGTAAAAGCAAAATGGGTAAAATGGATTTAAATTAAGTGAAATTATATTTGTTAAAAAAAAGTACAGAATATTTTCACAAAAAATATATTCCGGGGTTTTTGATGTGTCCCAAAAGCATTTTAATGAATAAAGTATCTTAGCATAAGACATCTTAAGATATTGCTATAAATGAATTCTTCTACAAAAAGATTGCTTATTGTTGTTGTTGTTGTTCCTTTAAGAAGCATAGGGCCTCAACAAATGTCTTCCATCTGGGTTTGTCTACAGCAATTCCTTTTTATTTAACTTCAGGAGACACCAGCATCCGCTGCTTCTACTTTGAGTAATCTGCCCCAGATTTTTGGTGGGCGTCCCTTTTTTGGCTTTCTTAAGGCTATCGTTGTATACCTTGCCTTGTAATATCACCATTTTCGTAGGGTATGTTTCATCCTGTACCATTCGATGGATCGGTGTCTGACGAGTTCTTACCCGCAAACCCCTATTTGTGATAGTTTTGGGCCAAAATATACGAAGAATTCTACGAAGGAGAACTCTACGAAAGCTTGCATTATTTGCAATACTTTTTTTTATTTATTTATTTATTTAATATATTTTTAGGTCTATGGATAAATCGTTACAGCCTAATACAATTGATTATTTAACTAAAGTATAATATTAAATTTAACAATATTTACATCTAGAGAAAAATCAAAAAATTCAAACTATCATGAAAATTGTACAAATTTACTTTGAAATCTGTCATCGATGCTTTATCGCAAAATTTGTGTTCAGCGATTATGCTTATTTTTGACTTAACGGGCTTGTTAGTAAACAAAATTGCCGCATATGGAGTGAGAGAAATTCACAAAAGGCCCTACAGATTTCTTTTTATTTAGAAAATTTCACCGTTTTATGCAGCTTATATGCTGGTGGCAGCGTTGCCCGTTTATACTTAAAAAATAAATGAAGCCGAAGCCTGTATAACGGTTACACAGATCATTAACGCACTATTATACATTTTTTCTTTTTGTTCGAAAATATGGATGAAATTGTCACGATCAAGATTTGGATTTAATAGGATAGTGCCACGTGCCATGCGGCGATCGCAACTATCAATTTTTTTAAATCAAAACTTGGCAATAAGTTGATTTCGAGAAATAGACCTGTTAATTAGCCTCCAAAGTCATGCGATTTGATTTGTGGGCCTACGTGAAGTCACATGTTTATGCTGATAATCCAGCAACAATTGATGGCTTAGAGGCCAACATTGTTCGTGAAACCATGTTCATATGATCTTCTTAGTAAATAAATTTTTTGATTATAAGTTATTTTTTTTTTAATTTTTGGAAATTTAATTTCAACCGGTCTTAAAAACCACCCTTTATTCATGAAGAGAATTTAATGTGGAAGGAAAGTAATTTAAATATTTCTAGAATGTGGGAATAATTTCTTTTTCATAAATTATTTTAATTATATTCACCATTTCTTTTTGCAATTTTAATATTTCTATTTAGAAATTTTGATTTGAGTTGTTAGTTAGGGGACAGGAGATCAGCCCCCGATAAAAATGTCAAGCCTTTTAAGAAATCTTTTAAGGATATTTGTTTGAAGACTCGTTTAAATTGTAAACCAATTTAACGCACAGTACACTGAAAGAAAAATGCTTCATATATTTAATGAATCGTTTTCATAAATAAAATTTCACTGGTTAAATGAAAATTGTCATTGTCCAAATGGAATTTCGTAGTTATAATGAAGTATTTTCGTTAAAATCGATTCATTGGATTTCGTAATTACGTTAAAAATTTTCATTGGATATATGAAAACTAAAGTTTGTCCAAGTTAAACAAAAAATTTTAATTGGGAACATAAAAAACAATATACAAACATAACTATATTCATATTCATATTTTTTTTATAAAAGCAACATATTTCAATAATTGCCTTTATGAATTTAAATTTTCATTATGTCAATAAAAATGTCATTATAGTAATGAAACAAAAACTTTCAATCCACTTTCAATCAACGTTGTTATTGTTGTTATGGACAATTTAATCTCATATTTACGCTCTTAATTAAGTAAAGAACATAGTTTTTTTATCCAAAAACTACACTGCCCCCGTAGGCTAGCTGGTAATGAGCTAGTCTATCAGCACCGAGGTTGCGCGATCGATTCCCGCCAGAGACAGAAACAAAAATAAAAAAAAATATGTATATAAAAAAACAAAAATAAATAAAAAAAATAAAATAAAAAAAAAATGTTTACTTTATTGAAAGTATTCATCCAATGAATAATATTCATAGATCTAATGTAAAGTTTTATTAAATACATTTTAATGAAACAGGTTTATTGATCCAACGAAGCGCTGCATAGGTTCCTTTTTAATGCAATTTTTATAAGACATATATAGAGAGAATATTCTGGCTTTTCTGTTATGATTGTAATCGTCAACAAAAATGCATATTTCGTCATATTTCCATTTATATAGGCACTATGTGAAATATTAACTCGATATGGCTCCTTTTCAATATCAAACAGCGTTTAAATATTAATATTTTTTTAAACTAAATTTTCTTTTAGGTGGTATTGTACGACCGCTTTTAAGCCAAAATGTTAGTTTGGTAAAAGATTTCAATGGAAGTCCTATGACAAAGTAATTTAATTATTAGAAATAGTTCCTGGAATATTAAAAAAACTTTCAATAAAAAACCGATATAAGTCAAATTTTTCTATAGATAATAATCATAATCTTTTTAAAAGTTACAAAATATGAGTTTTCAATTTCTTTTATGGATCGTGTAGTTTAACCTTTAAATATTTTGTCAAAATACTTTAGGTCAGGCAATAAATTACCTTCATTTAAGTAATTAATTGAACGTCGTTAACCCATTAATTCTGAAAACTTTTTACAAATTATTTAGATTATTATTATCATTATTTAATTTCGCAAAAAAATCGTTTCCACATAAATTATTATGATGATTGAAGACAGCCACATGCTGCATTGATTTTAATAATTGACATTGATTTATTTGAAACACATGCAAACAAATTTAATACTAATCACAATTCCATTACAGCACATGTATAAATTAAAAAAAAAAAAGTTTTAAAACAAACAAGTTTTTTACATTGAATTACTTAAATATTGGAAGCAAATATTGAAAAAATATATTAAATATGAATCAAACCGATACTTGTGTACAAAGTGTTAAATGATGAAATCAAATTAATTGCAATTAATTACAGGTTTCTTATTGTATTTTTTTTATTTAACAACAATGTCTTTGTATATTAAAAAATAAATGTCAATTAATTTGTTATTTTGAGCTGTTATTTTAACGTCAATAAAATTAGTTACAGTACAGTGATAAAGACAAGTCTGTTTACAGAAAAAATGTATATTTATTTCAATTAAAAAATTTGTGATATTAATTTAAAAAATCAATTAAATTTGCACTAGTAAACAAATTAATAGTTCCAATTTAATATTTTTTGATACTAACAACCGTTTTTGCTGAAAGGGTTTTGATATAAAGCTTCGTACAGACGATGGTCAGATCTTACAATGTTGTCATTTTTCTGACAATGGTGCCATTATTGTCAGATGCATTAATTTAACACATCTGCCAAATGAAAATAGCGTACAATGTTCACACAGTTGTAAGACATTTTTAGTCAATTTTAATGACAACATTGTAAGATCTGACTACCGTCTGTACGAAGCTTAAGTAAACTTTTATATCAATTGATTAAATTTTTAAATAAAACTTATATTTGATTAAAGGCTTGATTGAAAAAAATTGCCGAGAATTTGTTCTATGTTGAAGGGACAGGAAATCTTATGGCGATACGTTTCATGTTCGTTTGTACAAAAAAATACAACTGTGGGAAAGATTTTCATTTTCTTTTGTGATTATCAGCCTGTTTTTAGAAAATGAAAATATTTGTTCGTTCGTAAAAAAAACGAACGAAATTAGATTTAGGTTTTCATAAAATTAAAAAACATTTCCAGTGAGTGACAAAAAAAAGCTTTAATTTTTTTCTACATATTTTTGGTTCTTATAAAATGAACATCTTCGTAATAAATGAAAACAAAAGTGAAAAGTAGACGATAAGTAAAAGCCATTCGTTTAAAAAACAAATCACCACAAAATGGAAAATAATTGCGATATTTTAAAAAAGGAAACATAAAAAACTAATACTATTATAAAATATTCTATAAAGGTTCACTTATAATTACATAAATATATATTTACAGGTTCAAAAAATTCTGGAAACAATGGAACTACATACACTCAAAAATATGAACATATGTATGTACAATAGAGCGGGTCGACCTCCTTACAAAAATAAAAGTTTGTGGCAGTCACCCCCTTGAATGAACGGCATGTCAATGATGTTTCTAAAACGGTTAAATTTTTAAAGCCACGCCTCCATATGCAGCCCATTTAGTTTTTTACATATAGCGCTGCCATTTAAAGTCCGATCACATCATATCGCGTACCGTTGTTCATGGCATAGTACGTACTCCCTCTAAAATTGAAGCTTAAGAATAACTCTGGATTTCTGATCGATATTATTGTTTGCATTTACAAGGCATCGACACACTGTCAAAATCAATCTACAAAAGGTTTGGGTCAATTTGCGCTTACTATACTTTTACACTTATAAGTTAATCTGACAGCACAGATAGTTATACGTCGATGCCAAATAGAAAACTGTCCTTTTTAAATTAAAAAGATTAAAAGGAAAAATAATATATGGAAAGTGGCACAAGCTAAACTTGCAAGGAAATTATTAAAGACTGCAGTAATTTTAGAAAAAAAATATTACTGTTTTGTTAAAATAGGTAAGAAAACAAAGAACATGTGTAATGAAATGCGTGAATATATTTTTAAAAAAAGGAACGATAGAAATTCCTTGAGTTCAAATTTTAAAATTGTTAGACGTGTCAAGTGCAGACTGAAATAAAGCACTTGTCTGAGTCTCAATTTCTAGTAAGCAAGCCAAAAACTGGACGTCCACCCAAAATTTCCTTACGAGTTGAGCAATTTATAAAAAGTGTTGTTAGTGAAAATCCCAAAATAACAGCCGTGCAAATTCGAAACACTTTGAAAAATTACCACAATATTAATATTCATTCAGAAACAGTGCGAAGTGTTCTGCGAAAAAGCGGATTACATAGCCGCGTACCAAGAAAAAACAAACATTAATTGGGGATATAAACAGATAAAAAAGAGACTCGACTTCGCACCTAAGTTTGCGGACAAATCAATAGTCTTAAATTTAAATAATGAAATAAATATTTGCTTTCATGTAAAAATTTTTGATTTACTTATTTTTTTAAATATCTAAAATTTTTGGAAAGTTAAAGAATTGTAAAGGCGTACGTACTATTATCTGTGTGACTGTACACACAGTGTAGTATAAAATACCACCGTTCTTCCGAATGTTCCAAAGAATTATATCTTCGCAAATATATTCTACATATCTATATGTTGATGTGCAGCAAAAGATCTGCTTTATGTATTTCTTTTATTTATTGCTTTTATTATTAACATTTTCATTCAACTTTTTTATTTTTACTAACTTAGAACACTTTTTATTAAATATTTTGTTTTTTGAAATTTAATTTTAATTTTTGTAAACAAAAGCCAGGGTTATCCACAAACGCAAAACCTTTATATGAAAAAAAAAATAATAGAAATGTACGAATATTAATGCATAGGCAATAATGTTGATTCACGAAAGAAAAACGCTCTATTTATGTCAACCATGACTAGACGACGAAAGCTTTTAAATGTTTTTTAAAAACCAAATTTTGAACATAAACGTATTAATACGAAAACTGCAAGTGAGAAGACTTATGTTTTACAAAAAAATGCTATATGTTGCATGAAAAGTATGTAAACATGTTCTATATATTTTATACTCACTTTTATTTAGTGAAGAGGGTATTATGCGTTTGTGATGTATATAAAACTTCTAATGACCTTTAAGTTTACCGTTCGTCTTTAAATCACGTTCTGAGTCGATCTTACGATGTCCGTTCGTCCAGCTGGCTGGCTGGTTTTTTGCCCATGTAACTTTTTGTGCCCATAAACAATCTTATTATGTTGGTATTAAGATTTAATTTGGCTAAAAAATAATTTTTTGCGGCATGAACCGTCTTACAAAACTTTTTTATAACCGGTCCATACTTGACCTTAGTTCCCATACAAATACCACTCCCGAAAATAGCTTTAAGGCGCTTTTTCACAATTTACCGATAACTAAAGGAAGGATCTTATTGGCCGTATATAAGGTATTCCATTATTACAGCTTTTTCTGAAAATTTAAGTAAAATTTAATTCTGCTAAGACAATTTTTGATTAATAAAAAATGTGTGCTTGCTTTTCGAATGCACTGTACAAGTCATTGAAATAAAGTAAAAAGTTTCGTAATTGTTACTTTTCAATATAATTAACACACACTCATTCTATCAAGTCGTATACCCGTGTCACATGGGACTCTTAAATATTTAATTTTTCCAATGCTGTTAATAATTTCAAATTATTAGCACACAATTTGAAGTATAAAGTAAAAAAAAACCTACACAAGTGCGTATAAACAGACGTACATACATACATAAAATATATGTGTTGAAAATAATTAAAATGTTTAGTAAAAAAGCACCTGACATCATGTGGATAATTGTGATACCGATACACAATATTTAATTAACACTTCATCAGACACATTCAATTAATAAGTTAATGTTTGCCTGTCTATATCTGGAAAGTTATTCGCAGCTTGTATATTGTCACGTATTTAAGATTGTTAATATCTTTCTATCGTCTAATACTCAATCTATTAATATTTGTGTTTGTATACAGATATTTTCAGTTAAAATGTGTTAAACTTGCATTGCAATTGATTTAATTAACAAAGGCTTTAATTAAGTTTTCATTAAGTAATTTAAAAACTGTGTAAACAATCATGTTAACATGCCACCGAAGCAAACCGAAACAAAATGGCTGCCAATAAAATAACTTTCAAACACTTAAAAAACTTTTTTTTTTAAAATGTACTTTATGCTGTGCCAGAGCATGCAGCTGCATAATCTTTTGATGTAGTGCTTTTAAACTTTTTTTAAGCTCTTCAATACTTAAAAGAAATTCCTCATATATTTTAAGTTGTTTAGTACTATAGTTATTTACAACAACTACCTTTCTAAAGACAAGCTCAAACATGGCGTTGCATGGCCAACTTCACTTTATTTACACCATAACGAATACCAACTTTTTTCTCCACTTCTTGGAGTTGTTGTTATTTTTGGAGGCTTACAGCATTATTTGAAGCAGTTATCTTTTGATCTTTCGCCGAGATATTTTACTAACCAGTCTTGGCTTTTCTTCCGACCAATCACAGTCGTACTTAAAGGTAAAAAAACAAGATTGGAGATGAAAGAACAGTGACTGTTGAAATTGATGTAACAAAAAACCTCATCTTAAAACATTTTCAATTTGTTTTGTTAAGTTTACGAACTACAGTGAACAGCAAAAATAAGAAGGAACAAATTGTAATGTGTATTTAGAATTGAAGAAAATAAGAATAAAATTTCACTAAAGCAGTTTTTGTTTAATTTTACTAAAATGTGTCATTAAAAGTTTTATAATTTAAGCATTTAGAAAAAAAAATATTTAATAAATATGTCTTATTAGATGGTGATTATTTGAGTACAGAAATCTCCCAATCCTTTAGTCGGTAACAAAACATTTATTCAAAATTTAATTTGAATTAATCATTTTTTTTTTTTTTTGTTGCTTATACTATCACACAATTCTTACGTACACGGAAAAAATTATTTACTAAATTTTGCATGATTCTCGCCCAAGCCAAAAATTTCTTTATTTTAACTTATTTTGTTGTTATTTAGTAAAATTTTCTTAATTAAAGAAACATTTTGCTTAAACCAAGCCACACACATATTTAAGGCCGTTTTCTCATCAGGCGATTATATTTTTTACCAACGAGTGTCTCATTTGCTTCTAATCTGTCGCAAAGCTAACCGGCACTTATCTGCCAATTATTTATTTGCCGTACAGATAAATTCAATTAGCTGACTCCCAACTTTTACATGGATGTTGAGAGGTGTTGCAAGCTGAAAAAAGGTTTTTGGTCGGTATATTGAGAAAATCGAAATTGTTAACGGACAGTTTATTTTTTAAACAAATTAATGTCGACATTATGTAACAGGCACTTTGTCGATACATTGAGCAAATGGCCATTAGAATAAGTAATTTGTGGCTTGGACGGAAATCACAGCAAAATTTTCTAGGTTTAAGCCATATTAATTTAATAATTATTTCCGTGCATTTTGAGGAAAATACATCCTGGCATGAGTTATCTTTTTTTTTTTAAATTTTCAAACAATCATTAGATCAGGAAGGCATTTTCGTCAAAATACTTAATACTTGAAATACTTGAGCATCCTAAGAGTGAAAATGGATATTTCTTCAGTGGCTACACAAAATGACTAACAACAGTCGAGTTGCCACATGTAGTTGCCAGAACAGCTGTTCCAGATTTGATAAACGGGAATTTGAAACAGAAAAGCACCTGCTATTGATAAAATATGTAATAAACTACTTATGGAGCTACCCGCATATCAATTAAAATTTGTATTTCTTTTGATTTTTAATGCTTTTTTACTAATTGACTCCTAATGGAAGGTTTTCTTTGTGGCCATGACCAAAAGAAGGAAAAGATCACACAAACGTTGGGTCATATGGGCCTATGAGCTAATTATCAAATAAAATGAAGCTTTTTGAGAAACTTTTAGTCGCAAAACTAAGCCCAAAAATAATTATTTTTCTAACAACACAATAATGATAACTTTTAAAACATATTATATTACTCTCAACCATATCATGATATTTAATAGCCATAACGTGATAACTTTCTATACATTTATCATAATATGTTTAAGATGCAATCAAAATTTTTTGCTAGCGCCATTTTGAAAATAATTTTCCATCAGTTGTGTCGTTTGTTTTACATATGCCTATCGAATTACAGTTGAGCTTCTATAACTCGAAACTCCATTGTCCCGACAAAAAAGTTCGACTTACAGAAACTTCAAGTTAAAGAATTTTTTAATTAATGCACAACAAAAAATCGGCATTCATGTTACAGTATAACCCGGTTAATTACCCCACGCTTAAATGCCTTTCACGCTTATTTACTTTGAGTTTTAAATCCCCGTTTTTTCTTCCATTTTTCAAACAAAAATCCACGTTTAATTGCCTTACCCAATTCGGATAATTGCCTTAAAAATTAAACTCCCGAAACAAAATTACACCTAAAATTTCATTCGTTTAATTGCCTTAATACTATTTGACAACAACACAGCAAGAATTGCAAGCAAGTTGACCTGTTAATAATTTGAAAATGTGCACTAAAAATTTAAAAAAAAATATGCCAAAAAAACAAAATATGGCTTATTTGAAAGCAAAATATTCCACAATGCTCACCAGAATAAAGTTACGTTATGAGGTTAAGATTCATATAAGAGTTATTTGTGCTGACTATTATCTAGATATACAAAATATATGAGATATTTTGTCTTAAAGGGAAAGGTCGCTAAATTTTAAATTACATTAACATTTAAAAGGATAAAATAGCTTGAATATCTTAGGGATTGAAATTTTAATGGAAGCTGTATGTTTAAATCTGAACCGATTCAACCATATTTAATTTACAGTAAGATATTTTGGGTCACATTTAATCATAATACGAACATGATGTAATGGTTTATGGACACAAAGAAAGAAATTTGCATATGTGATATTATAGACCGATTCTAACAATTTGCATAGGTTTCGTTCTTATGACAATTAAAACGTATTTACCAAACTTTATCGAATTATCTAAAAACTGCTAACTTTACGCACAAGGACAGACAACCACCCAGATGAACGGACGGACACGAAAAGATCACTTTTAAAAGTATTTTTGATTCGTTTGGTTTACTAAACGATGCGTCCAGAATTCTATGTATCAGCACAAATTTAGGTAATTCCTGTTTCCTTAATTTTTACATATATATATAAAACTTTACAGTCTGAAATAACATTTATCTTGAACGAAAAATTTCTTTGGCTTACAATAGTAGACTAAACATTAAATGTAGATGGCGAAATTTAAGCAACAGAAAATTCATCTGTTTTGCAAATTATTTTAAGCATTTTTGATTTGCTGAACATCAAAAAAAAAAATGCAGAAATAGCTAAAATATGCAAATAATTCACAAACAAATCGATACCAAAATTTATAAGGTTTTAAAACGGATATATATATGTTTCTGCATCCATTTATCGCACAAAAAAAACATGCAATTACGTATTTACGGTTTCCATGGTCATACGTTTGTACATATGTATGAGTACGCTTTTGTTGGTGGGAAATGACAGAACATCTTTAAAAGCATTACAGATAAAATTTAAGACAGCAAATCCCATTGTTTTTTATTGATATCTCTTTAGATTTAGCTATTACGTGTAAAAATTACTGTACTGTTTTAATTTTATTTCGTATAAATACAGATGTACATATTTAAAGATTTCATGTAATGAAATATTGTGTGATTTGATGTGTTTTCATGCAAAATTTGAAAAACGTAGAATTATTGAATTGAGATTTATCAAATTTTATTAACCTAAAGATAAATGTCATATTTTATATGCTAATTAGTTTTAAAGAAAACAAAAATTTAAGATGCCAAAATATTTTTGGAAAAAAATTCGTATACTTTTCTTTGAGTTATAGAAAAATTCAAGATAAAGAAGTTCAAGAGTTCAAGTTATAGAAACAAAATCATGTCAATTGGCCTTTCTACTGCTATTGCCACGAGATTCCCTTCGACTTAAAAAATTTTAGACTTACAGAAGTTCGACTTATAGAAGTTCAACTGTATTTGTTAGTGAGTCGTTCAACAATTTAAGAAATTGTATTAACATTAGAGTTTTTTTCCCGGAGTTTCTCGATTCCCGGGAAAGCGGAAAATTTTTATAAATTTCCCGGAATCCCTGGATCCTGCTCCATACAAATAATACAAAGTAAATTTGTTTTTAATTTATTAAAAACACTTTTATAAACAAACGTGAGGAAACTTGTTTACAAAGTAAGTTAAATAAGTGCTTAAATACTACAAAAATGAATTGAAGATTGAAAGCCCAACTTGAATTATTATTTCCTTACGCTTTTATATGTAAATTCCTTATTATTATGCTTTAGATACAAGATAAAAAGGATAACATAAACATAACAATTTAATTCATAAAACAATAATAAAAACAAACAAAAATTGAGAAACTCAAAATATGAGATCAAAAAGTTAATTCATAAAATATTTTAATAAATATATTAAAATTTTTTTACGGCTTAAAACTCAAAGCGTTTAGTGAGTCGTCAAAGAGTATATTTCTGATTTTATTTACTGATTACCATATTTCCGAAAAATTTCGTTCACTTTTTTACCGATGTCGGACAAGTAGTAAAAAGTGCACCGTTGTTGCATGCTTCTGATGGCAAGGTTGATGCCAAAAATACCATCATCCGGATTACTTCTTACAAACCTTTTATTTTCATTGCACCCATCTGTAATCTTTAGGACAATGTGCCTTTAAAATTGTATAATGAAGTATCTTACACGAGTTTCCTTATTGTTTTTATTTCGGTTTCCCAGCACTTCCCGGGTATATTACCAAGCTTGATTTTTTTTTGTAGATATGGTTATGTTGCAATAAAGGAGCGATATGTTTAGGTATCTCCTATTTTTAAGACTTGCCCATGGACAATCAGAATTTACTGCCTGCATCTTATTTTGAATTTATGTTCTTTATCAACTCTTCACTTCACTAAATTTATTAAATATCAACTGTTGCACTGCCCATTCTGCTTTTAATAGATTTATTGCAGCAAGAGACATTGATTCACGTATGTACTCACTTCTTGTAATTGATCTAATCGAAAACCCATCCACAGATGCTAATCTTTAGAGAAAAAAAAAACTAAATTTCAGAGTAAAAATAGCTGTTTTCTGAAACTATGAGCAATTTTTTGTTTCCCGGGATCCCGCAAACAAAATTCCGGAAAGGGGGAAATATAATAATTGAAATTCCCGGGATTTCCCGTCCCGTTTCAATTAACATTAAAAAAATTTATAAAGTGCCCCAAAATAAAAAATCGATGCAAAAAAAAATTCAATTTTTTTTATTTTTGTGACAGCACCACTGTATCATAATATGATTACTTCCAATTTTGTCATGATTAACATGACAATAATATGAAAACTTCTTAACTTATTATGATTAACATGAGAATCACCATGTTTTTTGTTTGCGTGCAAGACTTTCGCAGGTTGGCGAAAGTCGGCACAGAACACAATCTTCGGAGTAATGGGCTGCATTTATACGATGTCTTTTCAGAAATGTCTAATAAACTCGTTTGTTTTGTATGTTATCGGGTAAGAGAAGAAAGATTGCCAAACAGATGTATGTATGTAAAGGATGGTTAAATTTTAAGGGCCGATGTTGATTTTGAATAAAACACAAATAATTTAGGAAATTATTGTCATTTCTTTTTATTATGATAATATTGGTATGGTTCAATTATGTATGGAACAAAATATCGGCCAAATGGCCGCCGCTACCTCGGTGGCACACCTCCATCCGATAGTCCAAATTTTCGATGACGCTGAGGCATAATTGAGGTTCTATGCCGTTAATGTGCCAAATAATCTCTTCCTTTAGCTCTTGAGTGGTTGCTAGCTTATCGACGTATACCTATTTTTTCAAATAACCCCAAAAGAAAGAAGTCCAACGGTGTCAAATTACATGATCTTGGCGGTCAATTGATATCGCCACCACGTGTGATAACACGGCCATTGAATTTGTCGCGCAAAAGAGCCATTGTGTGTCAAGTGGCATCGTCCTGTTGAAACCACATATCGTCCACATCCATATCTTCCAATTCGGGCCATAAAAAGTTCGTTATCATCTCACGATTGCGAACCCCATTCACAGTATCTGCCTGACCGGGCTCATTTTGGAAAAAATACGGCCCGATGATGCCACCAGCCCATAAGCCGCACCAACAGTCACTCTTTGTGGGTGCATTGGTTTTTCGACAATCACACTTGGATTATCATTCGCCCAAATGCGGCAATGCTGCTTATTGACGAATCCACTGAGATAAAAATGTGCCTCACGAAAAATCACGAAGTGCTTGATTGTGTATCTTTCCATGGTTCAAATTGAGTTAGTCTGAAATTGGGAAATGTCAAATTCAACATCAGCCCTTAAAATTTAACCACCCTATATAGAAATTTTTGGAAAGACATCGTGAAAGTGCAAAAGGTTTGCGGTAGCATATTTAAAAGAGAATGAATAAAACAGACATATCTGAAAAGACATCGTATAAATGCCGCCAATGTTTTGAGCCAGAAAAAGTCATAGAGCTGTGGACAAAACGATTATTTACCATTCATTAGGTCATATTTATTCAATCTATGTCACCATGAATTTTAAATGAGATATTTATACAACCGGAGCAAGTTTTTACATGTACATTAGGGTGGTTTTAGTGAATATGGCAATTTTTTTTTCGAAATTTCAAAGTGCTCACGTCTTAAAATGTTCCATTTTGTGTAAAAATACAATAGTAAAAGTTTTAGCTCAATCGGACTTTGCTTTCCCGTGCCTAAAGAGCCCCAAAGTTTTAGAAAATAGCGCCATGTTTCTGCTTTAGCTGATGAATAATTTATAATTTATTACAATAAATTTACTATCAAATGAAAAAAGTAACAACAACATAACAACCTTTAAATTAATATTTCTCTTAAAGTAACATTACAAGCGCCACGTCAAAATCAAATTGGGGACTCCCCGATTTGTAATTTCTGCTTGAACATTTTGTTGTAAATATGAATAAGAAATTAACCAAGTAGTAGTTTCCAGATCCACACCGGGGGACTAGTTCTAGAGATGCCAGATTATTAGAGGAAATAAATGAAGTTGTGTAATGTGTAAAAGTAGTAGTTATTACATAAATACAAATGTGATAACTTTTTGTTTTTCTTTGTATTATATATTTTTGAAGAAAGTGTGTTAGAATTTAATGTAAAGCCATTAAAATTACCTTAAATTTCATAGTAAATTTATTGTAATAAATTATGGCATTTATCAGCTAAAGCAGAAACATGGCGCTATTTCGTGAAAAACAGTCATTTTCTAAAACTTTAGGGCTCTTTAGGCACGGGACAGCAAAGTCCGATTGAGCTAAAATTTTCGCAGTTGTATTTTAACACTAAATTGCATAATTCTAGATGTAAGCTCCTTTAAAATTCGAAAATCGGTTTTTAAAAACCACCCTAATGTACATACAATTGAAAACAAAAATATGCAAAGAAAAGAAAAAATAAATTTTTCCAAAATTTTTGCGATATACGATGGATACTCGTATATCGCAAAATTCAATTCTAGTAAACATTTGAAAAAAATTATTTGCCCACTATTAATGAAGTGCAAAAGTTATTTTCAAAACCTTGTAAACTTTATCAATATTTCCGCTAACACAATATAGTATTTGGAAACTATTTTTACTCAAAACCAATAATAAGTGTGTTAATTTAAATTTTTTTCAAAAAAAATTCGCATTTTTAACAACAACAGAAAATTTATTCATAATCACCATATAATTTTCTTTTCTTCATCCTCAAACGCCGCCATATTATGTCATTATGCATAATGATGCAAAAAAAGCACAAAAAAGCGCAAAAACAAACAATACAAATAAATGAGAGAAACATATTTATGTTGTTGCTTTTGTATTAGCATAATTTTTAAAACAACTTTTGCCGCCTTGTGTCGTTGTTGTCAAAATGACATTCATCATCGCACATAAATCATTATCGTAAAAGGATTTACAAACGACTAAGCGCACACACAATGACTCCGACACGACAAAGTCGATCATTGACTGTATCAAAAGACGATATTTTTTTGCTTTAGTTTTGCGACTTGAGCCGAACTGAACATCAGACTGAAAGTCGTACACATGCATATAATATAGAAAACAATGATGTTGATTTCGATGATTAAGCCAAATTAATGTTACAAGTACAACAATAATAATAAAACAATAAACCAGCTACATAAATAATAAATAAAAAAAATTAAATTCGTATGTATTTTGACAATTACAATGATGACAGATTGATTGTAATTTATTTACAAATCAACAAACAAAGGAATGACAAAAAAAGGCTTCAATCTTGACATGATAACAACGGCATTCAGAAGACAAGTCTTTGATTTACAAAGAAAATTTAAATTAGTATGAATGAATGTAAACAAAACATTAACAGAAATTAAGGAGAGTCTATTTAGCACATTTTTTTTTTTTTTTTTTTTTTTTGAAGGAATTGTTTTGACGTTATATTTCTTTCTTAACTTTTCTGGTTAAGTGAGATAAAATAAAATTTTTACTCACTTAAGGCAGTTTTACACTATTACACAAGTCTTTATTATTTTGACGAAAACGCTTCCCGATCTAATTACATATTGAATGAAATTTTTTAAAAGCAATAAAGGCCCAACTATAATATGCTTACGTTGGCTTAAGCAAATGGACGAATACATGTAAATCATATATGTCAAACCATATTGAACTTAAGGAAACTTTTTGTTAAATTTTATGAATCTGTCATTTGCTTAAGCAAGGTGCGAAACAAATCGCACTTTCCGTACGGAATCAAATGTTTTTTGGTTTTGTGTTTGTGTTTTTAAATGCATTTGAAAAGATTTTTGTTATTTTTTGACAGGAGCTTAAGCATATTATAGTTGGGCCTTAAGAATTCATCATGACAGGCTTGTATTTTCCTCAAAATACGTAAGACTTGTGTTGTAGTTTAAAGAACTCTTTAGAGCAGGGTTACCCCAAAACACGCAATCACAATTTTGTGCGTGTGGTAGAACATCAAAATACGAAGTTAAAATTTTGAGTAATTAAAAAAAATTGCGTACGAGATCTTTCTTCAACGATATCTGAATGAGATATAATTTGAGATACTCGTTATTGGAATGTAGACAAAACAGCAACCGAATGGTCGTTATCGTCATTCAAACGAATAATATACTAGTGTACGTGTGTGTACTCGTGAATAAGAGAATTTGTGTTAAAAATGTACAAATACAAACGGAAACGACGAAAACCAAATTATTTATCACAAAGAAATCCGTAAAACTACTCTGGACAGGGAGCAACTCGCTCGTCATTATCTTTTAAAGGCATTCAGGACGTTTTTACTTTAATTTTGCGCTCTATTCGCATTGTCTGTTGGCTAAGCGTTGTTTAATTGTACCTAGTGACAGTTTTTCGGTTTTTTAGAATTGTCGCAGGAATTAAAGAACGCTGTAACTGACAAAACATAAAATGTTCACCAGAGCCAAAAAACATGTATGAAAGAAAGTAGAAAAAAATTCATATCACAAAAACTATACAACCTAGGAACATGATATTATAAACGTATTTTTTATTTTTTCTCGCCTTATATATTAGCTCTAAACAAATCCTCCCAAGTCTATTATTCCCGGTGATTCTGCGGCTTACAGCAAACGATTTGTTTTTTTTTTTTGCGTAAGTGAATTTTTTTTCATCATACAAATATGGGACTGGGACCAATCGACGCAGTATTTTTTTCTGATAAAAATGATGCAAAAAAACGTATTTTCGATTTTTTGTCAGTTACAGCGTTCTTTTATTCTTGCGACGATATGCACTTGTTTTTAACCTTATTCGTTTAAACTGTTTGCCTGGTGAAGAACCATCCATATATGATACGATTTGACTTGGTGAAGTACCATTTGAAAACTCAGACGGAGTACCATTGAAAACAGAGATTGAATTCTGGTGGAGGTCATAATACTCTAAAGTGGATTCTGAACGTTTTCGCATTTCTATACTAAAGTTAAAGTTGACCCATTACTTTGGGCGAAGAGTTTATCACATAAGAAAAGTTCAAACTTTTTGTCGAATCAATTTAAAATTTTTCTCAGCTGATTGTTTGACAATTTAGTCAATCTACCCAAAGAAAAAGTTTGGGTGTTATACTTTGGTTGAAATTTATTCATGCAAAACTGCTCTCATTTATACAATTCTCTAGTACGTAACGCATTTCGATAACATTCGGATTCCGCGGGATCCCAATTTTAAGTACGGGAACAAACCTGTTAAAAGAATATTATTGTTTTACATATTGTTTTACGTCTGTATGTATATTGACTTATGTTATGTATTTGTTTGGAAATACTCTAAATATTATATTTGACTACTTGATCCATTTTAGATAAAATGGACTACTTACAACATGGTCCAATGTAAAGCAATCATGGACCATGTCATTGTAAAAAAAGCGTTTGTAGTTAAACGACATGATTTTTAAACTAATCCTCTGGACTATATTATGGAGTAGTTTCAAAACTAATCAACTAAGAGTACGTATGAGCCTGGAGTAGTTTACTCCGTTGTAATGCAAAGCTGGGTTCTATTGTCCAGCCCTAGGACATCGTAATGTTAAAAATACCATGTTTTTCAATACATTTGGGTTACCTTTGGACTAGCCCTAGTCCCTTATGGACTATATTTTATATGCGTGTATAGACTAGTCGTATTCGAATTTTTATTTTGTTAAATCTATTAAGGTCTTTAAACTTCAACTAACTTTAATTTTTGAACGAATTATTTTAAATGATATTTAAATTGTTTACTAGGCTGATTGTTTTACAAGCTTTTTGTGAAGACTTAAAAGAATTATTATTAAACCAAATAATTTATTGTTTATTTTTATTTAACAAAAACATTGTTTTTTCTTAAACAAAAACAGTAAAATAGCTTAATTTGATTTGAAATGTATTGCAAATTGTACGTTATGATGGCAACTAACAATTTCAATCTTATTAGGTCGCGTAATTAAACTACGAAGTGGGATAGAAACGCACAATTTTTAGTCACGAACACAAAACAAAAAAAATATATATTGTTGCATTTTTTAATTAGAAATAGGGAAATTAATTTTTTCAACGAGATTGTCACCTGAAATAAGAACTGGGTACCCGGAAGGATAGTTTGTACACAGAAAAAATTATTGCTGAATTATTTTCAAACAAACGCTTGTTTGAAAATTTTTTTAATTTCTACAAATTTTTTTACTGATTCAATTAATATTTTTGTTTGATTTTTATTTTAACCAACAAAAATGTTGACAACTATTCAAAAATATAATATACGCGTTATTGGTTTCAAGTTTTCATAATTTTGTATGAAATATTTAACGCCATTTCATGTTGTCGTTTCTTTTTTGCATTTTTTTATTTGATCGTAAGCAACACTTCTTTATGTGAAATATTAGAGCAACGACAAAAACACATACAGTCTATTTTTGGACGCTTTAAAAAAGGACAACAATAAGAAAGATGGTAAAATAGCGTGGCGGGGTTTGAGTTAAAGAAAAACAAAAACAATAACAGGTAAAAGAAAAAACTTTTCACTCTTTTTAAACAACAGAAACAACAACAACATTTTAAGAAACAAAATAAATTTTTGGTAGGTTTCAAAGTTGGTAAAAAAGAATGAAAAACAAAATCCCGTATTCAATTTTTTAAAACTGTTTAGTTAAATACATACCTACATCAAATACAAAAATAAAATGATGACGAAAAACATGTCGAGTCGGTCTGCTGCCAAGGAAAGGATACAGCAACAGCGAGTGAAGAAGAAAAACATTGTGTGTATAAACAAGACTTAGTTCAAAAATTATTCAAAAAAAAATGTGTCTCAAAGCCAGCCGCCGCTCTGCTCTCTCCTCTGTATTCATCATCTCCTAGAGTGCTTGCTTGTGTGCGCGTCATTGCTTGTGCAAAAACTTTTTTGTTTGATTCAGCAAAATTATTTGCTAGAAATTTATATGAATTTCAGTAAACTTTTTGTTTGATTCAGTAAATTATTTGTTTGAAAAAATCAGTGTTTTTTTTCAATAAACGAAATGCAAATAAATTGTTTGAATATGCGAATTTGTTTGTAGGACCGATTTCAGACAAAAAATGTTTTGATTCTACAAATATTTTGTTTGAATTGGAAAAATAATTTTTTCTGTGTAGTGAGTTAGTCTATTAGCGCGGGGGCTACGGGTCCGATTTCTGCCAGAGTCTCTTTAACTTTGACGGGTCTCTTAAACTTTAACGAGCTGAAGGTGTAAGTTACTATTGTTTGTATGCATAAAAGCGTAAAATGCTTATATCCGGTGTACAAATAAGCGATAAAACAAAATGCATACATACAAACATATATAAATCAAACAACAGCTTCTTTCTTTCTTCCAGCAATTGATTAAATACATACATAATAGCAAAAAGGAAATCAAACTGCAAAAAGAATCAAAAACAAAACAAAAACACACACACAGAATATCCCATCTGCGTAATCCTTGGAATTTTTTAAAAGTTTCAGTCAGTCAAACCAAAAACACCCGAACATGTAGTACAACTTTTCGTTTTTTGCATTAACTTTGCCTTCGACTGTTTACAATTAATAAATCAGAACGGTTTATTTTTGTCCCATGAAAAAAGAAAAAGTCGCAGAACAGCACAAACTTATGACTTTTACTATTTCAACTGCGGTTTTTTTCAACACTGAATTTTACATCTAACAACGCCACTTATACATATCGTGTAAAAAAGTACCTTAAGTACCATTTGAAAAAGTTGTGCAAAACTTACTTAAATATAGCTTAAAGATCAATAATATGGGCATTTCTCCAGAATGGTCTACCAGGATGAAAAAATAAAATGTTGATAATCATCGCCTTTTATTGTTTATTATTATAAAAAAGTCTTTGTTTTTATAAAAGAATGGTTTCAAAGCATACCTCAGGTGTTTTACTTCAGGAAACTGCGCTGGAAACTGGAAAATTTTATATATTATTTTTATGCTACTTCTGAAGACATGTTTATATACTTATTTCACATGCAAAAAATATGTTATGTTTACACTCTTTCTTCATAATCTCTTCAATACAATCAATTGTTAATTGAGTAATAAAGTTTTTTGTTAAGGAAATTTTACGATATTTATGGGAAAATGCATGGTGATAACAATAAAAAAAACATATGGAAAAATCGTACGTTCGCGACCGGTACTTACCCTGCGTTTCCTCATGCAAGTGCAAGTTCGAAAAACTCACTACACTCACACTTTTTCACCTACATTTACACAATTTTTGTACTTTCAGCCAATCGGCTGTTTCCTCTATTTTTCGTTGATAATACGTATACACTACTTGCAAGTAATTACTTGCATGTGGAAACGAAGGGTTAAGCCAATTAAACAAAAACCAATACAGATATTGCATTGTGTAATAACCAGGGTTCGAAAATATTCATGTATGCATACTAAAAATCCAACATACATGATAAACTGACATGAATATTGCTTGCAAAATTTTTTGTTTTATTTTCGCACTGTTAAATGAATAGCTAAGAATTTTTTTTATTTTTAAGCACATGCATAAAATTGTTTTTTATTTTCTAGTTTGTACATATGCGCGTATGTGGATAATCATAGGCTAATCGTTGTGTTTTGCTTTATTCGTGTTTAAAAACACAAAAATCTCTTGCATCCTTTGTTTTTGTTTAATAGTATTTGTAGCCTTACTTTGTACATGATAAAATTGTTTTTTCATTCATGTTTATTCATGTTGCTTTTATCGTTAAGAAAATAAAAATACTTGCAACTTTATTTTAAACAATTGAAAATATGACAACAGTGCAAATTTGATTTTGATTTTTTTTTATCTAAATTTAAGTACAAATTTTAATATTTAATTTTAACTTTTTTTAAAAAATTATTTATTTTAAAAGTGTTGCGTTATGTTCTTTTAAAGCTTTAGTAAAAAAAATATACATAGGTATGTATAATAAATTACATATCATTTTTTTTGTTTCTTTTACGTGCAGTAGTTTTACTTAAAAAAATTGTTTTCTCCAAATTTTCCTAAATTTTCCTTTCTAAAAAAAGAAATAAAAACACTAATTGCTTATACATAATTTGTTTTTTTTTCTTTTTCAATGTTAAATTCATGTTTTTAGTAGAAACAAAAAACAATACAAATACAAGAACAAATACAGCAAGAGATTTTTTGAGTTTTTAAACACGAATAAAGCAAAACACAACAGAGATTATGATGTAAATACCAAGCGAATATTTGGAAGTATGTCTGAATCAGTGTTGCCGTTAGGATACGAAAGATACATTTTTCGTATCTTTTGACTACTTCAGGTATAATGTATAATCCTGACATTTTTCGTATCTTTTGAATCTGTACGCAAAATGTGCAGAGACAAAACAGTCGAGAATATTTAGCCATTTAAAACTTATTAAGACTTATCATCGTAAGTCTGGGTTTACACTTTGAAAGTTTTCTTTCAGAAAGTCTGACTTTATAGGTAAGAGAAGAAGAGAACAGGCTTTTCTTCTCTCCCCTTTCACCAATAAACACAGACTTTCTGAAAGAACATTTTCAAATTGTGAACCCAGACTAACTGACTCAATACTAATACAATAGCAGCCAAGGCGCATTGATTATAAGGTGAGGTAAACTCTACAACAACACTGCTTCTGTCGTCGGATTGTCAAAAATATTGCTAGTAAAAAAAGGTTAGTTTACATAAAAAATTAATTTGCATACACACTTTGACAAGTCGACCACCAAAAAAAAAACACCATATGTTGACTTGACCCCACCTTCTAGTGAATTCGCCTTGATAAATTAAAAATTACATATGTACCTAACATTTATGACTTAAATATGTAAATATAAAAATGAATTTATACGAAATCATTTTCTTTACTTTCTTATGTCAATAAATATTAAACGTTAAAAATGGATTTTCAAATTTTTTTCAAAACGTATCTTTTTGGGAAAAAGTGTATCTTTTTGGAAACTAAAATGTATCTTTCTCGAAATTTCACTGGCAACACTGGTCTGAATGCAAGACGAACAAAAGAAGTTTAAAAAAAACAAATCTCACATGTACAAATATATAAAAAGAAAAATTTCTCTTATAATCTCATGTGTTTTGTAAAAACAAAAAACAATGAAAATACTTTTATACAAGAATAAATATAGCAAAAGTTTTTTTTGTGTTTTTAAACACGAATAAAAAGCACACAACAGTGTATAAATTTTTTTATTCGTGACCATGAGTGAATAGTGAATGAATATTCGGAACTCTGGTAATAACTGAATATGGACCTACAGTAATTCACTTTTAAAATTAATTAATCACTTTTGAATATTCCGTTCCATTACGCAGATTTGTACATTTCACTACTGTCAGCCAAAGGTGGCTTCTATTTTGCGTACGTTCTTGACCACATGTTTATAACTATCATTATGAAAACTTAAACTCGATGAAATCCATCTTTTGCACTAAACAAAGAGCTACCCAAATGCTATCGATTCGCAAAAAAAAAAGTTTTGTTTTCTATAATTTTTGTACATCAAAAGCGTAGGAACCTATGATCGTGACCTCAGGAAATGCCCATATTTAAATACGAAGTTAACGGTTGGCCATAAAGATGATTTTTTGTAGCAAATTGAGTATTTTTGATACTAAACTACGGCAAGAGAAAAGCAGGAAAGAACAAATCAAAGTTGATCCAGATGTCCAGAATCTAAATTTAAGAACTTGTTAGTGACAAAGTCTATTGCCTGTATTTATAAAAAAATTTTAAATTTAATAAAGCTTTACAAAACAAAATTTGTATGAAAATTCTCCTTAATAAACGTTTGTTAAATTTAATAATCGTTTATAAATACGGTGGTATATCTTTGAGACTAAATCATTAGAATAACTGAAGTACGAAACTTGCATTTTCCTTACATTCACATCAAGCTGTCTACTAGAGGGTGTCCCAAATTAACGCAATATTTTAAATTTTTAATGCACAAATAACGACAAATTCAAATCTTGCATTAATTTTGGGACACCCTTTAGTGTAAAAGTCGCAACCAATTTGTGCATGTGCTGGCTTAAGCAACTCACTATGCGAATACATGTAAATGATATGTCGTCAGCTCATTATTGGTTTGACCTGCCGACAATTTGTACAAAAAATGAGTTAGGGTTGGGGTATATATGTTTTGAATACCGCCTTCCTGAACTTAAAACCTTTTCCAAGAACTTTGAGATATTAAGCATTATTTTTCTCCATATCAACTATTTAAAAGCTTATCAAGTATTGTTTTGCTCTAAACGCCACTGTTTGGCGAATGCTGCAAATTCCTCATACAAAAACGTACAAAAAAAAATTCACTTTTGCATTGCTTCATTGCCGCAAGAAAAAAAGAAGTAAAGAAGCAAAATTAAATATCAACAGCTCAATACATAGCAGTATGTATACGTATGCAGCACAAAAAGATGCTTTTTGGAAATAAATTTATAAAAGAAGCGTATTAGGCATAAAATAAAAATTTTTACTTTCAATAATATAAAATTAAACTATTAGTTCATTGAAGAAAGCAGAAGCAGTGGTGAAAATCACCGTTTAAAAAACTGTAGTCAAAGTAGAAAAACTGACATTTCCAATTCCACTTCTTTGCTTGTCATTGGCAAAAAAACTGTTGCTTTTACTTCTGATTCATTAAATGTCAACGGTCGCTGTCACACCAACTCAAAAAGTTGTACACAAATTTTCGTTTTTTGTTCGACAGTTTTTGGTTTCGACTGCAGTTTTTTAAGACCTGGAAAAACTTTATGTAAACCTTCACTTCAGTTTTTTCCACTACGACTTTTTGGCATATGCGTCAAACCAATATTGAGCTGATCATATGTCAAACCATATTGAAATTATGAAAACTTTTCGTTAGGTTTTTGAAACTATCATTTGCTCTTGTAAAGTGCAAAAATTATCGCACGTTCCGTCAATCCAATGCTTTTTTGATTTTGTTTCGTTTAGCTTAAACTAGATTATGCGTATCGTGGTTGCGGCCTTAAGAGCTAGAAAATTACTTAAACAAAAATCTGTATTTATATTCACACTTTCAAACATAAAATCTACATTCATTAAAGAACATTTCGAACTGCAGAAAGTCTACGGCAAATGGCTGGCTGTCTTCTCATTATTAGTTTATGCTTAAATAAATTAAACGTTTACAAATGCAATGCATAAATAAAGACGATAATATTAATGTAGTGAGAAACAACACCCTTTTCGAGTACACAAAACTTTTATGAAGTTTTTCATTTAAAGAAAATTCAAATGAAATGTTGAAAGTTTTACGTTTCTTACAACAGTAAGACCCCATCTCCTTAAACTTTTTTTTCATTTGAATTTTCTTTATATGACTTTTTTTTCATTTGAATTTTCTTTATATGAAAAAAAAGTTTAAGGAGACCCCATTTTAATTACTGTTGTAAGAAACGTAAAACTTTCATTAGAAGGTTTTTTGTTTTGCTTTCCATTTTCTTTAAGTAAAAATAAAAGTGCGTGTTATTGACGGCCAATTAAAATTATAATTTCTAACTATTATGACTACAGTCCTTAATTAATGTTAAATACATACTGCTACTTGCAATGGTTGTTAGTGCTTTGAGTACTAAATTAAGCTGCGATAGACATCGCACTGTGCTGTTTTAATATTTTCCCTTCTTTTCATTTGCCTTTTTAGGTTGCTAAATATTTAAGACAGTTTTTTTTATTGCATGCATGTGATTTAAGAACATGATTTAAAAGTGTTGGATATTTTAAAACGAATTGCATGCTTGCATTGCCTGATATCAATCAAATAATTTAAATTTAAGTTATCTTAAACTGGGGAACTTGTGTGCAGGAACAATTTTTTCTTTTTCAACAGATTTGCCTTATATTATTTGAGTGGCTCAAGTATATATCAATGGAACTTTGTTCAAAATTATTAATTTTGTCAACTTTTTAACTCACATGTAATATTGCAAATCAGTCAAAATTTTTGTTTTACAGACATATGGCCAGTTTTTGACTTTGTATTTAACCCTGGAAGGTTACTCTTCATTTTAGTACACTAAGGTTACTCTACGTCGAATCGAGGAAGTATTTACAAAAAAAATTCTAGCGAAACGATTATGAAAAATCAACAACAACATTTTTATTTAAGGATTTTATTAAAAAATAAAATTAACGGGCAAGTTCAGTTATAACTAACTATCGGTTAAGGCTTGTTTGCACGGTAATACAATGTATTACGACTCTGTAGAATCAAAATATTATGCAATTCTCTCCGTGTTAAAAATAAAACACAAAAGTCTGTTGTAAGCGCCGGATCACACACGTCAAGTTTGACTCGTCAAGTCTTGAGTTTTTAAAAGAGAGGGGAAAAGAAATGGCATTATCTTTCATGTTCACGAGGGTGGTATAAGTAAAATCAAAGAAAAGATATTAAACAGCTGAGTTAATATCACGAGGGTGGTATAAGTAAAATCAAAGAAAAGATATTAAACAGCTGAGTTGATATCAAAAAAGCAGATGGTTACAGTTTTACAATATATATAGAAAAACAACTGGAAGTTAAAGTAATAGTTGGTTTTAACTGAAATTGGTAAAATTGGCCGTTCATAGAGCATAAAAAATTCAAGTTCCTTTTCTCTCTCGAATTTGAACTCTTGTTGGTGTTATCACATTAATAAACTAACAAAAGCTTTCGCTATCAACTAACGTTGTTGAAAAAGAGCATAAAAAAAATTATAAGGTAAAAAGTAAATGAGCGTTGTCGATTCGACGAACAGTAACCATCCAGGGTTAAATACATATTTAGTTACTTTTTATTTAAATTTAAGCTGTTTTTATTTATTTATTTATTTATTTTATTTATTTATTTATTATATATGTTATTACAATACAACAAGAACTAGTCTTATATTAAAGTATTGCTTAGTTATTTGGCATATTTATAGATATGTAAACATTATCATAAATTTAAACAATAATAATAATTATTTAAAAATTAAAAAATTAAAAATTAAAAAGCAGAATAATAACTAGCAATTTTAATTTATTTATAATTAACATTAAAAAAAAAAAAAAAAAAAAAAAAAACAGACAAAAATTAAGGCAAAAGTGCCTATTAAGAAGGTAAAATAATTACGTAAAGTGCCTAAATATGGCAGATTTGAAATGGCTTGCATTGCTAATATTTTGTATTTGAGGGGGTAATTGGCTCCAAAGACGAATTGAATTAATGAAAAAGTGTTGTTCAGATATCGCTTTTGTATACTTAATGCTATTTATTCTGTTACCTCTATTCGACCTGGAGAATGTAATTTTTTCATAGAGATATGGTGGTTGTCGGTTGTATATTATTTTATGCAAGAAGATAAGTGTTCGGCACTTTAATAAATTATCAAAGGTGACATTATAAATTTTATATGCAAATCGTGAAATGCTTTCGTATCTTCTAACACCAAAAATATATCTAGCGATATTGTTATATGTTACGTTCAGCCTTCGTCTACATTCAGAATTACAACTAGCAAATAGCTCGCAACCATACATTAGAGTTGGCAGTAAATACGTTTTGGCAAGTAGCATTCGGATGTGTGTCGGTGTAAAATGTTGCGACATCCATAGGTTTCTTAACATAGAAAAAGTTTTTCCACAGTTTATTTTAATATGGTCTGACCAATTAAGTTCATTATTAAAAGTTACACCAAGATTTTTTGCAGTGTCTACATAGTTTATAATTGTGTTATTAATCTGTATTGGCGGAAGATACGTTGTAAGGTGTCTTGACGATTTAATCACTAAAACAACAGATTTCCGTGGGTTTAAACTCAAGCCATTTGCAGATGCCCATAGATAAATTTGATGTAAATCTTGGTTTATTAGTTGTACACAATTAGACGCGTCTGATACATTACAACTTATATACAGTTGTACATCATCAGCATACATTTGTGTTTGACAATGTTTTATTTGCAAAGGTAGATCATTAGCGTATATAGAGTATAACAGTGGCCCAAGTATCGATCCCTGGGGTACTCCTCTTGGCATCATACAACTTTTGGAGGCAGTTTTTTTGTAGTATACGCTTTGACTTCTATTACTTAGGTATGACGATAAGAGTTTTAATGCTGTTGGCGAGAAATTACACATTTCTTTAAGCTTAAGGCAAAGAATGGAATGGTGCACAGTATCAAATGCTTTCGAATGGTCAAGCAAAACAAGAAATGACATCATTTGGCGTTTATCAATATGGCACCTTATTTCTTCAGACACGTCAATTAGTGTGGTAAGACAGCTATGTTTTGGCCTAAATCCAGATTGTCTTGCATTTAGTAATGAGTTAGTATGTAAGTAATTGCTTATTTGTGAGTGTATTAATTTTTCAAATACCTTTGACAGATAAGGCAAAATTGCAATAGGTCGATAACTTTTATCTGGTTTCTGTATTGGTACAATTTTGGCATGTTTCCAAACAGTTGGGAACGTTGACGTAGTTAAAATCGTGTTAAAAAAATGGGTGAAATAAACTAGTGTATAAGGAAGTGTGAGCTTAATAAACTTCGGATGAATACCATCCCAACCAACGGCATTAGATTTTATGCGAAGAAATGAGTCAAGTACATCTTCCTGCGTAAAGTGTGCAAAATTGAATTTAGGTATCTGACGTTGATTAGAGTAGACGTTGTTGTAAAAATTAATATTTATATTGGGGGTCGATATACCCGTAAACTCCTGGTTCAACTGGTTTACATCAATGTCAGGCGCATTAGAACTGTTAGGATTTATTAAACACAATTTACGAATTTCCCTCCATTTTTTCCGTGAGTCAACAGACGTTTTGAACCTGTCTTGATAAAACATAAATTTAGCCATTCTGATTTTCTTATTAACCAATGCCCTTGCATGTTTAAAGATGGCATAAAGTTCTGTTGTTCTAAAACGTTTCCACCTTCCGTATGCCTGATTTCTGTCTTCAATTAAAGATTTTATTGCAGGTGTAAACCAAGGGTTATTATTACGTATAATTTTTGATTTCAAAGGCACGTATTTGTCAAAAAAGTATTTAAGCTTGCAATCTAAAAAATTTAATTGGTCATCAACAGCAGATGTGCAAAAAACATAGTTCCAGTTGGTTGAAAACAATTCAGTACTAAGACACTGGCTGTCTATATTCTTGTAGTCTCTATATTCTAGTATTTGCGGTTCTGAGTTATAGTGAATTTTAAAATCGTAAGCTATAATTAATAGATCATGCCGCGAGAACATAGATGCAGATAACTGGTCGAATAATAGCAGACGAGAAGTATTGTTAACAAAACAAAGATCAAGAAGGGTACTTGAAGTGGTCGTAAAATGAGTTGGTATTTTATTATTAACTAAAGTTAATCCAATAGAGCTCATGTCTTCTACAAGGATGTTTTCTTCCAAAATATTTGAGTTAAAGTCACCTGTTAAGATTACATGGCTGTATGCAAGAGTACATATGCTCAGATTTTCTAAGAAAGACTCCATATTAATACTTTTATGGGGTCTATATATAGTTCCAATTAATATTTTTTCACTGTTGTTGGAAATTTCTATTAAAATATATTCAATGTTCGCCCCAGCAGCATTTTTACTTTTCTCTTTGCATGGAATATTTGATTTCACGTATGCCGCAACACCACCACCGTTTGTTGGTCTGTCTGATCGAAAAAGACGATAACCATTTAAATGGTACATACTGCTATCGACATTTGAGAAAAACCATGTTTCTGAGATGCAAATTATATCGATGTTGCTGTTTTCAAACACAATTCGAAATTCGTCAAGTTTATTATTTAAGCTCTGAGCATTTATATGACAGATTTTTAATCCAGACGCATTCTTTGAAAGAATTTTTATCATGTTAGTTAAATTATCTCTAGAGCCAGCCCTCATATTACTGGAATTTAATATCATTATATAAGATAGATTTCTCAACAATGCAAGCGTATAGGAAGTAATAAAGACGCACTAAACATTTTTTGTTATTATAATAAAAGCTAATGAAAGCAAATACATTTATATTGGTTTTATATATGAATTTTAAAAATAAGGAAATTACAAATAATACAATGTTACACAGCAAATCTAATGTTTTATGTGATAAAATAAGTTTCCTCAGAAGTATGCGGTCGAAAAAACTGGTTTAATGTATTTAGTTCGTCAATCCGTTTTGGTTCATCATTTTCAAAGGTTTTCACATAAACGATTCCACGGTGAATAAACGCTGCAGATATTGCCTTATCTTTTTTTAACCGATGTGCTCTAACAAAGATTCTATGATTATAAGGTGTAAGATTTTCATTAATGTAAAATGGCGTTGAGCTATTAAATCCAATTAAATTCAGACGAAGGCAGTCTTTATTTTCCCGAATATAATTTTTCACGGATTTAAGAACATAGTTTCTATCATATGGACTATTAAATTTAATAATTACTGCAGCATCTGGCGTACTATTCTTTTTATTACTTATGTAGTTGTTGTTTTTGTTTATTTGTACACGAAAAATTTCTTTAACTTCAGGAGGATTAATTTTAATCGTCTCACAAATTAACTGATACATTTCGAAAAGATTTTCATTGTTGCTACGCGGAATACCGTTTATACGTAGGTCATGTGCCACTATTGAATTTTCCTGCTTTTGCACAAATTTTTTCAAACATTCTATTTCCGTTTTTAATTCGGCATTTTCATCAGTATGTGCTATTAATTTGTCCGAGGCTGTATTTTTTATTTCTTGTACTGTTGTTTCAAGAGTTAAAACTCTTTCAGATAATTTGTTTAATTCACTCATTGTAATGTTTAGTCTTTTATCAATTTGACTTAAGAGATGATTCTCGCATTCTCGAAACATTGATTGTATAGTTGTTTGCAATTGTTCACTTAACTTTTCAAATCGTTTATCCATTACTAGTAAAAGCTTAAAGGGCGAGTTTGTTTTGTTTAAATAAAGAGACTCTTGGTCTTTACAAAGATTCACACTTGGTGTATTTGTCATATGCAGTGTGACCATATTAGCTTTTTTCGAGCTAAATTTAGCTTTATTTTTTTGGATTTAGCTTGATATATTTCATTTAGCTTTAAGCTTTTTTTTAAGCTTTTTTAAAAAATGAATTTGGCTTTTTCTAGCCTTTTTTTCTATTTGTATTCCAATGATTTTATGATATGTACATAATAAAAAAAGAAAGTTCAATAAAATAAAGATATATTGGTAACCTTATAAACTAGTCTCAAACAGCTAAAATCTGGCATCACAGAAACAATAAGTCAGCAAGTAACTCTTTAAAGTTAAACAAGGTGGTAGTAGGAGATTTGCAGTTATTGGCTTAAGTCTAGTTTACCAACGCAGCTCCAAATAAAAAAAAAGTACATAGGGTGATAGAAAATTGAAAAATAAGAAGAAAAAATAAAATGACAAAATTCTCGGAAACGCATAGTTTCCGAGTTATGGACCTCTGAAGTTTTCATATGAATTTGCGATTTCCCATTACATTTCTGAACCTATATGGCCAATATTGGTATCATTTGAAAGCTTTTGAATAGATCTTTCTGGATATAAACATTTTATTTAAAAATTCTTAATCCATTAAGGAGCGGCGATGAATTTACGAAAAAACAAAAGTTTTTAGTAAGCATAAAAACCAATATATGCATTTATGTTTTCAATTTGTTTTTAATGCAATTTTTTCTAAAATAAACTGGTAGTGGAGGAAACCTATGCAGAAAAGCATTAGTAAACGAAGCCGGTGTTTGTTATACCATAGAGGAGAAAATCTGTTCATCCGGCCGAAGGCCGGCTATGCGGAGAAGCTTTATTTAGCGAAGCCGGTGTTTGTTATACCATAAAGGAGAAAATCCTTGTACCCGGCCGTAGGCCGGCTATGCGGAGAAGCTTTATTTAGCGAAGCCGGTGTTTGTTATACCATAGAGGAGAAAATCCTTGCGCCCGGCCGAAGGCCGGCTATGTGGAGAAGCTTTATTTAGCGAAGCTGGGATTTTTAAATTAAATTTATATTACCTAGTGCACTTCCGTAACATTTTGATATAAAATTTTGTAAAAACTGTTAAAAAGTTTTAAAAAAATTTTGCATTTCCAGAAAGATCTGTTCAAAAGCTTTCAAATGGTTATGCAGCCACTTAAGTTAGTAAGAGCTTGTGACACTAGATGGCTGTCAATAGAAACAGCTGTAAATCGAATTGAAAACCAATGGTTAGAACTAAAAACCCATTTTGAAATTGCAGCTGTTTCTGAGTCGTGTCATCAAGCTAAAATTTTGAAAAAATTGTATAACGAAAAGAATTTACTTTATTTAAAGTTTTTGAAACCGTTACTATCAGATGTTCAAAAAGTAAACAAAATGTTTGAAATCAACGACGCAGATCCCACATTATTGCTTTCAGAAGTTTATTTATTATTGAAAGATCTTGCAAATCAAAATATTTTGAAAACTGAACATTTTGATCCGTTAAAATCTGATTTGGAAGATTTTTTAACTCCAATACCTTATTTTAATTATAGTTTTGAACAATATCTGATTTCGAAAAGACAAATAATAGATTCTGAAACAGAAAAAGATATAAGATGTACTTGCCAAAATTTTATTAAACAATTAATATATCAATTACGCCAACGTTTGCCAAACAATATTTCATCACTGCAACAAACAAACTTCTTTTCTTTAGAAAATAGTCTCAAGAAAATAAAATGTACTTTGTATGAGAATTTTAAAGAAGAAATGACAATTTTAAAACTAGATGAAATTTCTGATTTAGAATTACAGTGGCAAAAATTAAATTGTTACGAGTGGCCTAATCAAAATTCAATAATAGAATTTTGGATCAATGTTTTTGAGTATACGAATGCATTAAATGAAAACCCCTTTAGGGAATTATCTATTTTTGTGATGAAATTTTTAGTTTTGCCTTTCAGTAACGCTGAAGTTGAGCGCGTATTCAGCGGAATGAATCTCATAAAAACGAAAATTAGAAACAGATTTACTTTAAATACAGTAAATTCACTTCTCTATATAAGATGTGGCTTAAAAAGAATAAATAAATGTTGTCATAATTTTAAAATAACAAATGATCTCATAAAAAATTTTGATAAATCTATTTATACAAATAATAGTAATTTTTTGTTGAACTCTTTAGATGAAGACGAATATTCATTTGAGGAAATATTTAACATGTAGTCAAATATTTATCAAGTTTATTCGTTTGCTTGTTAAAAAGTATTTTTTGGAATTAAACATTTTTAAATCTAGTAAATATACTCATAATTTGTGCAAACGAAGAATCCAAATTTTATAGGATTCCAAATTTGTTCTATACTATACTTTATATTAACCGATGCCTTTGAATTTATTCCTTTTTGTATATTAGCTTTAAGAGCTTTTTTATATATGTTCACCATTGTACAAAGATACATACATACGTTCATGTGATATCACTTTTTATATGTTAATTTTATATTTTTTGTTTTTACTTTATTTTTATATATATCAACCAAAGTAGTTTTGAATTGCTATCAATTTTATTTTAGTCTTAAGACTTTTCTTAACTTTATTTTCTTTGTGGTTAACTTATGCTGGCATAAGAATTACAAAAAATTATTTTATAATCATTATTATTATACGAGCATACATACATGAATATGTGTTTGAATTTAATGCTCATCAAGATATTTTTGTTCCATAACTATACATAGTTTGATTTGGTTACTGATTAAAAACATATTTTACTTAAATTTTGACTAAAAAAAAGGTTTTTACATAGTATGTGTTATTTATTATACGAATAATAAATTAATATTATTAAAAAGCAATATAAAAATTTAGCTTTATTTTTTGGCTTTTATTTACTTATTTTTAGCCTTATTTAGCTCTATTTTTAACCTGATTTAGCTCTATATTTTTTTAAAATCTGGTCACACTGGTCATATGAGTAGTTTCAACTACCTCTCTTAATCTTTTATGCGCGGGAGAGAAAGAATTATCCATAATTACCGAAACTGACTTCTGATTATTTTTTTGTTGTTCGATGTTTTTTTTATTTTTGTTGATACTTTTGCTTTGACTTCTAAGTTTTCTTTTGTACATTGAGTTAAGAGTTCTGTGTTTTTTATGAAACGAAATTCTGTTGTTTTTGTTTATAGGTATTTAGATTTTATTTAAAATTCTGTTTTTTATTTAGTTTAAAGAGTTTTGTGGCGGTTTTCTGTTTCTGTTTATTTTTTAATCACTTTGTTTGTTTGTTTTGTATTATTTATTTATTATTTTTACAATAAACAATAAGAAATATTAAAAAACACCAGCGGAGCTAAAAAAAACACAACCTACTTCGCTTGCAGTAACGATTTTAAATATAGTTTTACCGCCTAATTCATAAAAAATAATTCAGGTTTATAAGAGGTTTATTAAACAAATTTGCATGTAAAAGTTATCTTTAATTTATCGAAATATCGGCAAATATTAAAATAAAATTTATGTTCATTAAAATTTATTTTATAAAAGCATTTTTTTAATAAAATTTATCTTATAAGCCTGTTATTACCATGAACTATTTTTTATGAATAGGGTCTTTAGTTGTTAGGTGCTACTTGATAAATCTTATTTAATAAAGATAAAAGCATGGTAGCACTACTCATGAAACAGCTGTTTTGACAAAATAAAGAAACTCTAAAAGTGTATTTGTTTATAAGAAACAGCATAATATTTTGTGCTTTGCCTGTTGTTTTTGTAATGTTGTGATATTAATGACCAATTTTCAGGATAGTAATTAAATCTAAATTAAGTTTATTTTCTAAAAAACTTAAATCGTATTTAAATACAGATTGATTTTTTGAGTTTTATTTGCAAATTCTTATTTAAATAAGATAAAAGTATGGTAGCACTACTAAATACAAAAAAATATCATAAAAAAGTATAATTATTTACAAGGTGGTCTCAAAAAACAGCTGATTGTTATTGCTTTGCCTCTTGTTGCTGTATTGTCGTGATATTGAGGCCACCTTCCCTACAGATAATATTGGACTACGTGGTCCATTGCGGCTTAAATGGACTACTTACAACATGGTCCAATCTACTGTAATATGGACCATGTTATAAGAAATTATCATGCAGTGTTGCCAATAACTGCATGATGTATACTTTTCTATAGTTTACAGTATTTCACATTGGTAGCCCTGATGGTGTCCATTATTAATTGTTTATTTAAAAGTGAAAGTTTGTGAAATTTGTGAAAAAAGGTAAAAAAATAAAAATACCAAGTAAATATATTTAATAATAGCAATAATAGACTACAGGGCACGCCATAAAAGGCGATTAGTAAAAAATTAAAAATGCTTAAACTACCCCTTTAGTGTACTCCATACTGTAGTGACATGGAGTACTTTTAAAACTAACCCACTTTAGTACTCCATGGAGTAGTTTAGGGACTACTTCGGTGGGCTATATGGTCCCTCCTAGGACATCGTAATGTTAAATGGAAACCTTTTACCCATATATTTGGAGTAGTTTTGGAGTACTCCTACTCCTTTATGGACTACTCTGTACATGCATGTATGGACTAGTCTCGCTATCTGCTAAAATATTACAATAGAAACTTAAGTTGAAATTTAGTGTACCACATCGGTGAATTAAGTTTGATTTAAGTATTTAGTGAAGAAGAGAATTTTGTATATAAAACGATTTTAAACATAAATGTGTTTTAATATCAATCCTGAAAATTGGCCATAAGGCTACTTTGTCATGTAAATACACGCTTTGCCCACGACAGTAAAAATGACACCTAATTCGTGTATTTACTCATAAAGGGGCTACACTGGTTGGCAGCGTAAAAATCAATCTCAACTTAAAAACCTGGGATTAATGTAATATTACATATGTTTTTTTTTAAGACGTTTATATTGCAAAACATTTAAAAATTGCGTGCCAGATTTTTGTTTTATTATGGTGCCAATATTTATATTCATATATTAGGGTGTTCAATTAATCGGGTTTTATTTTTGCTCGATTAAGCGATTGCTCGATATTTGGCATTTTTAACTTATTTGATTTAACGAATAAAATTTTGAAATAAATCGATTAATCGAATAATTCTAAATCCAAAAATTTTATAAATTACGAGATTTGTTTCGATAATTTTAGAAAAAATTAGTACTTGAGTAAACAAACATTCTTTTTTAAATAAAACTTGTCAATGTAGCTCCAAATTGTTGCTTCACTTTCGGGCATTCCATTCTCTGCTATGTTTCTGGAAATAATTTCCTCTAGAGAATCGACCAAAGTATCTTGCTTAAAATGTAGCCCCCTTTGATTTTGTTGGTGGAGCATTTTCTTCAAGTATTTTGTTATAGTCACTGTGTTAGTGGTAAATTAGTGACGTTGTTGAAGAAGATTTACGTTAATACATTTTTGGACACCTGTTAAATTTAGCATTATTAGATTTATCCTTCGTACAATATTTTTAATCCAAACTCATTCTAAAGAGAAAATCGCATGAACTATTTTGTTGAAAAATACGGGCATGTTTTAGAAATCGAAATGAAGTGGATTTAAAATCGAGCAAAATTTAAAAACGATCCTGTAATGAAAGTTTATAAAAATATTCTATTTTATCTACTTCATTCATTAAGTATCTATTATTTTTCCAAGAACAACAATTAAAACCACGAAAAACTACGGTCATATTGTAAATAATTGAATTTAAATTATCGTTCGATTTCAATTTCACTTCATTTCGATTTCTAGAACATGCCGATAAATTAATATAAATCTTTGAATTAACATTCTTTTGTCGTTTTTCTATTGTTAAATGAATCATTTAATTGTGCTGAAAAAATTTAACAAAAATATAAGCTAAATTACTCAATAACCCTAGGTCTACACTAAAGATAAATATCTCAACAAGTTGGCAATAACGTCAGCAGAATAACAGAGAAATATTTCTTATTGTTCAGCTTATGTTAAAGGCATGGGAAAACGTATTTATGTTGACTCATAATTTTAAAGAAATCAATGAAGAAGGTGCAGTGTAAAAATGACGCCATCTTGCAAAAATTATATTTATTAATATAAATTCTTTCTTATTCGACTTATTTTTTGATGTACAGTGGTATCCCGGTTTAACGTATACTCAGTTTAACGAATTCGCGATTTAACGTACGGTCATAGTTTTTCCACTGAGTACCTTATACTACGAACAAATAGCAAATTTTTGTACTCTATATAACGAATTTTTACAAAAAAAAAATTTAAAAACAAAATTCTCTTTTGTTTTTGTATACATTTTTACCATATTTTAGACAGATTTTACTGAAAACAACGAGTTAAGAGAAGTATTTTTTTTCTTACAAGAAAGCAAAGAAAATACTTGCTCTCCAAAATAAAAATTAGTACGTTACAAAGTCATTTTTTACTTTTGTTTTCAAAACAAATGTTTGTTTTTGTAAAGTTGACATCAAAATCCCCAAAAGAAAAGGTTTAATTCTTAAAGAATTACTGTTGTGAAACTTCTCCCTGCGAACACTGTGTTGCTGCCCAACTAGCTCACTATCAATGGGCGTGTATCCTCAACCACTCAACACATGTAATTTTTCACACAGAAAAACAAATAAATATTTACCTCTAGTCCTAAAGCACAAAATTGATCAATATGGGGAATGATGTTTTCTGCCTAATCGGGCCTGCGACTAAGTTTTGTTCTCCACCATGTACTCATTTAATTAAAAATGATACGAAGTATTTATTTTTTGTTTGTGCTATGAATGGAAATAAACGAATTTACTTTGTTTTATTACCCCTTTATTCATAAAAAATGTTTCAGTTTTATTAAAGGTTAATTAAACAAATTTTCATATAAAATTCGTCTTTTTAACATTTTATAAGCATAGAATATTATGAATAAGGCCTTTAAAATATTATTGTTTTATAAATAAAAATGTTTAAAAAAAACTTCGGGATTTAACGAATTTTTCGATATAACGAAAGGGCCTGACAATATATAATTCGTTAAACCGGGATACCACTGTATATTAATTTTTTTAAGCTTGAGATCTTTTTTTATGCAAAAATATTAACATTATTAAATTTATTTTTTTGTTAAAATAAAATTTATATTTTTATATAAAAAACAACTCAAGCTTAAACAAATTAATAAAAATTTAAATAACAAAGATCGAATAAGAAAAAAATTTATATTAATAAAAATAATTTTTGCAATTTTATTTTAGTGTTTATTTAATTCATTAATTAATTTATTTTACTACAATTATAATTTGCTACAATTGCACAAACTTAATTTCTTTCCCACACAATTTGCTTCTGTTTTTTTTTTCTTTTTGCTACTTTTTTTCATTTGACAACCAAATTTGACGTTTTATGTTAGCAATAATTGTCAACAAAAATGGACTAACAATTATTGCAACATAAATTGTACAAGAAATTACTGTATACATTGAAGATAACATAATTTTGACATTTACTGCAATATATGTCGGAATAATTATCTCTGGTATAGACGGGCAGTAAAGGCCGTTATACACTATCCCACAAAGTCTTAAGTATTTTAAGAAAATGCTTCCCTGATCTGATTATAACAACAAATAATAACAACTTATCATGACAGTGTTGCATTTTCGTAAAATACCTAAAGGCCCAACCATAATATGCATAGCCTTGCTTAACCTACTGTCAAAAATTAACAAAAAGTCTCTCAAATGTATTAAAAAAAACAAAAATAAAATCAACAAACATTTGATTCCGTACGGATCAGTAACGCACTTTGCTTAAGCAAATTACAGTTTCAAAAAATTTAACAAAAAGTTTCCTTAAGTTCAATATGGTTTGACTCATATGATTTACATGTATTCGTACATTTGCTTAAGCCAACTTAAGCACATTATGGTTGGGACTTAAGACTTTGTGTGATAGTGTATAACGACCTTAAAAATAACTGTTTTTTAATTTCAACGGACACATACATTTCGACTTAAAACTTAAAAAAAATTATACATTGAACATAAATAATATATGTATATTATTATCATTCGATTAATCGGCATAAATTCTTCAATTAATTCCTTAATCGAAATTGGAAATTTTAAATTACTCGAACAATTAATCTGAAAACTATATTATATATACAAATTCTATAAAATAATGATATTTTAATTTTATTAATCACACACATGTATTTGAATTAATTACCAACATACATACGATCATTATCAAGCAAACAAAAATTAAAAAAAAATCATTTAAAAATTTTAATAAAATACCATTTAAGCATGTTAGAATTATGAAGCATTAGTTCCTCTAGATTAAACAAATAATAAATTATGATAAACAAAAAATTCATAGAACATCGTATTATATTTAAAAAATTGTGTACATAAAAATATCTCAAAATAAATCAAATAGAAATATTTGTTTAGGTTTTTTTTTATTTTATATGAAAATTCTGAATTAAATGTTCAAAAGTCAAAAACCATATAAAATGTCAAATTATTTAGACACCTGCAATAAACTGACTTAAAAATGGAAAATAACAAACAAAAAAAATTCCGTTTGATTGTCTTCTTGGCATAACGCCACTGCCAAAGAATAGCAAATATTAAAATACTATTACGAAATGTTGTTATTCTTCTTCTACTTCTTGAAGGAAGACCAACAAAAAAAAACACTCTAACGCCCTCATAATTGACCATTAAATTATGGTTACACAATTTTTTACGTGGTACCCCGATATTGTGGTTTCATCTATTTCTCTCTGTCATGTCATGTTCTTGAGTTGCTGGTCTTTCATTATTTTTAATGCCGACTCTTTAAATTTTTGTTTTTTTTCCAAAATATGTTAGAGACATAAAATTTAAAAGAGATCATGTTCAAACACCATCATATTGACTTTAAACTGTTGGTTTTACATTTTATGTTTCTTGCAAACGGCAAATCTACGTAATTGCCTGCAATTATCCAAACGTTTACAAACAACCCAATAAATATAAACTGCCATATAGTTTTTGTTTTATAATAAAATACAGTAGAAAATAAAACAAACTACTTGTAATTTGAATTAAGAGCAAAAACAGTAAAACAAACGCTGGTAAAATTATCTATATAAACCTTTAGTAATAAGACAGAGGCTTAAAGAACTAAATTGAAGGAACATTTTGTTATACAGTCATACACGATTAATATTTGAGAAAATTTGTTCATTTCCTTCCAAATAGAAAACAAAAATCATTAATAAAATAAAAAAAATTTTGTGATTTTTAAATAAAGAAATTAGATACCATTGTTCGACCCCTCGTTTGGAATTTTTCGAATACTCTGGCCTTACATCATCACAAATAATAAGTTTTGAACATGGAAACGAACGCGGCAGACACCGATTTGAACAGAAATTAAACGAAATAGGGTGGCTACGACACTCACTATGCAAATCACAGGATGATGTAACAAGAAAAGGTATCGAGTGGACACCACAAGAAAGCCGAAGAATGGGACTTCCATCCAAAACCCGGCGTAGATTAGTGGAAATTAATGCAGGGGAGGGTGGAGATTCCTAAAAATAAATTAAACACATAACTAACGTTTAACCCAGATGGAAAACTTTTGTTGAGGCCATAAGCTCCTTAAAGTAACTAGGGGAATAAATAATACCTCATATATAATACCCCACGTTTCCTTTCGGCCGCCCTGTATGTATTCTGGTAGGTTTTATAATGGATTACTGCTGGTCGGCAGTATACGCCAAAATGGCGGGGCAAATGGTGACAACGGTGGAGCACATGCTCTGATTCTGTCCGGCATTCCTACGCTTCAGAGCGAATTGTCTCGAAGATCATTACTTCTAAGATCTAGGGGAATTCTCTAGAATTGAACTACTAAGACTCCTAGCATTTGCCAAGAGAGTGTGGAGTACCCTTCTGGGTATCCTCACTTCGAACTAAACTTTTCAATTGAGGGTTATCGTACTTCGTGGTAACGCTAGGAAACAACACCGTTTATGGTCTTTATGACCAGCCACCTAACCTTACCCTGTATAAAGGACCACACTACCATACTCGTTCCATCGGAATAAGAACTTCAAAAAAAACAAATGTTCTAGTTTAAAGTACGGAAGTATTATGGGAGATCACATCCACAAAAAATCACAATTTATTATGTGGCGTTGGTTTTATTGGTCCTTACTCCATGACAAACCTTATTAACAATTACTTGATGCAATAATTGGTAGGATTTTACGTTCCTCTGGGGTAATAATTTAATGTCAGTAGTTTATTCGAACAACTTAAGAAAACATGGTGAACATAATTGCCGATATATGACCTTACAAATTTAAAAATTTGTTATATTATTAAAAAAAATAATTAAATTTCCACCCGTAAATAAATTAATAGTATCAATTAAATATTTTTAATATTAATAACATTTTTGTAGTTATGTTGCTGATATAAATACATTTTTAATTAACTTGATTAAATTTTTAATTAGAACCGATTTTATTTTTGATTAATATTTTAATTGAAAAAAAAATGGCGAACATTTTTTCTGAGTAAATACAGTCCATTATGAAATTCCACTTTTCAATCATTTTTACCAACAATTTATTGCTGTCTTTTTGTCATTATATTTAACTAACTCTTTTAAAGGTCTGATTTTGGCACAAGTTTCGCTTTGAACAATTCTTTGTTAGACTTAATATAATTATATATAAAATATCCTTAAATAAAATAAATATTTGTTATTTTCCTGTATCTGCAAGTTCACGCCCTTTTCAGTTCATCCTTGTATTCACAAATTGTGACTCCAAATCGACTGCCTGCACACATCAGCACAAGGTGTTAGTTCGACTGACACCTAATGAACCAAACCATACCAAACAAACACATTCAAACTCTCAAGCACAAGATATGGCGACCCGCATTTTTCAAGATCCTTTTGCTCTGTTATCATTAAGTTGTTTTTAAATTTATTTATTTAGTTATTTAAATTATTATTCATAAAGCGAACATTTGATTACTCGTATTAGAGAGGATGTTAACATTTATTCGTTTGTAATTCATGCTTTAATATCCTTTCATTATCATTATTATTTGTGCTAGTGATGCGTACAACAGGTGTTGCACGTTCGCTGAGATGAGAAGGTTTGAATGAAAGGATGGATGATGGCTTCAAAAGGATTGCAAAGAAGGGGTAATTATTCTAAACGCCATTAGACAGGTGCGCCAACATTAAAGATGCTTAAAATTAATTCCGGTTCTTAAACGAGTTAGAAAATTAAACAAAGAAATTCAATAGTTTTCAGTTGTAATTGATTTTAAAATATTTTAAGGATGTGTTTTGTCTTCAATTTAAATTCCAGTTTATTTACCTGAATAACTCTTAATATAATAATTTGTAAGTTTCTTCAATTAAAATTTACATAAATACTTCTTTACAAAGAAGTTGAGTTTCTTTTGGGAAAATAATTCAGAGAAAGGTATTTTTTGCTTCCCTCGATTTTGAACGAAAACTTTACTTCGTTCGCCTAATTTACATTAAAAAAACAAATTTTTAAAATATTGTTTTTGTCTTAAATTTAAGTTACGTATTCCTAAAAATACAATTAAGAACCAAGAAAGTATAGACGTCAAGCCCGACTATTTGGTACCCTACACCACAGTTAATAAAGATACGTTTTCGGCAGTGCACCTTTTTTGGGACCCATGGAAACAAAATTATGTCTTGAGGTTAAGATTCTTGTAGAAGATTTTTCTTCTCTATCAGATTTGTTTGCCTTTAGAGATTAAAGCAAGGGGGTTCATATTGGACCTGTGGTTCATTTTGGACCTACTAGCACAACATTTTGTCATAGTAGCTATTGGAAAGCCCATGTATTGAATTTCATTAATTTATCTTCAAAATTGCGACCAGTACTTTGTTCAGAAGATTACATGAAGAAGATTCTGATTAGAAAGGAATACTGAAAAGAGGTTCTTGACTATTATTTTTAGTGTAAGTCACATCAGCACAAATGCATTATACCCTCTCCACTATTGTGTACATAATAGTTTCTTTTTAGGAAACTCAAATACATATTTCGAAAAAATCTACTTTTTAACAAATGCGTTTTGAAAACTAGAGTATTTTTTAATAAAAAACTTATATTTTTTTAAAAGAAGGTACATTTTTACAAAAAGTACATTTTCTGTAAAAAGTACCTTTTCTACAAAATGTATCTTTCCTACAAAAAGTACCTTTTCCAAAAATAGTAAATTTTCTACAAAAAGTACCTTTTCCAAAAAAGTTAGCTTTTCTACAAAAAGTACCTTTTCCAAAAAAGGTATCTTTTCCACAAAAAGTACCTTTTATGTAAAATATCCTATTTTATGTAATATACCTATTACACAAAAATGAACTTTTTTTAAAATGTTTACTGCTACCAAATAAACTTTTTTACAAAAAGCATATTTTTACAACAACTGTCTTGTACAAAAAGTAACTTTTTACTAATTTGTTTTATTTGGCAAAGAGTATTTCTAAAAAACTACTTTTTTTAAAAGAACCCTTTTACACAAAGTAGCTCTTTACAAAAAGTATCTTTTAACACAAAGTAGCTTTTTAAAAAAAAGCACATTTTTTTACAAATAAAAGTATCTTCGTAAAAAAATCGCCTGTTTTGTAAGCTTTTTTGAAAACCTTAATTCTTTTTGTAAAACATTTTGAATTTTTTTGTCGGGCTATTCTTCCTTACGCATTGTTAATTTTACTTTCTGCAATGTCAATTAATTTGACTTGAGTATTAAGTGAACATAATCCCTCCTTATTAGTTATTGTTTCAACAATATATCTGTAATTGGAAAATACAAATGCGAATTGACTTCTGATGTTATTTAAATTTAATACTTCTTTTACTTTTTTATTTGCATAATCATCGGTATAAACCAGCTCTTCTGATATTCTTAAATTACTCACAGTTTTTTGTTACTATCTTGTTACTACTGGTTGCGGGGAAAGGGGAATCAAGGGATACATTTTATTAAAAACTGCATTATTATCGAATTGGTTTCTAAATTCCTCTGCATCGCGGTATAACCCATATGCCAAGCAAGTAACTTGTAACAGTTTTGGATAAAATCCTGCATCGTTTAAATCGGTTTAAAATAGAAGGTTCTTTTTTCGAAATTTTGAAAATCTTTTATTTAAAGCAAAGCTTGAAAAGAATTTATTTAATAATGCTAAGATTGTTTTTGGAAGGTTTTTTAGAAAAAAATCACTCAAAAATGGCAAAACACGCAATAAAAAACATTTAAAACGTAAATATGCAAAAATATGCATTTTCACCAAATCGATGCCATTTAAACGCAAATTTAATGATTCGAAAAGATAACTGGTCGAAATCGGCCTAGGACTATCGACAAAAAACATGCATTTGCATGGAAATCGCATTTCTATTTATTCACAAAGTCTTTTTTCTTTATTAAAAAAAAAGCGGGTATAAATATTTTAAAATTTATTGATTTTAGAAATACAATTTCCCATAATTAATTTAATGCATATAATCGTTTTAAATGTTTCCTTCTATTGCAAAAAGCCAATTAGAGTATTAAACTAAATTGAAAATGCAACCACAATAACTATTTTTCATATGCAATTGAAGATGGCTGCAATTTCAAAATGATTCTTTTTTTAATTTACAAAATGCACAATAAATATTTAAATGTCAATATACTTTCGATGTGGTTAACAACCAGTTGTTGTGTTTACAAACAACAAACAAAACTCAATTCAATTCAATACAATTTACCAATTACGAGGTCAGATCAAAAAATTAGTGTAAATAAGATTTTATGTCACCTTAAATAAAATCTGCTCAAAAATCTCTCACACATATTTTACCTTTACTAATGGCTAAAAAATCATTGAACGTTAAAACGCTGGTTTAGTTGAACTGAACATAAATGTATAAGTAGTTTAAACTCAATAGCAGTAAATCAGCATCGCATGTATTATATGTATCCTAAAAAATAACATGTGGCAGCACTACGAGAAATGTTGTCAAATTCATAAGGTTTGTATTGGTAAAGGGTGGTTAAATTGTAAGGGCCGATGTTGAATGTAAACCACACCTAAACGCCAAGTTTTTTTCCGAATTTTATTTGACATTTCTCTATTTCAGACTTACTCAATTTGCCTCTTGACCATTCCAAACGTCGTGAATGGGCAGAATGGTGGCAAGAAATGGCAACAGTGGATGATCAATTTTCGAAGAAAATCATCTTCAGTGATGAGTACGGTGACCATCCGTCCTGTATTTTACAGGACAGTCCTGTTTTTTAACATGCTGTCCCTTGAGATTTTTTTGTAAATACAGGACAGTACAGTGTCCCTTATTTCCTAATTTGATATGCAAATGTCCTCTTTTTAGCATATACATTGCACGAACATTAATATAAAATTATCATAAAAATCCAACTGTATACTTTCCCTACATTTCCAAAAGTGAAAAATTTGTTTACTGGGATATGGGAAATTTCCTATAATCTGGCAACATTGTGAATTGTCAGCTTGAAATTGAATTGTCAATGTCAAATTGTTAAAATAATAATGTGAAAGATTTGTGGTTAGTAATTTATTTATTTATTTAAATTCACATTTAAAATAGCATTCATTTTATTAGAGATATGGCTCCAACAAAAAGAAAATGTAATTTCAATGATAACTTAAAAAGCGAGTTTCCATTTATTAAAACAACAAGTAGCTCCAATGAGGTGAGATGTGAAAAATGCTTGGCACATTTTTCTATAGCAAATAGTGAACGTACTGATATTAAACAACATTTGCAAACACAAAAGCATAAAAGAGCAGATTTAGCCAAATCATCAAGTAAAGTTTTAACGAATTTTTTAAGAAGTAATACATTCAATGATAAAGAAAAGGACCTGGCTATTGTAGAAGGTACTTGGACATTTCACAGTGTTCAGCACAATTTTTCATTTAGGTCTAACGATTGCACATCAAAACTGATCAAATCGTGTTTCAATGAAAAATATTCTTGTGCTAGAACAAAATGTGAATCCATTGTTAACAATATTTTTACAAAAATGTCATTAAATACAATCAAAGCAGATTTGTCAAACGTTCAATGTATCACAATATATTTAGATTGTTCGAATCACAAAAATGTTAAAATTTGTCCAATATTAATTCGATACTTTCTGCCGAATAAAGGAATTCAGATTAAGATTTTGGATGTTAAAGACCTTGTTGGAGAAACTTCAGATATTATTTCAAAATATGTGCAAGAGACTCTTGAAAAAAATGAAATAATTAGTAAAATGATAGCGTTTTGTGGAGACAGCACAAATTGTAATTTTGGTGGTGCAGCCAGAAAAGGTCAGAATAATATCTTTCACAAAATGCAAAACTTCATTGGCCAAAAACTGATAGGTGTAAATTGCGCAGCACATATTTTGAACAACTGCATACAAACTGCAGCAGAATGCTTACCTATTGATATTGAAGTTATTATTGTCAAAATTTATTCTTTTTTTTATATTTATACAGTTAGAATTGAAAATTTCAAAGAAATATGTGAAGCTATTGAAATAGAATATAAAAAGTTATTAGGACATAGCAAAACTCGATGGTTAACTTTAATGCCTGCTTTGGAAAGAATCATAAAACTATTTGAAGCTTTAAAATTATATTTTATGTCTCAACCAAAATGTCCGACAATATAACGAAATTTTTTTATGAATCCTTGTGCTGAATTATGGTTATCCTTTGCATATAGCCAAGCTTCAACATTTCATAAAGCTATTCTTAATATAGAATCACAAAATATTTCAATGCCTGAGGCTTCAACTATTTTAAAAGATTTAAAATTTAAATTGGTCGAACGGAAAAAGGATCTGTTTTTACCCCTTACCGTCAAAAATATTATTCTCGAATTACAGAAAAGAATTGATTTTGATGAAACAATAACTAAAGAACATATAACAAATTTTTACCAAACATGCATTGATTACCTAAATCAGTGGGATAAAGCTTTTAGAGATGTAGAAATTTTAGACTGGATATGGTTACGAAATATGTTATCTTGGGACAAGATTGAAAAAGCTTTATCCTATCTAAATGAATTTAGAAATGATTTAAAAATAAATAATGAAGATTTATTTGATGAAGTGAGCTGCGTGAAAAATTTTGCAAATAATGAAAAAATAGAAGACTGGAGGGTAAAAAATATATCAGTAGATGAAAGATGGATTGAAATTTTAAATCACTTTAAGAAACATGTGGCTGCATATAAAAATATATTGATACTTGTTGAATTTTGTCTATGTCTACCAGCTTCAAATGCTGCTACCGAGAGAGTGTTTTCAATAATGAATAATATTTGGACCACCGAAAAATCGCAATTAAAAGTAAATACTTTAAGATCATTATTAATTACAAAATGCAATTTTAAAATGAATTGCTCAGAATTTAAAGGATTTTTAATTAACAATACAGATGTTTTAAAAAAATCCATTCTGTGGAAAAATATCAAACTTCATAACTAAATTTAACATTTATGTTGTTTTTTTCTATTTGTTTTGTTAGCCTTAGTCAAGAAGACTGATTATAAAACCAAATTTATTTTTTTAAATTATAATATTATAAAAACTTTTTATTTAACTTTTTATTCTAGTCAAGAAGACTTGTTTTTGTTGTTACTTAATTTTATAATAATAATAATAAATATATTATATGATTATTTTTTCTGTTTTTCTTTTCATTTTTAACATAATTTTGTATTTGTCCTGTATTTTCCTTTCCCAAAAATGGTCACCGTAGTGATGAGGCACATTTTCACCTCAGTGGATTCGTCAATAAACAGAATTGCCGCATTTGGGCGAATGAGAATCCAAGAGTGATTGTCGAAAAACCAATGCACCCACAAAGAGTGACTGTTTGGTGCGGTTTATGGGCTGGCGGCATCATCGGGCCGTATTTTTTCCAAAATGAGGCCGGTCAGGCAGTTACTGTGAATGGTGTTCGCTATCGTGAGATGATAACGAACTTTTTATGGCCCGAATTGGAAGATATGGATGTGGACGATATGTGGTTTCAGCAGGACGGTGCCACTTGCCACACAGCTAACGAAACAATGGCTCTTTTGCGCAACAAATTCAATGGCCGTGTTATCTCACGTAATGGCGATGTCAATTTGACACCGTTGGACTTTTTTCTTTGGGGTTATTTGAAAGAAAAGGTGTACGTCGATAAGCCAGCAACAATTCAAGAGCTAAAGGATGAGATAATTCGGCACATTAACGGCATAGAACCTCCATTATGCCTCAGGGTCATCGGAAATTTGGACCATCGGATGGAGGTGTGCCGCCGTGGTCGCGGCGCCTATTTGGCAGATATTTTGTTCCATACATAATTGAGTAATACCAATATATCATAATAATTACAATAATTTCCTAAATAGTTTGTGTTTTATTCAAAATCAACATCGGCCCTTGAAATTTAACCACCCTTTAGTTTAAACGCCCAATTTTATGCGTTTAAAGATGATAAAGATATGTTTACGGATTTATACAAATCTACATGTACGGATTTCCCCGTTTCTAATAAAACATTTTTTCAGTTGTTGGTGTGCGATGCAAAATACCAATACTGTACAATAATGTACTAATGTGGAAATAGTTTTACATGAGTACCTGGTTAAATATCCTTGAGATGATCGCTGCAACTCCCGGAGTAACGATTATATTCAATGGATGTATGATCCCAATCCTGAATATGGCTTTTAACATATTATTGTTAATTTTTTCTTTTTTGTCATTCTTACTTTTTTGTGGCTTAGTGCTGGTTAACACTCTTCAAGTTTTAGCCGGCAAGTCTTCAGTTTTTAGGAGAGAGAGGAAAATAATTTCCTTCTCTTTCTCTTCTTCATTGTCTCTTAAAAACTCAAGACTTGACGGCTAAAACTTAAAGAGTGTGAACCAGCACTTACCGAACAACATTTGGATTTTAAAATGACTTTTAAGATTCTCCTCGCTTAACAAATGAATGGCAGACAGATATATTAAAATTTATTATGTATAACAAACTACAAACAATGTTTGTCATTAACAAATAAATTCACACACAAACAAATGAACAGTAGAGAATAAAAAACAGTCTTAACAATAAAAAGAAAAAAGTTAATGGAAGTGGAAATGAAAATAAAAATGGAAACGTCAATGGCATTAAGAAGAAAAAAGAAATACTTAGAAATAGTAAACACACAACTACGGTAAATATGGAAATTTCTGCTGTTGGTTTCCTGGAATTGTTTTAATAAAAACAAATTTCATTCCAAGGTAGATGAAATTGGTTGAGCGAGTGTCTGTCTCAACGACAAACGCCTTTTTAAGCAAAGTTGCTGTTATAAATTTTTGTTTTTTTTTGTTTCTTCATGTATTTAACTGTATAACTGACTGACTGGCAATTTGATAATGATTTTCTATAATACTACTTTTGCAAATACACAAATGCACCTAAATACTTTTAGCAGAAAAATGTTTGGAGGCCCTTTAGATTTATTTTTCGAGAAGAATCTAAAAATTTTTCAACTTGCACAGAAAAAAATAAAAATTGATTTCAATTAAAAAATTTGTGATATTAATTAAAAAATTAATTAAATTTGCACCAGTAAACAAATTAAGAGTATCAATTAAACCAGTTAATAGTATTAATTAAACGTTTAATTCACTTGATTAAACGTTTAATTCACTTGATTAAATTTTTAATTAAAACTGATTTTATTTTTGATTAATGCTTTAATTGGTGAAAAATGTTGGAGAATTTTTTCTGTGTGCCTTTCTTAAATTAATATTGTTAAAAATAATTGCTCAAACTCTTCTATCTTCAATTATACCTTAAAATCCGAAACCTTTTTAAAGGCCTTATTTTAACCTTTCCAAATACTACATGAATATAGAGCAGAAAGCTAATTACAAGATTCGATATCAATCAAAATTTCCATTTAAATTGTAATGAAATTTGGACGACATTGAATGCCGTAATTTTCTCACAGTTTTAATATATTTTTATAATTGATTGTACAGTAAAATCAGGAAAAAGTTAATCTCGCGGTTAAGTTGACCAAATTTTAGCTCTAAGTTAATTCTGACCGTATTAATAAAAAAAATCAAAATTAATTTTTCAGTGTTGCGAAAACTCAAATAAATACTTTACAACACTGATGATCGATTCGTTCAGCATCGACTGGAAGAACTAGAAATAAAATTGCTTTCGAATCGAAAAAGTATTTGGTCGGGATATATAGATTCGTATAGGGGAAAATTTTTGTTCCTTTTTGTTGGAAAAGTTGTTAAGCTCAAATCCGGCTATAACGTAGTCAAAAAAATTAAGCAACATTTTTGGTTTTTCTAGAGAGGGACCCTGGAAAATCAGTTTTTCATAATCAAATTTCAAATTGTTCCACTCTCTAAATTAATGTATTTTACACACATTCCGACCGAAATAGTTTTAATTACGTAGTTGTAAATCTGATCGAATTTGTTTAGCTTTTTTAATCAAACTTTCGATTTTTGGAGAAGCAAAATAGGAAATCACTTCTACTTGCGATTGAATTTGATTTGTGTGACAGGCCTGATTGATTCAAATGTTAACTTTATTGAATCTAACACTATGTAGTATTTCAGTATAAATATCCCTAAAAGAATTAAATGAGCGAGTAGTCTCATTTTTCACGTTGGTTTTAAAAAAATGATAGAAAGAAATGACCGAAATCCAGTTTTCTGTCATTTTTCTCTATCAATTTCTTAACACCAACGTGAAAAATGTGACTATTCGCTTATTCATTTTTTGTAGGGTATATTATGTTAATTTTCATATAAACTTAAATCGTATTTAAATACAGTTTGATTTTTCTGTTTTATTTAAAAAGTCTTATTTAATTAAGAAAGAAGTATAGTAGCACTACTACCCTACAGATAATATTGGACTAAGTGGTCCATTGTGGCTTAAATGGACTTCTTACAACATGGTCCAATCTACTGTAATATGGACCATGTTATAAGAAATTAACATGCAGTGCTGCCAACATCTGTATGATGTATACTTTTCTATAGTTTACAGTATTACACATTGGTAGCCCTGATGGTGTCCATTATTAATTGTTTATTTAAGAGTGAAAGTTTGTGAAATTTGTGAAAAAAAGGTAAACAAATTAAAAATACCAAGTAAATATATTTAATAATAGCAATAATAGATTACAGGGCACGATTAGTAAAAAATGAAAAATGCTTAAACTACCGCTTTAGTGTACTCCATACTCTAATGACATGGAGTACCTTTAAAACTAACCCACTTTAGTACTCCATGTAATAGTTTAGGGACTACTTCGGTGGGTTATATGGTCCCCCCTAGGACATCGTAATGTTAAATGGACCACATTTTACCCATATATTTGGAGTAGTTCTGGAGTACTCCTACTCCTTTATGGACTACTCTTTACATGCATGTATGGACTAGTCTCGTTATCTGCAGGGTAAATACAAAAAATATACTATAATAAAAAAGTTTATTTATTTACAAGGTAATCTCAAAAAACAACTGACTGTTATTGCTTTGCCTGTTGTTGTTGTATTATTGTGGTGGCCTCAAACCTTGCTTCGTAAATTAAGTAACAATTAAGTGCTTAGTGAAGAAAAGAATTTTGTGTTTTTTTATATATAAATGTGACATAATATCAAACCTAAACACTGGCCGTAAAAATTACTTTCGTAGTTTGGGAAAATATAAACAATTTAACACATTTTGAGGCTTAATAAAAGTAGTAAGGCCTTCTTAAAGGCCTCTTTTCCCTGCCGTACTTGAATTTAAAGTATATATTTATTACATTCATTTTCATAACACCAGTCAAAGAGTCAATTTATAATTTAATATGTCGTAATTATTGCCGACACCATACTCTTTTGTATGTCTGCACGATGTAGTGGGAAATTATGAAAGGGAAAATACATTTAAAAAGTTAAATGATATGGAGGGGAATATGTATATGTAAATATGTGTGTGAGTATGTTTGTCCCAACAAACTTAAATACACGTGTACAATATCATACAATGTATTGTATTTGTATTAAGAATTGTAAAAAATACTGGTGCAACTGAACCACCAAAGTTTCAAATTTCACTGAAATAAATAAAACAACAATAACAATAGTATAGTGCAATACAATAATAATTATGATAATTGGCCGCCATATTTAATGTCAGAGCTGTATACAGACAATTAAATTATGGGTTGTTGTTTTGTTATCAAACAAAAATAAATTTTTTTATTTTATTATTCATTTGATACTTATAATGATTCGAATATGTATCATGATGTACGTAGTCCATATAAAATTTTTTAAACACCAGGGACAACTAATGTGTAATTTGAATAAGTGTATTGGAATTTACTTCATTACTTGTGTTAATTTAAAATAATTTAAAATGAGCATACAATGAAGTAAAGGTAAAAGGATTTTAATTTATAGATATGAGTAATAATAAATACCAATTCAGTTTTAAATTTATATTAATTTAAAATTTGTATATCTATTAAAATCTTTATTTTTGTAATGTTGTGTTTAATGCGTTATATTTGCAAATCGTTTATATAAAATTTTAATGTGGGCTTCAATAGAAATATGGAAATAGAAATAACTACCCGCTATCTCTATTTCTTAAGGGGCCTACCATACAAAACTTTCAATACAGGCTTGAAATATAAGAAAATGCCCCATAACTGCCTAGGGGACGCCCCTAGGGGGATCAAATGTATAAACTTCCTCCGTTAGTTTTTCTTCCTTAACATTTTCTCGAAACATATATAAGTGAATCATTAGATTAATAAGATGAATCAAATTTTAGAGGGGAATTATGTACCGAATTAATGCTACAATGCGGACTCCAAATAAACAGTCTGTCCCGCGATGTCGATCGATATCATTCAATTGCATTTTCGACGACAAACAGCTAACTTTTGGCCCACCAATAACTTTCAGCATGACAACACGATCAATAATGCAAGCGATCGATAACGTAACAGTCCATTAAAAAATATTAAGCGACCGCAAAAGTCATTATAGTCAATTGTGTTTTAGTTGTCGACAGAGGCATTTTGTTTAAATATTAAATGAAATGTTCTTTACACACCAATTATTTTATTTATAATTATAATTTTTTTAAGCCACCACTTGTAACGAAAGTTGAAAGTGTGATTTCTAGCCATATAAAACTGTTTAGCACAAAAATTCATTACGATAGTATTATTTGTTACGATTTTAGGCGTACTAAAGTGTCTTTCGAGAGTGCTAGTTATGCTAGTTTTTGAAACAAAATTATAAGTTTTTAAGGTTAGTTTTTTCACATTTTGATTTATAACGCTTTTCCTACTGAACGATTTTGCTGGATTTCAATCTCAAGCTTCTTAGGATAATTTGAAACAACTTGGCACCAATATGGTTCTTTTCGATTGAGTCGTACAAAAGTGAGCGTGATATCAGCAGATGGACAGAAAGACGGCCAGACAGATGGACATGGATAAATCGACCTTAAATTACTCAATGATATATCGGGTGTTTTTTTCAGTGGTATAGAACTTCGAATTGAAATAAAACACAAGAAAATCGTTTTAATGACCATCAATTTGGCTTTATTGGAAGGATAATTTTATGCCATTAATGTTTAAATATGATTTCAGGCATGTGGCCGCCGCGGCTGGCTCGAATAAAGCCAATTCTACAGGTCCAATTTTCAACCACTTTTTCGAGCATATGGGGCCGTATGTCGGCAATAACGCCACGAATGTTGGCTTCCAATTCCCCTAACGTTTCTGGTTTGTTGGCGTAGACGAGCGACTTCACATATCCCCAAAGAAAATAATCCAATGGTGTCAAATCACACGATCTTGGTGGCCAATTGACAGGTCCATTCCGCGAAATTATGCGCTCATCGAATGTTTCCTTCAATAAATCGATTGTGGCGTGCGCTGTGTGGCATGTAGCGCCGTCTTGTTGGAACCACAACTCATCCACATTCATGCCACCCAATTCGGGAACAAAATAGTCGGTTATCATGGCTCTATACCGGTCTCCATTAACGGTAACTGCCTCTCCAGCATTATTTCGGAAGAAGTATGGCCCAATGACTCTACCAGCCCATAGAGCACACCAAACAGTCAGTTTTTGTGGATGTAATGGCGTCTCGAGGGTCTCATGTGGATTCTCTTCACTCCAAATGCGGCAATTTTGCTTGTTGTCGTAGCCATTCAACCAAAAATGAGCCTCATCACTGAACAAAATTTTGCGATGAAAATCAGCATCGAGATCAATCTCATTTTCGGCCCATACACCAAAATCACGACCCATTGCATGGTCTCGTGGCTTTAATTCTTGCACAAGCTGGATCTTGTAAGGTCGCAAGCCAAGATCTTTGCGCAAAATCTTCCATAAAGTTGATGGACAAAGCTCCAATTGCTGTGCACGGTGGCGAATCGATTCATTCGAGTCCTCTTTAACACTTTGCTCTACAGCGGCAATTGTTTCTTCGGTGCACACTGTTCGACGTCTCTGCGGATGCGTATTATCACATAGAGTAAACGTAGTGCGAAAACGATCCATGGTTAACCGAATTAATTGCTCTGATGGACGATTATGTCGACCATAAAATGGACGGAGCTTGCGGTAAACTTCGCGAACTGAACCGTTATTTTCGAAATAAATTTGCACGATTTGCAAGCGTTGTTCTTTTGTCAACCTGTTCATGATGAAATGGCAAACCAAACTGAACATAAATGACATTAGAGTTGCCAGATTTGACCACAAAATGCCAGTTTTATCTCTATTCGAAAAAAAACCTGTAGATGAATATTAAAAAAGTTGCTCATGGAATGACAAACTTAGTATACCCTTTTCACAACTAGTTGCAGCGGATGGTGTAACGATATGGTGGATATAACAATTGAAACTTTAAAAAAAAAAAATTTGTTTTCTTTATAAAAGTTTAATGGGTCGATTACGGATGGCAACTGAACTGAAGTTAAGTTCCCAGCAGCGAAATCAGGCAACGCTGCTCATCTTAAAATATAAAATGAAGACAATGTTGTATATTTTAACATGAGCGGCGTTGCCTGATTTCGCTGCTGGCAACTCATTTTCAGTTCAGTTGCTTTCCGTAATCGACCCATTAGATTTAAGAAAATAGTGTCCAATTTTTAGGATCGTATTAAAATCAATATTTTCTTAATTTTCATATAAACTTAAATCGTATTTAAATGCAGTTTAATTTGTTCCGTATTTTTAAAAATTTTTATTTAATTAATATAAAGGTATGGTAGCTAGTGCTGGGAAACTATCGATAGTACTATCGATAGTCTTAAAATATCGAAAATATCGATGGAAAAAATATCAATATCGATATTATTATTATTTAAAATACAGCTATGAAGACATCTAACAGAAACTATATACACACAGTTTTTGCCGCAAATTTTTACTTGCTATTATTAATTCGTGCTGAATTACAGCAATGAATACAAACAACAGGAATGGCAAGTGGTATGGATTGCTTAGCTGTGCTTTTTACTACTAATTAAAGGCCATTAAGTCGAAAATTGTACATGTTTATATAGCGACCGAAATGTCAAATATTTTTGTAATGTTGTAAAAAAATGCAAATGCAATTGCAATTACTAGCATGGGACAAAACAATGAACGACCATTACAGGATAAGTTCGCTAGATTGATTAACTTTTTGGGTTGAGAATCAAAACCCATTTAAAAAATTATTTCAAGTTGCAATAGAATATCTTATAGTCAGTCCCTGCTACTTCGGTTCTTTAAGAAAGGTACTTATCAATTTTTAAAAAACTGTCATCTGAAATAACGTGCGTATATACATACGTCTCATAGGTTCAATAAAGTGATAAAAACAACGATTGTAGCCTGATAAAAACTAGTTAAAGTTTTCCTGCACAAGTACAGACATTCAGTCGATAGTAATATCGATATATCGATAGTGAAATCTTAACTATCGATAAATATCGATAGTAGAAAATATCGATAGTATCCCAGCACTAATGGTAGCACCACTGAAAAAAAAAAATATTATAAAAAGTTGGTCCTCAAAAACAGCTGACTGTTATTGGTTTGACTCTTGTTTTGATAATGAGGCAACCTTGCTAAGTTAAGGGCAAACTAAACCACACAAAATGCTTGGCAAACACACATATTGTTTCCGTTTTGTGTTTGCCAATTAACAACACAAATGTAATTCGTAAAAACATTAATTTTTCATTTTAGTTTTGTTTTCAATGAATGCAGTCGCCGATTGTGCGACGGCAATTTTGTTGCTTTTTGCTTAAAACGGAGAAGAAATATAAAAAAAGGCAAAGAGTTTTTAGTAAAAAGGGATTTAAGCAACGAGATGTTTTGTGGCGAGCAACACTGCTGAAAAAATTGAATTTGCTATTGAAAATTATTTTAATGCTTCTTTTTTAACGTCTTCACTCTACAAGGTTTTCGCTGAAATCAATACATTTAGCATTAGACGCCACAAAAGTTTGACAAATATCCAATATGTCCGCCAAATATTTAAAATTTTGTAATATTTCTACAAACATTTGCATCCAATGTTTGTCCAAACAGCAACACTCCAATATACAACACAAAATATTTATACAAACGTAAAATTTTGACATGTTTGTCAAGCCATATGTGTGGTTTATTATGCCCTTTATACACAAAGGAAACTCAAATGGTGTTTAGTAATGTACAGAATTTTGTATTAAAAACGATTTTGAACATAAATGTGATATAATATTAAACCTAAAAATAGGCCAACATTTATTCGCAAAATACTGGCTTAAACACATTATCAAAAATTGAACCTTGTCAATAATAAAGTTGATTCGTATTGCCACAAGAATAAAATTTTTAAGTGTTGCACCATTTTGTCTCTTTACAGCAATAACAAAAAATAATTTCCTAAAACATTGTTAATAATAAATCCGCATTTATTCACCACAAAAATCTGTCAACATAAATATTGTAAATTATGAGTTTTGTGGTTTTGCCGTTAATATTGTGTTTCTGAAAAGGAATTATGTAAATTAGTTTTCAATATTCTTTTTAAAGAGAAGCTTTTATCTTAAGAACTTTTGTGTCGAAAATAGTAGTAGTCTTCTGAACCATCTCACACTTGTTTACGGTTCAGGGCTGATTATTAACAATATCGGATAAACAGCAACAATGATGTTTAATAATGACATGCAAACTTTTAGAGAAACTACATTTTAGTAGAACAATATTTAACGAATGAATTTAAGTTTGTTGTATGTTGTTTGTTATGAAAAGGCGTTGAAAAAAAAACAACTTGTGATGTTGACAACATTTGCAACAAGCTAGTAATTTGCGGTTTTCTTAACATGATTACATTTTCTATGCCCTACAACTGAGTTTGTTGGTAATTACGGTCGCAGATAAAGTTTAAAGACCTTATTTACAATAAAAATTAAAAGATGTTTATAAAAGCTTTATGAAATGGATTTTCTGTAAAAATTAGTTTTATAAACCCTTCATAGAATTGTTTTATTTTTTTAAAATGAGGCGGTAAAAATATAATTTTTATTTGTAAAACGCCGAGTAAATTATTTCGAAATTAATTTATAAAAAAAGGCAAAGTTAAGTAAAAAACATAAAAATAGCTTAATGTAAATATTGATTTCGGCAGAAAATCTTTCCCGATGTAATAATAATAATTTGATTGTCATAGGACCTAACCACACGAGAATAACTTTTAGCAAAAAATTTTTGTTTATTCAATCACGCACCGTAGTAAAATTGTCTAGCAAAAAACGTCTACGTGTAAACAGCAGCATTGTATGCAGCGCTGCCAGAAGTAAGATTTTACCTTGTTTTTTAAGATTTTTTAACCGAAAAAAGATTTTAAGATTTTTTCCCCAAAAACAAGATTTTTTGTTTTGTCTAGACGAAGGTTTGGTTTAATTAAAAAAAAACCTTCTTTGTTCCCATTTGAAAATTTTTAAACTTGATAATGCAACCTTGCGGCTTACGGGACAAAAAAATACTTAAGGCTTAACCATAATGTGCTTAAGTTGGCTTAAGCAAATATACGAATACATGTTAATCATATGAGGGTAGCCATATTGAACTTAAGGAAACTTTTTGTTTAATTTTATGAAACTGTCATTTGCTTAAGCAAGGTGCGAAACTGATCGCACATTCCGTATGCATATTATGGTTGGGCCTTTAAAAAGCAACCTCTGTTTGGCGTTCAAGGGTGATTAATCAGGTCTAAGTTTTGCGCGCTTTTTATTTTGCAAAAACAGAAAATATTGCAAGTCAGACTAAGGTTCGCAAAAATTAAAAAATATCAAAAACATTTATTGGAAAAATTTTTAATCCTAAAAAGTAATTTTAGGTGCATCGAAATACCTTTGAAAAAGCGTCTTATCAGGGGTGTCATGGAAAACGAAAACGTAAAACGAAAGAACTTGGCAGTTCTTTTTATTAAACTTTTAATCTAATTTTTACAATTTTTGTTAAAAAATTCTGTTTAATAGATCATTATTTGTATAATAATTGTCATAAAATTTGTTTTCGATTTCCATGACACCCCTGTATATCTAGATTTATATAAATAAACTTTTTAAAATGTTTGGATTTTAGAGGTATTTTTAAGAAAAATCCCGCTAAATTGAATATTTTGCAGTTTCTAGCGGTTTTGAAGTCCGATTTGGCGGGAAATCTTCAAAAAAAGTTGGCAACAGTGGAAATACATATTGATATGTTTTAATGTTAATTTTAATAAAAAAAAACCACTTCTTTTCAGAAATAAGATTTTTTTTTCAAAAATAAGATTTTTTTTTGGTGAAATTAAGGTTTTTTGCTGAAAATTTCTGGCAGCCCTGATTGTATGGATTAGTTTTTTTGCATATATTTGTTAAGTTTTTAATGAGCCTGTTTTGGTTCTGCGCTGCGTGCTGGGTTGAAGCCGATTGAAACTGTACGCCAACTAAAAAACATTCCCTTCAACTGCCATTTTACCCGGGTATAATAAGTCTCGAGTGTTCAGGACCAAAGTGAAAATATTTTCATAATGGGATCTCTTAAGTTGGTATTACTGGACCTGAATATCTAAACCATCATACTGCTGGTTCAGTTTATGTCGCTATTTCCACCACAATCAGCCAAGAACTCAGCCTGCTTAAAGTAACAAGACTGCTTCTTTTCTCTATCTTTTTTTGTTAATTCTAAACAACAATAACAACACCAAAAAAGCAAAAAATAAAACAACGACCGCATTGTTATGTATCCAAATTTTTCTGTAACGTTCTTTTTATGTTCTGGTGCACACGAGTGTATTTTAAGTTTTATTTTTGTTGTTTTGGCCTTAAAATTAAGTGTCGTCGTGCATTTTAATGGATTTTCCATTGTGAAACTCATTAGCACTTATTAAATTAAATGTTGCATGCACCGCATTGTAAAAATAATGCAACAACAAGAGAATAAATAATAAATTGCACTACTTGCCGGTATTTATGGTTTTTGGTTGTTTCTTAAAGAAACTTCTTTTTTTTTTTGACCAACTGTTTTTTTTTTGGTTCTTTCGCGGTTTTTGCCAATTCATTGGAAGTATTTTATGTATCACCTAAACAGAGTCCCTGAAGACTTTAAAATATAAATAAAATAATTGAAAACAACAATGTTGTTAAAATATTGTCAAATAAGGTGTTTTGAGATTATCATTACAATTTAAATGAAAGAATGAATACGAGGGTAACATTCTACACCCAAAGAAAAAATATGGTTCGATTTGGTCGCAGACTACAGATTCAGTATGGTTACAGAAAATTCAGATATACTTAGGCCCGTTTTCACAACCTACCGATATTTAAAGATAGGACTTTTCGGCCGTATAAAGGGTGTGCTATTATTTATAAACATTTTTTTTCTTATTAAGGGAAAATTTTTGTTTTTTCAAAGATGCTGCAACTTATTTAGTAGAGACTTAATATAAAGACTGAACACAAACTCATTGGTCAACAGCAATATTTTCACTGCTAAATATTTGTATTTTATACTTGGAATAAATCTTGGAAACAAACCATTTGGTTGCCTGGTAGGTCATCTTGCTTTCCCGTGGGAATTTTATCCATTTCATTAGCCAAGATAAGAAATTTGTTATAAAGTGTCCAAAATTAAACAAAAACTGCACTCAATTTTAGCTTATGGCTACTTTTTACTTAAAACATCTGCTCACCAACCAAAACTTTACGATTGTTTTTATATTTATTAATTGACAAATGAAATCGGCAACAGTTGCCATCCGCAATATATTTTAGGCAACTGGCAACTCAATTAAAGTTCGGTTGCCAAATATAATCCACCGATTAGTTTCAAATTGGTATTTTTTATAACTTTTATCTACCAAATCTTAAATATTTTATTTCTAATACAATATTCATTAGCAAATGGCAACCATACCTTTTTAAAAAAAAAAAAAACAAAACTCATTAAACCCAATTAATATAAAAAAAAACTAAAATGAAATGAAATGGAAATGGCAATGATAATAAACACAAAAACCATTTGATAATTAGTTGCGGCTCATGAAACTCATGTCACATTACGAGAAAAAGTGACAACCATATTAAAACATAAAAACATTTAATGTACATACATACTTAAATGCCTGCAGAGACAACAAATACAATAAAATGTAATTAAATAAACTAAAAATATAAATAAACATTACCAAAAGACAAGTAAACACAAATTGTTACTAACTCAAACTGTCAGCCATTTGTAATACAGTAAATTTAATCGTTACATAAAAAGAGAGAGTGAGAGGAAAATAATAATTCTAATTAATTCTAATACACAGTGGCGCAGAAAACTCTACATACAAACTGATTTTTTTTATTTATTTAACAAAATTTAATAAAATTTTAATTTAAAAGATTTTGTTATTCGTGCTTAATACTCAATTTTTATTCTTGATAAAAACACTTGAAATTTATTGTTGATGGGATAAGCTATTCCTATGCGCATTTCACTGGTTGCTTAGGCCAGATCATCAGGAAACTTCATCCACAAAGATTTTAGGAAAACTAAAGATATTAAACCAAAAAAAAAATTGTTAGCGTATAAGAATCATAAGCAACAGTTCTACTTGTAATAATATCAAAGTTTAAACAAAAACAACAATAAACAATGAGTTTATCTCTTCTGACATTCCCCACTACAATTGTTTAGAATTCTTCCAACATTGATTGTAGTTGTAAGTAGATTAAGAAAAAACAAAATGCAAAAAACAACTTGCAAAAGCATGTTGCCAGTAAAGTTTTTTTATGCCGTGCACTTACCAGTTTATTATCAAAAGTAATTTTTGGGAACACAAAATTTTAATTGAAAAGATTTTGTTATTAGTGCTTAATTCCCAATTTTTATTCTTGATAAAAACACTGAAATTTATTGTTGATGGGATAAGCCTTTCCTTTGACCATAACAAAATCTTTTAAATTAAAATTTTGTATTCCCAAAAATTACTTTTGATAATTTAATAAAATATGTATTTACATTCATAAAGCTGGCTTAATATTACAAGGTTGTAAGTACAACAGCAAAAAATTAAGTATAGGTATAATATATCTTTTTTTTATAAAATACAGTAGAAAATAAAACAACCCACTTTTAATTTGAATTTAGAGCAAACACAGTAATAGTTACACGCTGCCAAAAAGATCTAAATGAACCTTCAGTAGTATGACAGAGGCTTAAAAGAATTTAATTTAAAGAGAATTTTTTACAATCATCCACAACTAACATTGATAAAGTTTAAGGATTTCCTTCAAAAAAGAAAAAACAAGTATGAAAGTTCACCCAGTCAAGCGCGACCGCATGATCAAAGTATAAAAATAAATTTTCAAGTTTGTACCCTTTTTTGGACCCATGGGCAATAATGGACCCGCCGAATCAAAATTATGTTATGAGGTTACGACTCATGTAAAAGTTCTTTATACCGAAAATTACTTACATATCAACAACGAAAAAAAATTTTGTAAGTCTTAAAGCGATTTTGTAGAGGGTGTTTATATGGGACTATGGTCCATTTTGAACCTACTAGTTTATAGTAGCTATTATAAAAGTTATCGTTGCCAAATTTTATATCATACCAAAATTAATAAGAAAGTTATGGCATTAAAAGCTACACAGAAAGAAAAAATTCGTACTTAATTTAAAAATCTAAGTACTAATTACACTTAAAAGTACTAAAAATAAACCAAAATGGGAAAACTTTAGAAAACCAACACGCATGTGCAAACGCGTGTGTTCGTAAAAGTTTGTTGTAGAACCAACAACAACACTACAAGAAGAAAAATATAGATTATTTTCATGTTAAGAACGTAAAACAAGAGGCAATAATTCCCATATTATATTTGGTAAAATTATTTAGTTACATAAATTCAAAAAATTTTCAAAGTAGAATGATAACGAAAACCATAGCGGGGATGGTGCTGGTGTCTTATAATTGAGAGTTCTTCTGTAAACAAAGGGCGGAATACAACAAAAGTGAAATAAATATGTGTAACAGGTAAGTAAATTGTAATATTTTTTCTGGTTAGTGTTAAGGTTGGAATCAATTCTTATCACACTTTCGAATTATTTTAAGTACGAATATGAATTAAAATAAAGCCAACTTAAAAAATTCTTGAATGAATTACAGTTTGATATAAATTTTATCTTTCTTTTAGTCAAGTCAATTCCGTTTTCGAATGATTTTAAGTACGGGGCACTTGAATAATCCGTACATGAACCAAACATTCTTTACGTAATATAAGGAAAATCGTACTTACCGTACTATTTTCAACGCTTCGGCTTGATTTAAGTACGAATGCATTGATTTGTCTTTTCCGCGTATCTTCGGACCGATTCCAATTAAATTTGGTAAGATGATTAAGATTGCAATAAAATAATTTCAGAACAAATGAAGTCTAAATACCAAATTAAAAAAATGATTTATGGGCACAAAAAGACTTTATCGTGGAAATAAGCTTGTATGGGATTATCTGCAATAATGAATAGAGTTTCACCATTTTCAAAAGAATTAAGGCTTATGAGTATTAAAACTTACATACCCAGTTTTTACGCACAAGGTTTACATGGATATTCGGCCAGTCAGCTGGACGGATGGACATCGTTTAATCGTTTCAGAAATTTGAATGATGAATGATATACTGAAAGGCAGGTCCATAACCAATATTTGTATTTGTTACACACATCACCACAAACGCATAGTAGCCTGTCCATTTATTGTGGTGTAATAAAAGATATTAACAGAATATTAAAAATAATGCATAAACGTTGTTATCTATGTTCTACGTAGTGCTGACAAGTTTGTTGCTATACTTTTTATCACATGTGACAAAGAACTATGAAATACTTTTGTTCAAGGACGCCGAGGATGTACTGCCGTGTCAGGATTAAACTTAAAAGTTTTAAATTTTCCCATACAACCTTAAAATATTACTAAAAAATAATTTTACAACAACCATGTAATATTAAGCCAGCGATTTGTAGGCTGCTGATAATACCCAGAATCATGATAAGAAGGGGTGGGAGTATGTAGACTATTCTGTGCCACTGTATATACAAGAATGCTTGCACATATACATATGTACATAAATTTATATAAGTATGTATGTAGGTTATTTAAACATAAGAGTTTATTTTTATATTAATGTTTTAATAAAATACATCAGATATGTACAATTAAAAAACAAAAACAAAAAAATCCATTAACAACAACAAACAGTGCTTTTGTCACACAAAATTTGTTACAATTCATTTGCTTAAAATTACATTCATTTGTGTTTTAAAATTAACAAACAGCCAAAAAAAAAAAGAACTAAACGAAGAGGAAGAGTAAATTAAAAATGAAAAAAAATTATGAATTTGTGTCTCATTAGTTGTCATTATAAAACAACACATAATCGGGTAAATGTCATACAATTATACTCATTCACCTACAATTGTTTGTTTATTTGTTTATACTACATAGTCAGTCAGCCACAATTAAAGCGCAGCACCATTTACTGTCAAAACATTTTATTTAATGAGATTTATGCTATTTTTGGTAAATTTCCAAAAAATAATTATCATTTCCTTCAAGGCAATAATTCATTAGTAGCAAAAGCCAACAAAAATATCAACAACACAAACATACAAACTATGTACATAATAATTATTGTGCCACAAACACATTTGTCCATGCAAAGATTCTTAAATTGACGAATCTTGGGCACAATATTCTCCTTATTACAACGAAATAAATAATAAAATCATAAAAAGTTTTTCGTTACAATCGTTTGACAATCGTTATGCTTGAATTAAAAGTGTCATCATCGTGTTTATGTTGAGTATTCAAGAGAAAAAAGCAGACTAGGGAAAACATGTAAAATCTTGAAATACTTTTCGTTAATAAAAATAATTCTAAGCTGGATGGAGAGTAATTTTAATTTTAATTTAAAACAAGTACGAGTACTTAATTCAGCTATGCCGAATCTTATATACCCTTCACCATGGTGCAATAAGAACAGAAACTTATATATACCTTTTTTTAGATATGTATAAATAATTCTATTTTCTTCCAAGCTCACTTCTCCAATACCGCTTCTTACATTTTGTCGGATGCTGTATATTGATAACCAAGATGCTTGCACCTTATTTCGAAACTTTGGCTGTTTCCGTTCTCCAGATATACAGAAAAACAGACGGATAGACGGACTTCGCTGTACATTTTTTATCAGGTTTTAAAAAACTGCAGTCAAAATAAAAAAATTGCTTTTTCTTCCACTTTTTGATTTTTCATTAGACAAAAATAAACTGTTGCTTTTACTTCTGATTCATTAAATGAAAACAGTCGTAGTCCTGGCAAAAGCAAAAAACGACAAGTTGTTCACAACCAGTGTTACCGTCGAATATTTTTAAAAAGTACCAAAAAAGGGGATATCTACAAAAAAGTGGCACCAAAAAGTGGATTTTTTTTAAAAAAAGGGGCACATCTTTTAAAATTAAAATAAGTACACCACATTACGTATTTTTTACGTTTTTTTCTATTCATTATAATTTTAAATGGTATAAAAACTAAAATAAATAGGTATTTTGTAAATATTTCTCTCGAGAAGTAATTTTTATAAAATATTTACTTTAACGTTTCGGTAATTCAAAAACGTTAAACTTGTTTTCTGCCAAACATGTTTTTTGGATTATGACATTGTTGCAGCAAATATAAGATGTTTATGAAATGTGTTTTATATATACATTTAGTAATATATTTCTTGTACTATTCCTTCTGAATATATTTCTTTGATTTATTTAAGACACTATATTGCACAGGTAGACATTTAAAAACTTTTTAGAAATTTATTTGCACATTCCACCAGATTCTTATGTTTTTTTGGAATGCTATGGCCGAATATGAGCACAGTTTTCTCCCATCACGTCACATTTATCAGATACACCAATTACTGTAATTTCGGAGATATTTTGTACCACAATTAATAACAAAATCCATAGTTTTATAATTTAATTCTACAGTCAACCTAATTACAAAAGTTGTTTGCCAAGGCCAACGATGTCGACAATAAAATCTCTTTCGTATATTTGATTGAAAACAAAAACAAATTTTAGTTTTAATTATTGTTTTCAATATGAATATGCGAAAGAATTGTTCTTGTCGACACCGTGGGCCTGGCAGCTAAGCTATAATCGGATGAAAACAAGAAATCCTATTACAAAAAAACGAAAATATCACTTTTTCAAATACTTTATATATAATCAGTTCCACACTTTAATACAAATAAATGCACGGCATGCATACATACATGCTACTAAATTGAGGTGCTATTGTTTTAATTTCTTTACTATAGCATATTTAGTTTTTATCCAATTTCGTCTATTATTGCTTCAAATTTTTGTAATCAGGTTTATAGAACAAAACTATAAAACTGGATTTTGTTATTAATTGTGGTACAACACATCTTCCGAAATTACAATTATTGGTGTATCTGATAAATGTGAGGTGATGGGAGAAAACTGTGTTCATATATGTCTTTAGCATTCCAAAAACATAAGAATCAGTTGGAAACAAACTTTTTCAATGTCGTCCTGTGGTACATATTTATTAATGGTCAGTTTCATACAAATTTTACAATTAATTGTTCTTAAAACGACTTCCATACTTTTGTAAAATGTCTTTAACCTATTTGTTACTTTATTTTTTTTTTAGCTAACTTAGTAAAAACACGCCCAGCAGAAGCAATACTAGGTGACAATGTAAACATATGAGAGATCAATTTATACAAGTTTGAATATATATATAGAAATATTCATCAAATCTATTTTTCAATGTTCCTATTTCACCCCAAAAATCTTCAGCATTCGAAATTTTAAATTGTGTTCATAATTCGTGTCATTTACTTTACTCTCTAGAAATTTAAATTCTTGTATAAATGCATCTGAGTCAGTTATAATATCTTTAAACTCTGAAACTAATTCGAAATAGTTTATATCTTCATTAGACACTATAAATATTGGGTCTAAATACTTCAACATATTGAGCTTTTTGTTTTTTATATCAATTCTTATTATCAATTCATTACACAATTTTTGGTAAAAACTTAGATTTTACTTTTAATGTCAATTACACAAATTTTAGACAAGTTTTCGGTACACAATAGTTCGGTTTCTGCTTCATGACTTCTAAGGAGAGACAAAATACTTTTTTTTTTTACCAAATACTTAAATCTTTTTGCTATATATTCTTTTAAATATTTATAGGAATTTTTCCTAATTCTTGATTTATAAAAGAATATATAGCAAAAAGTTTCAAATATTTGGTAAAAAAAAAGTAATTTGTCTCTTCTGAAAAGTATTTGTTTTTGAGTTACGATGTTGCGGAAGAAAACCATCGATATGTGAGATATCTTTATCCCCTTATTCATAATAAATAAAAAAAGTTTATTAAACCGATTTTCAGCTAACCACGCATGACAAGAAAAAAATTTCATATAAACTTGCTTACGTATACATATATTAAAATAGTTTTACATATATTAAAGCTGGGGGTTATAATAAAACAGAAAGAAAAAAAGGTTATTTTCCTTGCGTAAAAAGTATCAAAAAAGTGGCAAGAATCGCAAAAAGTACCACATTTGGGTGCATTTTGTAAAAGTGGACAAATAGTATCCAAGCAGTCGAAAAAGTGGCAAATCGCCACTTTAGTGGCACCAACGGTAACGCTGTTCACAACAAAGAACATCGGCAGTCGATATGTTCGAAAGTGTTTGGTTTGACAGACTGATGGCCATTTTCTCAATGTATCGACAAACTGTCTGTTACTTAATTAAAACATAAATTTATTAGACCGATAAACTGCCGTTAACGATTTTGGGTTTCTCAATATACCGACAAAAAACATTGTTTTTGGTTGGCAACACCTCTAAAAATACATATAAAAGTTGGGAGTCAGCTGATTGAACTTATCTGTACGGCAAATAAAAGCAAAATGATTAATTGACAGATGAGTGCTGGTTAGCTTTACGACAGAATAGAAGCAAACGAGACATTGAGAAAATCAAATTTCTTTAATGTGCAGTATTTCGTCGGAAAAAAAATAATTGCGTAATGAGAAAACGGCCATGAAAATTTTAATAAATCCCGAAGCTACCGAAGATGGGACGATCTGATGAATTTTACTATCTCAACTGCAGCTTTTTAAACACTGTTTTTATATGTAAAATGAGCAAAAAAGTCCTAAAAATAAAAAAAAACATCTTATAATCGGTGATTTCTTAATCTAATAAAACACTCAAAATTGCATCATATATTCAAAATTTTTATTGTAATCTATAAATTGGTATTTGCCATTTACTTTTTAAAAATAACTTCATGTAAATGTTGGTCCATTCGTAGGGTCCAATTTTGCACCACTTTTGGAGCATTCCAAGAATAACACGTGTTATGTTATACTCTAAGGCTTCAATCGTGTTTGGCTTGTCCACATAGACCAACGACTTCACACAACCCCAAAAGAAATAGTCAAGAGGCGTCAAATCACATGATCTTGACGGCCAACTCACAGGGCCGAGAGAAAAACTGCTCACTAAATTCATCCTTCAATATGTCCATTGTTTCACGAGTTGTGTGACACGTGGCACCGTCTTGTTGCAACCGCATATCAACCAAGTCCAACTCAGTCAATTGGGGGAAAAAAAAGTCGCGTATCATGGCACGTGGTTGAATAACACATGCCCAATATCTGAGAACGGCGACGAACTGGCATTTCACTATCCTCATTAACACTGGTCGCTACGGCTGCAATATTCTCTTCGGTACGCCCTCTACGAACGCGAGTCGGTGGTTTAATGTTCACCAAAGTAAATTTGGTGATAATAGCACGAATTGTTGATTCACTAGGTATTAAATTTCAACGATTTGCAGTCGTTGCTCGTTTGTGAGTTTCTCCATGATGAAATGGCAGAATAAACTGAACACTTTTCACTTTCACAGATGTAGTTTGGACACAATTACCAACCAGCGCTGCCAGCCTTTACAAGTTATACCTTGTCCCTTTCGGTGATGGATATAAAAAAACAACATGGGATATTATGAAACAAATTAGAGGCAACCGAGGTTTTTTGCTCATATCTCAACCATTTATAGACCGATCAGGCTGAATTTCAATGGCAAAATTAAACGCAACAAATAAATAACAACCAAGTCTTTGCAATATCAGGAGTCTTCGGAAAACCCATCTCAACAGACTGACGGACATCGTTACATCAGCTTCGATACTCATAATGGCCCAGAATATATCTGTAGTCACAAGCAATAACCGCTATGCCGAAATAGTTTTTGATAAAAGGAACTTTATGTTTATGCTTGCGTTTCTGAAAAAATTAATTGAGTTAGAAAAAAAGGAATTCAGAATCAATGATTCTCACCCCCACAATGCTAGGGTAAAAAATTATAACGAAAATTGAATTTATTTCAGAAATATTTAATAAAAACAAATACAAACTCAATTGTTTCTTAAATCGTCTAAAGCGGTTATCGCTTGTGACCACAGATATGTTTATAGTTTATAGGTTGGAAGATCAATACTGTAGAAACTACAAACGAAATGAAAAACTTGTATATAATAACATTTTACTTTCGGTAAAGGGTTTAAAGATAAACTAGCTTCGTAATAAAACTGAATTTTTTTAAGGTCTTATAAAGCCCATATTGTTTGGGTAAATTTTTCATTCATTAATATGATTATGAAATAACTCGGTATTTCTTTAATACTTTAAGTTTTTGACAAGTAAGAAAGTATAGTCGATCAAGCCCGACCAAAAGCCACCCTACACCACAGTATTTATAGACAACTTTTCGAGAGTCTTCCCTATTTGAGACCCATGGGTGATCATGTTCCTCATAAAAGAGCTCTTTGTGCCAAATATTATATAAATATCTACATCTTTTAAAGATTTTTCGTCTTTAAGAATTTTTAGGGAGGGTGGTCTTATAGGATTTATGTTTGATTCTGGACCTAACAGCACAATATTTTGCGATGAAATAGTAACTATCGTAAAAGTTAATTTCGTCAAGTTTAATGTCAATACCAGTGTTGCCAGTGGATTTTTCGAAAAAAAACATTAATTCTAAAAAATAAATTTTATTCGAATATGTATATTAAGGCTTTGACAAAAAATAAGTACAAAACTAAAAAAAATAATACATATGGGGGATTTCAAGTCAAGTGACCAAATTTTGAAATCTATGTCTTCCGATTTGGATGAAATTTGCACCAAGGTTAGTCCTATTTGATAGTAGTTAAGACACACATTTTCAAGATCGGTCAAAAAGTTTCTGAGTTAGAGGGGGTGAAAGTTTGACATATTGGCCATACAGGTGTTCTTTCTCATCCATGTAACTTATTACCTATTGGTGATAGCAAAATTTGTCCCAAGAGCTTCGATAGCTATTTGATCAATCTTTTTTTTTTTTAAATTTAAAACGTTTTTTTTTTTTTTTTTTTTTTTTTTTTTTTTTTTTTTTTTTGCTTAATAGAAAGCTTATGTCTTTTCCTTAGGTAGTTTTGGTCGCTTTTTTGTTTTTATAAAATAAATCTGGATCTTTTAAGAAATTAAATATTCTGTACATTTTTACTCTTTTTTTTTAAAAAAATTTCAGAGCATTAAGCCTTAAACATTGACATCTCTTTGGCGTTTGGCAAAACTATCTTAAGTCAGAAGCTGTAGTTTTCCATTATGTTAATATGTTGGTATTTTGATTCAGTTGGCACAAACTCATTTTATGCTTTATACATCATCATACAAATATTATTGGAATTCACAAGCCGTTAACGAATCAACATTAAATCCATTAAAATTAACTGCTTGGTGCAAGGAGCTGCCCTTACAGTAAATAGCGATCGCTATTGAGCCGTGCTGACTGACTTTTTGCTTCCAAAAATTAATCAGCTCAACGAAATTTGGTTCCATCAAGACGGCGCAATTTTTAATAAAGCGGAATCAAAAATTGATTAATTGTGAAATTAAATTGGGGACAACTTAATTTCCAGATCAGGTGCCTGATTCTGGCAGTCGTGATCGAGTACTTTCTCGATTCGAAAGCAATTTAATATCTAATTATTTCAGTCAGTACTGAACGACTCAGAATTATTTTTCCACTGTTGTAAATTGAGTTTCACAATAGTGAAAAAATAATTTCGAGTATCGACTGAAAGAATTAAAAATAAAATTATTGCTTTCGAATCGAGAAAGTACTCGATCACGACTGCCAGAATTAGGCCCCTGGTCCTTTTCACTGACCCCCTCGATCGTGCGATTTATCGCCTCTGGATTACTTCTAATGGGGCTATGTTTAGTCATCGGTTTATGCCGACAAGCTACCACCATTGACGCCATACGGCAAAATTTATTGGAAAAGGAAGTCAAAAATCGCTCGCAACTCGTAGCACCGGCGGACAATAAATACCATGAAATTATCTACCAGATTATAATACAAAATTTCATTCCAACAAAATTTCTGTCTTTTATTATCATTTTATGTTCTCCTTAGGTTTTTTCATACGGGATTTCCCGGTACAAAAATCCCGGGATCCCTCACATTTTCGGGAAAAAAATCCGGGGAAGTTTGTGCGGGAATTTTCGGCATTTTTTTTAATTTAATGATGGCAACTTTATAATTGTAAATAAGTTGTGTCATTAAATAGATCTGAGTCGTTAGGCAAAAAGGTCTTAAGTCAAGCATTTTGAGTTTTTGATTGGCTTTACTAACATTTTTTTCTCTTTTGTTGAGTTAAAATCACTTTTGTCTAGGACAACTGCTTCTAATCGTTATCATCTTCTTTTTGGAAATAAGCCTATGAAATACGCCAAATAAATATTTTCTAATTTAAGTTAGTTTATGGGCACAAAGACTCTATTTAAAAAAAAATTGTACCGAAATATGTGAAATTATTAGGCTTGGTCCTTGGTGATAATTGAAAACTCACAAAGTTTCATCAGATTATCTTCAAAATTGTACTGACAGCCAGCCGCACGGACGGACATCGTTAGATCGATTCAAAAAGTATTGTTGAGTGAATCGGTCAAATCTTTTTTAGTGTTACACACTCTAACAAACTCATAAAAATTTTAGTTTGCATTGGCTTGGAGTTGTTAAAAAAATAACGTCAGTGCTGTGAAACGTAGTTTTTAACGATATAACAATTTTTAATTTGATTTCCGCTATTTTCTTACTTCCTGTCGATTCTTTGAAATGCCGCCCTCTGTCGCTTGTAAGCTAAACAGCTTGACATTATAACGGTTGTTGTCTTAACTAGCAAATTGACAGAATTGTGATGCGAAGGTTCACATACAGACAGCGCTGTTGAGTTAGCTCAGTCACTAACCGCGGACAATAGTTTTAATGGCTCTAAAACTAAACGCTTGTGTCTGAGCTAACGCTGTACGTTTATTAACAACTTTAGTTGGTAATACATTTTTTTTATTTAGGAGCAATAGTAAGTCGATTAATGCCCGTAATTTCTACAAATAGATATCTAGCTGTGTATAGATATCTATGGTGTAACTAATTTTTCATAATTTCAACACGTATGTTTTACCTACTGGTAAAACTGTAGTGTATATTACACCATCGATTCTTGACAGTTAATTCAAAAAATTAATAAAAATACACATGTTGCCATATTTTAAAAGAAAACTTAAAGGAAAAAACACGTAGGCAAAATAAACGTTGAAATTACTATAATAGTTTTACCGGATAGGTAAAGATAACTTTTAGGTACGAACACGACCAGATATCTGTTTGTAGAAATTACGGGCATAAGCAAAATATATTCATAAAACTAAATCGTGTTGATTTTATACAAATTGAATTTCCGTTTCCTTTTTTTATTTTAACTTATACACAACATAAAGGAAAACGTTTTATTGTATTAAACATTTTTTATATATCGAATTTATTCTATGAGTTAAATTTCAGTTATGTATTTTATAAAGCTTTTTTGTAATAATCTTATTCCTTCAATTTTTCAGGAATGACTTTATACACTACCAGACTATTATATTGTATCTTCTTGTTACATTTTACCTACGCTATCCTACGAAAGGAAATAATTCCCAGTTTCTATTTGTTGAAAACGTTTTATTTCAACATTATTTATAAGAATTAGGATATTTCTTTTCTTTATAAAAATGAGTAAATAACACAAATGGCTCGACAAACAAGCCAACATTTTACGTTTGTGATTACCTTTTACCTTTATAGTTGGGTTGTTCGCTAGTTTGAACAGACATTTGAAGCATGTTTGTAGAAAAATCAAAAATTTTTCATTTTCGTAAAACAAGTCAAGCCGTTTACGCTGCCTAGTGCTAAATTAAACCCTTGAAAAACAATTTTAAAATATTGTTGTTGTTTTACATGTGAGTTAGGCGAACGAAATCTTGGTTGGAAATCGCTGAACAGGCCATAAAAAATGATTTTAGCTAAAAATGTATCAAAAATATTTTTTACAAAAAAAAAAATAGTTTTCTTGTATTTTTATACGATTTACCACAGGTGAAAAGGGTAGACACAAGTTTGTCATTCACTTTGTAGTTTTCTACAGTATTAACCTCAGATCCCAAAAACTATATGGGACCTATGGGAAAAAAATGAGTTTTGGAGAAAAACGATTTTTAGGTTAACAAGTTATTTTCTTTTCTTATCAAAGGTGTATTTTGAAGCTTAATTATGACAAAAGTAATGAAGTTAGAAAACTGCGGTTTGTTTAATTGGAAAAAGCGTATTGTCCATTTAAAGAATCCCCAAGAAAGTAAAAATCGATTTATTCATCCATAGGTCCCTTTTAACTGAAATTGTCACATATATATTTTGGGTCCTTATGAATAGCGAAGTTGATTTAACGATGTCGGTCTGACCGTCTGTAAGTTGAAAGGGGTTGTCCGAAGACTCCAAGAGGCTTATTCTGAATTGCGATGCGAAAATCAATGCGATGCGAAAATGCATAAATGCGAACAATTGCTATTCTGTATTGGGATATTCGCAAAGCTTTTTTTTAATCGCATTTCAAATGCGAAAAGGTGGAAAGTCGATAATTCTACATTGCGAAAACAAATGTCAAACACATGTCAAATTCGCAAAATTTATTCGACAAAAAAATAGCATTCGCAAAGTACAAACATGTAAGTGAGAGATAATATTCTATTTATTTATTCATCATATATTTATTATTTAATTCAGGGTAGCAAGCAATTAGACCACCAAACCGCGTCAATTTGAAATAATGATAGAATTTATGAATAAGCACAGCCAATTGGCAAGAGGCCATTTTAAACCACCAAATGCACGTCAGTCGGCAATTACTTTGTGTCAAACGGTAACTGAAGAACTAAATATCAATGGAGCACATATTAGAGAAGGAAAAAAGTATGAAATATATAAACCAGTAGCCCGTTTCTGTATTTCTCGCATCGTAAAATTTTCCGACTGAAACCAGTGAATCGGGACAGAAACAGTGAAAAATGAAACAAAAAATGGTTTTTCTCACACAAGTGTTTCTGTATCTTTTTTTTGCGAGAATTATCTGTCATTTAAATAATTTTCCAGCAATTATTGGAAGGATGCGAGAAAAAGTGTTTCTATAACAATATTTTGCGAAAAGTTTTTTTCAAGAACTGTCAAAATAAGTCACATTTGAAATTGGTGGCGAGAAAAACAAAATGTAGATATTTTGAATTTAAAATATGTTTATATACTATTTTTTTTTAATAAATAAAAAAATAGAAGGAATATAAATGATAAATGCATAATATATACGATGAAAATAAACAAAAAACAATTGCTATATTTTGTTAGTTTAAATTTTTGTTAGCTTTTTCTTGTTTTGGTTTTAATCAGTGCTGCCAGATAAATTTGTGTCAAAATCGTCAATTTCCTGAGAAAAAATAAAAAAAATCGTCTTTTTTGTTTTAAAAATCGTGCAATTTAAAATCAATTTTAAACAAATTTGTTTCGACTTTTATTAAAAAATAATCAAACAAAAACATAGTTAAAGTTCATGGGTATTTAATAATTATTATTTAATAATTGAGATATAAATCTTTAATTTACCTATTCCTATAATCTTTTTCTTTCTTCTTTAAAATTAAAAAAATCGGTTCATAAATAAACGGGTTAAAGACCCAGTAAAATCTTCGCCTACAAAATAAGATGTTAAGTAATCAGAAACACATAAAAGCACTACATACAATTCTACTGAAAAACTAATGAATTTTACAAGGGTTGTGCCAAAAAGAACAAATTCAAAAGTAAGTCATTTTTTTATATCTTAATACATCCAGAAAAAAGTAGTTATCGAAGTTCTTATAGAAGAAAGCTACTTAATAACGAGTGAAAGAAGCTATCCATTTTGAAAAAGTTTTTACTGGGAGACAAACCAATTTCTTTCTTGCCGGAATAATGGTTTTGGCACAAAAGTGTACATATAAGATAAGAATATCAAATATCAATCATATTTTGTATATGTATATAAGAAGTATTAAATGTTCAAAATAAGCCAAGTCGGTCCATTACTTTCCCTCGAAATTTTGCTTTTGCCGATACATTTTTTAGGGAAAAAACAAACAATTTCGAGGACAATTTTCACAATAGGGATAAATATAAAAATTTAAGCAGCCTTGTTTCTAAAGATATCTTTTTTTCTAATAAACAAACATATAAAAATATTTACAATTATCTTATTTCGAAGACTAAGGGGCTTATAGTGTGAAACGCAACGCCAACAATTTCATTAAAAGCAAAAATAAAATCAAAAATATCTTATAAATTTGTTGTTGCTTTCTACAGACATTCATATTATTTTTTTTTTCAATTTTCAATGCCACAAAATAGAAGTGTTTGAAATTTAAAAATTCAAGATGAATTTCTATAGAAAGTAACAACAAAATTATAAAATATTTTTGATTTTGTTTTTGCTTTCGTCACTTTTTTTGGAAAAAATCATCAAAACGTCACTTTGTTAATATCGGAACAAAAAATCGTCAAGATGACGATAACTCGTCAAATCTGGCAGCCCTGTTTTTATTATATTTATTTCTTTTGTTGACGTTTCGCTTTTATTTGACACTTAATTACTGGAAATATTCCAGTATAAACAGAATTTGTTGTGTCTGTTTTCGCATTCAAATACAGAAACACTTTTATCTCATAAATCGAGAAACGATGGAATTTTTTGTTTCACACTTCATGCAAGAAATTTTACGATGCGAGAAATACAGAAACGAGCTACAGTTCAAAAATATTTGACTTCAACTTTAATTTTAATAGGTTTGGGCCGATTTTAAAGTACACACCAAACAGAAGCTTAGACGAAATAAAACCGACATTGGCGGCACTGGCGGTGGTCCATCAAGATATAATCCACTGTCTTCTTAGAGGAGCAAGTTGTGAAATTGTTAAACATGACGGATTCCGTAAATGGATTACCGGGCGCACTTTCCTTCGGGGCAACAACTGCTTCCAATCTTGAAAATAATGGTGAAGACATGGCTGTGATGGAACAGTTGGACGAAGTGCCGTTACAAGAATTAGCTCCGGAAGTAATAGTTGATTCGGAGGTGGCGACAAATGTACGTTTCCAAAGCTGTGAACGTAATCCAAGAAAACGTTCACGCCACAGAATCCATTTTTATTATTTTTTTTCTTACAGAATGTCCGAAATAAATTTTATAAACTATTTTCACAGCTTAACACAAACAATTTATTTATTTTTAATTTGACGTAAGTTGACACTGACGTTTATTTGAGCAACGTTGCCACGATTTAAATAATTAGCGAATGCGATTGCGAAAGTCTAACAGAATACCAATTTTCTTTCGCATCGCATTTCATCTGCGCATTTGCGCATCGCAATTCAGAATAAGCCTCCAGATATCACTGAAATTGATATTGGTTGCTACATTTACAATTCAGCCAGATCGGACCTCAAGTGAATAAGAAATTAATGAATTTTACCCTATGCATATAAAGCTAGTTGAATATTGGTAGTTGAAATTAACAAAATGCCTTCAAAGATGACCGAATTATAGAGAAATAACTAGCTTTTCTCCAAATAATGCAATAATAAGCGCAATAGCGCCAATACTGTATAAGCTAGAAGGACTAAATTTGGCTTAGACTGTTCGTAAGAATAAGGAGTACTAAATATAAAAAATCACTCAAATCAGTCCATTATTTCACCTGGCCTTGATACGAGAGGGTCCATACAACACCAGCTAGGTTGATCAAATTGAGTTCTAATATTCTAAATAAATGAAATTGGTTTGGCTTTTAATATCTCAGAAATTAAATTATTATGAAAAAATAGCTAAATCGATCCATTATTTCACCTGGCCACAATAGAAGTGTCACTCCGAGTATAGGGTTTTAGTACACAGAGCCAAAAAAGACGTTAAAAATTTTTCAACCAATGGTATTCAAACGATATAGAAATGTTGTCAATATTTTAAACTAAGCGTTGTCAAATTTAATATAAAATAAGTAACAAATACCATTGTTATCAAATTGGCAACTACCTGTTGGCAAATAGATAACGCCCTGCTGTCATTATTAATAGCGGACATACTTTTGTATTCGCAGTTTAAAAAATAAATTTTTAAAAGTGATTTTTAACTTAGTGGACAATAGAAAAGAGCATTGACATGATTAATGATTTCGACGACGACAAGAAATTAAAAAGTTCCCTTTATCTATTAACATGGAAGGTATTTATGAGTACTAGATTCGCCCGGTGTCCGAAATTCGACCACTTGACATTTACTTTCGCGAGAACTAGTGCGTTATACAACAAAAACGTACACATTTAAAGAAAACAGCAAAATGCAGTCTTTTTACCCATGTGTGTACGTGTGTTTTCAAGATACATAAATTAAAACGCTTTTTGAACACTTTAATTCTAAAAATTTGGAAAAAAATTATATATCTACACACGTACGTTCACGTATTTATATAAAAGATTGATTACGTAAGTAAAACTATACAATATACAAAATCCAATGAAAAATTACATTAAAAGTCAACCTATGTAATGTTAATGAAATTTTTCATAAAATCGATGAAAACTTTGCATTCACTAAATGCAAGAAATTTTGTTACGACTGTGACTATTTTGCATCACATTAATGAAACATTTCAATAACATATTGATGAAGAGTCAAACGTTTAAAGAAATTTTTTTCATTATTTAAATGAAAAGGTTTTTGTATTTAAATGAAATTTTTTATTTGTTCAATGACATAAATTCTTTAAAATATTTACTAAACTTTGTCGTTTTTATAGCAGTATTATACAAGTTTAAGCATTACACTGGTCTACAAATTTGGAAAAAAAAATTTACTGCAGAAACGAAGCATGTTTTTTAACTAATCTGGGTGCGCTGAATTCGAATCTGACATTAAAATTGCGCTATCACGCAATGATGTCGTAAGTGCAGATTTATCAAAATTGACAAAATGCAGATTTGGCAATTTTTGGCCTAAAAATGCAGAATAGAAAAAACTCATGGCTTTTAACTGGTGGAGATCAATATATTCTTCGCCTTCCCATACGAAGGTCAAGGTCGACCGAGTACTTATTAATCTTGTGATACCCTGGCAATATAACTAAATATAGTTAGCCAAATTTAAAAAAAAGTATTGGTTACCTGCCGGCCAGGGTTCGAGCCCGGCTACAGTTAAGAATGAAAAATTATCAATAACAATTTTAATTAATTTTCATGTTGTAAAATTTCTTTCTTCATAAAATTAATTTAATAAACATTCAATTTGAAGAACTTAAGCCTATTTAAAATATTAAAAATTTGGATTAAAAACCATAAATAGTCCAACAAAATAACCACAATACTTATTATTGTTAAAGCTAAGGCACGAGCTCTACGTGTACATTTGTCCTTCAAGTTGTGCTGAGAAAGGTCAACAAGAAAAAGAAAGACAAAAATGAAAAAACAAAAAAATGTACTTTGGACTTCAAGAAAAATTCTTGACAAAAGTACGAAAAAACAGAAGTGAGGAAAAACATGTAAAATCAATTAAAATGGATAATCATTCAAAAAATCAAATTTCGATCTACCAAGGGTTAAAACACAATTTGGTTTAAGGATTGATGTTTGACTATTGACGTCAGCAGACGTCGATGGCTGCGAATCCATCTGAGGAGATCGAGTGGTTGCGATCGAAACATGTCATGGTAACCTGCCGGCCAGGGTTCGAGCCCCGGCCACGGTCAAGAATGAAAGATTATCAATAGCAATTTTAAATAATTTTCATGTTGTAAAATTCCTTTCTTCATAAGAATAATTTAATGAAAATTAAATTTGATGAACTTAAGCCTTAATTAAAAATATTAAATATTATAAATATAAATATAAATAGTTCAACAAAATCACCACAATACTAATTATTAAAAAAAAGTATTTACATTTTTGGTACTTACGGGGATTTTTGCTCTTGTAGTATAGAAAAGTATAAACAAAGATTGCGTTGGAAAAAATATATAACGGCCTTCACATCACGTGAGCCAATTTTGCGCAAAAAAAAAAAGTTTAAAAGAAAGAGACAAAGAATAAAACAAATAGTTCATATGTTCATATGTTGGACCGTTTCGAAATTGATTTAGTAGTAGGAATTTTATTCACAAAAAATTAAAAATTCGTTTGCCTTGACACATTTATATCGCTAGACTTATGAAATGTGATATTTAAACGAAATAATATGCATATTTGTGTATGTATTTATTCATATGTATAAATATCTTTAATAATTGCATTATATGATTTCTTGTAAATTCTAAATAAGACTTTTGATAGTAGAAATAACATGTCAAGCAATAAACTTTTAATTTGCTGTTCTAAATTCCAAAGATGTGATTTATCCTTACTCAGCCTGAGGAATTAAATTTGGATAGATATTTTAAATGTAAAAATATCGAAAAATTACACTGTGCCACAAAAAAAATTAACCTTAAAAATGAGATATTTTCTAAGATAAATCGGGGCTGCTGATCACGAATTAGCATTCATATATTTTTCTCAAGAAGCGTTTTCGAGATATACGCGAAAATCGTGTTTTTCTGCAGTTGTTGTAGGTATTTCGAAAAATTTTGAGAAATGTTCAACTGAATTGTACAAGACTTAACATTTTGTATAGATATATCTTTTCTCTTTCAGAACATATCCAAACTTTGTCGATCGGATAAAGATTTACGGAGTTAAAGGACTTAAGCTTGGAAAAAAAGTTTTTTTTTAAAACTCAGTAAGTAGTAAGCGTAAAATTGTTATCGTCGGACAAAGAATTAAGAAATAACGGCATATTTAGTGAAAACATCCGAATTGGAATTTTCATAAAATTTTTTTTTTTAAGAATGCAACTGTTACACTGCGGAACAGTACAACTGTTACACTGCGGAACAGTAAAAACGGTTGACCATATTCAGTTAAAAAAAAATCCGAAACTCGGCGACAGTATTATCTTTAAGGCGTGCTTACATTGTTTCTAAATTTGCCCTGCAGTTTCAGAGATATCGTAGAATTTTTAAAGAAAAATAAATGAATGCCATATTCGTAATCAACAGCCCCGATTTATCTTAGAAAACATCTCATTTTTGAGGTTATGGCAAAAAGCTAAAAATTTGTGAACCAGTGTTATTAGCCATGTTCTGAAAATCGCTTTCGAATGAAATTGAAATAAAACAAATTTTATAAAAAATAAAAAAAAAATACTAAAATTTTCATATTTGATAAATACACTGAAATTTATTGTTGAGCGAAAGCTAGCCTCTATGCTCATTTCACTGGTTGCTTGGGACATGTCCATCAGGAAACCTTTTCCAAAGATTAAAGAAAAGCTTAAAATAAAATACAAATAAAACCCTAAGGCGAATAAGAATTTTAAACACTCAAAGCTTTATTGTACGATCCGTGCGATCAGTTTCGCAGTTTGCTTAAGCAAATGACAGTTTCATAAAACTTAACAAAAAGTTTTCTTAAGTTCAATATGGTTTGCCAAATTATGGTTGGGCCTTTACTGATTCAAGCTATTTTTGCTTTGTGTGTGGTGAATATTTGGTTGGAAAAAAGAATATGCCATATCAGAATCGTTAAAATATGCGTATTCACATTATTTTGGTTTTGCCATCAGAACTTGGCACTGTTGCCAAAACTTGATGACCAAAAATGGCTAAATTTACGGAAAAAAATGGCTAAAAATGGGCTACAAAATGACTAAAAATGGGCAAAAAAATGGCTAAAAGCTTTTCTAAATAAAACACATTAAAATTCAATAAAAAAACAGAAATAATTCATTTAAATTTGTTAACGATGAAATTGTAAGTCAAGATCAATTTCTTAAATAAGAATAAACGTAAATTAATATTTTGATATATATTTTAAAAATTAAATCATCGATAAATTCGATGTCGTTATTGTTCATCTCATACGATAACAGTAACTCAACCTTTTGAGTCCAGATCTACAATAAAAAACAATTAAAAAAGTATAGTCGGTCAACCCTGACTAGATGATACCCTACACCACATTATAACCTATGTACCAAATTTTATTAAATTATCTGCAAATTTACGACCGTTACTAAGTATCAATATTTTAAGATGTTACAAACATCAGCACAAACGCATAGTACCCTCTCCACTATTGTGGTGTTGGTAAAAATAGTTTATGGTTACGGTAAAAATATGTACCTAATTAAAAAAATCGTATTAACGGTTTCTAAATGTAACCTATTTCTAAAATTACTTTTAAGATGTTAACTTGGCTAAATACCCTCTCTACTTCAGCATTAGACCATGGAAGTGAGAGCAAGTTTATAGTAAATTCTGAAATTTCTAAAACAAATGTTGTTGCCGACAGTATCTCTTTATTGAAATACTTGCAACCAGAAAGAAACACCGATGTTTGTGTTGATCCATTTTATAAATTTAATATTGGAATACTTTTAATTTCAGCATTTGTAAAAGTTGTGATTTAAATTAAAGGCGTTTTTTTTAACTGTTTAAAATGTTTATTTTACTTTTATAAATTTTAAAAAAAAAAATAAAAATTATTCTTTTAAAAGTAAAACGGCAAATACAATTTTATGGCTAAACAATTTGAAAAATGGCTTAAAAAAATGGCTAATGGCTAGTCATTTTTTAATGGCTAAATAGGGTGAAAAATGGCTAAATCTAGCCACTAAATGGCTAAATTGGCAACACTGGAACTTGGACAAACCGTGGACCGTGCATATTCTTCATTCGCATTAAGATTTTTTTCCAAAAAAAAAAACTAGCAGAAAAAAAATTAGCAGAAATAATTTCACAAATTCCTTTTGAAAGTAACATGATAGTAACTAAAACCATAAATTTTTTTAGTTTTTTTTTTAAATATGTGAATTTAAATTATATTTTGAAAAAATATTAAAAAAAAAAAAGTAAATGCACATGTTATAGGTTCGTAACGGGTTATTCTTAACTAGACTGAGAACAATGGGTTGTTGAAATGACAACTTAATGTTGTCAATATTCCAAAGTTGTGTTGTCAAACATTATATCAACTTGTTGTCGGAATAACACCATTTTGGTGACAAAATACTAACGGGTTTTTATCATATTGAGATCAAATGGTGACAAAATGAGAACGAGTTTTTTTTCTCATTATTTATTTTTTGAATCTTTATACATATATTAAATATGAACCAACCATATGCAATCAAATCTTATTATAATAATTTATATTTGTGTTCACATATGTAGGTACTAAGCGCTCTTCTAATCGTATGAGTCCTGCAGTTTTTCTTCTGCTTAAGCGGCCGCCCATCATTAAAAATATTTCGAGCTAATGGATTCGAGTGCAATTCCAGTCTTTTTAAATATTTTACTTCATATTTCATAATCATAGTTTTAACTAGGGTATTCATTTAATCGGGGTTTTGCTTTAATCGGTTAATCGCTCGATTAATTAACCGAGGTTTTGGTTTAATCGGTTTATAATCGGTTAATTTTGTTATTGATCGGTTAACCGATTAATAAAGTTTTGTTATAAATTAAGTAATTGCAATAAATAAAAATGCAAAAATTATTTATTATTTTAAATTTATTAGTAAAATAAACCATAACAAAACAAACAAAACAATTCTTGAACTTAAATGAGCAAAAAAGGAATTCATAAATATGTAATACATATGAGGACGTCCATAACAAAACGCAATAATTACATTTTTTAAGTTTTTTGATTTTTTGATTGAATCCTATTCTACACATTGAAATCTATATTACCTTTATTATAAAGTATTCCAAAACTCAATAACTACACTGCAATTCAATATCAAATATAATGGTTCTGAGCAAAATGCAATAATTACTCATCTTTGTAATAAATCGCTACAAGAAATTCAAAAAAAGTGAACTTTATAAATAAATTATGCTGGGGTGGTAACTCTTAGATAACTGTAAAACATAAGGAATTTTTGTTTAGTTAATACCAAGGCGAATTAACTACTGGTGGTGTCAAAGCGGCATCTGATTTTGACAGTTCGGGCTTATTTGTTTTGATTTGTTAGTGTTTTGCTAATAATGGTTGACATTTCGAGCTAATGGCACTAACAATGCAATGCAAAAAACCCTATGTTGTTTCTGTTGTTTTTGGATTGTTGTAGTTCCGACACCACCTGTAGTTGAATTCGCCTTGGTTAATACCTTTCGCTTTTGTTATGTTAATTGAGGAGGTCCATAACAAAAAGCAATAATTACATTAATAAATATTATGATTCGGACCAAAACGCAATAATTCCAAATTTGCTATCTAAATAATTTTAAAACAAACTGTCAGATAAAATAATAAATTTGTGATTAATATTATTTTTTGTAGACAATAATACCTCAATAATTGTTTTTAAAAAATTTATGTGCTACTTACTTAAATTACATTTTGTCGTTTATCCAAATGGACCTCCTCATATTTTATAATTTATATTTATTATGTATTTAATAAGAAATAAACTGTGAGATCATTTTATTAATAAATTTTTCAAAAGTTTAAGGAGATCTTATAAATTATCTTTTATAAAAATAATTTGGCCTTAATGTTTAGGATTTAAGCGATTCTTTTCTTTAGTTTCGATAAAACTCGAATTGGAAAAAATTCTTTCACTTATCGCAGATGTTGGAAATCTCGAAAGCAATCCATAATACAGATTATCTAATTTCTCATTTCTTTTTCTGTATTTCCTGACATTGTACTGTATTTAAAGAATGTATAGCTAGAAGGAAAAAATATTTTTCTAAACACATACCTTTTGTATATGAGACAAAACAAATAATTAAAAACACAAAAAATATGTGATAATACCACAAAAAATTTAAAATTTTGTTACTTCGGTTAATCGGTTAATCGACTGAAATTAACCGGTTTAATCATTAATCGAAAAAAGCCAATTTTAAAATAACCGATCAGTTAATCGGGTAGTAATTAATCGGTTAACCGATTAACAGTTAACCGAATGAATACCCTAGTTTTAACTAATGGCACATTAAGATCCTTGTAAATATTTGAGTTTTACAAGGATTATGTGAAGAAGTTTATTTTGGCGCTTTCACATTTTTTCGGTATTAGAGATTTTTTTAACTAAAACAAGTTAGTGTGCCGAATCTTTGATAACCTCCACCGACAATTTGAATATTTCAGGAGTGATATCTATATGATGTCTATTTATTATTAATTTATCTTTATAAAACAGACATCAGCATTAAAATTGGTTGCGGCTTAGACCTATATTAAATTATTGACCGACAATCGTGAGTAAAATATCTTGATTCGTAACAGTTTAAGCCGAACTTAAATGATTTTCAGGAGGGGGATTTATATTGGAGCCATGGTAAGTCATAAACCAATCATCCCAAAATCCCGCAGAGGTATTTCTGGTATTAAAAAAACATAAATTTCAATACAGTGGTGAAATTAGTTTTAGCGTTTACAGTGAATTTCAGAAGGCTGCAAAATATGGGATCTAAGGTAAATTATGGACCGTATATCACAAAATTTCATGACATTTTTTCTGGTCATATGAAACTAAGTTGGAAGAAATTTTACCACAATAAATACATCTGCTACGATTTTAGGCGTATTTAATTAATTTACCAAATTGGGCCTATAGTAAATTATTGACGGATCATCACGAAATTTTTTAGTGCTATTTCTAGTCCTATAAAACTGTAAAGTATTCAATTTTATTCTGACACCATTATAAATTACGGTTTTAGGCGTACTAAACTGTTTTTCGGTAGTAGGGTTTATATGGGGCCTAGGGTAAATTATGGGCCGATCTTCACGAAATTTTGCAGAACTATTACTAGTCGTATAAAACTGTGAATTACTAAATTCTATTATGATAGCATTATTTATTACGGTTTTAGGCGAACTTAACTGTAGGGTTTATATGGGGTCTAGGGTAAATTATGGACCGATCTTCATGAAATTTTACAGAATTGTTTCTTGTCCCATAAAACTGTTACGTGCCATCTTTTGTTATCATAGCGCTATTAATAACGGTTTTAGGCGTACTAAACTGTTTTCCGGGAGTAGAGTTTATTTGGGGCCTAAGGTAAATTATGGACCGATCTTCATGAAATTTCATAGTGTGATTTCGAGTCGAATAAAACGAACATTTGCAAACTTTCATATCATTTCGTGCATTGTTCAATTATTTATGTTAGTTTGTGTAACAAAATTATCAATTTTGTAAGGTGGTGGTTCCACATTTTGATTCATAGCTCTGATCCTACTGAACCGATTTGGCTGGATTTCAATCCCAAGCTGCTTAGGACAACTACAAGCAATTTGACACCCAGTTTTTTTATTTCTTTCGAGTTTTTCGAAAGTGAGCGTGTTTCAACAGACGGACCGACGGACAGACAGACGAACATGGCTAAATCGACTTAGAATTACTGAAGAAACCAGAATATACATACTTTATGGGGTCTTAGGTGAATAATTAAAAAGTTTCACACGAAATGACAAACGTAGTATACCCTCCTCTCAACTTATTGTGGTGGAGGGTATAAAAAAAAGCTTTCTAATACAACTCTTAGAAAAAGTCATAAAAAGTAGAGAATCAGTCAAAGCAAATTTCGATATACCAAATGTTAAATACAATTTTGTTTAAAGATTGATGTTTGACTATTGACTGCCTGCCGTCGTCAATGGCGGTGAGTGTTTAACGGCAAACATGTAGGGGTAACCTGTCCGTGAAAACCTGGATTCGGTGCCCAGCTCAGTCGAGAATGATTAATAATCAATAAATTATAATAAATTTCATGCTGTAAAATTAATTTCTTCATAAAAATAATTAAAAATTAATTAAATTTGATGAACTTTAGCCTAATTAAAATGTCATAAAATAATATTTAAGAAGTTCTTAAAAATGTTGCTTATCTACTGTTAAACCGTTTAAAAATGCATTCATTGCCTTTTTCTAAACATCATCAGGTTTAAAAGTTCATAAGAAGATGATCACGATTGTAATAATAAAAAAACAACGAAATCTTTAATTTTAAACAACTTAATGACAAATTAACTTAAATGCCAAAGAAACTATTATGCAAATATAATCGAGCAAACCTCCAATTTAAGACAAACGAAAAAAAAAACACTAAATACACTAACTAAACAAAAGTTCACATGAAAATTTGCATCATTTCCGCAAAGAAAAAAAGTTATAAAAGAGAGCCAACCATCAAAAAGCAACAACTCTGGTCGATTGTCAAACCAGTGAAGTACATCGCGATTTGTTGTTGCATTGGACACGTTTCATATTAACAAAAACATCATTACCATCATCGTCTTTGCCGAAAACAACAACTTTAACATTTTAATAATGGCAGCATTATGGGCAACAAAACAACTCTCTGCTGCACTGAGCTGGGGAATTTGAGTTTAAGACCAAAAGATTGGACAGGATTTGTTAAAATAACCACAACCCAATGCTTTACATACACCATCTCAGAAAAAACTCACTTTTCACATTTTTTATTGTATATTTTTTTTATTGCAGTTGTTGTTTAAAGCCAAATGGCAAATTGTTAAGAAAATGGCTGTTGTGTTGGTTGACTGACTTGGTTGGTTAGTTGTCTGTCTGGCTGGCTGTCTGTCTGTTTGCTTGCCACAAAAGCTGCTGCATTATAATAACCTGAATGGCTTTCTATATATTTATTTGTATGTACGAATAGGCCACATGTAACCATTTTAAGAGTCTACATGTTTCTTTGTGTATGTTTTGGTATAAATGATTGATTGTTCTTTTTTTCGTGAAATGACTAACTGACTGACTGAATGTCTTGTAGTCATTTGTAAATGCATTTCTATTCAACAGCAACAAATCAACTTTAAATAGCAATCAACTATAAAACGCGAATAAAACAACAATAGCTGACTATTCGCAACATCCATATTATCATGTACAACAAACACCATCATTATGGCCAAGTTTATTGCATGAATGACTATTTTATTCGTATTGAGGCTGCTAAATTATAATCAACTATTAAACATTAATAATGTTAAATGGGAGAAAAAAAATTATATAAAATGAAAAAAAGTTATCTTTAGGTCAGAAATGGGATGTTGTGATTGTACCATGAAAGTTGAATGAGTAGTTGGCAAACGAACGCAATTTTCCAACCGAACACGAACTTCAGTAGATTTTTTTATAGGGCAAAACGGGTAAAAGTTCTCCCTTCCTATAACTTCTGAACTAATCAAACGATTTTCTTGAAATTTGTCTGGCAATTAGTGTAATATCTGGCAGGAACTATAGCCTATGAATAAAAGGAGTAAAAGCTCCCCCTCCCTAAATATTCTTAACTAATCAATCGGGTTTCTTAAAATTTGGCATGCAGACACTGTTACATCTATAGGTACTTTAAGATATAAATTTTTTGGAAATTCCAACATTTAGTGCGTAAAAAAGGGCAAAAGGGGTAAAACCTCCCTCTACCCATGTCTTCTTAATAAATTATCCGATGGTAGTTTCAAGTATTGAAGAAACTAAAGGCTATAAATGTTAACGTTTACAGCGAAAAATAAAGAAAAAAGTACCCTCCTGCTATACCTTCTTAAGTAATTAACCGATTCTCTTAAAAGTTTTATGTGTTTCTTTGACAAATTCGGTACGCGATTGGTCGTTAAAAAATTTAAGAAAAATGTTGTCGAAGCTTACATTTTGAATGGTAAATTCCGAGACGAAAATGTTTTGCTGTTACGATTTCCGATGATTCCCTCAGACGTACACAGACAAAAATAAAAATTGATTTCAATTAAAAAATTTGTGATATTAATTAAAAAATTAATTAAATTTGCACCAGTAAATAAATTTATAGTATCAATTAAACCAGTTAATAGTATTAATTGAACGTTTAATTCACTTGATTAAAAGTTTAATTCACTTGATTAAATTTTTAATTAAAACTGATTATGTTTTTGATTAATGCTTTAATTGATGAAAAATTTTGGAGATTTTTTTCTGTGTACCAATTGAATTCAAACGCGTTAAATTTCCTAATATATTGGCATTTGCAATGACAATCATCAAGTCGCAAGCCCAAACGATGTCTGTTTGCGGCTACGATTTGGACACACCATACACGGACAATTATACGTGGCATGTTTTCGCGTCGGCAAGCTATCGAGCTAGTTTGTGTCGGCTAAAGACGCACTGATAAAAGATATCGTACACGCAATTGCACTTTGTAATGCAAATTGATTATCTCTGTTAGATTTTTATACCCACACCACAATAGTGGAGAGGGTATTATGCATTTGTGCTGATGTGTGTAACACCTTAAAATATTGGCCCTAGACCCACCTTAAAGTATACCGATCGACTAAGAATCACTTTCTGAGTTGATCTAACGATGTCCATCCGGCTGGCTAGCTGGCTGGCTGTCCATGTAACCTTGTGCGCAAAGTAAAGATCGCAATTTTGGAGAACATTTAATAAAATTTGGCACATAGGTTCTTAGTGGCACAAGGACCAAGCCTATTGAAAATGGGCCGAATCGTGTGACCACCATGGGAGATAGGGGCAATTTCTGCCTCCCAAAAACTACCAAACCGATTGTTATGAAATTTAAAACATAGATTGATTGATACCTATTCATATAGCCATTCACTCTCGAAAATTTGTTTTTAAATACTGTGGTGTAGGGTATCATATGGTCGGGCTTGATTCATTCCGCTTTCTTTCACTAGAAACAAGGTTTATTGCAAAACAACGTTTGCTGTATCAGCTAGTATTCTGTTGGTTTCTTATGCCAGTTCTGCAAAATCATAGTTTTTCACTCACCCTGGCAGTACCTTTTTTCAGATTAGTACAAAACTTTTGTATTGGATTCTAATATTGACTCTTTGCAGTAAACCGAACCTGAAAAAAATACCCCCTACACTAGACTGTCCCAAGCTTGTATGGGGAATTTTTTTTTTCGAATTCAGATATCAGTACCCTCCAAATTTTAAAAAAATTTCCTGGGACAGTCTACCCTACACCCCCTAAAACTTAGCAACGCGATTTAAAAAAAATTTTTGTTTTTGCGAACGTATGGCTTTTAAAGCAAAACATTGGTCTTCTCGAAACAAAAACTATGATATAAGATATAAAGAAAAATTTTAAAAGGCGATGAAGTCTTATGGCATGTCAAATTTTTTTTCATATATTACATATTACTTAAGTTTTTGACATGTATTTATACAAAGTATAATAGTGTAAAGTAGCCTTTATAACTTAATAAAATATTTGTCACACGAAAAATAAGTCTGGTCTCTAAACAGCGTATTGCGATAAACATTCTTACAACAAATTTGGCAAATGTCCTGGGCAAAAATGAAAAAAAGAGTTGCCAGATCTAAAAAAAAACCCATGACAGTTAAATTCTGTTTCCTACAATTTCAACCAACTTAAAGAGACAACTTGAAATATGATTATTTTAAAACTCCCATCTCAGATATTATTCATTGCAAAAAAATCTCACAATTCAATGCAATATCTTTGAGTTGATGAATACGTTTTTAAATTGTTTTATTAAAATTATTGTTATGGACGATGGATGATGTTGATGATGATGTTATTGTCTTACAATCTATTCAATTGTTTTGTGGTTATTACAGACTTGGACTCGGTATTAATACAAAAAAAAGCAATTGCAATATTACAATAATATTGTTAATGTTGTTGCTGTACAAGTTAGTACGATGATTGAATTGATGGAAAAATTAAATAAAAAGAAAAGATAAAAAAATGAGACCAGATTAAAAGTGGAAAGAAACGATTTAAGAAGAGCATCATTTAAAACGAAATCATTTTAAAAAATTGATCCGTAGAAAAACATGAAATCAACAGCAACAATGTTGTCTAAAATATTGTGAAAAGTTTTCTACATATCGCTCATTTGCTGCAACGTCGTCATAACTCAAAAAAATACGTTTCGAAATAAATGTGTTTGAAGATATTGATTCGCTCGCACAACGACACATTCGCTTCCAAGTGGGAAAGTATAAAAAATATAAAGATGAATTTATACAGAATACAAAGAAAGCATAGCGAACACTTACTCTAAAATTTAATTTTTTGAGTTATGACGACGTTGCAGCAAACGAGCAATATGTAAAAAATCGGAAAATGGAAATGTTTGTAATTAAATGAACGAATACAATTTTCGTAAAAGTCTGAATAAAACATTCGTTAAAATGAATAAGTATGCTGGAATGAGTGTATTTAATCATAATTTAATTAATTAAATATTTAACTTAAAATTGTATGTAAATTTATTTCACGTACAAACACCAACAATTTATAATTATTGTAAGAGGGTAATAAAGCGGGGATGGAGTAGGCAATAAAAAGATTTAATAACTGTATAAATATATTTATCATCTAGTTGGTTTGGTGCTATACAAGAATTTTGTATTAAAATCCCTGTTATGGGAAGTTTTTTTCATGAATTTTATAGCAGCACACAGGCATTTTTAATGAACAACAACAATAACGAGAATAAGTTTGTAAAATTACACGAGTATAAACCCCAATTGTTTACCAACAAAAACTCATTTAAATGAATTAAATATGGAATACCCCATGTTCGCGAATAGAATTCTTGTTGTTTAGTTGTTGGTTGTTGCGTAACATTCAATTGAATTCTTGTAGGGGAGGAGAGTGTAGGGTTTTTTTGTTTTTGTTGGTGTATGGAAAACGATGATTCGACACCCTTTCAAACACTTCGTTTATGGGTAATTGGCATGCAGTTAGTGGCTACAATGTGTAGTTTTAAGTTAAACATTATACTTATATACTTGTGTGTATTTATTTAGGCAGTAACGTTTGGATTTAGGGGAGGTACAGTGGCTTAACAAGTGGTTTTTAAACGACAAGATACAAAAATCTTGACAAACTTTTTTACAAGAGAATTCTGTAAAATAAATATTATATTGTCCTTTTTCTAGAATAACAACCATTAATTTAATGTCAGTGACCAAATTTTCTTAAAAAAGTCTGTTTTTGTAAGAGTGATAACACCATGCAGCAGTAATTGTCACATATATAAAAAATCGTTATGCACATAAAGTTGAGGCAACACTGCATAATCAGTTTTTTATGATCCTTTTGAAAGGATCGACAGGTGGGAACTCGATTGCTGTACGTGAGCTATATTTGGGGTAAATGTTTAATAAACAGTTTTCCTTTTTTAATATAATTCAACTTTCTAAATGGTGGTTAAGCGATAACAGTGCCCATGTGTAACTTTTGCGTCGAGAAACTTTTCGATTGAAATGTGTGAAATGAAACAAAAATGCAATATATTGAAACAAACATCTGTATTTCTCACTTAACTGTGTCTGTAACTTTTTTAACTGATTTACAATAAACGTGTGTCTTTAACATTTTTGTGAAAAAAGTTCCCGCTTTGAACTATCAAATAAACTCACGAGTTAAAGTTGTGCGAGAAAAAATTTCAACACAAAAAACAATTAAAAATGCAAAATACAAAAAATAATAATAATAAGGCTTTGTTCTTGGCACATTTTTTTATTGTTTAATTATTTTGCTTTTAACATTTTTATAAAATATACGAATGTTTTCAAAGCTCATTTGCAAACAACAAACATTAAAGTCGCACTTTACATTATTTGGTATAGCCGACGGTTGTATTTTCGCCGCATTCGTTAAAAAATTTTAAATTTTTGTAAATTTTGGTCGCCGTCAACGATATGAGTTACTGGCGTCATGAAGGTCTGCTATGTCACATCGGCTTCGAGTGCAATGTTGTGACATTTATAACGTAGCGCCGTAATCTCTTTTGATAGTTTTCGACATGAGTTACAGACACATTGTTTCCTCACTTTTCGAGAAACGATGGAATATTTTGTTTCACATCTTTTCGATGCGAGAAGTTTTCACTAAAGTTACAGAACATGGGCACTGGTCTTTTAAGTTTTCTAGTTGCCTACCATAATGCGAATTCTGATTGTGGAGTTGCATCAACTTCCTTAAGATATTTTTCCAGAGATGCTGTTTTCTTAGCCTTTTTGTGTACTCTTCTAATAGATTCTTCAGTTGGGGGTATCTGTGCAATTGCCACTCTCTTCGAACTCTCCTCGTTTTTAAACTGCGCAGATATTTTTGGTACCATGTCTTATCCGATCACAACAAAATAAATCTTCTACATGATAATTCCCGGCCACATATACGAGTCACCTACCAAAATCTACTTGGAAACAGAAAATTTGCCATATTTATCTGTATGCCACACTTAACATCTTAACAAGATACATTTGGAACGTTTTGGAACGATACCATGACCGATGAAACATTATTCCGCCATTTTGTATATATTGCCAAAATTATAAGAACCAATCAATACTTTCATATAATTCTTATAACTAAGTGATGTGAACACTCAGACGTTTCTCTTAGCATAACAACTGGCGCATAATTATCTACGATCCAAGATTATCTAAGATCCAGAAGTGTGTATCTGAGATACCTTCGTTTATCCGGAACACATCTGTAGGGTTGCCAGACGGACTGGAATGGCCTGGATTGTCCAGTTTTTTTTTGGGTATTGTCCAGTTTCCAGCTCAAATACAATTTGTCAAGTTAAAATAGAATTAATATTTAAATATATTTGTTTTATTAATTACATACTTAATATAAAGATTCAATTTATATCTTGCCCAAAGATATTCCAATTTATCCAAAAGTGCGATAAAAGTAACGTTCAAAATCTGTATATCTAAATGGATCTTGTTTGTATTTTCCATACTAATTTGCAAGGTTTTTCAGAAGTACTTTAAGTATTTGCAATAATCCATACTCACAAGAAGGGAAAAGGATGTCCTTTGCAAATTTTAGTAAGACTTGATGAAAGTTAGAAAAATGTTCAATTATATTTGCTTACAACTAAAACAAGAGTTAGTAAATTCTGTAAATCGTAAGCCACACACAGTAAAAAAATTTGAGAACAAAAAAAAGAATTTTTCTGGACTTTGTAGACGGTTAGTCCGATTAAAATCAAATTCCAGGTGCTAATTCAGGACTTGTATTCCAGTTTAAGTAAAGGATTAGGGATCTATAGACATCGTATCAGTGGAATGCACTGGTCCATTTCTACATGTATTGGACAAAGATCTAAAATCGTGCACAAATAATTTTGGATTTTCGAATAGATATTAAAATAAATAAATAGAAAAAATCTTCTCCAGTAAAATTCGTGTCTTTGCGCTTACGATTATTTCGCAAAAAAGTAGATTTTGAACTTTTTTGTTACTTACGCCCTTTTGGATTTTAGGTGACTATATGTAATTTGACGTAAAACTGAATTTTTATTGTTACGTTTCCTCGTTTTTTTTTTAATGTTGTGGTAATAAAAAATAATATCGAATTTAAATTTGTTGAACTTTTAGATTGTCCAGTTATTTTTACAAGATCCAGGTGAATTTTTTCATTGTCCAGTTACTTGAATATTGGTTTCTGGCAACTCTAACTATGGGATATGTTCCGACAATCGTAAAAAACTAAACATAGGCGATTCTGACTTGAAATTGGATAAAAGGTGTTCTGTAAATTGCAAAAGCAAGAAGTTTAGCGACTTCAAATGGCAAAAGTATGCTCGAGGGAACTAGAATATTTCTAAGAAACTATGCCATATCATAAAAAAAATCTGGTGTTTTGCGATTTAAAATCGTGCGCTTGTGAGAACATGGCCGTTTGTTATTTTTCACGGCAGTATGAATTTTAGTTTTCCAGATGTCCCACGGTGCACTCACAATATTGAAAATAACAAGCAACATTAGAATGTAAATTTATGGTCATATTAGGAGGAGACTTTGTGCCTTTGACTCCCATATGTACAACAAACAACTGGAAAACACGATAACAACAATAACATTGGCAAAAATATGTACATGAAAATTGTGCGGTGTTTATGAAAACAATTTGCAATGATTTTTATTGTTCATTTTCATTGTTGGGGCTAAAATGATTTTTATGATTACCCCCTCCTTTCTGTTCCCCCTTCCCATTAACAAGCAAAACCAAAGAAGAACAAGAAACAAATGTTCGTTTATTTATAAAATATTAATTTTGAAAAAAAGAGGAAATTAAATTTTTTCATCATGGCTGTTATTGTACAAATTATTTACCAGCGCCATTTATAATGCAATAAAAACAACATTAAACGTTTATATTTTATATTTTATAAGAAGAAAAAACACTTAAATAAAATTACTTATACTCAAGCTTAAGTTTTAGTTAGAGCATTTTACCCACCACTTAGACATCCATTCACAGAGATTTGCAGGCCTTCTCTCAGTTAAAGCTTGAATTTATTGATTGTTTAGATTTGACTTAAAGGTACCGCGCGTATAAGCGATCATAATCCATTGAAGTATTAATCACACATATTTCTGTTGAAGAAAAAAACAAATCCTCCCCAGAAAGATTTCAACTTCAAACGTTTCCATCAACGCTACAAACAACACGTACGTAACGTAATTTACTGAAGAAAAATTAAAGCGTTTATTGGAAATTGAAATTGGATTTCAAAACGTTAAAAGTTTTTAAAGTTATTGTTGTTTCACATCAATATCAACAACAGCATTAAACATCATTAAAATCCATCATTGTGCAGTGCATTCTATCAAATAAAATAAAAATATAATCAACAACCGCAAAATCATTCAAATCAAAATGTTCGTTCGAAAACCCCATTAAATTTAACTAAATAATACTTGTTCATAATTTATTCAACCAAATGAAACGGACAAGTTATTACTCGTACTCTCGCGTAATATTTCACAGACAAATGAAAACCAAAAAGAATTGCCAAGAAATAATTTAAATTAATGGTCAAATGAATGAATGGATTGGCGATTAAATTATATTTTCAAAAGAATTAATGAATAAAGTAAAACAAAAACAAAAAAAAAAAAAAAATACAAACTGAGATCGGAGTTTTAAGTCAAAAGTATCTTATTGAACTTTAGCAGAATCTAGAGAGAAAAATTCTTTAAAAATATTCAAAAATGTTTAATATGTAATGGAAAAGCTCTCGATTACTTCTTGGAATTAAAAATTGTAGTTCGATGTCTCTCTATCTTATTTACGTAATATTCTTATTATTTTGGAGCAAATATTCTTTTATTTGATTAAAATTGTATTTAATACTACGAATACTTCATAAAATATACGTTGAGCAATAAGTTTACACTTTTTTTATCTTTAGCTATCGGGAAAATGAAGGAAAACAATTCTCGAATATCAAATAAAAGTTCCAAAAAATTTAGGGTCCGCGATGAAACAAACGGCCATTTCTTTATAAGAAAGGTCACTATTAGACGAATTGTTATGTATTAAGTACTAAAAAATATGCGCATAAAACATGTAAAATATGCGCTTAAAATTAGAAAAGAAAGACATTTTAGAAAATGTTTATTATTGTTTGGAAATCTGTTCACATTATATTGGAATATTCTTTAAATTGTGTCCATTATTTCCTTTGAGCTGATGTTCTCTGTCCAGATCATTTTCCATTTGTTTAAATTGCAGGTCACAGTGCCTTTAATTATTTTCGGATACAGGCATTAATCGAATGTGTAAAATGGATTTACATGAGCATCTGCCATATGGACTAATCTTACAATTCATCTTAACTACTATTTGACAAACAATGCGTTTACAAACCGCTCCTTTGTGTGCACGGATACTTCACGTACAAGTAGCAACTTTGAGTGTATAATCCGATAAATATTTAATACTTGCCCCTTGTTTAGGAGCCAAAGCTATGGAACCTCGACTGCTTTTAAAAATCCAACAGCTTCTGTTAAATAACAACAGCACCTGGGGATAACCACAAACTTTCCCACACGGATGAAAAATTAATCTTCCATGTGGAAGTTTCCCTTCCCGCGGATTTGGGTATAAGCTACAGCCACCACATGATCCCTGAAAGCAACGCTTCGTCAAAAAGCACTTCCGTTGAACCCCATGTATCATGCTATACACGGAAAAGAAAAATCAATTCATCCGTACTTAAGCCAAGCAAAAGCGGTGTCAATATTATGGTGAGTACGGGTTTCCTTAAATTAAGTACAGAATGCTTGATTCAAGTACGGATTATTGAAGTGCACCGCTAGCAAATTAAATCGAAAACGGGATTGACTTAAGTAAAAGTAAGAAAAATTCAAATATTTCTAAGTTGTTTTAATCCCAGCATGCCCGATATGGTTTTCGTAATAATTCTACTTTGAAAAATGTATGTATTTAACTTAATAACTTAAACACTTAGAATTTGGGAATTATTTCTTTTTATTTTGCTTTTTAAACATAATTACTTTTGATAATAAAAATAATGTCTATTTTTCTTCTTCTTGTAGTGTTGTTGTTGTTTCTACACAAAACAAGCAAATCCTATTTTTCCTTCTTTTGCCTACTTTGTTACAAAAAACTTTTACAAACACACGCGTTTGCACGCATGTAGAATGCTATGCTAAATTTTTAAGTACGACTCGTACTTAAAGTAAATGGAAAAAAACTTAAATTTAGTAAAAAAAGTTTTTTCTTTCTGTGTACCTACACAGGCTTAAAATTTGGAAGGTACTAATTATCAGAAAGGTAAAGCAATAACAATAATTTCTCGCAAAATCACACTAACGGGGGCCTCAACCAATAGTCAGACCGTTGTCTTGCTACTGACTCCCATATCACCAGATGAGTAAGTACTCTGGAGAGCCTTCGGACTCAAGAAATCAAAATGCTTTGTCCTGGAGTTGTAACACCAAAGGATGAAATATACACAGAAAAAATTTTGCACCAGTAAAATCATTAATCAAAATGATTCAAAATGAGTAATACATTCATTGTGTTGAAACTAGGAAAATAAGTTATGGGAGGAGGGACGATTTTAGCGGGAAGGTTATTCCACATACGAACAGTCCGGGCAAAAAAATAATGTTCCCTCTAATCCGTCCAATCGCAAAAATACGAACGAGTTTCGGGAACTAGATCCCTTATTTCATAAGAACACATACCGTTGTAGAAACGATAAAAAAAGGTGAATTCAACACACATTGCCAGCCTTAAAGAAAAAAAATCAGAAGCCATTTAGTAGAGCGTTCACGGTTTCCATTTTAAATCAGAAAAACACCATATTATGCGATTGCCACAAATTTCGCCAAAACCACCCATAGTTGGAATAGCTGTAGTTCCATTAAATTTAATCTTGCATAAACGTAGAGAAAAAACATGTTTAAATATGGTCACCTCCAACAAAACTATTTTTAAAGAAAAATTTAAACATATATTTATTAATTCAACCACATAATTGTCACCGACAACCATGTTATGGTTAAATTAGTCCTCCATCAAGAATCCACAACCATGTTATGGTTGCCTTTAAAAATGTTTTTTCCTCTTTTATAAGAGCAACATGCTATGGTTGAAAACCAACCAAACTATTATAAGTGTTGAACACATTTTAGTTATTATTTGCCATAACATGTTTGGAGGCAACCATAATATGGTTGTGGCTTCTTGATAGAGGACTAATTCAACCATAATATGGTTGTCGGTGACAATAATATGGTTAAATTAAACAAAATATGTTTAAATTTGTCTTAAATGCTGATGTTAACGGTATAGTTTATGAATGAATTTTACGATCATAAACTAGTTTGAAAATTACAAGTGTAAATGCACTATAATATTACTTGTGCAGCACCCTGTATAAAGTAAGATTTTCTTTCGTTTGAAAGTACTTAAATTCATATGCACTACGGAAGCAGAAGTAGATTGACGCCCAACTCCGAGCTTGCGCATCGGAAATTTTGTGAAGTTACTTTAAAGCAGTGGAAAAAAGTTGTTAAGATAGTAATCAAAATTACAGTTCTGCTTTGAAGTTTGTGAAGTAAACGAATACAAAATACACGTCAATATCAAATGGAGCGCTATACTTCTCTAGAACGCGAAATAATCGCTTCGATTTTTTTGCGAAATGGATAAATTGGGACTGGAGAATATGTGGCTATGATAGGATGGAGTAACGACGCAAACTGCACGACCTGCAACCGCAAATCCGAGGGTGGTGATTTCCACTGGCCGGCAAGATCGCCTCATTAAAACTTCTAAACTTCGTGTGAGGACTATTGAAGTCACTAGGTTATGTCAACAAGCCTCAAACTCTTAAAGTAAATAGAGAAAATATTCGGGAACCTATCGCCGGAACTTCTGGCAAGAGTGAGGCCGTTACCATTTTTCCGTTTAATGAAAGAGAAAATTGTTACGTCAAATAAAGATAATCCAAAAGCAAAACTAAAGTTTTTTATTTATTAATCAAATTACATACATTCAAAGAACAAAGGGTGACAACTTTTGCGACATCCCGTAGATTTTGATGTAGCAATAGAGTAGTCAAATAACAAAATCGCTGCGAATAGAAAATAATGAAAAATTTTTTGGCTTCTACGTTATTCATGTGCTTAGACTAATGTTGGCCTACTAAATTATTTAATTTCGCCGAATTTAATTTTCCTAAAATATTTCAGTTTTTCAAACCTTTTTATGATTATTAATAAGTCTCCGAGTTGAGTGTTGGTAATATATTTATAAAATTTGGGAAGTGTGTGGATAAAGGTTTTGCAAGGACTATATTTTTATTCTTCTTATCTCCTCTTTTTTTATGTAATTTTATAAATGGTTCCATTTGAAATTAAATTAATGAATTTAAGTATAAAAACCTGCCTCTTTTTTATAAAAAAAATGCAACAAATTTGCAGCTTACAAAACGTAAAGATAAATTATGAGTTACAACTACAAAAAAAATCCCCCAAGGATATACCAGACTCTCTGCAAATACTCTCACATTTTTTATATTTTTTCATTTCTCATAATTTTAATTGCGTTTTTTCCACTCCATCTTTGTTTTATAATAAATGAAGATAAACAAAAATGGTATAAAATTAAAAACAACAGATTCATTTATTACCTACAAGTACGAAATGAATTAACAATAATAAAAACTGAATGAGAAAGGGAAAAAATAATTTTAAAATTATGATATTAAAAATTTTGTTAAAAAAAGAAAAAAGTGTAAAAAACTCATATTTTTAAAAGCAACAAAATAATTAAAACTGCAACATTGTATGATTTTTTTTTGTTACTCTTTGAGGTTTTGTTTTTAACATTTAAATAAATTATTTGTTTCAGAAAATTGTATTTACTTATTTGCGTTAAATATCTTATAATATTCAACATTTTTTTTTTATATTTTATACACAACCAGACTATTATATTGTATTTTCTTGTTACATTTTGCTATCCAAAGGATAGCTAAGGTAAAATGTAACAAGAAAATACAATATAATATATAGCTTTGCCATTCCGTTTGTAATTTCTACAATATTGATCTTAGACCCTACAAAGTATATATATATTCTGGATCTTTATGAGAAGGAAAGTTTAAACCCGGTTGTCCATCTGTCCGTCTGTCTGTTGAAATGGGTTTTCCGGAGCCCCCAGAAATAATCGAGGCTTGGTTGGTGTATATTTCTGTCAGGTATTCCTATTATAATTTTGCTATTGAAATTCAGGCAAATCGGTTCAAAAATGGCTGAGATATGAGCAAAAAACCACGACTACCTATAATTTTTTCGAAAAATCCCTTGTTGCTGTTGTTGTATTTTTATTACTTTTTTTCTGTATATCTGGAGAACGGCAAAAGCCAAAGTTTCCAAATTAGGTACATTAGGGTTATCAATACACACCATCCCACAAAATGTGGGCGGGATTGGAGAAGTGGGCGTGGTACCTCCCGTACAAAAAATATCAAAAATTGTATAAAAACCTACATTTTTGGACTGTCATATGTCCTATGATTATGCATTATATATCAAAAGATCGGAAGACTTAAGTAGAAAATATTTTCTAAAAATGTTGGAAAAATCGGTTCAGATACGAAAAAGTTATGGCCAAAATAATTTTTTTTTTTTTCAAATACGCTTTATCGGGAATCATAGATCTTCCCGAGTCCAACTTTTATAGTTCAAATTAGCACGTTGGTATATAGATCTGTCAAATCGGTTAAAAATGGGCAAGTTATGAGTAAAATACTCCTAAAATGAAGTAAAAAACATCAAAATTTTTATTAAAACGTCGGTATATAAATTTATCAAATCGGTTAAAAAATGGCAGAGTTATAATCAAAATACTGAAATCCCAAAAATTACTCTTTTTTTATAATTAAGTTTGTTTCTTAATAAGTATATTTAATACCACGCAAACATGTGCATATCATTAAATGCAATTTAAGGCTGTTTTACACTATCACACAAGTCTTACGTATTTTGAGAAAAATACAACCCTGTCATGATAAGTTGTTATTGTTTTTTGAAAATTTTTAAACTATATTTAGATCAGGGAAGCATTTTCATAAAATACTTAAGACTTTGTGGGATAGTGTATAACGACCTTAAGCGATTAATATTAATATAAATATATTTAGAATCTAAATTTTGGATATACGTAGATATATACAAATAAACTTCTGTTCTTCCTAACCATGGTAAAGGGTATATAAGATTCGGCATAGCCGAATATAGCACTCTTACTTGTTAATAATCAAAAGTGATCTGAGAAGACTTATTAAGGTGATTTTTACTATAAATTATCTCCCAAATGCTAGCTGAGGACAACTTTAAATAAATTTTATATTCATTAATACAAATAGCTTTTTTGTATTGATGTATACTACCATTTAAAAGTTGTAGGGACAAAAATAGGGATTTTTTCGGGCTGCGTAAGGATTTTTCAAAAAAGTGTATAACATCACTGCTACGATCCAACAATTGATTGCGATGTCCGATTGCGATAAAACTTTTCCAAATTATTGCTTGGTGCTGGCTTATACACAGAGAAAACAGATTCGTGATCACAACCGAATTTGGCGCCAATCGAATTTCGTAGGTTGCATGCATGTACTATCACACAATTCGGTTCCAATTACTGAAAATTTCGTTGCTTAGCATAATAGTTTTGATAGCAACATTTGAATTTTAGTACACTATCAGTTGTAACAACAGATATTGTTAGTTGTTAGTATGATTATTAGAAACAAAATTGTGCTTATACCCGAATATATGATAGCTACAAATGAATTAACACATAATTGGTGTTCATAACAAGAGATTTGATTGTCGTTATCAATATATTTTTTTTAATTGGTGAAATGTAGCCCATAAGGGGCAAGGACTTGTCCAAAGGTAACCCCAATGAATGGAAAAAATGGCTTATTTTACAGTACGATGTCCTAGGGCAGGACCATATAACCCAGCTTGCATTACAAAGGAGAAGTCTTAAAACTACTCCATGGTATACTCCAGAGGATTAGCTTTGAAATCGTTTCGAAACGAAAACATGTCGTTAAAAAACGAAGACATGTCGTTTCACTGCAAACTCTTCTAAATGATGACATGGTCCATACTTGCATTACATTGGACCAGCCCAGGATCAAAATGGATCAAGTGGTCCAATATAATTTGCAGGATATAAAAAAATAATACGTGCATATGTTCATACCTATAAGAATACGTAAATTACTTACCCCTATTTATTAAGTTTTTGCATATTTTCCATTTTTGACTGCAAACATATTTTTTATATATAAAATTAAAAATTATTTTAATCTATCAAATATTTTGACAGAAAATTAAGTAAGCAATTGGGGCTTTTAACTATTTTTGGTTGTGAATTCCGAATAATTATATTTTCGTTTGTTGTACTCGAATTGAAACTATTCCAACAATCAATAATTAGCTGCAAGAAATGAATTAACATTTATATTACAAAATTTATTGACGAAAGCAAATTATTGATTGCATTCACCAATATTCAGTATTGCCCTATATTAAATTCGCTTGTGATTCTAACCATTTGTACAAATTTTTAGAACTAAATTAAATTAGTTATCATAACTAATAAAAGAATTGAAGGAATCATATTTCAGTTCGAACATGGTTTTGATAATCAAGAGAATTAAAAATCAGTTAGAACTATACATTTTTTATAGTTGCAATAATAAATCATGTTACTTGATCAATATTTAATTACTGCAACCGTTTCCCAACCAATTTGTTTTCTGTGTGTACTCTTCAAGTTTTAGCCGTCAAGTCTTGAGTTTTTAGGAGAGGGAGGAAAAGAAATGGCATTCTATTTTCCCTTCTCTCCTAAAAACTCAAGACTTGACGGCTTAAACTTGAAGTGTGTGAACCATCACTTGCTCTTCTCGACGGTTAAAGGCAGAAAAGTAGAGTACCACCCATACTTTTTTTTAATTATAATATTTATTATATATTACATACTTTAACTTACAAATATTTATTTTATTCCATTACGAGGAGGTAGTGAAGCACAACGAGTGTAGCTAATATAAAATAAAAATAATATAAAAAATAAATTAAAACAGTGAACTTCGGCTTGATAGTTATAAAACTAAAGAGAATTTCTCAGTACGAGAAAGTATCCACCCTATATTATATTCTTACCTCCCCTCTCACCAATAAAAACAGTCTTTCTTAAGGAAACATTTCATTGTGTGAACCCAGACCTAGATCGCTGTTAATTTAAGTGTAAGCGTTAAAATGAGTTAAGAACAAAATTATGAATATAAAACCAGTTAGATTATAGCCAAAGTTCAAGAATCAACAACTTATGCCAATTTTAAGAGTAAATAAATGCAATAAAATAAAAACAGAACATCTAAATAACACCTTTTTGTGGACTCCAAATAAATATTATTTAGTTAAGTTTATTTCCATTTGTATGTTTTGTTAATTTACTTTAACTGCTGCATTTTGTTTTGTTACAACTTTTTTAAATTGTGTATTTTATCTTAAATATGCACATTAACCGCTTAATTTGTTATTGACTCTGTGCGAGCACACACTCACAACTTTGGACTGGTATGTAATTATGCAGACAACAACCTGGATAACTGGTGGACACTCGACATGTGTATGGCAATTATTTCCATATGTTTTGTCACTATCGAACATTTGAGAACTATTTCGTTAGGGTTTCATTGGCTGTTAAAAATGAAACAAAAGAAATATATTTTTGAGTGTAATTTGTTATTCATATAATTTTGAAATTTTTTACAACCCATTAGATGATAACGCGTTTCATTAAAGTAAATGAAAAACAGTTCGTCGCTGTCTTAGCGGTCCAGTGCGTGAAAGAACGTGAACCACTTAACGAAATTTTAAAAATCCTAATTTCAAACAATTTGTTACCTGTTACACAAAAAAAAAAATTTTGACAAAAGTATTCAAACAAAGAATAAAAGAACGAGTGCAAGAAAGAAATTAAGAGAAAGAAAGAACCGAAAGGAAGTAAAACTTTTATTTGAATTTTCATAATACAAAACTGACTGACTGACGCTGGCTGTTGCTGACACAAAAATAGACATTAAAGTATTTGGCGTCAGAGTCGTAAAACAATGAGTCACAAAACAATAACCTCATTCTTGAATTTGATCGTCTAAACACAGTGTCAAGCAGCCGCTCGATCATTCTCAGCCCGACACTCAATTTAGTCAAATGACCAGCCAGCCAGCCAGCAAGTAAGTAAGTCAGTCAGTTAGTCAGTCATTGATTGTTTCGTGTTACTAATTTCTTATCAAAGTTTGAGTATGTATTTCATATGAACGAAGAAGAAGAAGAAGAGGAGTAATGACTAAAAGGAGAAGTTAAAAAATAAAAACGATTTAAAAATTCTTGTTTCTGTTAAAAGCCCAACTTAAAATTGTCATTTTTAGAGTTTATCAAGGTGGACAGACAAATGGCTGGGGCACCACACAAGCCAACAAAATGTCACAAAATATTTTCATTTGGGATTTCATGGAGTTCTTTCTGTTTTTTCTCTTTTGCGATCAAATCGGATGGATGTGTGTGAGCGGTTGGTGTTGAATGAATAAATGGTGTTATTTCAATCAATTAGCTTCTCATTTCTGTGTATTTATTGATCCTGCTGAGTTATTTTTAGTTGTCATTAATACCAGTTTTTTTCATTCGCTTATTCGTTTTGTTTTGATTGTGATTTTTAAATAAAATCATAAAAATTGTAAAAGCTTTTAAAATTTTGTTCCCCTCTGCATGTCATTTCGTATAGTTTATTTTTTTTTTTTGTCCCTCTCAATTTAACTGGTATTTTAAATGTTAATTAATTTGTGTTTATTTCTGTTTTGCATTAAACACAGTTTTATTGTCGTTTTCAATCTCAACGAAATCCAATTAAAGTTGCTTTTTTATTAATTTTTTTTAATATCAATTTGTTTAATTCGCTAAAATTCACAAAAATTAAAATAAATAAATGTTAATGTTAAAAAAAAGAAATCAAAATTTATTTTAATGACTGTCGAAATGAAATTGATGACCTCAGATTCCGTTTAAGATTCTGTCTGTCATTTAATTGTTAGCAAAAATCGTTAATTCAGGACACCACCAGTAATTAAATTGTAGGCAAATTAAAATATTTATTTGCATTTAAAATGTTAATCAAGTCTTTTACGACTTTATTAGAAAGAATAAATATTGATAGATATTATTTCATTTGAGGAGTCTATGTGTAAAAAAATGGAATTATTTTCTATAAAATTTTGTTTACAAAAATGGTCGGCGGACAGAGGCTCAGAATCGTTTTTCATCGGCCAAACCGATAGAGATATTTTAGAAATTTGTTTTGTAATGGAGAGATGTTTTCTTGAGTTTTTCTCCAGTTATTTCACTACAATCGACTTAGCAGCTGTTGAGAAATTTAAGGTAAAAATTAAACTTTTGATTTTTTTTTTTTTTTTATTAATTTTATTTAATTTGTTAAAATAACAATAAAGACAAACAATTATATTATTTCTAAAAATATGAAGTTTTTATCCAAAGTTTGTAATTCCGTTTGAAACTTTTTTATTATTTATCCCAGACCCCATATAGAATATATTATGGGTCCATGAGTAATTCTAAGTCGATGAAGCGATGTCCGTATGTCTGTCCGTCTGTTGAAAACACGCTCACTTTCGAACAACTTCCAAGAAAAGAACAATCTTAGTGTCATATTTCTTCTAGTTATCCGAAGCAGTTTGAGATTGAAATCTAGCAAAATCGGCTTAGTAGGATAAGAGTTATCAGTCCAAATGTGTTACAAGAACCAACCAAAATGGTGCCATAACGCCCGGGTTCTAAGACTAGAAATCACATTGGCAAATTTCGTGAAGATCGGTCCATATTTTACCGTAGGCCCCATATAGAGCCTACTATTCTAGGAAAAGAGTTTAAAACGCATAAAACTGTAACCAATAATGCTATTTGTTTAAATTTTTTCTCCACAGCTTTTTAGGACTAGAAACTACTCTGTCTTTTTTCGTGAAGATCGGTCCATAATCTACCTTAAGCTCATTATAAATCGTGCTCTTGGAAAACAACTTAGAACGCCTCAAACCGTAACGAATAATGCTGTTGTTATAAAACGTCACTACTGAATTATACTTTGGTCTTATTTAAGTCATAAATAACAAAAATCTTTCTACTGAATTTTGCGATGACTGATTCACAATTTAACATCGGTTCGATTTAAATTCTCTCCAGAAAATAATTTTGGGGTCCGGCTAGAACTGTTACAAATCACGATATTTTACTTAAATTAGTTCAAATTAAGATTTGTATGACTTAAGATCTTACTAGAAGGTAAAAAATCGGCAGGCATTTCGCGCAGACATACAAATTTAGCATGACACACAAAAACATAGCACTTTCTCGAAAAATAAAAGTGTCTATATAAGATTTTTTTGCGTGCAGTTGGCTAGAGCGATCCTATAAGAAGTAAAAATTGTAGTAAAAAAAATAAAAATATTTTGAAGGATATCAACGTGATTTATGAAAAGATTGAAACATTTTTGTCAGAAAACCAAAATGCGACTTATTATTCATAAGAAAACGAGAAACGCCAAATATCAGATTTGGTGTATATGATAAAAACAAGACGGGATTCAAGTTATAGGACAGAAGAAAAAATTATGATTGGTTGAGTAAGACTATTGAGTTAAAAAAATTTTCGAATTTTGGCCAGCTTTTGGCAATCGGCCGCACTGTGCGTCGCGACACGTCGTAACACATACCCAGTACAAACGTTTTTATAAACTATATAGAAAAAACCTAAAGGCTAAAAAAAATTAATGTAAAAAAAATTATTAGAGATACAGTACTTTTCGTTTATAGTCACTACCGTTTTTAGACACATTAGCGATAAAGTCCATTTTATCTGTATTTTCCGTCACTTTACGAAAATTTAATAGAATATATTAACGTTATAGTCCTTTTAACGATGTAATCACATTTGCGATATATTCCATCTATAAGCGGCTAGCAAAGGCAAAAGTAAATCAAATTACAGTAATCCCCCGATTTACGAATAGGATACTTTCTGTGAAAAAAGACGTATAGGGAATATTCGTATATCGGGCTCAATATTTGTATGCCACTTTACTGAAAATAAATAGATACGTTCCAGGGATCAAAAGTATTCGTAAAAAGAGACCCATACCCAAAATGTTCGTTATGCGAAACCTTTTTATTAGAAACGTTTATAATAAAGTGATAAGAAAAAATTAATTCGTTTTAAAAATTTAATATGTATAAATAAAGCAAATTTTAAATTAAAAAAAAAATCAATTTTTAAATTAACAGCCTGACCCACAATATCGTAACGAAAATTTATTTCGCATATTTACATTGAAAACAAAAACAAATTTTTATTTTTTTATTGTTTTCAATATAAATATAAGAAAAAAATGTTCTTGTCTACATCGTGGGCCAGATTACATAAAATAAAATTATTAACCATAAATGCTATATCTATTCTGCTGTGATGTATGAGCCCTCGCCTAGGCTTGTACTCGTAAATGAACCTTCATCCAAACTCGCATAGAAAATAGATTCTAAAGATTCTTGAATATTAGGAGCTGCAATACTTTATTAGAAAAATAACACACTAATGAGGTTTGCTTTGCGCAACGCCAAAGAATTACAATGAAAGCATAAACAAAGTCATAAATATTTTGAAATTTTGTTGTTGCTTTCTACAGAAATTCACATTGCTTTGTAAAATTTTAAGCGCCTCATAACTTGTGGCGAAAAGAAATTCAATGAATGACAGAACCTAACTTATTGTGTTCGGGGATTTCCCAAATTAAATTAAAATACACAACTTGCACTATGGCGAAATTACTAAAAGGTGGCAGCACTTGGTGTTGTTGTACAACAAAATAACAAAAACAGGCAAATTTGTTTGTGTAAAGAACTCTTTCTTGACTTAAAATATGTGCAACAGGGTTGAAATAGTTGGGTTTTCCCTACGCCAGCTTATAAAAATTTTTCGATGAACGATACAACTTAACTTATTGTTTTCGAGGAGTTTCAAAATTAATTTAAAACAAGGTTTCGCTTAAATGTGCTAAATTCCCATTTCATACTATTGATTCCTAAATTTCCATTTCAAACTTTGATAAATTAAAATTGTTCGTAAAAGTAAATTTGCCATTCATTTAACGTATTTTAGTATTTATTAAAAAAGTTCGTAACTTCGAAATTTTGTATTCGTATAACGAATTTTATAATTTAATAATGATGTTCGTAACTTCGAAATTTCGGGCATTCGTAAAACGAGGGAATACTGTATTAGCATTGTAGTCACAAAAGCTAAATTTACTACGTCCTATTATATAAAAATATTTTGGACTTTCAAAAGAGATAGCTTCAACTTATATATAGTATTTCGTGACATTAATATGTAGTTACGAATGGCAGGTATTTGTTGCGAAATAATTAATCACAAAGTTTTGTGACCCAAGCCACAATAAGTGGAAGAACCTTTAAAAGTTGAAGTGTGTTTTCCAAATTTTTAGTGAATTTTGCATCATAAGGTATACAAAATTTAATTTCTTAAAGAAAGATGAATATAAGAGACAACAGTTGTTCCAGTATATATGATAAACCCAATGAACCCAATGAATTGCATTTCTTAAACTAATTTTGTGATTATTAATGAATGTATGAATGAATATAATTTGTTTTTCTTTTGAGTGCTATTTTATGCACATAAAGCACCTAAAATAATGTTAAATTCAAGTATAACATTAAGAGATCAGGGGTGGGGTAGGATTTGGTAAAAATTATTGTATTAATGATCATCGCACCTCCCATATGAATTAAATACTAAAATTCGTATATGCGAAACTATAACAAGTAAAGTAACAAAAGTTTGTACAGAAAACTTTGACATCCATATGAACATTTAGGGAAGACATGGGTGCGCTAACAAAGGTGGGCGTGGCACTTCCTTATGAATTATATACCACCACGTGTATATTTGAAAACTATAACAGCTTGAATCCTGAATTTTTGTAGGAGTAACTTTAGTATGAATATCAATAGTGGACGTGGCACTTCCTATGTGAAATAAACTAGAGCCACAAAATTTTGTACCAGTGACTTTAATATCTATATGAATATTTAAGGCAAAAACAGGCGGATCACCTACTGTATGAAGTAAATAATAAATTTCTTATATCGTGGTAACTTTAACAGCTCCTATATGAATTAAGTACTAAAATTCGTATATCTATACAAGAGCCATCAAATTTTGCAAGGCAATTTTGACATTCATAAAAATATTTGGAGAATAAATGCGTGCAAAGCCAACAGGGGGTCGCATGCAAGAGCAACTTTGACGTCCATACAATAGGAAAATTAAAAAAAAAAAAATTATGAGTAACTTTTTATAAAAAAATATTTTTTTAACTATAAAATTTTTATTTCTGAACGATATTGGTAGCGAAGCACACCGGGTATTAGCTAGTCAGGAATAAAATATCTTGTTGAGCCCTACTACTAGTGTTGCTGTCGCACAGTGCTTTGTCCCCATATAACGAAGGGACATAAATAGAAGGAGTTGTCAGAAATTTTTGAAATTTGGTACACTAGCATAAAATAGCTTAGTTAAGAAAAATATGAATTTTTGGACAAATCGGTCCAAGGACACGCCTACCTCCCATGTGTCCTGAAATGGAAAAATGTAATTTTAGCTTCAATAATGCCCACAAAACTACAAAAAAATGGGCATGCTAATACACACACAACTAGCAACGTGTGTGCAAATTTTCACTTAAATCTGAACAAGGACTCAAGGTCCTGCCATATATCCTTTTTCTTAAAAATGCTATAGTACCTACAAAAATTATCCAATCGTAATAAAATTTGGTATGGAAATTGATATTTGTTAGAGATATATGTGTGCCGAATTTTGGTAGAATCGGATTATTAATGTGAAAAATACAAAAACATCATTAAATGAAAAATTAGTTAAAAACGCTTCAAATGCTCTTGCAATAATAACAAGTAAGAAAGTATAATCAGTCAAACCCGACCATGTGATACCCTATAGTATAGTATTTAAAAACAAATTTCCTAGAGTGTAATCTATTTGGGACCCATGGGCAATCATGGACCCGCCAGAACAAAATTATGTTATGAGGTTAAGATTCGTTTAAAAGTTCTTTCTCCCGAATATTGTTTAGATATCTTAAGCTCCGTATATGAGTTTTTTGGATGAGGGTTTATATGGAACCTATAGTTTATTTTAGACCTATCTGTACAACATTTTGTCATGACTTAGTAGCTATCGTAAAAATCACTGTCGCCAATTTGTATGTAAATACTTATATTTTTAAGAAAGCTGGCATTAAAAGCTTTTTCGGGAGAATGATTTGTATGGGAGCTACGTTCTAAAATAAAAAGATTCCAATACAATTTGATGAGCTGATTTGAAATATCATAAACGAATATTGATACTTGAAAAATGTTTTTTCACGTTCTCATCTCTAATTTGAAATATAAATTAACGGCATTTTAATATGAAAACAAAGCAAAGAAAAATATAACCCAAGTCAAGGTGAAATTACTTTACAGGTGGCGTTAACAGCACAGCTGATCTATTTTTCCTATTTTGCCAAATTCACTAGTGATTGTTGTTGGAAATACTACAACAAACGCAAGAGCAACAAAAACAAGAAAACAAAGTTGCATGTTGTTTTTGCAAATATTGATTTCAACTTACATTTGAAAGACAGAAGTGGCTAATTGAATTTTAACTTCTTTTGAATTTTTAATATAAAAAGGTTGGTCATAAAGCACGTAGAACATTTATGTAAAAAAATTTTATTTTTTTCTTAATAATAAACTAATTTATTAATAGATACTTATGCCCAATTTCACCAATTTATTTAAATATCAATTAATATTAAAATAAATTTTTTCATATAATTTTTTTTTTTTTTTTTACATGAAAAACAAATTTTAAACATAAATTGATATATAAATATTGTTAGTGAAATAGGCCCTAAGTTTAAAAAAAAAGAAATATTTGTAATTTTTTACAATTTTTGTTTGTTTATAAACTTAAACAATTATTAGGATTGATCTACCACAAAAATAGGTGTGCATATAACGTATTACTTTATCCTGCTGAAAATTACATAATTGTAGCGCACTCTGATTAAGGGGTATGGTGCACAATTTGACTTTAATATTTTCTCAGTATTTCTTTTTTAAATGTTTTTTCATATAGCTTGTAACTTTACTTAAACATTTTAGCTCTATAATAAAAAAACTTTAAAAAAATTTGTGAAATTAGACCTATTTAAAGTGCATTTTTTGTTAAGTTGCGGTCAAAAACCGGCACTAATCTTTTTACGGTCCTTTTAAGAACACTATTTGCTAAGAAAAAACGAAATAAAAAAATGTCTGATTTTATATGATTTTTTTTAAAGTTCAAAAAAAGTTTTGTAATTTTTGGATTTTTTTGAAAAAAATATATTTTTTTTTTGAGCGATAAAAACTAACTTAAGTTAATATTTTTAATAAAAACTGTATTATTGCCAAATTTTGAACATACCAAGGATCACAAAAAAATAACATTAGGCTCTTTTTAAAAAAAATGAATTTTTGAGAGTTATTTTCTTGAAGCAGTTCAATTCATTTTTTTTTATTCATTAATTCTTTCTTAAATTTGACTGAATTTAGCGACCTCTGGCGGAGTCTAGGAGAGTCACACGAAATCAATTCCAAAAAATTTTTATGAGTTGTGTTGTTATCTATCGATCAATATATCTTTTATCACATTTTGAGACTAAAATTTTTTTTTGATTTTTGTCTATGGGACAAAGCACCGTGTGTCGTCGTCTAAAACCAGTCGTTTTTTAAAATTGGTATTATTATTGTCGTAAACGACATAAGTACGACAAACTTTCTACATATGGGCATTTCCATGTTATCGTACGTGACATTTGTACGCCTTCAGAGAGATAGAAATTTTGCAAAAATAGTATTATATTTCATTTAGAGGGTATTATATATGAAAAAAAAAACTATTAAATTCGGAACTTTGTTGTTCCAAATATCGAGCAAAATAAGTGCATATCATACGTGGGAATGAATATTTAAGGCCTTAGGGAGGTTTTTCTTCTTTCTTTAATTTTTTACATTAAACCACATATTTTTTCCTTTATAATCCGTAATTGGAAAAAAAATTTATTTTTTGGATTGTCTTATAATGAACAAAATGTAATATCGTTCGTGACATACACGTGACAGATTTTTCTCTTATAGTATTAACAAGGCATGAAACATATTTTTTGTAAGTATATGTACATATATAAAAACTTTAAAAAAACAAGTTAAAAAGTATAGTCGGTCAAGCCCGACCATATGATACCCTACACTATAATATTTAAAAAAAGAATTTTGAGAGTGTACCCTGTTTGGAACCCATAGCCAATCAAGATCGCCAGAACTGAATTATTCTATGAGGTTAAGAATTATAAAAAAGTTATTTGTGCCGAATATTATTTATTTAGTCTCCATCTATATGAGATTTGTTTGCCACTAGCCGATTAAAGGAAGGGGGTTTATGTGGGACCTATGGTTAATTTTGGACCTTCCCGCACAATATTTTGTCATGACGTAGTACCTATCGGAAAAGTCATTGTCGCCAATTTTTATGTAAATACCAACATTTATAAGGAAGTTTTGGCATTAAAAGCTATTTTCGGGTGTAGCACTTGTATGGGAGCTATGGCCAAAAAAATTTTATAATATGACTTTGATTGTAATAAAATAAGGTTTGACCAAATTTAAACTAAATATTAACATAATAAGATGATGCATTTAGTTGCATTTTAGTACTTACAATATCGTACGTGACGAGCTTTAAAAGCTTATAAAATCTGTATTATACCAATTAAAAAAAAAAAAATCCGATCAATATTTTTTTGCAGCAAATATCTTGCTTTGAACTTTTATTTTGAAACACCTAAACTGAACAATTTCAAATGACAAAGACAAATGATGTTTTTACACCACGTACGTGACATTAGAATAGCATCCAAAACAAACCAAAAAATATACCGTTAATCGAACTATATATTTGTTCTTTCCTCATGGATCTTGTTCATTGTTGTTGTAACATTAATTTTTAAGCATAATTCCAGGGTTGCCAGTATCTGTATTTAATCAGCAGAAAATTTAAAATTGTTAATTGCAGTTACTAAAAATGAATCAATGAGAAAGTGAGTTAAAACTTTTATTTTTTGCTTTTTAAAAGTTGTAATAGGCGCCGTGCAATAAAACCATAGGAAATAAAGCCATGTGGCTTTATTACCACCACCCAAGTGCAATAACACCATAATCGTTTAGTAACCAAAGTGGAAATAACGCCATAACAGTCAGTGGCTTTAGTTAGCGAAGCCGGTGTTTGTTATACCATAGAGTAGAAAATCCTTGCCATATGGCTTTATTGCACGGCGTCGTTGTAATAAGCTATAAATACCTCGGCATAGTAAAGTTTGGGTGTTTTTTTTTTCTTTCCACCATATTAGAAAAAAAGTTTCAAGCGTTTTAATTTTTTGAGTCGTGGTTGACGTTCTCTTGGAAAGGCCCATATGTGTTTTACATTGTCCTAACTTTGAAATGATATCGACAAAAACTTCAAACGAATATGACTGTGATCACGACAAGGTTTCTCGTAATAAGACTGGTTATTATTTAACTTTTTGTATACAGTATGTATACAGTGTGCAATAAATATGAATTTTTTCGGCTCATAGTGCCATATATGCGTATAGTCGCATTTGCGATATATGTAGTTATATAGTTACACAGAACCAAAAGTGGTAGGTAAATAACGCAAAATAGGATGTAGAATTGAAGAAAAGAAGGTTATTATACAACCAACAAAAATTTTCGTCTATTTAACACACATTTTTAGTAAAATTTAAAATTTTATTAAAATAGTCAAATTGAAGAAAAATCATCAATTTGAATAAGTGCGTTTGTTGTTTTTCATTGTGTTAATTTGAATAAAATTTTGTTTAATTAAATAAAAAAAATAGTTAAATTAACAAAAATAATTATTCAATATGAAAATTAATTCTTCATTTTAACTATTCCCTTTTATTCAATTCTACGAATATTTGTTAATTTTCAAAAGGTTTTATTATCCCAGTTGGAATTTTTTAAAAAGCGCCATTATATTATTTAATGCAATTTTGTATGCTTTATACACAATATGATTATATCGATACTTTGATATAGAAAAGCCTTTAGTAATGTTTTCTTACTTTACAAGAGAAGGAAAAAAATTAATAAAAACTAAAGTTTTGCAGTCGCGAATTTTTTTAAGCAATTTAACAAAAAACTGCGTTAAAAAAATTGGAGACTGCAAAACTTTAGTTTTTATTAATTTTTTTCCTTCTCTTGTAAAGTAAGGAAAACATTACTAAGGGCTTTTTATGTCAAAGTATCGATATGAAACATAATGTTGTTTAAATTAGATAAAACTGCATTATTTATAAATAATGAAATAAAACAATTAAAACAAAAACTATTTCAGTGCAAGAAATTAACATTGTTTATTAACTATATAAAAATTATATAAACATAAGTTAAATATGTATAATCTTATATATAATTACGTATGAATAAAATTCTTTATACATATTAAAGGTTACAATATGGACCTATAGCTAAAACGTTGTTTTTTTTACAAAATATTACAATTTCCGTATCATTAATCGATATGATGGATTAATATAGAGGCGAATCTCGAGTTTTTTTTTCAAAATGGAGCTTGTAATTACAAAATTTTAGTTTTCTGAGGTCAAAATTGACTGAACGCAATTAGGCTTCCGTAATCAAAATTGCAAATTGTATAATAAAACTGGGTTTTTCTTCTCATGTAAAAGAGATATGCCTTTTCTATATGAAGCCATCGATATACATATTTTTTTCTGAAAACCGTAATATTTCGTAAAAAAAACAATTATTTAACTATTAGTGCATATATAAACTCGATATATAAATTAAAAATAATATTTCTTATATGTTTGATTAACACAACGTATACATAAAATAAAACCGACAATTCTTTTTCTTTCGAAATACTTATTTATCAGAAAATTGTACAAATTCCTTTAATACATAAATACAAAAAATATTTTTTTTTTTATAAGTACGTTGTCTATATAATAATGTAAATATACAGCGAAATCAACTATTCTTACTTTGTGAGGTTATATATATATTTTATTTATATATGTATGTATATATAAATGTCCAAAACTAAAAATCTTTGAAAAAATTCATACTGAAATAAAAAAATAATTTTTGTCTTGAATCAAAAAATAAATGTAATAAGGAAACATTCAAAATCTTAATGATGTCGATAGTATTATAATTAATAACATATTATGGACCAAAATTCCAAAATACTTTCTAACACACAAAGAATTACAAAGTAAAGAAGAATGTTGAAATCTCTTTTATATAATAAAAACAAATAATACAATTTAGGGCAAAACTTACATTCAAGCCTGTCCATATACTAATTTAAGTTTGAAATTAATGAATTTATTTGGGGACTATCATAATCACAATTTGTTGTAATATTATAAAAATATTTCTAAATGAAGCCCCAAACTTGTATCGATTCTCTTGGGTATTCTAAATTAAATATAAAGAATATCTTGAAACATGTGTCTATAGCTTTTACTACGGAATGCATTCGATATTTTATTCCTTCAAAATATACCGCGATTCCTTTTGGTTCTAAAATAGAACCTGCAATTAGTATTGATGGTTGAATTTGGGTTTTTGCCTCCGGTCTTTTGAGTAGCTCTTCCTCGCAAGCCGCAACTGTGCTTCCATCAATTATGAAACTCTTTTGTGAGTCTCTTATGGAGAACCTTGTACATATCTTTTTTCCATTTTTGATATTGAACATTTTAGACGAAGGTATTAAAATGCTATGCAATAAATAAAATAATCCAGTGAATCGACCATCTGGAAAGATTCAAAATTATCAAATGCACTAATACTTATGAATTTTAGATAAATATAATAAAACCTACTTTGAGTTATATTTTTCATTTTTTGCATATTTTGAAATAGGAGCTTGTTTGCTTGGTCTTTTATGCGCTCTTCAAAGACAAGAATAATTTTTGATGAAAACGACTCAAGGCTATCATTGAAAATATTCGCATGTGGATATAACTGTTGAAAATCTATATCGATCTTTAAATAAAAAAAAATATAAATCAAATCAAAAAAAGTATTTTCATATCTTACCAATTTAAACCCCAATGGCTTTTTGTACTGCAACCATTTATCGAGTATTTCTGATGTACATTTGGCGTTGGAAATTTCTTTTAGCTGATAATTCTTAATTGCAGCCCAATGACTTTCTATATCAGCCCATGAACAATTGTCGTGTAATATTGCTTCAATGCTCATATCAATATTTACTTCTGGAGGGTCTAAATAAAATACTTAATCAGAACTGATATAAAATATACACTTTCTAGAATTCTTACCTTTTAAAGATATTTTAATTTAAATCACTGAAAATACATTGTTTTTATGCACACTTTAAGTACGGAATGACAACTAAAGCAAACGAAGCAGCTTGTCAACCGCATGTTTTTCAATATTGAAGAAATTTCTTCAATTCCACGTGCCTTTATTCAATGTGAAGAAATTTATTTAAATTGAAGAATTTTATTAAATTTAACTAAAATGATTTATTTAATTTTAATAAAATTTCTTCATTTTTACGTAAATTTAGTCAATTTGAATAAACTAAGGGATGTTAACTTGAATAAATGCATGTGTTATTTTAAATAAATATTTTTACGATGAGCTACCACCATTTCAAATAAATTTTTTTTTATTTGACAAAATTTGTGTTTTATTTTTAAGAAAATTTTATTCAAATTAACAAATATGACTAAAATAATTTTTAACTAAGAAATTTTGTTTATTTGAATAAAAAATAGTTTATTTAAAGAATGTTTTTGTGTATTTGAATAAAAACACAGTTGATTTGAATATTTTTTTCGTTAAAAATTACCGATGCTTTTTTGTTAATTTTACCTACGGAGATTTGGTTCAGTGTATATGTCAGTTAGTAAAATTCCCTAGCTACATTAAAAATACATTATGGCAAAACTAAAAGTTAGAGTCTACTGAACGTGAACCCCTTTTTATTATTTTGTATTAAAACATAACATTGATAATTTTTATTATTTTAAGGCTTTCTTATTTGTAACAACAAAAACACTTGGGTTTAGGGTTTCTTTTAATATATTCCACACTAATCATTAATTAAATTGTGTCTGTAAACAACGAATGTTAAAAATAAAAGTTTGTTTAAATTACAAAAAAAAAAAAAATAACTAAAAGTATCTTTCCATTTAAAATATCTTATGATATATGAGTTGCACGAGTTAATTGTGACACGAATGCATTATACACCCACGTTTACACAAACACATGCATTATCTTTAATACAACAACAAAACAAATCTCTACCTCAAAGTCAACACTTCACTTAACAAAACGGGAATAAAAAAGATGCAGACAGAAAGACGGACAGACAAATAAACACAAAAACTTTAATTAACAAATTATTTGAAACACCAACAAGCACCCAGCAGCAAATACAACAATAACAATAAACTGCAAAAAAGCAGAGAGTGAGAGATTACAACTAAAAAGGTGATGACAATGAGGAGGTAAAATGTGACCAACAACAATAATTTGCGGATAATTTACAACTGTTTAAGCCAAATAAATGATGATTATGGAACAAAACAACGTTTTAACACCAAAAACAAAGTTAAACACTACAACAAAATAATATAAAAGGACAAAACCAAGAAATAGCAATAAACACTTAACATTGATGCCACAACAACAAAAACCCAACGAACCCTCTACACCAGCAACAATAGTAATAAAAACAAGCAATTAAAAGTTGGTAAATAAGGTAAAGGGGGGGGGGGGGGTATGTTGGTGTAAACAAAACAAAAATCTGCAACTGCCTGTTTGGAGCTAATTGGTGGTGCTGTGCTGGTGATGCAACTGTATGTGGGTCGTGGTGGGGATAAAGTTGCCAGAGGAATAACGTAAAAGCGTGTGACAAATTGACGCTTTTTAATTCATTGCCTGCCTTTTAACATCAGAAAATGTTGGCTCGTCTCATACGTTTCTCCCACTCTCTGACACTGTGGTCAATATTCTATAAAACGAAAACTGATTGATGATGATGGTGTGTCGATGACGTTGCAAAACGATGTTGGCGACAATGTTGATGATACGAACAGGCAGAACATGTTTACAGCTGGAGACTCGTCTCAGAGTGGGGCAAATGTGTGGGTAAAAAGGGGACAACAGAACGTGGAATGTGGCAGCAGAAGAAAAGGGTTTTTAAAAAGGTATTTTAAATGCTTTTATTACGAAAGACTGATTAATTGCTGCAACACAATCACAAATCAAAAGAAGTTGTCAATTAGTTGAAACGACACATACATATACATACATACAAACTAAAACGGACGCACATATTTACTTACAGGTAAGTGTGACTCGTGCTTGCTTTATTTATAATATCAGTGTTGTTAGAAGAGCGAGTAATGAGTACCCACCCACACAGAAACTTACTGCCTATTTCAAGATGCGCGAAAGCATTCTTTCTTTCGTCATGCATTTTTCGTGTAAAACAATTTACTGTGTTCATAAAGGTATTGGTATTTGATTATTTGTATGATAGATATCAGTATTTCAGTTAAATTGGTATCGGTATACCGGTACAGAAACATTAATACCGGTACATATTGTTTTTACAATTTAATTAACCAAACAAGAATGCCTAAAAATTAAACCTAAAAGAGGTCTTAATGACTTTGATGACAAATTTTTAACATATTGCCAATTAGCCAATTTTAATTAGTGTTCAAAAAAAAAAAAACATTTAATATCGGTCCTTAGTGTTCGGTTCGGTAGATTTGTGTATTATTGTTCTTAGCCAACTCAACAAAAAATTGAGAAAATTTAATTCCGTTCGATTTTGTTTTAAACCACAAAAATTTTTGATATTTTTTGTACGGGAGGTACCACGCCCACTTGTTCAATCCTGCCCACATTTTGTGGGATGCTGTGTATTGAGAACGTTAATGTGTGTACCTAATTTGGAAACTTTGGCTCTTGCCGTTCTCAAGATATACAGAAATAAAAAAAATACAACAACAACAACAAGGGATTTTTGTGCAAAATCAGAGGCAGTCGTGGTTTTTTGGTCATATCTCAGCCATTTGTGGACCGATCTTGCTGAATTTCAATAGCAAGAAATGGTAGACTATATGTGACATAAATGTAAAACAACCTAGTCGCTATCATGTCTGGAGTATCCGTATATCAAACGTAAGACGGACAGACGGACGGACAGACGGACATCGTTAAATCAACATCTCTCCTCATAAGGACCCAGAATATATATACTTTATAGGGTCTAAGATCAATATTATAGAAATTACACACGAAATGACAAACTTATATATACCCCTTTCCACCTGTGGTGAAGGGTATAACAACGCAAAAATTTTAGGACGATCGGCGAAGGCTAAGCCGTCCCTCACGCCCACCAAAGTTTGAGAAAAATTATATTTTACATAAAATCTGACTTTTATGTTTCATAACTTATAAAATATTAATTTTGTAGAATAGTTCTTCACAAGATTTTCCTTAATCTCTTATTAAACAAAATAAACCGAAAAATATCGAATAAGCCACTATAAAAAATAAAATTTTTAATTTATTAAAGAAACGCATTTTCTATGAATCACGTATATTTAATTTTGTTGAAAAACATTTTTATTTATTATTTGAAAAATAAAAACAGACCAGCCGGGCACCTGGCCTAATTCGGGTACGCTGAATCCAGTGGTGGTATCCGTTTTTTTAGGTTAGCTTTTGTTTTGGAGATATACCCCCTTAAGCTCTATTCCTTATTCCTAGTGGTTAGGTATGTTAAAAACAAATGATGGGTATAAAAAATAAAGTGGGATCGGTCATACATTTGACTCATCTAGAGGCATCCTAAACGCTGCAGGGGCCAAATTTAAGATTTTCATTAAACCGCCATATTTGTAAAGGAGCCCCCCTAAGGGTTGAAAATGTTAAGCACAAAAAACTAATGAAGGTCCGTCATACATTTTATGTCCCTAGGGGCGATTCCTTGGCAGCTATGGGCCCCCTAGGAGCCCCCTTAAGCGGGTAGAAACAAATGATATGCGTTTGACTTTTGTTTGTAAGCAAACGCACACAAACGCAAATATTGAAGTTAAATTGATGTGTGTAAGAAAAAATTGTTCTAAAGAAAAAATTTGCATTAATGCTGCTGTTTGCTCTTTTTTTGGTTACTTTTTTTAAATATGCGATTTAGAGAAAACTTTTTCAGACAAAAGTTGTTGGAAACTTCACTAATAACATCTTCTTTGTAAACGATGTTTATGTACAATTAATATTTTCCAAGTTATGAGGCATAAAAGTCGGACTTAACGATTTTTCTCAAACTTTGGCGGACGTGAGGGACGGTTTAGCCTTCGCCGATTGTCCTAAAACATTTTTTTGGTGTCGTTTTTGATCAATACCCACCGAATTGGGGGTGAGAGCATGGAAAAATAGAAAAAAATATGCTCCATACAGTTAACGACCTCCCTAATACACACACAAGCTGTTCGTGCTGCGGTCGTTTCTAAGCTATTTTGTTTATGCAATTCTTTCTCAGTGTAAAAAAGAAACATTATAGAACATTAAAATATAATGGTTGTCTACAGTATCACTACAATTTTTCTATTTTTTAGCGAAGAACAGAACACTATATTATGTTCGGCTCTTTCTTGAAAATAGTTACGAAAGGTATTACGGGTTGTGTTCGTCTACACTAAAAAAATAGATATCGTTCCTAAATGATATTTTTCATTTTCATAAAAAAAATTATCCAACAACTTTGCCATATCAAACAATGGCCCCTATTACGGTTTACAACTCAACTCAGTTGAGTTGTAATTTTTTAATTTTTGTATTATGGTTTACAACTTTGCTATATTTCGGTGAACAAAAACATAACAGAAATTACAACTGATCACAACCAGTTGTCTTAATTACAACTCAACTGAGTTGAGTTGTAAACCGTAATAGGGGCCAATGTGTTAGTTGATTTAACTTAATATAGATCAGGTTTTAACCATTCCCAACAACAATTAGGCAAATTTAAATTATTTTATTTTAAGCGAAAAAATTAATGAAGATTTTTTTGTTATTTAATTAATGTTTTAATTAAAAATTTATTTCAAAACAACTAAAATGTTAATTAAATCAAAACTATTTTTTTAATATTTTTTTCAACTTAAAAAATAATTGACTGAATTATCACATTTATCAAATTGAAATACTTTTCAAACAATTTTTTTAATTGATTAAAAACCACTGAAAATTTTGTTCTGTGGTTACTTGTTTTCTACGCAACACTAGCGTACTTCGAGAAGCTCAGAAGTTTCATTTACAAATTGCGCTTATGTTGCGCGTCTTTTAAAAATAATGATAAGTCCATCTTTAAATTGCTCTCTTTCTTTTTATGTGTGTATGATTTTGAAGTAAAAGAAATATGAAATTAACATTAAGTGCTTGTATATTGATGTCAACTGAACCATAAAATAATAAATGCATTTATGATTTTTTTTTTTGTTAAAACAAAGAAAAAGAAAAATTAAAATAAATGTAACTTGTTTACTTCATGAACACTGAAAGAAATTTGGGTAAACTTTAGGTATTTTGCTTTAGCACTACATTTGATGTATTAAGTATATTTCTAATTTTAAATGCAATGCTTTCTGTAGATATTACTTTTTGGTCTTAATTAACTATAATTTTCTCAGTGTATTTTCATACGAAATATCTGCATTTCAGTTATATGATTGTTTTGTTGTTTCTTTATGGGCACAACAAATAAAAACCTTTCAAGATATGGATGACGATGATGGTGATGCTTGTTGTTGCCTTTGGCAAAAGTTGTGTGTGTTCATTCTCATACTCGTATAACAAAGTGTTTTCAATCGACATGCCAATGTCATTTGCCTGGCATGCCACCACCGGTTATCAAGTTTTTAAACCTAGTTCATGCTTTTTCCCCAGATACACAACCAATCATACCGTAGAGTGCCCGTGCTTTTTAAAGGATTTCTTTCTTTTTTTCTTAGCGTTTGTTTGTGAGAACACTTGGCGTCTTTGGTTGTTGTATTTTGCATTTCAGTTGTCATCTCCATTACTGCTCGTGTCGTCTTAAGTATTTAAAAAATAGTTGTGACATTTACAAAGTGTTATTGGCTTTAAGATTTTCATTTTAATGCTAAATGTTTTTAATTTTTAGATTTTTTTATTCACGCTACGTTTTTAATGTGTTATAAAGAAAATTTATTTGTTTTTGTTGTAGTTCGAGATGAAAATTAAGTTAAATCATGTTAAGTCGTATTATTTCAAAGTTACTGTAGAAAGGAGTTTGGATATGGGTTTCATTAAGCTGTCTGGCATCTTTATAGTTTGATTTTTGTAACAAGCTTTCGCATATTAGCAATATACTATAGTATAATGGAAGTGGTATTTGTGAAACTCAATTAACGGGATTAAGTGTATAAATCACAAACGGTAACCATAAAATACGAATGGTAGTTCTAAACAGGGCGAATTCATATACACGGTGGCACCAATACTACAACAAGTACAATGATGAAAAAATAAGAGGTGTTGAAAGTCAACCATTCCTAAACAAAACATGGAAAAACCAAATCAAACGGTTCGAACTGTCAAAGTCGATCTCTTTTGGGCTTGGTTTTAAAATGGGCTCTAATTCGTAGTATGTACCAGCCTTATAAAGAATATCACAATCAAGGAAACTTGCTTAAAAAAGCTCTTAAGTAAAAGACAAAGCTTGGTTTATTTTGAATCTAATCCCGAAAAGTGCATAAACTTGAAAAATCTTGTAATAATTTCGATATATCAAATTAATTTACAGAAGCTACTATATGTTAAGCCACCATCACTGCAGAAATTACGTATCTACCGTTTGTCCGGAAATCTGTGAAATCATAGTTGATAACATACCCCCAGGGCGATACGCAATATCTCCAATAACAAGCTCTAAATTTATCTATAATTTCATATATAAATTCTGGACAACCCACTCACTTTGCAATGAGCTCAAAGAAGGCTTTATAACAAATCCGAGTTGTCAGTTTAGGGGTTTTCCCTCCAGATTTAGGGGATTTTATTTGATTTAGGTGGTACAAATTTTTAGGGGTCATAAATTTATATTTAGGGGGTTCTTAGGGAATTTCACTATTTGCTTTTCTGTATATAACAATAACTAAGTAGTGTTTTATATATTTAACAGCAAAAATCGCAAAAATCGCTAGATTCCCGCTATAAATTTCCGAAAATCGAAAAAATAGTATTAAAACCATCTTTGAATACATAACTAAAAGTATCACATTTTGCAACTGCTCAAGTTTGTCTTCGTAGTAAATCATTTAGTATCAACATTTTAATACTTTTCCTGCTAACTCATCCGTACTAAAATCAATCCGAAACGATATTAATAGTACGGCGAGTACGGATTTTCTTGAATCAAGTACAGAAAGATTGATTTAAGTACAGATTTTTAAACGAGAAAAACTTAACTTATCCATACTCAATCTCGAATTCGTACATGAAATAATCCGAAAGTGAGGTTAATTTAAGTAAAACTAAGAATGAATCAATTTCAAAATGCGCTTGATGTAAGAATCAGAAATTGGATTCGACCCCGAATTCGTTCTTGAAATAAACTAAACGTGAAATGAGAAGGAGAATTTTATTATGATTGATTTACTAACCCGTTTTACATCTTACAGAATTTCAATTATAAAACACCAGCATCATTCCGGATATGGTTTTTACTTTAAAAACTTAATGTACATAATTAGGCTTAAGTTCATCAAATTTAATTTTCATTAAATTATTTTTATGAAGAAAGGAATTTTACAACATGAAAATTAATTAAAATTATTATTTATACAGCCTGTTTAACGATTTCGAACGTTAACGTTAACGTTCGAAATCGTTGAACAGGCTGATAATCTTTCATTCTTGACCGTGGCTGGGGCTGGGGCTCGAACCCTGGCCGGCAGGTTACCATGACATGTTTCGATCGCAACAACTCGATCTCCCCAGATGGATTTGCCGTTTTACACTCGCAGCCATCGACGACTGCTGACGTCAATAGTCAAACATCAATCCTTAAACCAAATTGTATTTTAACCTTTGGTAGATCGAAATTTGCTTTTCAGAATGATTATCCATTTTAATTGTCGGTCAAGAATGAAAGATTATCAATAACAATTTTAATTAATTTTCATGTTGTGGAATTCCTTTCTTCATAAAAATAATTTAATGAAAATTTAATTTGATGAACTTAAGCCTAATTAAAAATATTAAAAATTTGGATTAAAACCATAAATAGTTCTAAAAATAACCATAATACTGATTATTATGCTTAATGTACATATATAACTGAAAATATAAACTAAATGAGAAGCAAGAGTTCTCAATTTTACTTCTTAAACATGATGAAAATAATGTGCTTTCGTCTTGTTCTGTTGTTTTTGTTATTTCTACATACAACAAGCAAATCGTTTTTTAACTACATACTTTTGTGGTGTTGTTGTAGTGTCTGCACCAACTTTGATAAGTTAAATGATATTTAAACGCCGGGATTGATTTTCGAAAGTAATCCCAGTTGGGATTGTTTTAAGTACGTTTAAGTGTTATTCGTACTTGAATTTTTGAGTAAGACTTGTACTTAAAGTAAGTAAAAAAAAAACCTTATTTATCCCGAGTGTTTTTCTTTCTGCGCAGTTTTACTTTGTTTCAACGAATTTAAAAAAGTACAAATTAGAGCTTTTTGAAAATATATTAAAAGAAAGCTTTTCAATGATAAAATATTCATTAAATAATACGTGTCACAACTTTCATCCAACACCCGAAATGCTTAAGGTTTGTTATTCCGATAATACATATGTACAAAGTTAAGAAAATTGATTTGGCAACACTCGATATTTTTGAAGAAACTTGAATCCAATATTTATAATATACTTTGATTCATATATGGGCATTTCCTTATAGTGGTCTACCAGGATGAAAAAATAAAATGTTGATAATCATCGTCTTTTATTGTTTATTATTATAAAAAAAGTAAGGACTTAATAACTTTTATTCGATAAAAATTGCGAATAATTATTACGAATAAATTTATATATTATTTATTAAGAATAATTATATAGAGCTACCCAAATGCTATCGAATTGCAAAAAAAAAAATGCAAGGAAACGTTTTGTTTTCAATATTATTTGTACATCAAAATCGTACGAACGTACGTTCGTGACCCCTGGAAATGCCCATATGTTTAATTTGTATATGTATGTACATAAGACCAACTCAAAAAAGTATTCATGAAAAATACCATTGTTTTGAATTGGTTTAGCTCACGGCAATTATCGCTAGAGCCAAAATATTTTGGGAATCTCCATAAAACATGTCAAAGTTAGTTTTGACATGTTTGAGTCGGTCTAATGTACATATTTTACATTCTTTTTTAAACGGTTTATAAATTGTTTTTTTTTGATATTTTATTAAATAAAAATATTCAAGAAACTATAAAATAAAAATTTTTTGGACGAATTTTAGTAAAATGTTTAAAACTTGGCGATTTTTGCTTTATTTCCACTAAACCAGAAAGCCAATGAAAATGTACGTTAAGCAAACGAAATTACGTTTATTAAAATATTTTCGTTTGCTTAACGAATTATTCGTTAATACAATGAAAATAATACCTAAATTTTCATTATATACAAGAATAATTCGTTGAGCCAACGAAAAAATTTTAATAAACGTAATTCGTTTGCTTAACGTACATTTTTGGTTCAGTGTAGGTAAAGTTATTAGTGCGTAAATTACAACTGAGCCAAGTTACTTTAATTTAAATAAAATTGTTATCTAAATTTTTACACTCGGAGGGCACAGAGTTTTAGTAAACCAAGTCAAAAAGGAAAATTCGAAAATATTTTGTCCTTAATTTAAGCTATTGATTTAGGTTTATGGCCGTTACTTTTTTATTAAGTCCGTTACAGAACTGGATAGAGTTTAACTTTGAGGAGAAAAAACATTTTCTGGCAGCACTGTTATAAATATACCCAAAAAGGGAGACATTTAACTTTCCAAAAACTGAAGAGGAATAATATTAATCAAAATCATCAATAAGAAAAAAAAGCACATTATCGATTTCAAATCGTTTTGTTTTCAAAATCGGTTTTCATCACATACCTGAATATCCCTAATTATAAATAAGAGACTTACTAAAGCATTCGTTATGCATCTACGCAGTGAACAAGCAGCCTTACGTTCACACAAATCGTGCAAAGATGACGTTAAAAGTCTTTGGATTGGATTGAATGGAGATCCGTACTGTACCTAATTTTTATAGATTTAGAGAAGGCTTTCGACATGTTGTCCCACTCCTCCATTTTGAGCGATTGATTGTGTAGTAAAATTAATATAAAAAGTGCTGAATAAACTGAGTTCTTTTTATATAAATTTTACTACACCATTAATCGCCTGTCATGTAAAAACCAAACATTGTAAATCTCTATTTTAAACGACGCTTGTTTTCAGCAATCTCGTTTTTGATAGAAACCAATTAAGAGAATAACTTTACGTAATGAATCTGAGCAAACTGCGTCTTAATCATTAGTTACAACCTTGCCAATTTAGCCATTTAGTGGCTAGATTTAGCCATTTTTCACCCTGTTTAGCCATTAAAAAATGAGTTTAGCCATTAGCCATTTCTTTAGCCATTTTTCAAATTGTTTATCCATAAAATTTTTTTACCGTTTTTCTTTTAAAAGAATAATTTTTATTTTGTTAAAAAAATTTATAAAAGTAAAACAAATATTTTTAACAATTAAAACGCCTTTAATTTAAATCACAACTTTTACAAATGTTGAAAATCGCTATAAACTATTCTGATGAAACATCTTTCAAAAAAAAGGAACAGTATTCCAATATTAAATTTATAAAATGGATCAACAACGCGGTTTTTTCTAGTTGCAAGTATTTCAATAAAGAGATGCAGGCAGCAACAAAGAATTTCAGAATTGACTATAAAGTTGCTCTCACTTTAATGGTCTAATGCTGAAGTAGAGAGGGTATTTTGCCAAGTAAACATCGTTAAAAGTAATTTGAGAAATAGGTTACATTTAGCAACCGTTAATTCGATTTTTTTAATTAGGTTAAGATTTTTACTGTAACAATAAAATATTTTTACCAACACCACAATAGTGGAGAGGGTACTATCCGTTTATGCTGATGTTTGAAATACCTTAAAAAATTGATACTAAGCCAACCTTTACGTATACTGATTGACTCAGAATCACTTTCTGAGTCGAATTAACGATGTTTGTCCGGCTGGCTGGCTGTCCATGTACACCTTGTGCGCAGATTATTTAAAGATAATTTAAAAAAATTTGGTACATAGGTTATTATGTGGTGTACGGTATCATCTAGTCGGGGTTGACCGACTATACTTTTTTACTTGTTTTTTATTGTAGATCTCGACTCATAATGTTGCGTAAATGTTGTAGTGATTATGATTTTCCTTCAAATTATTTAAAACTAATAGGCACGAGTGATTCCTATGAGATGAGCAATAACGACGAATTTTTCGATGATTTTATTTTTTAAATATCTATCAAAATATTAGTTTACGTTTATTCATATTTAAGAAATTTATCTTAACTTACAATTTCATCGTAAACAACTTTTAATGAATTATTACTGTTTTGTTATTGAATTTTAATGTGTTTTTATTTGAAAAAACTTTTAGCCATTTTTTAGCCCATTTTTAGCCATTTTTTAGCCATTCTTTTCCGTAAATTTAGTCATTTTTGGTCACCAAGTTTTGGCAACACTGGTTACAACTATCTAGTCTTAAAGAGCTCAATCCTTTCGCAAGAACAAAATTCTAACATTAAAGATACAAAATCATATTGGGAATGGAAATAAGGCAGAGTAAGAGAAGAATCTTCATTACCTTAGACTCAAGACTTTTAAAATTGCATACATCTTATCATGATTTAACCCTTTAATATCTTATAAAACTCTCAAAACTTTTAAATCAACTCTTCTAGCACTTCAACTACGTAAAAATATCAACATACTTACATACACATATAAACACTTATGACTACAAATCTGTGAAAATTCCCATCATGATGTGTAAATTTTATCATTGTGACATTAAATGAAATTTGTCTATGACAAACAAAACGAGATAATAATGACAGGTCAAGTCACAACATGACAAAAGATCATAACGATGATGATGAAGATGATGATTATGTGTTAAAAATGTCTTTCAATAAATAGAAAAGTGGCCGTTGGGCACAAACAACTCGACTCTCTTAACAAAATCAATAAAACAAAATGGTAAACACATTTTAAAGTTTAAAATGTCTAGTCTTCACCAGCAAAATTGATGATAAAACCAACCGGATATGAAATTAATGGAAATTATATAAAAATAAAAAATAAAAAAATATTTGTATTTAAAAAAAATGTTAAACTGTACAATGTGTAGAAATAATAAATAAATGATAAATTCGATTTTAATGGATGGCAATGTAATTAAATAATGTTGGTTTTTTTTATTCGTTTATGTTTGTTTACACAAGTTGTTTGTTGATGGAACAACTCATTATCCTTTTACATAAACAAAAAATTAGAAGCGTAACCTCCTTTTCCTTTGGGCTATACAACTTTATATGCTACTGTTTTCGGTTTTGATCCAGATATTTGAAAATATAAAGCAAGAACAGAAACCCAAGAAAAACTAACAACTAAAAACAGCAACAATCCATTTGTCATTATGGAACCTCCTCTTGTTCCTCAATAAAAATTTTTTTCTTTATTCATTTACGGTTTGTACCTTTTTGAAATGCCGCAATCATCACTCCTTTGCCACACACATGTTACAATCAGCAGCAACAACCGAATAAAAAAACCAATCGACAATAATTCGAAATCGGCAAAAGGAACAACATAAAACCAAAAAAAAAAAGTACCAATTATGTCGGTTTCATGTCAAATTAAGAACACAAACTTGCAACTTCCAACATGTGTGTATGAATAAATGTTGGATGTTTGTTTGCTCTTTAATTTTATTGACCACCACTCAACTGAAGAACAACAAACGAGCAGAAAGAAAGAAGTTGCTGGCGCTTTATTTGATGTTGCTGCGGATGATGATCGTTGTGAGGTACTCCTTTTTATTTCTTTTTTTTATTTGTTTTATACAACTGCGGTAACAAAGTGACGATTTGACGACGATGACCATTAACGTGTTCCAATATCACAATGTTTATCAAACGATAACAACCAACACTTGATAATCGTAACCAGGAAATCTTAATTAAAGACAACAGCACACCATCAACATCTCGGCTTTCAATGTTTGTTCTTTAAAAAGCGGCACAAATGTAAATGATAGAGCACGAGCTAACCCAGCGTTGATTTTGTGTGGTTTTTTTTATAAGGATGGCGCCTACATAATGGGCTTATAATGGATCGTATTTATAAAACAAAAAAAAAACAAAAAATGAGATTATCTACTTAAATCGTCCCTTTGAAAACTGTGAAAAACAATTTGTTGGTTTATGATGAAATAATACTATATTTTAAAAAAAGTTTTAAGTGAATTTAGTAAAAAACGAGAATAAGATAAAAAGATAAACCAGGATATAAAAATTCTAGTCCTAATATTGACTTTTTAACAAAATCTGACATTTAGGTAGGCAATTTTTGTTATCTTAAAAGGTTCTTTTCAAATCAATTAATGTATCCTGTACATATGAGCACCCTCGAGGTAGACTCAAACACTACTAACTATGTGATCTTTGTGAAGCAACAAATATTTGCATTTCAGAATTTTAATGAAACTTAGTAATTTCATTGTTATACCTCCCACCCAGAATGTTATAAATCGATAGGGTTCTGACGACTTCACTGCTAAGCAAACTTTTTTTATATTAAATGAATGCAAAGCCAACAGAATTCATGTTTTAAACCAAAATAGTTAAATTATTTTAACAAAATGATGATCTGGCCTAAGCAACCAGTGAAATGCGCATAGGAATAGCTTATCCCATCAACAATAAATTTCAAGTGTTTTTATCAATAATAAAAACTGGGAATTAAGCACGAATAACAAAATCTTTTGAAATTAAAATTTTGTATTCCCAAAAATTGAAATTACTTTTTGATAATAAACAGGCAAGTGCACCGCCTAAAAAAACACTTAATTGACAACATCTTTTGTAAGTTGTTGTTTGTTTTTATTTTGTTTTTCTTAACCTACTTACAACTACAGTTAATGTTGAGAGAATTTCAACTAATTGTAGTGGGGAATGTAAGATGAGATAAACCCACTGTTTATTGTTGATGTGTTTTGTTTAAACTTTGATATTGTTACAAGTAGAACTGTTGCTATAAGTCTTATACGCTTAACAGTTTTATTTGGTTTAATATCTTTAGTTTTTCCAAAATCTTTATGGATGAAGTTTCCTGATGATCTGGCCTAAGCAACCAGTGAAATGCGCATAGGAATAGCTTATCCCATCAACAATAATGTTCAAGTGTTTTTATCAATAATAAAAACTGGGAATTAAGCACGAATAACAAAATCTTTTGAAATTAAAATTTTGTATTCCCAAAAATTGAAATTACTTTTTGATAATATTTCTTTGGATATATTTTCAGAATCGGTTGGCAGCCTGTTCTTAATTTAAATCTAGAACAGCCCTGTCAATGAGAAAACACGGACACGTTTCACTGATGTGGGCATTAAAGTCAAAAGAGCATAAAATAATCTCTGGGGACTTCCACCACTTTCTTCAAAAACTTGTAGATAATTTTTTAAAGAAAACTATTTTCTTTTTTTTTGTCAACATCTCTTACAGAAATAGTTTTGCAAAATTTTCAGAAGCAAATCCAAAAAGGCTTTAATAGAGCTGGCATTATTAAATAAAAAAGATTTTCAATGTTTTTTTATATATTTCCCCTATTCACAAGCTCTTTCGTATACGATAAGCCGTTTAAAAAAATACGATTGTGAATAGAAAAAATTTCTATATGTCAAAAATGGAAAATATCAATTCAATGTACATTGTCAATCCACTTTAAGTAACTATTTAACACGTTGCACTATGGCTGAAAATTGATTTCGAAAATTTTAATGCCATTCGATAGCAAACATATTAGAACTAAGGTATTAAAAAACTGCATTAAAATATTGATAACTGTGGGTGTGACATGCTGCTGGAAACAAAAAGTTTATGTGGTTTTAATGAAAATTTAATTTTTGTAAATTTGATCAGAACTTAATTATGCTTTCTCGCAAACTGTTATCAATAATGGGTCGAAATATTTTTGGCTATATTAGTGGGATAGTAGTCTTTAAGAAATGTTACATCTCTGTATTATTTATACCTGATGTGTTATTTAAAGTTTCCCCCAGGTTCTATATTTTGGTTAAGTCCGAAATTCAGAGGAATAGAACTTGATAGGGTCAAAAGGGGTTAACGAGATTTTGGTACCATTAGAAAGCTTAAAGTGTCCTCCTTTAACCCCATATATGGTTGGTTGGTTGGTTAACGTGGTAGCAGGCACAGATCTAGGCGTGCTGCAAGTAGAGTCGACAGTGACTCCATTTTGACACCACACAACTCGTCAAGAATTGGAACCCCCAATCAAACTTGATCCAGGGGCAATACCGAGGTGGCTAGAGCCAGCCCGTTGCGTTGAGGTCGTCCAGTGACCAGTAAGCACGGATATAAGTCTTGACACGTCTCTTCGATTGAAGTTGAGAAGCGACCTATGTCATATGTGGGCCACGTTACCTTGGTAGACCTGCAGCCATCTAGTTTCCTTCATTTATCGTCAGCCATATCCAGATAGTGTCTGAAGATTTCGCTTCTGATAGTTTCCAAAGGTGTTGCGACTGGCACACCCTGTGAAATATCAATAGCGGCTCCAGTCTTGGCCAGCCCATCCGCCTGTTCATTGCCGTAATGGTCCCTATGCGCAGGAATCCATATCAAGGTAATGTCAGATAGGCTGTCCAGTCTGGATAGTTCCTCCTTACACAGATTGACGAAAATGGACGTTGTTTTATGTGACTTCAGTGGCAACAGAGCTGCCTTGACGGAAATATGACCTTGAATTTCTTATCAAAGTCCGTGCCGGGTATCATATAGTCCGTTGGTCGTTTCAGAGATGTGGGTTGCTTCTGTAAGATCCCTGCACGACCGTACATCCTCGCCTTCCAACATCCCGATGCAGAGAGCCTAACCGCGCTGTTGACGGATACGGCCAAGGTGCAGTATAGTATTCAGAGCCTCTACAGGACTAGTGCGTAGAGCGCCTGTTATTCCAATACAGGCTGATCTTTGTAATATGCCCAGCTGGTCCACGACGTATTTCCTGCCGTGTATAGCCATTTGACCCCCATGCATACTTTAACAGCAGTTTGGAACTGTTTGTTAAACAGTTTTTTAATTTTAATGAAATTACTCGCCACATTTTTTGTTTGCTCTTTTTATTTTACTGAAATATAACACAATTCTGCAACTGAAGCTATTCTTGAAAGAACACGGGTCCATAGAGGGTCCTGAGTGTGACTTGTGGTCCTCTAAAATTGGTAGCCTCGGATATTAAAGTTTAAAAAAAAATCGCCAAAAATAAATGTTTTATGGATTGCAAAAAAATTAGACTTAAGCTGACCTACAAAAAATATGCTTAATATTCGAGACGACCGTATGTATAAGCGTATAAAGGTAATAAGGGTAATAAAGATGTTCTTTCGCTAATAAACAAATGTTTTCTCCAGAAATATATAAAAATGTTTATATTTTTGATGTGATGTTAGAAAACCTGGTGTAAACAATCGATTTAACAACTCTGGTTTAACAAGAACAAAACATCGACAAAAGCAGTCTTCACTTTCCAAATTATTGTGTTCACAAGAAATTGTTTGTTGTTTTAACATAGCGATGGCTAGTGAAGACGTCATGTAAGTTTTTTTTTTTTTTTTTTTTTTTTTAAATTTCCTAAGCTAATCCCGCGAAGCTCTACGCTTGTCTGCAGGAAAGAAACCAGAGTCTCTGGCGGGAATCGAACCCGCAACCTCGGCGCTGATAGACTAGCTCGCTACCAGCTAGCCTACCGAGGCACTCTAGTGCCGGTTCACACACGTCAAGTTTGGTTAGTCAAGTCTTATGTTTTTAGGAGAGAGGAGAAAATAATCTCAAGACTTGACGTGTGTGAACCGGCACTAAGAAGATTAAAAAATTTATTTTTGCCAAATAAAAAAAAAATTTATATAAAAAAGCCAATTATTAAATTTGATACATGTTTTTTTATTTATTTTTTTTCCTTCTTTAATAAAATTTGTCATTTACATTGGTAAACAATGTATGGGAGTTTTAATTTGAGTTGAAATGTTAATAAATATTAATTGATAAACAATTTTAATCAAAATAGTTAAAAATAAAATTTAAATAAATCATTCATAAGAATTAAATTTGCGGTGGTACTTATCACATTCAAAAAAGATTTTTACAAATTCGCCAAACGAATCGAACATTTCCAGTCCTGGCATAAATACAACATTTTTCCAAAACACATATGGGGGATTCACATAGTGTGCTATCAAGTCATATTGTCAAAATATCCTAATATTTTACAATAGTTTAAAAAAATTATTGTTGTGTTTCATACAAAAAATGTGCTAAAATAATAAGACTTTTCATGCTGTGTTTATTGTTTTGTCATAACCACTCAGAAAAGATCTATATTATGAGGGCTGCTCACAGCACTCATAGTTTCTTCTTTTTATTAATTTGAGACATATGACTTTATGACTACCTTGTGAATCTGCTAATAGAAATCAATCGCTTAACGAAACAACACTTTGGTATGAAAATTACCAACAACAAATATACGATATTGTATAGTAAGACGTATACGACGATACTACGAGCTTGTGAATTGGAAAATTTTTTTTTTTCAAATTAACAATACACTGCCGTATTCACAAAAATATTTTTTAATTAATAAAGGTTTACAAAACTAATTTTCCATGAATATTTTACTTTATAAACGTTTGTTGAATTTAATAATCGTTTATGAATACGGAGGACAATGTTATATATTTGTTGTATTTTATAATACTAATGGTTGTAGCCAAATTTAAAAAGCTATTGTATACACATTTTTAAAAATAGACCGTTGTAAAATTTCTTTTCCGTCAGTTAAACAAATTTATTAAATTTTCTCCCTTGATAATACCAAAAACAAATATTGATTGAAATTAATATTTCCTCAAATCCATTTCTTCTTCCTTTAACCAACATTCAAACTAAAATTGCCATCAAAATAACAAATAATAACTTTGGATATTTGTAATAAAAATTCCATTACATTATCGCAATATCAGCAAAAAGTAAAATGTAATAATTTAACGGCGAACCACAGATTTAAACCCCAGAGACAATCGAGTAAAACCAAACGACAAAAGTGATTTCCAATAAGAAAGAAATAAAGTCACTTTCAATAATGATATTGCTACTGGCTGATTGGTTGGCTGTTATTTTTCGAGAAATTGAAATGCTGCATTCAAAGATTATTTGATTTTTGGTCATATGACACAAATAAAATTGCATAGTAAATTAGAACAGACCAAAAACTCTTCAAGTACATACTTTTTTTCTTGTTACATACACATGTACATATATATATATATATATATATACATACAATTAGTATAAAATGTAAAGAAGAAAGTAGTCACTTATTTGGTTGAATTTTACATGAGCTAAACGATAAACATGGCTAAACGTGGAAATGAGAAAAAGAAATACAACAACTAAAAATATGTCGTTTATATTGTTTTTGTTGTTTGATTTTATTGTGGCGTGCAACATTAAATTGTTTCCTTTTTCCACTTTCTTACCAAAAAACAATGTAGCATCTTCCTAATGCTGTTGTAAGTTTATACAAATTGTTGTTTAATATTCATACCAAGTATCAATTTTATTGTATTTTGTATGTTTCTGGCTGTACGTTGTTCAAAGGCTTCCATATAAAAATATATGCATGTATAAACAAAAAGAAAGAAATTATATAAAACATATAACATGTACAATTTGCGTTAAATTTTTCATTAATCAAAGTCGTATATGAGAATCACTATTACCGGATTTAAAAAACAAACGCTCATTAAATAAAAAATGAAACAAGCCGTTCTAAAATTGTCAACGGATATCATCGAATTGACAACAAAAAGTTGTAAAATTTTTTTTAGCATTTTTTTAAAATAAAATATTCTCAACGTTGTTCAATCAAGAACACCCTTTTATTAAATTGAGTACGCCTCGTTTTAAAATCGAGAACAATACGTTGTCAATTTTGAACAATTTTACTTTAGTTCACAATTTATGCTGTAACTTTGGAATGAAAAGCGATAACTTAATGATTAAAATTGGAAATTAAAGCATACTTAATGTGCTATTAAAAAATTCAATTAATAAATTTATTATATGTATTAATATTAGTATAAATTTAATTTAAAATAAATTTTTGTGTTTTACAAAATTTTATATAAGTAAAATTTTTTTCAAAAAAGTCACAAAAGAGAATACATATTATAATTTTACAGTAATGAATAATATTGGAAAAAAAAATTTTTTTAATATTAAAACACAAAAAAAACATTACTTGTTTAATAAATGACAACCAGAGTTTTTACACAAAAATGAAAATAAAAAAAGGTCCGAGCATTGTCTGGACTTTTTTTAAATATAAGCTGACATCCTATACTTTTCTAATATCCATAAAACTGATTCCAACTATTACTAACTTAATACTTGTGGCCCATTAAATGCGGAAATTATCCCAATTTCGGACCCTCTTTAAAAAAATTATTAAAAATATTATTAAAAATATATTCACAAAATTTTTATAAAAAAAAAAATTGACTATGTACTTTAATACCTAACGTTGAAGGTTCCCTTATAAGAAATTTACTTTTAATAGATTTAGCACTAATAATAATCGCTTGAATTAAAAATTTCCATTACTTCACTTTTTAAAAAAACAACAATAATTTGCTAACTTTGACCGCTCACTGAAAAGAAAGTACACAACTTAGCGGATTCACTTTCACAGCTAGTTATGCAGAATTTTATCTTTTTTACCCTATATCAAAATTTTTTTTAAAAACTTTATTTCTAAATATTAATTAATCGCCACTTTGAAACCATTTGAACCCAATGTGCGTCATTAGGGTGCACAGAAAAAAATAAAAATTGATTTCAATTGAAAAATTAATTAATTAAAAAATTAATTAAATTTGCACCAGTAAACAAATTAATAGTATCAATTAAACCAGTTAATAGTATTAATTAAACGTTTAATTCACTTGATTAAAAGTTTAATTCACTTGATTAAATTTTTAATTAAAACTGATTATGTTTTTGATTAATGCTTTAATTGATGAAACATTTTGGAGAGTTTTTTCTGTGTGAACATATCAAAAACAAAATTTCATTTTCTACCAAAAACTTTTTTTCGCATTTAAATATCCAAATAATTTTTAGCTGAATAAACGGCTCTACCGATTATTATGACAGTTTTGCATGTTTATAAGGTAAGTATGAGAATAGGTCGTAAATTATATGTCACACCAATAAGTCATTCCTAAAAATTTTCATTTCTTTGGCAAAAACTTTTCCCGCATTTTTTTTTCGACCCGAGTTCAATCCGGTGTTCAGTCAAGAATAAAATTATCAAAAAAATTTTAATTCATTTGATGTTGTAAAATCCTTCCTTCACTTAAAATAATTTAATAAAAATTAAATTAATGAACTTAAGCCTAATTAAAATATCCAAAACTTGAATTACGAACAACCAAAATATTTACTAGAAATAATTTGTATGGCAAAACAACGTTTGCCGGGTCAGCTAGTAGGCTTTATTTTTAAGTTGATTTCAAATATTGAAGCAAGATCGTTTTAAAGTTTGTACGAAGCGGAGGTGATTATATACTTTGGGTCCTCAAGGAAGCTTTTTTTCAGATAAATTTTTAAAAATCATAAGTTAACTTTTTTTTCTTTTCTTTTCAAAACAAAACTGTAGGGTAAATAAAACATCGTTATTGTTAAATAAAAAAACGAAAAAAAGTCATTGCTTCTTTAAAACATTTGTCCAAAAGAAGATGGTTGGTTATTAATTCTGCTGCTGCTGCTACTAATTTTGTTGCTGTTGTACCTGATGTTTAACATTAAAATTGCATTGCCATCATACTGTTATTGCTCTGCAAATAGCTATAGTTATTACTTATATTTCTTGTTGTTGTTGCTCTTATAGCAAATATAAAATCCAATTAACTACTGTACTCTAGATGTAAACAAACGAACGCTTTACTCATACTGAAATTAAATTTATATTGTGCATAGTCGAGCAAACGAATACAATGAAGTATTGGGTTGGAGTAAATACAATTTCGTAAATTAAAAACTTTGAACAAATGAACCAATTTAAAAACGATTTAGAGTTTGTAGCTTGTTCAACAGTCATTTACTTTTCTCTCCCTACCCAATACCATTCGTTTGTTCAAGCAGATTGCAAAATGTCCTTTAAATGGCAGTTGTAGTAGTTGCCAGTTGTGTTCATCAGATGTCTGTCGTCGTGATGCGTATTTAAATGTTGCTGTGAATGTTTTTGCTGCCGTTCTCTGCCAAATATAGAATTTAAGTGAATATAAATGTACTAAATGCGAATTGCTGTACTTAAGCTTTGATTGCTTCTTTTTGCATTTAAATACGGAGCGAAATACTAAAATTTAGATTTACCTTCACTCATTCTTTCAAACGAACGTACGTAGGTGGTGTTGCATGTGTAATACACAATCTGTATGCAGCTTTTGTTAAATTCATTGTAGAGTATCCAATCCAATCCAATGGATTCGTATTCCCCCATTTTTGTTTATTTTTTGTTCAGATTTTTTTTATTATTGTTTCTGTTTTATTGTATACTTTTTTTACCTTCACGATACATTAAATGTTTTATGGTCTCACGTATAAATGTTTGGAAATTCAATTTTATTTGTTGACTTCAAACGAACAAAAAGAAAAACTGAAAAAAGCATTAACAACCAAAAAGTGGAGATCATAAAATAATAACAATAACAACAACAGCATCAGCAACTTTGTTGTTGTAGCTAATTGAAAACATCTGCATGCAAATGTTGTTGTTGCTGTTGTTGTTATTGTGCATAATTGGAAAATTATTTAAATTAAATTTTTGAATTTATTTCTAAAAAAAAAAAAATTATTGCAGCGTGTTGCCCTCCCTGTGCTGTTAAATGAATAGGAAAAGATAATGGCGGACAGAAAGAGTGGCAATAATTCGACGTAAATATATTAAAAGTATTAATTGCAGACATAGTTTCATATCTTTTTTAATATGTAGGATAGTTTTAAGCGAAGCTTGAAAAGAGTCATAAATTTTTCCAAAATAATATATTTTTTATTTATGGATAATGGCAAATAGATCAGTGATGTTAAAACGCTGGTTAAGGTGAAAGAAATTTAAATTTATATTTAAATTAAATTATTAAATTAAATTAAATTATATTTAAATTAGTAAATCAGTGGCCCATGTATCATATGTAGTTAAAAAAAAATACTGTGGCATTGTAAATTTCGTCAAGTTCATATTGTATTGGCAGTTTTAACGCCAAATTGTATGCGTTTTGAGATGGATTATATGTTACATATTTGCTGGTTTAAACACATTTCAAACTACAAAGAGAGTTTAACTTGCGCTGATTTATTAGCCCTAATAAAACTATTTTAAACGGAAATTTTTCAAAAATATTTGACGTAGTTACTTCAACTATATTATTGTTAGGGGCAACCATACTATGGGTAAATATGTCCTTTATAAGGAAGCCACCACAACTATATTAAGGTTGGCTACTATGGATAGTATGTACCAAACTTCATCAAATTATCACCAAAATTGCGACCTGTACTTTGCACACAAAGTTAAGATGGACAGTCAGGCTGCCAGCCAGACGGTTTGACAACGTTCGATCGGCTCAGAGAGTGATTCTGACACATAATACCCTCTCCACTATTGTGGCTTGGGTATAATTTAGAAATCTGAAGTAGAGTGATTTTTATGGCGCCGTGCAATAACACCATAATCGTTTAGTAACCAAAGTGGAAATAACGCCATAACAGTGGCCGAATACGCAGAGAAGCTTTAGTTAGCGATCCGGTGTTTGTTATATCATAGAGTAGAAAATCCTTGCGCCCGGCCGAAGGCCGGCTATGCAGAGAAGCTTTCGTTAGCGAAGCCGGTCTTTGTATACCATAGAGGAGAAAATCCTTGCGTCCAAAAGTGTTTTCCTTATATTTTTTATATAAACACCCAGAGAAAAACCAACAAAACAATTTTTAAATAAATTGCAATTACATGAAAAGAAAAAAAATTTAAATGGGAAATAAGGCCATGTATGGCTTTATTTCCTATGGCTTTATTGCCCGGCGTCGTTTTTTATACCCACACCACAAAAATGAATGGGCTATGATGCGCTTAATATTGATAAAACGAAGTACATATTCTCAACTTTTACGGACATGGACAACTTCTCTAGAAATATTGGAAGACTAAAGATATCTCTCGACTTCTTCTGTATCTGAACCACAGCGTAGGATGCACAGAGAATCATACTCCTCGGATTCTTTAATGAGTTTTTTGTAATCGCTCCAAAAGTCAGTTCTTTAAGACTTATCAGAACTTTCGCTTGGTGCAGGGGTGACTGTGTCTTAAACTCTTTCGGAATGCAGAGTCATGTTAAGTTGCGATACGATTCAAGTTGATTATCATTGAAATATTCGAGCATTGTAATACCGTGTTCAGATATACCTTTTTTTATTGAGTCAATATTCGGTTTTGTTGACATAATTAACTTTCTGTTCATATATACACAATTTAGCTACAAACAACATTCAACGTAAACAAAAATGTACATGTATAGGCAAAATGTTAACAACTTTTGACCTAATGGATGGGACTTCAGTTGCCAAATTCCAAAACACTTTGTTTAGTAAGTTATGTTTGGATCACTAAACACAATTGTAACAATGTCGCATTTCAATTTTACTTAATATTTATAACAATTCCCAATTAATTGAGCAAAAAATAAATTGCAATTTTATATGGATAATTGAGCTCAATAATGGCATTTATTGCGTAAAACTCAATTAAGGTGCATATCTGAACAGGGTTGAACAATAAGTTTCAGTATTCTCTAAACTTTTAAATCTTTAATTCAGTGCTAGTGCTAAATGTTTCGCAAATTTTTGGGACTCTGAACTATTTTCCATCTCCGTTGATTTTGAGCTTCTGATTTTAGGCAAAAAAATAAAAGATATCCGCGCTAAACTTTCTCTAAATTTATTTCCGTAATTTTTTTGTGGTGCGATGACGAGATTTAAAGACGAGACCAAGCATTGTGAAACAAAAGGTTGTAGATTGTTCCTAAGAGCCTTGTAATATCCAGGAACAATATACAAATAACTATTGAACCCAATATAATCTTGAACTTGGAGCGAATAGAAATTGTCAAGAAGACTAAAATCCTGGGCATTATTTTTAATTCTTCACTTACTTGGTCAGATCATTTAAACGCTGCTGCAGGGAAAGTATTTGCGATGCTTCTTCGTTCGCTTTGGGCAACTCAACACTCAACATACGTATGCTTTTGGCTTAGACAAATCTAATTCCAGCTTTAATATACACAGAAAAAATTCTCCAACATTTTTCACCAATTAAAGCATTAATCAAAAATATAATCAGTTTTAATTAAAAATTTAATCAAGTGAATTAAACTTTTGATCAAGTCAATTAAACGCTTAATTAATACTATTAACTGGTTTAATTGATACTATTAATTTGTTTACTGGTGCAAATGTAATTAATTTTTTAATTAATATCACAAATTTTTTAATTAAAATCAATTTTTATTTTTTTCTGTGTATGGCAGCGAGGTTTTTGCAAGCTGTGTCCAAAAAAGCACCAGGAAATTAACATCTACATAAAATGTCATTCTGAGATATGTCTTCAACTTAGGATGTTTCTCACATGTTACACCCTATGAAACAGTGTTGCCACTTTGTGGGTAATTACCCGAATTTGGTATAATTTTTACTGCTGTGGGTGAAGTGTGGGTAATTTCTCTTAGGTGTAATTCATTTGTTATTTGAAATTTTTACTTCAGATAACCAAATAAAATCAGGATACGATTTCAGTGATGGCATTTCTTTCTTTTTAAATATTGTTGCTAAGAAATGCACAGTCTTTTGAACCAAAGTCTGGGCTTGTTTTTAAGAAAAGACTTCAATCATTAAATATATTTTCAACAGTTTGGTAATGAATGTCGCATGATGGACTCTTAGAATTGGATAAAGATGCTTACCATAGTGATTTATAACCTGATGTTTATTGAAAAAAGTTATTCAAACTAAAAATAAGCCTGGGATATGTTTCCATATTCCAACATATAATTATTTTGGTTTTTATCTTGCAACTTTTTAATGTTTTAGTTTGAAGAATATTTAACACCCTTTACAGTTGTAAAACTGAATTACGAAAGGAACAGTTGTATATAACCCTGCAGGCATTTTGTTTACTAAATGAAGTATAAAGGGTATGAAACTTAAAACGGTTGACAACGCAGATTAATACCATTTGAAATGGATTTTAAACAAATTGGCACCGCGCCTGTCCTTGACGAAACGCATTGCAGACGTCCAATTTTGTTCCTCTTTTTCGAGCATTGCCTGCTGCATGCCACGAATAAAATGAACAATGTTGACCTCCAAGACGTCAATTGTTGCTGGTTAATCAGCATAAGCCCGTGACTTCACAGCCCTACGGAAAAAAAATCAAGAGGTGTCACATCGCACGGCCTTGAAGTCTAATTGACAGTTAATTTTCTCTAAATCAACACATCTCCTTTAGTTGTGAAAAACCAAGTTGCGTCATTTTAATCATGAAGTCGCCTATATTCGAAAGTCGATGGCTAATTTTCGAAGTCAATTTGGTGGCGTTGTTCAAGCATGTATTCATGAGCAAAACGTGAAAGCACTTTGACAGTTAACCTTTCGTATGCTCTGTCGGGCTTATAAAACACGCATTATAAAGGAATGGCAATGAGCATTTTGAACCTTTCTTAGATATACGCAACCAAATGTGGAAGTTAAACTCGTTATTTTAGAAGTTTTATTTTATGATTTTATAATTTATTTTAAATATGTAATAATAAGAATCTTAACAGTTTGACTAATATTGCTCTTCTTTCAATTAGTTTGTTGTGTTTTTGCTTCTTAGTAAAATAATCTGTACTGGCGAGCCGACGGGGTTTCTTGTACCAAAACTGTGGATGATTTCCGAGGCCTCTCAAACCGATAATTTTTGTTTAGAACACCTCAATATAAGACGAAAAAATTTTATAAAAAGTTAAAGTTGAAGTTTAAATCGATAACTTTTTACCGCTTTATTCTCTTAGAGAATACCTCAAAATAAACCGAAAAAATGAAGTAAGAATTATCGATAACTCGCTTTGTTATCGAGATATCTGACTTTGAAGTTTTAAACAAAAAATGATAACTTTTCAGCGTTTTACTAGACCAGACAATTTTGTTTTGTTGAACTTCTAAAATTAGGCGGAAAACTAAAATTAAGTTATCGATAACTCGCTTATTTTGCGATATATTCACTATTCGTCTTTGGAACACACTACCAGCAACTGTTCAATTTACAAGTAATGCAACGCAGTTTAGGAAATGTATTTTTAATTTTTATTCCCGTACTATAAAATGTGTAATCTTTTGTATATAAAAACGCTTTTGAATTTCTTTATGTTAAAATTGTTTCATCAGTGCCCTTTAAAAGTTGCCTTAAGGTATTAAATTCTTTATTTTAATGTTTATTGCTAAAATCTTTTATTGTGTGACACATAATGGATCCTTAATTTTTTTAGAGGGTTGTACTCGTCGCAACGACGAAGAGTAACCAGAGTGGTATTTTTTGTGTCTATTTTTTGGAATTTTAAATATTACTTTTGTCAACAGCTACGTTATATATACTCACAATATGTTCCATAAAGATCGAAAACCCAAAAACTGACTACAGACCTGAACAATCTTCATTAATCTCTCGTGTCTCCCTATTTAAGAAGCAGATTCGAGACACCTACCTTGCAGACCTTAATTAAGGAAACAATTCAAAATAAAATACCAAATCGACGTGAATCCGTCGAAAAAGTTGTCGAAGGACCAAAAAAACATAAAATTTGTCACCTCTGTCCCTATAACAAACTCAGAATAACGAAAACCGCGTATGTCTTAAAATAAAATTTTTTAGGAGAGCCGAAAAACCATTCTAGATCAAACTATGAGCTAGGTATTGCACTTTTTGAACTTTGTAATTGAGTTAAAAAAATCGGAATGGGTCTATCTGTTTTCAAAAATTTTTAGAACCATGTAAAGAGCGCTTAAAATTAAGCAATATAGCATCAACATTTCAAAATCGAAAAAATGGACATACGCGGTTCACCATGAAAACCACAGATATATGTAAGAAAAGTATATGTTGGGATCATAGAATTGTCTCATGCGTAAAATAAGGCTAATAATTATTTTTTTTTTCTTTTGTGTTATTTGACTGATTATCTTTAAAGGCTGAGTGAGAAAAAAGTAATTTTTTTTAATTTTTAGTTTTTGTTGTTTTAAAAATTAATTAATATGAAAAACAAAAAAAAAGGGTTCAAATTCGTATCGAATTTTAGAGAGAAAAATTGTTTTTATTTTTTAATAAAACGCTTAGCTAAAACAGATTTTTGTTTATTTTTTAATTATTTTTATTTATTTTTGTTTATTTTTTATTCCGCTAAAATTTATTTTTTAATAAGTTTGTCGAATCGCCGAAGAGTTACCTTAATGTACTTAAATGAAGAATAACCTTCCAGGGTTAAAAACTACATAATTTAATAAGGGTATTTTCACTGGCACACAGTATAATTCCATGGTTGTTATTCAACCATAACGTGTTGATTAGAGTTGTCAACCGATTGAGAACAATTCGATTAATCGATCAAACGAAACCAAACTCTTGTTCAAATAATTTTAAAATGGCGATTTTCGAATAACGAATAAATTGATTAATTAATCGACATTAATCTAATAATGTTGTGATTAAAAAATAAATTAAATCAAAGCTTAAAATCTGATTTATTCTCATACGTTTTCAGTGATTTTATACAAAATGTAGGAAAGTTAAAAAATATTGTAGCCATAGCCCTGACTGTAATCAATCTCAATTTTTATTAACAAAAATCCTGTTGATTACTCATAGTATTTCAAAAATGTATTTTATGTTTTTATTGAACAAAACTTCGACAAAAAATTGTATCAACTGTTTTCTTTTTAAATCAAACCTTAAATAAAAATTTCAAGAAATGGGGTTTTCCAATTTTCGGTGAAAAACTTAGAAATAAACAAAAAAAAAAAATAAAGAATTGATTTACATATATAAATCATATCATGAAAGTAGAAAATATTGTCATTGTATTATCCTTTTTTTAAATTATATTTATTTTTACCATTTGCGTAAGTGTCGCAATATTACAATTGAAAACGATGTAGTGAAGGATAATCCAACGACATCAAAAAATGTCGAACTTGGTTCAATGGAAAAATACATAAAGAGAGACAGCGGTTGCTCTACAGAAGAAATTGTATGCAAAAGTTTAGCTGAAGATGGCAGGTCTGCCAACGCCAAAGTAATATCGGATTATTATGGAATTAGTTGTTTTGCAATGCCTTTAAAGGCTAGTTTTCACTATCTCACAAGCCTTACGTATTCCATAATACATTGTGAGATAGAAATCCTATGAGTGTTGTTGCGACTGTCAAAAAATCTAATTTGACATGACACTCACACATGAAATAAAATGCAACCCTGATCCAATGAAAAGTATTATTGTTTAGAAATTTTTCAAAAAACGATGAAGTCGTATGGGATGTCAAACTTTTTTCATAATACTTGTCATTTTCGTGACACATTGCATTCGCACGATCACACATTGTCATATTACTTGAGTCTTTGACATGTATTAATACAAAGTATAATAGTGTAATATAGCCTTAAGTAATACAACCATATGGAGTTAAGATGAAAAGTTTTACGTTTAAAAAAAGAAGAATCATAGCAGATTTTAGTAAAAATAAAGAAGAATATGGAAGATTTTCTAAAGTTGTAGCTGAATGGAAGAATGTAACTTAATAAAAATGCATTATTTTTTGTAAAAATAATTTTTTCTTATTCGTTATTCTCATCGATTAATCGAATAATTTTATAGATTAAATCGTTTAATCGAACGAACAAAAACAATTATGTATTTGAATTATTCGAACAAAGTTGAAACGCGAATAATGGACAAATCTAGTGTTGCTCCATTAGCACTTTCCCCTAGAGCGGTTCAGGTGAGTCCTACAAGTAAGTCGATGAAAAATTTGAGTTAGCTTAGAACATTATTGGTGAAAACTGACACACAGGGAGCTCGTGTCCACTTATGGGTCAACTCATTTGCGTTTTTGAATTTTTTTTTAAATAATTTATTTTTGTCTGATTGTTTGCGATAATTGGTGGCGGTTTAAAAATTATTTAATTTTCTTAGATTATTGTTTATTGATAAATTTTCTAAAAATAATATGTTTGCTCACAACTAATTTATTATTTGGAAATTTCATATTAATAGGAACTTTAAATTAATTTTCCATAATCACTCACATAAATAAAAATTATGCAACACTTAAAAACCACCATAAAGTCTCCCCAATAATGGTGCCAAACAAATTGATAAACAAACCAATGGCCAACCACATTTCACAACAAATAACGGTCGCTTTTAATGAAATAAAAAAAAAAGAAAAAATCTGTAAATAACGAACGACGCATCTCAATTAGAAAATATTTTTAGTAAAATAATCTATAAAGCACACATACCATTAAAAAATTAATGCAAGTAAGTTGTCATACAGAGAGAAAAATCAGTAAGAACGAAATACCATCAGCATCCGATGTCGAAAATAATATAAATTAATAACACATATGGATTGACAACAAGGTGTTCATGATTTGACAACAATGCGTTTTTGAATTGACTACGTATGGCATTACTTTTCCTTTTCCTCAGTTAACATTGTAATATGCAATTATTCTGTTTCCATCAGTTAACCATGTTAGACCATCTTTTTTCCCTCTGTGTACTGAGTTTCTGTTGGAAATAAATATTTTTGTCTTGGAGATTTAGTTTCTTTTTTGTTCAGTTTATTTATTTGACTATCATCTAAATGCCAATAGTTTGGAGATTAGAAAAACGTTAAACTAATAAAACTATATAACAAGACCATTAGAAAACAACAACACAAAAAATATAAATAAACAATCGAGTTAAAAGACATGGTTTAGGTATTTAACCAATGAAGATCTTAAACAGAAAGACATTTGAGCATAAAATTGCAAAAAAATAAAATAACAGAAACGGCAATAAATGGGGTCTTAAATGCTTTGGAGAAGGGAAAGAATGGTGTCTTAAAAGAAAATGTATAGAGTTGTACTCTAAGAAATTGTTGTGTGATAAGATGGCAAACTCAAAAGTGCTTAAGAAGTACCATTTTCAAAGCTTTTCGAGTGTGTCTTTTAAAGTTTCTTATTAGAATGCCTTCGTAATCGTATCGTTTGAATATTGTATAAAGGAACGTATCAATAGGTATGTTTGTATATTGGTTTTTGTGTATAATTTAAACGCATGTTAGACAGAAAATTGTTCAATCACAGATAACAACATAAAAACCAAATCGATAGACAGACACGAACACACATTCTCGAGTTAACCCACGGAAAACCATTCACAACCCAACTACTCTCTCTTGTCTCCCAAAAATATATTCACACACTATACAAACACGTGTATTTAACTAAAACATTGGAAACCCAACCCATTTATACCAAATGGCACTTAAATGATTCGCACCCCAGCAAAAGTACGAGAACAAAAAAGCAAAGACTGACAAAATGCTGCTATTACCAATTGTGCTATTAATCTGCCACATTTGCACTTTCCACAACAATTTCAACGTTTAAAACACAAAATCCCAACCAGAGTCCCTCCACTCAAACCACCATGATGATAAAAAAAGCTTACGAAAAAATTCTTAGAGAAAAAGATACTCAATTTCAAAGATCTTTTGTAATGCAAGATTACAAATAGAACAACTCCCACCCAAAACATACAAAGTTTAATGGACATGTTTGGATGTGTTTGTGTGTGTTTGTGTGTGTGTGTGTGAGGATATGTGAGAATGTGTATGTTGATCAAATGAAAAGAAAAACCCCAAAAGCAAAACGTTTTCTATTTAAAATGTCGTCACAAAAAGACAATTTACACACAAACAACAAGGGGAATCAACAAAACTTTAAGTTGGCAGGGTTGCCAGGACAAAAAAATATATGTAAACCCCCAAAAATCCCATTGTTTAAAAAAATTCAAAATTTTTAAATTAAAACACTTTTGGTATATAAGAATTTATCGTTATAAAAAATCAGATTAAAAGTTTGCCAAATGCTTTCGATTATATGTTTAACAACCGTTCAGTAATTAGAAGAATTTTGAAGGCAAATAGTTATAGTTTTCTGTAGCATAACAAACTAAAAAATGGTCAAAATTACACACTGATTTGGAAGAGTAGACTATAAAAGCAAATACTTTAGAACAATCGCACCTAAAGTTCTAAAGTTATAGTATCGGATTTGCTACAACACTGTGCCTCACGGCTGCGATGTTTTCAGTTGAACGACCCCTTTGAACACGCGTTGGTGTTCGCACATATTGTTTCGAGCCTCTCGACTCAAATTTAACGACCAAATTCTTAATAGCGGTCTCAGAAGGACGATTATGTTGTCCGAAAATATAACGAATTTAACGAAATGTTACTTTAACCATTTTCATAGTGGATTTTAATTCTTTTAATGCTATTATCGAGCAAAATTAAATTCATTCTAACAGTTGCCAATGCTATGAATACCCTGCAGATAACGAGACTAGTCTATACATGCATATAAAGAGTAGTCCATAAAGGAGTAGGAGTACTCCAAAACTACTCCAAATATATGGGTAAAAGGTGGTCCATTTAACATAACGATGTCCTAGGAGGGGACCATATAACCCACCGAAGTAGTCCCTAAACTACTCCATGGAGTACTAAAGTGGGTTAGTTTTAAAAGTACTCCATGTCATAACAGTATGGAGTACACTAAAGCGATAGTTTAAGCATTTTTCATTTTTTACTAATCGCCTTTTATGGCGTGCCCTGTAGTCTATTATTGCTATTATTAAATATATTTACTTGGAATTTTTAATTTGTTTACCTCTTTTTCACAAATTTCACAAACTTTCACTTTTAAATAAACAATTAATAACGGACACCATCAGGGCTACCAATGTGTTATACTGTAAACTATAGAAAAGTATACATCATGCAGATGTTGGCAGCACTGCATGTTAATTTCTTATAACATGGTCCATATTACAGTAGATTGGACCATGATGTAATTAGTCCATTTAAGCCACAATGGACCACGTAACCCAATATTATCTGTAGGGTACGACAAAAAACTAAATGTCAAAACTATCATGTTGTTGGTGTTGCCACAATTAAAAAACCAAGTTCTTGTTGAAAAACTAAAAAAGATAATTTTTTTGAACTCCAGGTCTTAGTATTTTTATATTTATTCTTTTATAGGACTTACATAGGTGTTTTAAAATTTTGAAAGTCCAAGTTTCACAGTTCTATACGAAAGATATCACTTTAATTTTCAAAAGCGGAACTGATAAAGTTTTTAATTTATTCACTTTTTTTAATTCTCTTGAGTGGAATACAAGTAATGCAAAAACTTAATTATTTCCTGAGTTGATTCAACCTATTCTGACATATAAAAATTTAATTTGAGAAAAGCGATTTAGTATTTTAAACTAGTGGTTCCTCGATTCGTTTTGGATCCTGGATTTAATAAAATATATGTTTTTTGAATTGGAAAACTTTTTGGAAAGAGAAGTATTTAATTTCACTTCCCAAAAGAAACTAACAGATTTATTTAAAGAATAATATTATGTACGCACATAAATACACATTTTATGCTTTTTTTACCTGATAATTTTTAATTAACTTCTTTAATTAAGAAAAAAAAAATAATTTTTAAAAAATATATAGCCTTTTAAGATGAAATGAAATATATATTTTATTTATGTTTTTTTACGTGTTTTTAAATTCCTATTTAATTATCATTTGCATGTTAATGTGTCAAAGGTGTTTTATAAAAATATATAAAAAGAAAATTATATAAAAATAAGTTTTTTTAAATTTGTTTACTCACCCTAGGTTTACTAGGAAGAACAAAGATTTACTCCGTTTATAACGAACTTCGCCTCTAACGAACAAAATTATCCAGTCTCACGGAGTTTGTTATAACCGAACTCCACTATATAAGTTAAAGCTTAATTATACAACAGTTAGCCAAAGCTTTAAAGGTTTAAAAGAATCTAAAGGGAAAGCAGTGCAGTTTTTTAATCTCTCTTGTATGTTCAAAAAAACATTTTCAAAGGGCACCAACAACACAATTTGTAGTTATATAGTAAACAAAAAATATTTTTGTTGTTTAACCAATTTCACCAAGTTCAGTTATATACCAGGGTTTAAAAAACTGCAGTGGAAACGCTGTTATATATGCATGTATGTATGTATATACGCAAATAGATATTCAAGGAATAAATACAGATTTCTGATACTATCATTCAACTGGAACATAAAAACTCAGTTATAATTTCTTAGAAGGAAAATGACTATTTAACTAACCTTATACATTAGTAGGGTGCTCCGTTAGGCTATTTGGTAGTGAGCTATTCTGTCAGTGTGAGGGTAGCGGGTTCTATTCCAGCCAGAGACTCTGGCCTGTTTCACTGAAATAGGTTAAAAGTCTAACCCCAGTATTTATAAACGGGTTCTAAATTTAACAAACGTTTATAAGGGATAATTTTCATAGTAAATAAGTCCTTTAAACCTTTATTTAATTTTAAAAATTTTTGTGAATATAGGCATAAGTTACTATTGCTTGGTTAATAAATTTAGAATATAATTTGTAACTGTATTTGTAACTTTAATAAAAAAAATAAATTGCTCGCATTTATTTTAAAAATTAGTTGTTACACATTTTTTAAAACTTTATCCTATTATTGGTATCTTGTTGTTTAATAATTTTTAATATAAAAGAAATTGTTATAATGACGATCTATAATATGTTAAGTTTTTTTAATTTTGGTTGACTTCTAACAAATTTCATTTAATAATAGGTAATTTGTTTGTACAAGTCTTGTACATATTTTATAGCAAGACGAAAGAACTTCTTTCGATTTTACTCTCTCCTCCACAAACTAAATTTTTAGAAGAAAATTGTATTAAGAATTGAGCTTCAGGAATATGTTTACTTTCATTTTAAACAAATATTTGGAAAATAGTATAAAATGTTCTTGGTATTAATAAAACTTGTGTAACACTAAAATAAACATCGCTCATTTGCAGCAACAACGTCATAAGTAAAAAATCGTGAATATTAACTTAATATCACAAATACATAGTTAATCATTCTTATGAAGATATTTTTAATATTTCTTATAAAGATATTGTAAACTTAACTCCTGAAAGAAGAATAAAGTTTTCTTTTTCCATTATGTTGGGCGTTAATTTAAAACTTTAAAGTCGTATTCTGTAAACCAATATTTTTGAGCTATGACGATGGTACAGGAAATGAGCGATATAAGGAAAACTTTAAAAGACTTACAGCCTGTTTTTTGAAAGTAAACTTAAAATTTTCGTTTGGCAAATTTACATTGAAAACAAAATCATATATGACTTTTTTTTTTTGTTTCAATGTAAATTTCCAAACAAATGTTGTAATATCAAAAACAGGCAGGTTAATATTTAAACCCTCATATAATTGTTTTTTTTTATCATAGTCCTTCTCGTATGTGTGTGAATTTACACGTTACGTCATAGTTTTTAAAGCTGTTATCACAATTCTTGATCCAAATTTTGAAAAAAACATGAAAAATATTTTGCTAAATATAAATGGCTTACAATGGCTAATAGCTTTATATAGTTTTCAATGGCTAACCGAGATAAAAAAAAACTGTAATATCTGGCAACTAAATGGTTAAATTGGCAACATTTGTTTTATATAATACATACAGTGGGGAGCAGAGGTGAGTACATGTTTGTATATCTTGCACTTCTAAGGGAATAAGAAAAACAATAATAAAGCTATTTAAAAAATTTTTTTTGTATTTTATTTCTTTTTTAATTCTTAGCAAAATTCAATTTAAAACAAAATAAGAAAGCAACAGGTTCATAGGTAAACATAAACAAAACTTTAATAACTCTAATGTACTCAATTTTGCACCTTCCTACTACAATTAATATTGATTACATTTTTAGTATTTAGTACATAGTCCTTTATTATTTAAAACACTTATTATGCGTTTAGGCATACTTTCTACCAAGTTCTGAATAATTTCATCAGGAATGCGCTGCCACTCCAGCTGCACACGGGGCCATAGCTCGTTTAAGTTCGATGAAGCTGATTGATACTGTCCCAACCGTCTTTTCACGATTGACCACAAATTTTCAATTGGATTGAAGTCGGGACTTTGCGGTGGCCACTGCATTAACTGAAAATTTTGCCCAGTCAACCATTCCTTAACGATTTTGGAGGTGTGCTTTGGGTCGCCATCCTGTTGAAATATGACTTCTTCCTCAGGATATGCGCTCATATCCACAAAACCGGGAAGATGGGTCTCTAAAATTTTCAAATAATGCTTTTTGCACATGATACCATCAATTTTTTGCAGTGGTCCAATATGCCACCAAGTAAAGCAGCCACATACCATAACGCTTCCTCCACCATGTTTAACAGTTTGTTTAACATGGTGTCTTTGTATGGTCTTCCCAGGGCGGCGCCAGCAATACTGCTTACCATCTGACTGAAATCGGTTGAATTTGGATTCATCTGACCAGAATACTCGTTTCCAATCATCGGCAGTCCTATTCTTGTGTTCCAATGCGAACTTTAATCGTGCTGCAACATTTTTCTTTCATAATGCAGGTTTAGGTTTCTTAAAAGCTGATATGTAGCCACTGTTGTGCAGCGCTCTTCTTGCTGTCCATCGGCTTACAATTTTATTTATTGCTAGGGAAGCTTCCTTTGCCGTTAAAGATTGAATTGCCATCATCTTTCTCATCATTAAACGTGCGTCGCCATCCGTTAAAAGTCTTCGGCGACCCAGAACTTGCGCTTGGGAAGTAATATTTCGCCTTTTCCGGACTCTTATCACCATTGACTGACTTACTTGAATTTCTTTGGCTATTACTCTCGATGAGAAGCCATTTTCTGTCATGGTTAAAATACTATTTTCCACGGTTCGCGATAGCTTTCTCATAATTTTAAATATTTTGGAATTTGTATTTTATATTTGAAATGCACCTTTTATTTACATTACGCAGTTTATCAAACACGGCTTTAAACTAAAATTTATATTAACAGAAACATTAATAACACCAATCAAATCATAAACCAAATCAAAATTAACGGTAAATTTTGAATGTTTCTAAGAATATGGTTGAAAACACGCGGGTGCAAAATTGAGTACATGAGAGTTATTTAAGTTTTGTTTATGTTTACCTATGAACTTGTTGTTTTCTTATTTTGTTTACAATTGAATTTTGCTAAGAATTAAAAAAGAAATAAAATACAAAAAAAAATTTTTAAATAGCTTTATTATTGTTTTTCTTATTCCCTTAGAAGTGCAAGATATACAAACATGTACTCACCTTTGCTCCCCACTGTACATGTGCTGTTTGAACGTGTAGTAAAATTTAACGGAAAAGCACTCAGTTTTTTTCATAAAAACAGCACGGTAGTCTTATTTTTTTTTTTTTTTTTTTTTTCTTTTTTTATTTATTTATTTATTTATTTCGTAATATAAGCCACTGAGGCCAAATACATATTACACAGCACTTAGTACCTAAGTATTACATCAGAGAACTATAAGTATAAAAAAATAAGCATATATATATATACATATATATAAAGGCACATTATATTATTAATAAAATCTAATAACAAACAATCTCAATTCATTCGCTCCCCCGAGCATAAAAAAATCACAAGGACATATATTAATATTGATTAATAAGAATAAAGAGTTAAATTCGGTCCAAATAGGGAAGTGCGTGTATGCTACATTTTCAAGCAATACATAATAATAACTACTAATTTGCATCCGAAAAATGCGCCATTAGTTTCAATCTGAAAGCGTTATTAGAGTGCGTGAAGGTACGTAATTCTAATGGTAGGTGGTTCCACTGATAAATAACTCTGACAAGGAAAGATCTAGCAAATGTTGATCTAACAATTCTAGGAACAATAAGGTGTGGGTTCCTAGTACGAGGTGAGAATAGAAAAGCATTACGAAGCGCCAAGGGCTTGCCACTTTTTATAAGCTTATGAAACAGACTTAGGTTGCGAAACGATACTAGTTTATTAAAAGAGCAGCCAAGAAAACTCTTTACAAAACCAGAAATATGGTCCCTACGCCGAACATTATATACAAACCTAACAACTGCATTTACCAAACGTCTCAATCTGGCAAGAAGGAAACCAACAGTACCAGATATTACTTCAAACCCATACAGAACCTGTGACATCAAAACCGCATGCGCTAATCTCTTCCTAACGTGAAAGGGTAAAAATATACTTGAACAGTAAATTCTCCGCAACGAACCCCAAACTCTCCCCGACAACGAATCAATATGATTACTAAAACACAGCTTCTTATCAAGAGTAATTCCCAAACATTTATGATTATCAACAAATTGAACTTCATCATTACCCACAAAAATATCCATGGTAGTAAAAAAACGAGACGTGGGGCCAAACATCATTGCTTTGGTTTTCCCTGTATTAATCGACAAATAATTGTCGACAGTCCACTGTCTTATGTTTTCTAAACACAAGTTAATATCATACTCAAAAACTTCATTAAATCTTCTATTCCCTCTAAAGAGCAAAAAAACGTCATCAGCAAAAATAAAAGGAGTGCAGTGTATAGAGGTAATTACATTCGATAGATCGTTTATATACAAAATAAACAGAAGGGGACCCAGAACTGAACCCTGGGGGATACCAGTATGAAGGGGAAGTCTTTCAGAAACAACATCATTAGCAACAACGAACTGAGACCTACCAGTTAAATAAGACATTAGAAGCCTGCAGGCAGTCCTTGAAAATTGGAACTCACTCGAGAGTTTACGTATAAGCCTTGAAAAATTAATTGAATTAAATTAAATTATTTAGAACAAATAGTTTCTTTTAGAATAGAACGTCAACAAATTACATTGGAGCTAATGCCAAAATATTTAATCAAGGTTGCAAGAAAGTTGATTTCACAAAGTTCTAAAGTGTCAAAAAAAGTTTTTGTTTAAACTTTCTAAGAAGTTAAAGAAAATGATAAACAAAATTTTGAAATTTTTAGTTAGGCTTCAGTTCATTAAATTTAATTTTCATTAAATTATTTTTACTGAAGGAAGGAATTTTTACAACATGAAATTTTTATTAAAATTTTTTTGATAATTTTCTTGGCTGAGCTGGGGATCGAACCTGGGTTGAATTTACATGTTTCAAGAATCACCACATTCTTTCATCAGAATTCTTTGAGTTCTAACCTATGCACCACTGCGGTGCCTGCCAGCCAACAGTCAAACATCAATCTTTAACCAGTGGTACTGGTGGTTCGAAATTTGCTGTAATTATCATTTTCAATTTTATATTACATGTTGCTTCCTTTCCTCTGTTTTTCCCGTATTCTTTCTGTCAAGACTTTGTCTTGAAAATTAACAGTTCGACTAAAAATCACAATTGTTCTTAAAAATAGCTATGGCACAAGCTCTAATGTTTACATTTGTACTTCAAGTTGTACAAATAAATTGTCGACGAAGTGGACAAGACACATAATAAACAAATGTATTCAGGTTTTCAAGACAAAGGTTCGATCCCCAGCTCAGCCAAGAAAATTATCAAAAAAATTTTAATAAAAATTCATGTTGTAAAAATTCCTTCCTTCAGTAAAAATAATGTAATGAAAATTAAATTGAATGAACTCAAGCCTAACTAAAAATTTCAAAATTGAAAATTAACAGTTCGACTAAAAATCACAATTGTTCTTGAAAATGATAAACTTTCATAGCAAAACAATATTTCTTTTCTGTTCCTTTTTTTTAATACAATATAGATTTTTATTAGAAAAGTGCTTTTTTAAAAATTAATAACAATAGTTAAAGATTTGTTTTCTACTGCATTTACAACACAAAATGGAAAATAGTTTTTCTTTAAAATATAAAAATATCTTTGTATGTATACAATATAATTTTTTTCAAACAGTATGCTAAAATAGCATTAAGCATATTTTTTTTAATCTTAACAACTTGAGTGTCAAGCCATACGTCTTTGTACTACACCTTAAACTTCTTGGGGTGCCACGTCATACGTTTTCGTAAGACTGGGATGGCTGCATATTAGAGTTTATTGTTGATTTTTGTATGACACTACGTAAAATTCATTGTCCTACTAGGGTTTGTTATTCTTATAGGTAGAAAGAAAAAAATTGTGACGTTCTAAACGTACGGCATAGAAAAGCGGTAATAAAAGCAACAAAATAGATTACATCCACTTTTAAAAAGTGCCCAATGAAGTTTTCCTTTAAAATGGCTTCAAAACTAAAATGTTAAATTAGTTTTAGTACTAAATGGCATTAATGTAGTTAATCTTTTAATAACAATAGAGATTAATGGCTTCACGCAAATAAATTCATAGATTAATTCACGTCACCAACTTTTAGTAAAAAGAAAATGTTTAGCGGTGCAAAATAACAGACGTAGTTTTTTTATTAAAGTGACCTGTCAACAGTTGAACTTAAACCAAAAAAGCGAACAAAAAAAACAAGGTACAAATTCTTTCTTGTCAAATCAAAGTGTTATACTTTTTTTAGTTCTTTAATCGAATCAATATTTATTTAGGCCAAATTACCTACAAAAAAACAAAAAAAAATCCGCCTTTAATTTTAGCTTGTTGCATAAATAAAAATTACGATTGTTTATTATATTAAGGCCCGTTTTCACGACTTACCTATAATTTTCGAAATGGTTAACGGTACCTTTAGCACTAGTGAGGAATAAAGTTACCTTGAACTTTATTTCGTATTCACAACTTCTGTATAAGAAAATACCGATATTTTTGCCAAAATAAAAATACGAACTGGCAACTACGTACTTTTTTTAAATTTACAAAATATACGTATAATTGGAGTTTCCATATATAAAAAATATGGGAATATATTATGGCAACCTCAAATCTAAATCTACGACAAAAGTTAAAGGTAGAACGTTCTTCTCTTTAGCTTATCCGTCACTTTTAGATTAAAGAGAACTTGTGATAATTAAAAACTCATTATCTGTTCGATAACTTCCTACATTTAGCTATCGTTAAGTCGTGAAAACGGGCCTTAATGTTGCTCTTTTTTGTACTTTTTTTAAGTAGGTATAAACGCTTTATTTAATAAGAATGGCAACGCAAAAAATTTGCACTGAATCATTGCACTTGGTAGTTCGAAATTTAGTGCGGAATTATGTTCTGCATAGTTGCTGTTATGTTTCAAGATAAACCTCGCATTTTCGCCATTTTGAGAGACTTATATTACTCTAATGCGAACTTAAAGTGTTCGGCAAACAAAACATTTTATGGGACACCGATTTAAACGAACATGTCAAGTTCACGTTAATTTTTTTTGCATTAGGTCGATAAGCCATATTTTTACGACTTATATTCTCAATTAAATTGTTGCACTGTTCCCCACATATCCAACATAAAACGTAAAGAGGTATCACACATTAAGATGTGTTTAAAAATAAACAACCAACAACTACTATAAACATCTACCCCTTATTAAAATAAAACGCCATATATACATACAGGTCATTAGCTTGTTAAATAAGCCAAAAACAACTCTAGTTGAAAACATTTTACACACAAACAAATAAAAATAAATTACACGCCTGCGTACAACCAATTGCCATTAAGCAACGCCCCATTAACAACGACTAGTGCTGCCAAGTTTAACCGGAAATACCAACAAAAGAAAAACCTGTTTGTTAATCACAGAGAGTGAGTTTATTTGGAAAACTCTCTTTTACTAAAAATTAAGGCGGAGTTTGGTTTATACAAATCATATTGCAATGATTCTACATGTGTACAAACGCACATTTAACAAGTGCTATTATTACCGTAGGTTAGGTTTGACTCAGCTGCACTTTATGGTACTAACAACAAACAACTACGGCAGTAACACTTACCACACCAGCAACAAACACTTAAACAGAGGAAGGAAGCAGTTAAACTGGTCTAACAAGCTAAAGAGCTGCCGGTGTTTGTGAATGATGATGACGATTGTTGGTGTTTTTTTTAGGCTTTTTAACGTGGTCGATGGTGGTGGTGGTGGTTATAGTTGTATTTAACCAAGAAGAGCAAAATAACAACAACAATATTTATTTTAAACATCATTAGCTTTGCTAACAAGACAAGATTCAATGTTGATATTTGTAAGTAAGTGGATGTTTGTTAGAGAAGCAGCATTGGTATTGAATTTTGGTAGTTTGACTGCTGGTGGTGTGTGGTTAAAACTGTATGGGTACGGTCGGCAAATGTTTTGCAACGGGGAAGTCTACCATTCAGTTGGCGTTAACACCTCAATTTGTCGAGTTCGTTAAAAGCGCTTAAATGTTAAACGGTTCGTTTTTCTTTTGCCTCCAAAAGTAAAATAACAATTTAATAACAAAAACACCAACAAGCCAAAAAAAGGCATTCAAATTAAACGGATTAATATTTTGAAAATTAAAATTCGCATAAAAAAACACTTATAGATTCAAACTTATTTGGAATATAGTTAAGCGTTACTTTAACACAAAAATTAAAAAAAAGCGGCGGCTTTTTAATACAAGAATATAAAACATACTTAAAAGAGTGCAAAGCTTAAAAATAATTATCAAATAAATTGTTTATAACATATTTATTTTTATTGTTTATATAAAAAAGTTAAAAAATATTATAATTATTTATTAAAAGTCTTGAAAAAGAATTAAAATTATAAAAAAGAAATTGAAAACAAATTCAATTTTGATTAAAAACCTTAAAGTTTTTTTTTTGGGAATTAAAACAAAATTATTAAATAACTGTGCAAATTGGCTCCCTACTGCTCAAGCATGTCATCGTCACATGAAGAAGATGATCGTGATGATATTGAGGATCAAGAGATACATGTTGATGTCGATTCTGATTCCCGTCTGTCATGTGGCACGGGCTCAGATATCGATATGGATGGTGGTAGTTGTTACGATGAATCAGAAGCACCGCTAAGGTAAGTTTTGATTCCAGAGGCTCTAATGTTAAAAAAAAATGTAATTTTCAAATTTCCGTCGGTTTACTTTTTTCAGTTTCTCTAAATGCTTATAAAACATTTTATTTTTATTTGTTTTAAATTCAATTTGCACACAAATAAGACAATTAAAAAATACTTCTCTTTTTCAAACTTTTATGGAACTTATGGCGATTTCTTTTTTGAGAAATACATATGTTGCATATATCGATCGCACTTAAATTTTTTCACTTTTTGGAAAAAATCTACACTTAAATTCATTTCTACCCGCTGTAAAAAGATTGTGCTATTTTATCTAATTAAAAATTATTTATGTTATAAAAATCGTTTTGCTTCTTCTAAAAATTTTTAAATTTTGAGTTAATACCCTCTGATCAAGTGCATATGTACATGTTCTAAATGTTTGTGTTCGTTTGTACAAAAAATACAACTGTCGGGAAATTTTTCAATTTCTTTTGTGTATGTGTTGCATGAAAAATATGTAAACATGCTTTTATTTAAGGTGTTCCATGTTGCGCTTTTTACAACTGAGGTACATAATAATTTGTTTGTATAACCAAGTTTTTTTTGTTTCTCATGATACATACCGCTTATAATTGGTAATGGAGTCCATCAATGATAAAAGTGTACAGCTAAAATTAGGCGAGACATAACCATACAAAACCGCTATTTGAACCGTAATTATTGGCAACACTGTATTTAATAGTAAGTTACATACTTTGGAATTAACCGACGGATATCGTTAAATTTTTTTTAATCTTAATTAAAAAAATAAAATATAAAGCCAATTTCACTAAGTTCAGTTTAAATTAAATATAACTGCCAGTTATAAATAAGTTAATTGACAGCAAATATTAGTTATTTATAACTAAACTTGGTTAAATTGGTCGTTACTGTATATAAATTTGAAACTTAGATTCGAAAAGCTGCGTTAACCTAAACTTAGTTAGGTTAATAGTTAACCTCAAGCGATTAAATTATTTTTATATTAATTTATACATACAGAGAATGCATACTTTACAATATGGCCATTAACAGTTTTTAACCAAAAATCATTAAACTTATCATGGTTCCTTAAAATATATTGCTGCCTGCAATCATATCATGTTTCTCTTATAATATGGTTTAAAAAGCAAAATGTAATTGTTGATAAATAAACACTACGCTTCCGTACAAGGGTTTCTAATTTGTTTTTTAATTCACGGGAGCTCAGAAAAGTTAACTTTTATTTGGTGAAAAATTATATTAAACAAGTAAGAGTGATGTTTTTGGCTGTGTCGAATCTTTGATACCCTTCGACACTTCGTTTACGTAAAAAGTAGAGCCAGATTTAAAGAAAAAGGTTTATACTATATTAAATTTACAGAAATTTTATTAACCCAATAAAAAATGGAGCTTCCCACGAAGCAGGTTTGTAAGGAAGAAACGTTAAAGTATCGCTTACCATATCGCTTACGGAAGGCATGAATTTTATATGTCGAGTTCCCACTTTAAAGCAATACATTTTTGACACATAAAACGCTTTATTCAGCGCATATAAAAATTGTTATATATAATCATCAAGTTTACACACGGAATGTTTTTTGCAGTAATTTTTTAGTATTCTCCCTTACAAACCTGCTTCGTAGTAAGGGAATGCCGTGGCACTTAAAATTTAATTTTTTTTTATAAAAGTTGTATTGAATTCTTATAATTAGTATTGTGATTATTTTGTTGAACTATTTATGGTTTTTAATCCAAATTTTGATATTTTAATTACGCTAAAGTTCATCAAATTTTATTTTCGTTAAATTATTTTTATGAAGAAGGAATTTTACAACATTTCTTTCACTTACTTTACTGAATCTCTGTATGTCTTATTGCGTAGCGCATAATGTTGCGCTTTTTTTAAAGTACCATTACTGCTTCGCAAAATGATAACATTTTTTATTGGGAAGTTGTCTACATCTATACCTATTTTATATTAAAATAATAATAGTAATAACTATTATTTATTGCCACCACATACATTACATTTTACATCGATTTTCGATAGCAGCTTTTTTTTATTACCTTAAATCCTTAAAAATAAAGGCGCCTAAATATTCATTTTTTTCAACTTTTATTTTTAAGTTGTTTTAAAAAGCTATCGAAAAATCGATGGCACAATATCGATAATTTTTTGTCCTTACAAATCGACCCACTCTTAAATACATATAGGTTTTAAGCATTAGATACTCTTGAGCAATAGTTTTTAGATTTTTTCTAAAATTATAAGCTTTATTATTTCTTTATCCTTATCATAGTTGGGGGTAGTGCACTTAATATTGATTTAAATCAGCATTGCACTATCACTAAATAAAACTGCAAAGAAATTAGTTTGCACTCTTTTTTCCAGCTTTAGTGATGATTGTTATTCTTTAACTACCACTTAAAAATTTTGAGTGATAATGCAAATTTTTTCTCTATCACTAAGCGCAGATTTGAATGCAAAAATCTGCACTCAAGGCATATAGCGCAAAATTTGGACATGCAATCCAAAGTGTAACTTTGTATGTGCATGGTTTTTGATTTCTTTTGAGGATATGTAAAAATAAAGAACATTTAATGAAATTTTGTCAATAACGGTATAATTATTGGCTTTAATCATGAAAAAAAAAGTTTTTAATTTTAAATTAAAAGTTGCACTCAAATGAGTGAAGAAAAAAAGTTGCAATAAGCTGATATCGATCGAAAATTCCATTAAAATTCTTCTATAATTTCGTTCGATATCGAACGAAATCAGTAGAGTAATTCTTTAACTTTTTAACGACAAAAATTTGTCGTTAAGTGGAAAATTTCAAGTAAAAATTTAAAAATTTACTACTTAACGACAAATTTTTGTTAGATCAGCGCAACGAATATCCTTCACAGAAAAAAATTTAAATTTATTTCAATTAAAAAATAATAAATAGAAGTAGATATTAATTATAAAATTAATAAAATTTGAACCAATAAACAAATTATTAGTACCAATTAAATGTTTAATTCACTTGATTACACGTTTAATTCACTTGATTAAACTTTTATTTAAAACTGATTTAATTTTAGATTAATGCTTCATTCTGTCAACTTCAATCTGATTCAATTAAAATCCTGTTTCGTAACGTTCGAGCAGCAGTATTTTATTTATCAAACCCCTTAAAAATCTTTTCCAGACTAAAGTTGACAACACTCGCATATAAATTATTAAAAACATTAGCAACAATGTTTCTAAAATCGTCTTATTTTATTAAGAGTTTTTTTTAATCAAATTAATTAAAATTCTTTATATGTATATATTAAGCGATTATAAATTTATGATTTTTATAAATTTAGGCAAAAACAAGACTTTATTAAAACGAACTTTTTTTAAATATGCAATATAATTAATACGATTGACACTTAAGACAAGCAAACAACAAAAATATTAAAAAAAAAGAAAAAAAAAACAATGTTCTATGACGACAAATTTAATCAATATGGAATAAACAAATATGTAAATAAATAAATGAAAAAAAGGTTCTAAAAAACAATAAAAATACAAGTATGAAAAAATAAAGCAATAAAATCTAAAACAAATTAGATAGATGTACTGAATATGTCAGAGACAATGGCTTTTAATGGCAAATAGATGTTTTATAATATTATTTAAAATGTTTTATTAAAATTATTCAGAAAAAACCTACAGGTATGTTAACAGAAAATAGACAAACGTTTTCTCTAACGATCAATAAAATTACAAAGTTATTAGCTTTAATGGAAAACATATCGTTAAAGATTAGAAATCTTAAAAAGAAACACGAATGAATTGAAAACTATCAGAAATGTTTAAAGATCTACTTTTAAGTGATTTAAATCTCATAAATTTACCAAACTGCTAAAAAAAAACGAACTGGCTGAAAGGTGTCTATCGCCCAGCCAATGAAGAAAATGTGCGTGTGAGTTGTAAGTTTTTTTTTTATCTAAAAAAAAGACTGTTAAAACAATGTTAAATTAACATTTTAATTGCTGTTTTTGTATCTGCCTGTGCAAGAATACGAGATTAAATGAAATTGTGGTGGTAAAATGTTCAATTTAATAGTTTAACTTTGGGGCAGAGTTGGAAAAATCAATTAATTTTATTTGCATTTTCCCTCTTCGAGTAAAATTTTACATGTAAGCAGAAAAGATGACAAGTCGAGTTTAATGTTCAAATTTCGATTATATGCATATGTCCCATCTTATCAACTTCATAATGATTCCTTTGAATATTTATTTAATACGTAGGTTATTTCAACAATGTATGTCTGTACCAAAGATCAAAAATGTTGTTTTAAATATTGTCAATAAAATTGCCTCATAATTACATTTTTATACTTAAGTATTTTTCTTTAGAAAATGAAAATATAAAAATATAAAATGAACAACATATAAAAATATAAAATGAACAAAAAAGTAAGAGTGCTATATTCGGCTATGCCCTTCACCATGGTCCGATAAGAACAGAAAATTATAAATAAATCTGTTTTTGCCATTTTTAAGAGAAGTTGTGTCTTGATAACCCAGATATATGTACAAAATTTGGACAATTTTTCTCCTACCGTTGTGTTACATACAAATAAATCTATTGTGTGCCACGTCACTCGAATTCCGCCCACATTTTGGCTCTTGCCATTCTCCACATAAACAGAAATCTACAATGTCTTTAAATGGGAAGTACCACGCCTACTTCTCCAATTCCGCCCATTTAAAGGTTGTGTTTTGACAACCAAGATGCTTGCACCTAATTTGGAAAATTTGGCTTTTGCTGTTTTCCAGATATAAAAAAACAGCAAGGGATCTGTGGGTAAAATTGGAGGCAGCCGTAGTATTTTGGTAGACATATGCCTGCATTTAGAAAAAAAAAATTTAATTTAATAAAGGTTTACAGAATAAATTTTCTATGAAAATTTTCCTTAATCAACGTTTGTTAAATTTAAGAATCGTTTATAAATACGGGAGCCAAAATATAGGATATACTTAATATTTAGAAATTACAAACGTAATAATAAACTTATATATGCCCTTCCCGACCGCGGTGAAGGGTATACAAAACAGAAATAGTTTCGTTTTATGCAGCAGAATCATTTTAGTTCAGTGTCTGTCATAAGCGGTGGGGGACCTCCAAGTACGACAACCATGCGGTATTCTGCTAGTTGTTTTAACCCATTTAAGCCCAAACAAAAACTACCGAACAAAAAATAAAATATTATTTATTTTAGTATTGTGGTTATTTTGTTGAACTATTTATGGTTTTTTAATCCAAATTTTTTAATATTTTTAATTAGGCTTAAGTTCATTAAATTTAATTTTCATTAAATTATTTTTATGAAGAAAGGTGTTTTACAACATGAAAATTAATTAAAATTGTTATTGATAATCTTTCATTTTTGACCGTGGCCGGGATTCGAACCGCGGCCGGCAGGTTACCATGACATGTTTCGATCGCAACCACTCGATCTTCTCAAATGGATTTGCCGTTTTACACTCGCAGCCATCGAATTATATATATTATTTAATTCATTACATATAAACAAAAAACAAAAATTTTTTTTTTTGGAATTAAAGAGGTGTACCCAAATTGGCACTACGGTCACTTTAAAAAAAAAAAATTTTTTTTGATGTTATAGAAATTTCTGAAATTTTAGTTTATCAATAAGGTAAACATATACATATTGAATAATGTCAAAAACTTTGTCATAAGCCGGAAATAATGAAGTGTTCCCAAATTGGCACAGCGAGCGTAAATAGGTTAAATGTATGCAGCAACAGACATTAAATACAACTTTCGGTAAAGTAGTAAAATTAAGCATCTTTGGTTCGAAGAAAAATCGCACAAAAACAAAACGTGCAAAATTTATGAACTAAAACATTTCAATTTAAAATCACATTAAAATCGTTGAAATTTGATAAAACGTTTTAAACATATGAACACACATAAATTAGTTCTTATATCTGTTTTCATGATTTCTTTGTAAAAAAGTAAAAGTATTGTAAGCGTTTTACTTGTAATCGATACAACACTTGCAGGTTTTAAAAAATCCGCCCTAAAGGCTAGTTTACACTATCACACAATTCTTACGTATTCCATAATATTTTGTAAGACAGAAATCTAATGAGTTTTGTTGCGACTGTCAAAAAATCTAATTAAACATTACAGTTTCTGTTTACACTATCACACATGAACATGCTGTTATTAAAATGCAACCCTGAACAGCTGAAAAGTAGTATTGTTATTAGCTGCGTTCGTTTACTCCAAAATTTGTACAAATTTATACTGGATTTTACTGAAATGCGTTTGCGTACACATAAATTTGTAAAATTTTTATATTACTCACCTACTGGATTTTACTGGAAAAGTAAACGAACGCACATAGTATTATTATTAAAAATTTCAAAACATGTTGAAGGGGTAAGGGATGTCAAATTGTTTTTCGTAATACTTGTCATTTTTATGACATATTGCATTCATACTATCATACTTTTACATATTACTTGAGTTTTTGACATGTATTAATACAAAGTATAATAGTGTAAACTAGCCTTAACCCCGTATGTTCGTTTAAAAAATCTTTCAAAAAATGTTATTTGGAAAATCTTTTTATGATAAAATTTATTTACTTTATACCTATCTATTTGTTAGCATAAGTTGGCACATAATGTTATTTTCAAATCCTCAACTTTACATCTCTGATCCTAGATCGTACTGCTTTAAAAACTTTCAAATTAATTTTTTTTACATTAACTTTTAATTTTATCAGTTGTTTATTTAAACAACAACGTTAGTTACGTTCTCAAAGTCGTATTAAATAGAGAGTTATGATTTTAAGCCAGGAAAAAGGTCATAAATTCATTTAATTTTATTACTTTTAATAGAGATCAAATCAATTTCTTATACCTACCTACCTATTAATTTATTTATTTCTTTTTTGTTAACTTCTCTCCCTCCCAAACCATTAGACCAAATTAAGAGTAGTAATAGTCTCCTAGTAGTATTTATTATTCATTCATTATAACCTTCAGCATGATAAAAGAAAAAAAAAAACATTTAATTCACAAGCAAATAAATCGCCAAAAAAAAAACCAAATACAGATTGAATCCATCAATGGTCACGCAAATGTCTCAATTTTAACTCAAACATAAATCTTTATAAATTGTGGCTGTTGCTGCTGCTACTGTATTAAGCAATCATGGTTGTTGCTGCTGTTGCTGTTAAGTTTTTCCATTAAAATAAAACAAAAACAACAGCAAAAAAACTAAGTGTCAAGAACAAAAAGCTGCCATTTTTATACCCATACATACACTCATGCAAACAATTAAACACCGTTATCTGTGGACTCTATAAAAAAATGCGTGGGCTTGTATCACTCTCTCAGAGAAATCCATCATGCAAAAATGTAAACAAGCATTGCACACACATTTTAACACCATAAAATTCAATTGCAATATCATTTGTTTACAATTTTTTTCTCTTCTTCGAATGCATTCGCGCTAAAATAACAAACTTAATTAATAATTTTGTTCTTGTTGTTGGTGGCTTTTCTTAACATGTATTTTTTTGTCACATGTACACACGTTCATGAACATTTTAAAATGCATGACCAATGCAAATAAAATTGAAAAAAATAAAAATTAAACAAATTTATATGAATTGGTTTTTATCTGTGACAGTTCTTGTAAAACTCATTAATTTTTTTGTTTTTGTAAATGAATGTTTTTTTTTTTTACAAGAACGCTAAAAACTAAACTTTTTTTTGAGATTAAAGGCAACAAAAACACGCAATAAAATCCAATTGATTTTTTTCACCTTTTATTAAAAAAAAAAAAAAAAATATTTTAAAAGCTTTTTTTGATTTATTGTTTTATTATGTTTGATTGTAAAACTATTTTAGTCCTTCTAGTTTATGTTTTTTGTATATCCATAAATATGAAAAAGTGGTTACTAAATATGTAATATTTCGTCAATGGCAACTTAGCAAAAAAAAAAATAATAGTTTGGCTTTACAGTTGAGTCAAAGATCTTAATTTAAACGTTACTATCTGTTTTAATAAAATATATTTTAAAATCAGAAAATTGTAAATTTATTATATTTTTTTTATTTTGCAAAAACATCTTTCTGATTATAAATAATTATTAATTTTTTTTTTTTTTTTTTTTTTTTGTTTTTTGTTAATTTATATATTTTTCGCGGCATCTTTGGTTTCTTTACTATCCCTTAGTAGTTAGAAATGTAGACAGTTATTATTTTTTTTTTTTTTTTTGTGAATATTTTAGAATCTATTCATTTCGTCGAAATGTTAAATTATTATAATTTTCATTAAGTTGTCCTTTAAAGATTACTGAAACCAAAGAACTATGTATATTTTGAGGGAAAGTGAAGTTAATCTAAGAAGGTTCAATTTAAAATTAGATTGTTAAAATTAAATTTCTAAATTACGGAACTAGTATATTTTTGTCTGTATATTGTATATTACTAATTAAAATTAGCGAGTTTTGTCTAGAGAGCAGATTGAATACTTTCAATTTGCTGGATATTCATAAATTCATTGCGTTTGCATTGTCTTTAATCAATAATAATTAAAATATACATTGCAATGTGTAAAATCATTCCTATTTTTATTGCCGCTTTGCCAACTCTTTTTGTGATGCCGTTGTACATCAAGCAATAAAATAACACGATGCCACATGAAAGCACAAGAAAACATTCACACCATTTTTTGCCATCTGTGTGTGTAGCAAAAACAAATTTCAAAAACTAAAAATTTATGTTTTGATGGCTGCCCAGGAAAAATGCTGGCCCATTTTTTTTAATTAAATTTTAATCGAAAATAAAATTAGTTCTAATTAAAAATTTAATCGTGTGAATTAAACGTTTACTTATTTCAACAACATTACTGCAGAAAATGTTGTTAATATCAAAAAATATTTAATTGATACTATTAATTTGTTTACTAATGCAAATTTAATTAATTTTTTAATTAATACCACAAATTTTTTAATTGAAATCAAACCGTTTATGTAAAAGAACATAAAATCAAACACTTTTGCTGACCTGTGTAATTTCACAAAATATTTATATTTCTGTAATTGAGGTAAGAAAATTAACGATTTTTCTTAATTTTACTTGAGATTTTTTTTAAGCACATACAAACATTTATGCAATCTGCATTTAAACCAATAATACCATTCGCTGCTTTTGGGATTGTTAGACATGCAATTAATGCATTTTTTTTCGTTACACTCCGTTTTCTGAGTAGTGTCATGCGTTGCTTTTCTAAATTGATTTATATTGTCAACATGAGGTTTTGTTTAAATTTTATTCCAAAATAGAGCAAAGAACCCGTTCTCTGGCAGAGATCTCAATAAATAATAAGTATGTGTTTATTAAAAATTCGGAAAAGTAGGTATAAAATTAAAAAGTTTTTTGATTAAAATGAATATAGAGAAAAAACAACACGAAATCGCGGTAAAAACAAACAAAAATTTAATTTTGAAAATTGATAAATTTTTTTCTCCCCTTTTCAGCGAAACTCAGTCAGAACAAACCCGTTCCTCATCTAGTGAAAATCTGCCTTTTAGTATATCACGCCTGCTTTCTAAACCCTTCGAGCACAACAACAATATACACAATAACAATAATAACAACAACAGCAATAGTAATAAATTAAGTGAACAAGATTTACAACATGAACAGGATTTAGCCGCCTATAAATTGGCCACAAGTTTGGCATCATCAACATATGGAGGTGCTACTGCACTTTACACATATCCACATCTCTATCCATCAGCGGCGGCAGCAGCTGCGGGTCATGTCTTGAGAGTACCACCTCAGCGGACACCACTAACATGGGCTCTACCGCCTTTGCATCATGCTGCGCTGGCGCATCAAGCCGTCAAGGATAGACTGGCAGGTGAGTTAAATACTTTAGTCATACAGGCAGACAAACAGACAGACAGACAGCCATATTTATTACGGTTTCTGGTTTCTTTCTTAAATTTATTAAATTAAGTGAATAAGACTTGAACATAAATATTGTTAATGAACTACTAATGTGTGTTAATGTTTGGACAAGCATACTTGTTAGCACAATGGGGTGCCATCAGTTTTATTTAAGATATTTTTTATTTTTTTTATTTTGCAAAAATAAGGAAAGATGTTTTAATTATGACATAAAATATAGAGCATTTTAGCAAGTTACTTGTAGAAGACTAATTTAATTTAAACATTTACTTTTATTTTTTTCCATCACGTTAGTTGAAGTTTATCTACGAGTTAAATTTAATTTACTTGTTAATGTTCAGTATTTATTGGCACAGAAGAGCATAAAATTGCAACTTGTTTGTGAACAGGAAAACAGGGAATTTTTTATAAGCACGGAAATGCATTTTAAAACTAACGATTTTTTTTAATGCAGGCAAAGGAAAATGTTAATTTGTAGTTTAAAAAAGTACAAAAGCATGGTTTTGTCGAATCTTATATACCCTTTACCAAAGTACAGAAAAATAAATTTTTTAGAGATTATTCTGCTGAGTTAATTAGAAGCCCAAGTAAAAACAGAAAGTATTTCATAAATGAATAGAAGATTTTATAAAAGTAAAAAAAAAATTAGAGGTAGTCCTGATAGTCCAATCTAACTGAATATGAATAGCAAACTTTTCCGGAATAAATAAAAATAAATACGAAAGAACCTAGTCCCCATCACATCTGGGGTCTTTGGAAAAACATTTCAACTAACCAGTGTTGCTAATTTAGCGATTAAGGGGTTAAATGAAGCCATTTTTAATTTCGTGTAACCATGAAAAATTCACTTATCTAATTTTATAGAGTTTATGATATACTTCTATAAAAATGATATTTACAAAATCTTTTAAATATATTTTTTCCACAGTAGGGTGGTGATTCAATAAGTCCTTTACTGTTTGAACTTTGTGGTTGGTAATTAAAAAGGGTGGTCTAACCATAATGCACGACTTAGAGGAACAAATCGTTTTATCGCGAACATGGCTAAAATTCGCGAAAAATCGCAAACCCAAAAATTAATTGTGAGTCAGACTTTAACGTCAAGTTTTTTGCTCAACTTAATTTGACATTTCTTTGTTTCAGGGCTTGAAAAATTCAGCCATTTAGGGAGGTACAAAATTGAGCAGCGCGTTTAGATTGTTGAAGCCTTTTACGAAAATGGGCGTTCAAATCAAAATGCATTTCGGGTACTTCGTGATTTTTTCAGTCAGCATAATCGGCCAAATGTGTCCAGGGTTACCGTTAAGTATTTTTGAAAAGTCGCACAAAAGGTCGTTTAATAAAAATGAAGTCGCAGAAAAAAGTCGTTGGAGAAAATAAAAGTCGCACATCTTTTTTTAACGTTTTTTATTAATAAAAAGTATAGCAAAACAAAAAAACAATTGAAAAAAAACCTTCTGTTGCATTTTATCAATTTCAGAAGACGTTTTTATACATATTAAAAATTTGGTTTTCCATGTCGCTAAAGATGATTGTTAAGTTCACTTAAAGCGGTTTACAAACCCTGCAAAAGACCGCTTTGACTCCATGGTTAAGCCATTTATAAATACTTCAGTTCCCAGTCTTTTGAATGGCATCACCAAATATTCACCTCAATCGTGAATAAATTTTCCCTCGTCATTTTTCCGTTTTTCACATGTTTGCGATCATGAAAAACTCTTATGAAAAAAGGTAATTCAAAGGAGAATAATAACGTGAAAAAATGTTCACGGGAAAAAAATCCCCTTATCGTGAAAAGTTTTTTCCTTCGTAATTTGCTCACGTTTCCCTTAGATTTTCTGACTTTATTTTTGCTAGGGAAAAGAACAGTTCTAGTTCTTCCTATAAGTCGAATATTAAGGGCTATATCCGCAAAACAATATATTGGTCGACAAAATGCAAAACAACAGGCCTGCGGATTTGTGAAGCTTTCGAAAGACGTGGTGGCAGAATTTTAGAAATATTTTACTACACAAAATTTAAAAAAACTTACGTTGTAATTAAAATATCCCTCCAATACCAAAAATTTTGCTTATGATTTTAACTTTTCTTTGATATATAAATGTGTATATTTTTGAACAAAAATTTCATGGATTTTTAATTTTTTTTTAATCTTTCTTCTTTTTTTTACATTCACTGAAACTGAGAGCATGAAAAATTTTTCACATGAGATTTACGGTTGCTTTTTCCCATCGAGGGGAATGAAAATTTAATAAAAACAAAAATTCCACTTGTTATTCAAGATAGGGGTGATTATGTTTCTTGGGAGGACCTGCATTCATTGACTCGGTGGCTTAAAATAATTTTGTAAAATTAGCACTGCAAATATCACAATTTTTTATTTTAAAAAGCTTTTTTGCTTAAACTATCCCTTGAAACTTTGCGAAAAATTTCTTAAAGACATTGTATACATGACAAGGTTGCAAAAAGTAATAAAATTGTCGCCAAAGAAACAATAATCTGTGAATTGGTCTTAAATTTTGACAGCGTTGTTTTGACGATTTTGTTGATAAAAATAATAAGAAAATTTATAATTTACTGCAAGTTAGATGTTTTTTGTGAGAAACTACAAAAGAATGGTATAAAGCAAAAAAGTCGCAAAAATCGGTAATTAAAAAAAGTCTCACAAAAAGGCGCAGGCCGTTAAAACAAGAGTCAAATTGCGACAATGGGCGAACGGTAACCCTGAATGTGTCTACAATCGGGAGAATCCGGCAAATAAGAAGCCACAAGTGGTTGTGGCTGGCGGCGTCATCGGGCCGGGCCGTATTTCTTCGAAAATTAGGTCGGCCAACCAGTAACTGTGAATGTTGTTTGCTAGCGCGAGATGATAACAGACTTCTTGTAGTCAAAAATTGAGGATATGGACCTGGACGATAAGTGATTCCAACAGGATGGTGCCTTTTGCTACAGAGCAAACGAAACAATGGCTCTTTTGCGCGAGAAATTCAATGGCCGTGTTATCGCACGTCTTGGTAATGTTAATTGGCCGCCACGATCATGTGATTTAACACCGTTGGACTTTTTTCTTTGGGAATATTTAAAAGAAAAAGTGTACGTCAAAAAGCCAAGAACAATTCAAGAGCAAAAGGATTATCTCATCCTTCGGTTCATTAACGACATTGAAACTTAATTATGTCTCAGAGTCATTGAAAATATGAACCATCAGATAGAGGTATGCCACCGAAGCCGTGGCGAGCATTTTGCCGATATTTTTTTTCACACATAATTGTAATAGAACCTTCTATCATAATTAAAAATATTAAGATAGTTCTCTGAAAACGTTTCGGGTTCGATTTCCGCCAGATAATCTGGTTTCTTTTCTGCAGACAAGAAGCTTCGCGGGATTAGTTTAGGGAATTAAATTGAAAAAAAATATTTTACTCGCCCGTTTTGGTTGGACCACCCTTTAGTATTCCTGAAGTGTCTTTTGCTTGAAAACTTCTGTTAGCAAGCCTTATCTTTAACATTGTGATTGGTAGCCAATTAATTATATAACTTCGTGTTTTTTTTTTATAAAATAAAAGCAAATTTCGAAAAGAATGACCTGGAAAACAGACTAGAGACTTCCCTCTGAGAAACTTGAAGCTTGTGGGTGATATCGCAATTAACGAAAGACTAATCTTGAACCAAAAAAGCTATTACATCCTAAGAGCATGGGTTCCTAGACCGGTTTTAGGTTAGAGCTCCGTCCCTTCCCTCTGACTGTGATTAAAAATATGAACACGCAGAGAAAAAACATGTTTAAATATGGTCACCTCCAACAAAAGTATTTTTAAAGAAAATTTTGAACATATTATGGAGACTAGATTTGAAATCAGCGACCTCAAATTAGTAAAATTTCTATCAAATTCCAGAGAGCACAAAAAAAGTTTAAATTTGTTCCGCAGTGTAATTATTTGATTATAATCAAGTGCTGCACTCATTTCCCCTTTAATTAAAATGAGTGTTAAACATGTAGCATTTTTTTCTTTTTAAGGGCAACATCATGAGAAAAAAACGCGTTACACTTTTAAAAAAGCGGGATGCGTGTTCTTAGATTTAGATCCTAATAGATTATCCAAACATGTTATATACCGTGCTACAATGGACAGCTTTGTGTAACATTAAAAAAATTGAGGGAGGTTTGGAAGAATCTTAAAATAATCTTAAACACATTTGACAATGTCTTTCTGATTTCCAGTGACTAGTTTAAATGTTTTTAAATTATGTGACAACTTTAGAAATTACGATTGTTCACTACTTTTGTAGTGGCAAGTAAAAAATAGATTCAAAGCCACATATTCGAGACCAAGCATTACCATAAGCAATATGTTCGAAATATTTTCTATAATACTATTTATTTCGATTTAAATCATCATCGTTACAATGACAAAATAATACATTTGCTTAACTTCCAACAAAAAAAAAGCAATTTGACCAATCTCCAACAACTTCCGTTTATCATTGAAAAAAATCCATTTAAACTGTCTACCTCTGCTACCAGCAAAGACAACTCCAGCATGACCACCTACATAAGTTTATTATTTTAACAAAAAATGCTCATAAATCATTTTCGACAAAAAAGAGTCAATACAATTTATGGAAGCTGAAGAATGAAAATATAAGAAGGCGCCAGCTTATCAACACGGCACCAGTGACACATACGCAACATACGAAATATACAAGCAACCTTTAAAGGTAAGAAAGGAAAAGAATTAAATTGAATGCTGCAAATCAAGCAAAAGGAGCCAACTCACACATTCATATTTCATTTCTACATTCAGTGATAAGACATTAACCCTTTAATGGCCACTAAGCTAACACATGAAATAAGGAATTTAAAGCAGAATTTTGTTTGTGTTTTGAAATTAAATTTTAAGTAAAATCAACTTGATAGAAAAAAGTTTAGATTTCAAACGATTCGACTGCTTTCGCTTTTTTCAAATTTTATTTGAAATGACAATGACAATCATGCTGCTTGTTGCTGATGATGTGCAATATAAATCTTCTATAGACACATCGTTAGCTTTAAATGTATGAGCCAGAACTAACGTCATTTCGAACTAAATGTATTCCAATTCATTTAAAAAGACCTCCCAAATGGTAATTAATTCGGTATACAGGTTGAAATTAAAAAGTCATGTTAATCACATCATTAAAATAGTTGCAAAAAAGCAAAAAAAAAAAAACCAACACTAAAAACTGTAACGAAATTAAGCAAATTAAAATAAAAAGGTTGATTTAAAGGCTGTTGTATGCAAATCACTATCTTGTGGATGCCTTAATGGCTGGACGTCTGCGTGTGTGCGTGAGCATCAAGCCGACACTTTATGTCAAATCGGTTAAAGCGGCAAATGTTTGATACCTTAAATTTCAAGAAAGCTAAGAGCTTTTTTTGTATTATTTTTTTTTAATTTTTGATTTCATTCTTTATTCAAATCGATACAAATGTTTATTGAGGCATTAAAGTACGGCTTAAATGTGCTGTGTGTGTGATACGGACTCAAAAAGAAAATAAAACGATTTTTTATCTTCAGCATCATGGAGGTCACTTTGAGGATTTATACCGAACATTGTCATTTCAATATTGATACAACTGAAGCTTATACCACAACAAATTATCATTTAACAAATGAATGAAAATTAAAACAATTTGATGATTGGTTGGTAGATGAAATTTATGAAGGTACAGTGGCTTGGAAGGCAAATTTTGGCGGACACAAATACGGAATAAAGAAAAGTTTATAGATTAGACAGCCGACAGTTGGCTTGTCTTACTTTGATTTGTAAGTGGAGACCGCTTTGGATTCCTCTTGAATGCACACATCCAATTCTTGTTGGTCATTTTGACCATTTTGTGGAAAAAATAATTAAATACATTAACAATAGTACACTTAAAAGAAAAATCCATCCACTGCACTCAAATCAATCAGAAGCGGTGTTTTTAGTACGGTGAGCACGGATTTACTTGAATCAAGGTCGGAAAGATTGATTTAAGTACGGATTTTCATTCGCAAAATACTTAAATTATCCATAATCAATCCCGATTTCGTACTTAAAATAATCCGAAAATGAGATTGATTTAAGTAAAACTAAGATTGAATCAATCTTAAAATTCAGTTGATTCAATTCCAAATTCGTAATTGAAATAAACCAAAAGTGAAATTAGAAGGAGAATTTTATTATGATTGATTTACTTTCCCGCTTTACACCTTTCAATATTTCAATTATAAAACACCAGCATCATTTCCGATATGGTTTTTACTTTAAAAACTTAATGTACATATATAACTGAAAATATAAACTAAATGAGAAGTAAGAGTTCTCAATTTTACTTTTTAAACATGATAATCAGGGACCGAAAATAACAGTTTTATTCGAATTTTAAAACAAAAACGCATATAGAAGTAAATGTGGAAAAACTGATTCAAGTATACCATATTGATCCTTATGAACTTGTCTATGTTAAAATATATTGATTTTTAAAATTTTGATTTTTATTTTTTCGATCAAAATTAAGAGTAATTTTTTGGTTTTTATTTTTTTGAATAAAAGTAACTGTTATTTTTTGATTTTTATTTTTTTGAGCAAAAATAAAAGTTATTCTTTAAATAAATGTACGTGTAATAATAATTTAGTTGACTTTAAATGTTTATTTTAATGTGTAATAATCATTGGGAGTTCTTATGCACATTAAAATAAATATTTAAAATCGTACATTTCTTTAAAGCATAACTTTTACTTTTGCTCAAACAAATAAAAATCAAAAATTAACTGTTGTTTTTGTTCAAAAAATTAAAAATCAAAAAATAACTGTTATTTTTGATCAAAAAAATAAAAATCAAAAAATTGCTGTTATTTTTGCTCGAAAAAATAAAAATCAATAAATAACAGTTATTTTTGTTCAAAAAAATAAAAATCAAAAAATAACTGTTTTTATCTGACTTTTATGAAAAAAGGAATAACTGTTACGGTCCCTGGTGAAAATAATAAGTTTTCATTTTGTTTTGTTGTGTCTACACACAACAAGCAAATCGTTTTTTAACTACTTGTGTGGTGTTGTTGTAGTGTCTGAAACAAACTTTGGTATGTTAAATGAGATTTAAACGCTCACTTTGTAATTTTATTCTCAGAGTGGCACTAACAATGAAAAGTTCAATCTTTTTTTTACTTCGTTTAAGAATTTTGCACTTAATTTAAGAAATTCCGGGATTGATTTTCGAAAGTAATTCCAGTTAGGATTGTTTTAAGTACGTTTTAGTGTTATTCGTACTTGAATTTTTGATTACGACTCGTACTTAATGTCAGTATAAAAAACTTAATTTATCCCGAGTGTTTTTCTTTCTGTGTAGTTATTTTATTCTAACAACCATACAATCACAGAATATCACAGAACTGTAAAAAGTGACGTGTGAAGAAGGCCCAAATCAATTGCGAGGGCAGCTTTCGAAGAAAAAAACAGAAAGCTTTTTTTGGTAGTGAAGTGGCAATGTGTAAAAACAGGCAGCAACAATCAACACAAATGGCATGATCAAAACAAAAATAACAAAACACAGACCACGTTAAAAAATGCATTAGTTCAACAAACGTTGTGTTTTGTGCAAAAAAAATGTACTTATTAATTTTTTGTTTGTTTTATAATGTTATTTTTTTACTTAAATATTATTTACTTGTGTTGTGGTAAACTTAAAAGTTAATTTTTACAAAAGCTTTGCAAATAAATCTCAACTAAATAAATTTGTATTCATTGTATTGCGACATAAAAGATGATGCAAAGAGAAATGCAAAAAGGGCAGATTTCTTAAAAAGAGACAAAAAAAAACGCAAAATCTTCCGTCTCGTGACAGTTCTGTAGTATTCTGTGCATACAATTATTTCTGGAAATAATAATCAAATACATCATCAATTAAAGATATTAAAACAACCATACAATTATTTATGGTTACCGACATAAGACATAAAAAGTACCTTGTAAAACAATCATAATATTGTTCTGGTGGCCATTAAGAAAACTGATTCAATTTTAAAATAGTTCAGTGATCCCTAAACTATACACAAAGGAAAAGTATGCATCAATATGGTTTTCGCCAACAAAACTATTTTTAAAAAAATTAAATTTATTCATACTATTGTCACCGGAAACCATATTAAGGTTAATATAGTCCTCCATCAAGAGGCAATAATCATATTATGGTTTCCTCCAAATATGTTATGGTTAATAACAACAAAAAAAGTTTAACTCTTATAATAACATGGTTGTGTTTCAACTAAATACTTTTATTAAGTTAAAACCAAACAAGAACTAGTGGTAAACAAACTATTGTCATATGTAACCATATTTGCAATTTGGAGTACCCTTTTCCACTCAAATCTTAACCACTGTATGTCTCATGACTAAAACAAGTGCTTAAAAACCATCTACAACATTATGCAAATTTTATTTATTTTTTATTATTTACAATACAAATCACAAACAGAGAAAACCCTCTCAAAACGAAAAATGACCACAAAAATAAGAAGAAGAAGAAGAAGAAGAAAATGTGTACATGTAAAACTTCTGGGCGGTTTAAAGTCATCAGGCTTGAAAACGAAGGTGAGATTGTATGCTGAAAGCAAACATGTTTTCCTACTTTACTCAATGAGCAAAAGGATTTCAGTGAAAACAGCTACAACAACATTAAAACATTAAAAGGATCCTTTAATACCAGAATGGTTTTTATAAGTATCATTGCTTACCGGTAGGTACTTCTGTTGGCAGTGGACTGGTATTATTTTTCGCTTCAGCCAGGCGTATGACATGCCGATATGCTTGTTACCTTAAAAGACTTCTCTGATCATACTTATTAGCAAAAACACATTAGGAAGGCAAGCGGCTGGGGCAGGGCAGGCTTTATAGATTTGCAACAATTTTAATAAGTTTAACAAACGAAATTGGTTATTGTTGTTGTTGTTTATATAACAACTACCAGCTTCTCGAAATCGTGAGGAGGATGCTGTTGCAGTTTTAATATCAAGGGTTTGTTTGGCTTTGTAGTAATTGTTGTAGTTGAGTTTATTTTTCTTACTTCTCGATTTTATTGAGTGCGTGCTATGTGGCAATCATTGTGTCTTGTCTTTTATGGTTTTTTTTTTTAAGTTTTTGCGCCTGTTTTTATTTCTTTGGCTATTTACGAGAGAATTGGCCTACAAACGAATTATGCCTGCCCGGCTGGCTGGATGGCTTGCTGGCTGACTGACTGTTTGGCTTTCACATTGATGTATGTGGTGTTAGTTTGGAATTTACTGCCTTCCTTAGCTGCACCAACAAGTACTTGCTTTTCTGTTGTTGCACAATACAGTAGCAACATACGCATTTAGGAGAACAACAACGTTAATTTATATTCTTTGGCGTTTTATATTTAAAATAAATATTTTCTTATATTTAAGGTGTCTGTGTGTTGTTAATGTTTGTGGCACACGTTGCACAGTGGGGGCATATATGAAAAAAAAAATGAAAATATAAAAGAGTTATTATTCATAAATTATTAACAATAATATAAATAATAATAATATTTTCACAGAATTACAACTGCTCAGAAAAAAATAAAAATTGATTTCAATTAAAAAAATTTGTGATATTAATTAAAAAATTAATTAAATTTGCACCAGTAAACAAATTAATAGTATCAATTAAACCAGTTAATAGTATTAATTAAAGGTTTAATTCACTTGATTAAACGTTTAATTCACTTGATTAAATTTTTAATTAAAACTTGTTATATTTTTAATTAATGCTTTAATTGGTGAAAAATTTTGGACAATTTTTTCTGTGTGATTCCAAAGTACTGACTTTCAAGTGTTAAAACGTAGAGTTAGTTTCATACTAGGGTTTGAACTGTATGTTAGGTTGGATGTGGGATTAAACACCAATATCTACCAAGTATCCATACAGCTCGGAGGTATTCCAGCGCATGAAACAAAATAAAAAAGGCACTTATATTTAAAAAAAAAACTAACTATAAAAAACACCTTATTGTTTAACTTTCAAAACGTTAGATACGATTTATTTTATTATTATTAAAAATTAAATTTCAAAACAATTTAATTATTTAATATATAAAATTAAATTTAAAGAACAATTAAACCAGTATTAAGCGATTACAAAAAACAGCAGTCCAATATGGCTTCTTAACAACGATTCGACTCAATAAAATGAATTATTGAAGTTAAAAGCCAAATTAACTAAAGGAAAATACACAAAAAATCGGAAGTTAAACTTGAAATGTTAGTGTTGATTCACACTCTTCAAGTTTTAGCCGTCAAGTTTTGTGCTTTAGGAAAGAAGAGAAAAAAGAATATCATTTCTTTTCCTCTCTTTTTTTTAAAATTAAGACTTGACGGCTAAAACTTTAAGAGTATGAACCAGCACTAATATATAATAACGGTGGCACCTCTAGTTGTCCATTCCTCTCAAAAAAAAAAAAAAAAAAAAAAATGGAGCTCAGGGATTGGAACACCGCTTTTTGTTTTTCTGCTTCGACAAAAACGCTAGCTTTACATTTTAATATGCATTTTCAAAATCTATGCCTTCAAAATACAAAGTCATAATCATACCTCTTCCCCGAAGCGAAAGTGTCTCAATAAATATTGCCCTACGTCGATAGGCGTATAGCAGCGTTGCCACATTTGAATTATTATGCAAAACCTGGATCATTTTTAAATCTTTAAAGAATTTTTTAACGCTGAGCAGGTTTTATGTATGAATTAATACCTCAAATCCTGGTTTGGAGGACTATTTTCTGCTGACAATAAGCACTTCTTTTTACATGCAAACAAAGCACTCCTAAAGAGCTTTTTTAACGGCTAACTACATAAACAAATTCATAAATGTTCTACTTTTACTTGTTTAAATGCCATTTTTAATCATTTTTGTAAACCATAATATTTTTTATTTTTTTCGCTTTAAAACCTTCTTCGTTGTCAGCACTAAAATATCAGCTTTTTTGTATCTTTTTATTGTTTATCAGCTACTGCTGTATTTGAGCTCTCTTATTGAAGCGCTCGATTATGCGCTTTTTCTCTTAAGTGCTTAAAAAAAACAAAAATTTTTTTACTGGGTATTCGAATCTATATGAATACATTAATAATTAATTTCATCAAAAATATCAGTAGTTCCCTTTCTGCACTTAGCTATTCAATTTCACTAATAGGCCATTTACATTACAACGAAATCTAGTAGATTTCATTTGAAATCTTCCTCAAAATCTAGTGCGTTTACATTATACCGTTTTGACATAAGTGAGATTTTGTATTTATAACAAATCAATGACTAAAATATTTTTGTGTAACACATACAAACACAAAAAGAAATAGACCTTAAAAAATTTGCATTATCTTTAGTTTATAATCAACATCACTTTTTTACCAATTATTTGTCCTTTTTTTATTTTTTACAAATTCTCAATTTTTTTTTTTTATTTTTTTCAACAGTTTTTGTTTTGTTTTTAATTAAAATGTCATATTTTTGTTATGCAGGGAAATATTTTTTAGTTTAAGTACTGCTAGATTTTGAGTAGATTTCGTCGAAATCTAGTCACAAAGTAGATTTTGTTTTGTACGGGAAATCTAGTCAAAAACCACTAGATTTGGCTCGAAATCTCGTAAGTACTAGATTTCGTTGTAGTGTAAATTGGCTATAAAATGTTTTTTAATTTTTTATATATCAGCTTAATACCAGTATATCGAGCCCTAACCGCGTTTTTTTTTAATAAATGACTTTATTGGCAACACTTACATCATCTCTTAAAATGTCATGGTCACATAAGGTACCGTAACGATTTTATAGCAGGAACAATTTTATCGTAAGCAACAAATTTCATACAAAATGTATATGAAATAAAATAAAAAAGCTCTCTCCTGTAAAATTTGATTGTTGGAGCTTACATTATTTTCGCGGTTAGTGCTCGATATAATAACATTTTTTCACTCAAGTGACACTCATCCAAAGATTATCAACTTTGCGAAAGCTGTATCAACAGAATTTTGTTTTTTGACGAACTAGGTACTTTTAAACTTTTTTTTGAGTAATTTCCTATTGTTTTAAATAATTTTGAAGCAATAACTGTTGAATGTTTTATTTTTCACTTGTGGCAACACTAACGTACAATTAACAGTTCTCTTTTTGTACTGAAATACTGTAATTTTATAACGGTTAAAATTTGTCGTACTGCTCTTCCTATTTCTAAGGTTCAGTGATGCTAAATAAGACCTTTTCCGGCTAGATTTATCCCTTTTTTAAGTAACTGAAACGTAACTGAAAATATTGACACAAACTAAAAAACGCGCAAGTTCGTCCTTTTTATTGCTACTAAAAGGTGTCCCAAAATTAACGCAAGATTTGAATTAAATAAAAAAAAACAGTTTTAGGTCTTTTTGTTATGGTCGCCAGTACTTTACTGCACAAATGGCGACTAATTCAAATCTTGTGTTAATGTTGGGACACTCTTTATGTATCCGTTTTTCCGTGTTCTACTTTCGGTTCAGTATTCTTAGATCTTTTTTTCTTTCATTTAGAAAACTGTCTTAAAAATTTTCTAAAAGTTGCGAATGAATTTCAAGAACAGATACGTTTTGGATCAAAGTTCATAAAATAAAATATACTACAATTGGTAACATTGATACATCGGCACTTAAACTTTGAAACTAATGGCGATTTCAATTCTGAGAAAAAAATGCTACAGTATATGCATGTAACACTTTTTCATGTTCATGTATAATCACTCGAAGTGTTACATGTTGTACAACTTCAATCGAACAGAATTAGCTGCCTTTATTTACAACTATTACACTTTTATTATTAATGTAGTTCTTTAGCGATTTTTAAAACTATTCGACTATTTGCTGCACACTTACTTTACGGTTTGGAAACAGACATTGACATCACTTATTGCTTGAACAAATTTAAAACGATAATAAATACATAGAATTTTCCACCAAAATAAAAAAACGATTTAATTCAAAATGGAGTATGCCGTCAAAGAATATTTAGATGTAAAATTCGTTTGACAAAACTTTTAAAATATTATGACAAACAAAAGAAAATATTGGTTGTACAAACAAAGTAGTAAGTACCAAAGTTGAAAAACAGGGCAGTATGAACCCTTAAGTAAAAGTAAGGGTAAAACATGTAACATGTTTTGCATGTTTTTCATCAAAATTTTCACAAAAGAACTTGAAAATTTTTCCCACAGTTGTATTTTTTGTACAAACGAACACAAAATGTAGAACATGTAACATTAAGGCAACATTTTTCTCAGAAAAGAAATCGCCATAAGTGTATTTTAAGTGCAAAAAAGATCGCTCTTCTGCTGCTTTGTTATTTCTTTTGCTGTTTTTTGTCCACCTCTGGTTTATGGAATGCTGATTTCTTTCCGAATTTGTTTAAAAATCTCCCACTGTCGATTGCACGTGATTTCAAATGTTATAATGCAGAATGGAGTAAAAATAATGAAAGGAAAATAATTGTATGAAAAACTTGAAAGATAAATGAAAAATAATACGAAAAGAAACGTTAAGAATGCCATCAACATTTAACTAATTTATCTTTCTTTCATTTACGCTACAGATGCTCTAGAAGACGTTTTAACGTCTCTGTCACATTAACGTAATTAAATGTAAATTTTTTAAACTTTTTTGCTAGACTAAAGTGAATTTTCAAATAGAAGGAAAAAGATTCCCAATCCATGGATAAATGGAAAATAAACTACTTATTCAAACTTGTTTAAATCAAGCGAGTGGATTTTGTTACTGCAGGAAAAAATTATTAAACAATATTTTAACAATTTGTAAATTATTCTTAAATAGAAATAAAATATATTTTTCTTTTATTATTTATTTCTAAGTATTTTCCTCAAATATCAAGTACTTCCGGCAAATTTACAACTTTTTTATGTTTGTATATGTTTAAACCTTAAGTACATACATCATATAAAAAGAATGTGATCATATAGTTAGGTTTTTATAAGTAACTAGATGAAGTATATTTTTGGCATAAACATGCATATTTATAATTCATGTTAAAAGCTTTTTCCATTACTTGGCTTATGGTTTATAACCGCACACTCCCGCTCCTTCCTCTACATTTCATTCGAACATGAAATGTGTTTTTTTTTTTTTTTTTTTTGTTTGCAGTTTAAGAAAAAAACTTTCAACTTTTCTTAAAACAGTCGTAAAACATCCCTTTGGAATATTTTAGAAAAACGACCAAGAAGAAAAAAGGTAGTAAAGAAAAACTTTAACATAAAACATTGAGGAAAATAACAACCCCTGGTTTTTCTTTTAACGAATACTTTATAAACATTTTTCGTATTTAAATTTTAGTTAAAAAAAAAACCTCCCTAAATATTCATACCTTTACTTTACAACTTTAAAAAAATACAAATATCTATATCCATATATGATTATCATATGTGGTGGTAATATGTTTTTCTTGGATTTTAAGTACGTAAAACCCTTTTTTTGCTTCATGCTTTGAGTTACAGATACATTTTCGGATCATGTGCCCATGATTTGACGTGTTACTTATTTTTATGGTTAAAAATTGTATTGCAATGAAATTGATACTACAGGTTATTCTCAGCTAAGGAAAAACCCCAATTATAGGAAAAAGTGCTGCTAAGCAAAACATCAATATTGATTTTTATGTATCCGAGTTGATAAATATTTAATAAACAATTTCGAGTTTAAAGAAAACCTTAATAAAAAACATGATTTGTCAGTTTAACACTTTCGTTGGGGTTAGAATTTATAATTGCAATAAAACTTGAATAAACGGAAAAAAGCAAAACAAAAAAAAAAACATGTTTTAAATACACTTAGAGAATTTATAAAATTTTAATTAAATTGTGATAAAATAGAGATGTTAATAAAAAAATATGAAATTTGTTATTATTAAAATTTCATTGAATCATAATCGAATTTGACAAACAGAGCACCCGGCGGATAAACCTAATTCGAGTTTGCTGAATCCAGTTTTTAGGTTTGCTCTTGTTTTCACGATATACCATTTTTTCGAAATTGGAGGAAGTTACACAACTTATATTCGCGTAACCCAAAAACGGTTTCGTTTATTGAATAAAATAAAAAATTCAATGCAATAAAATTTCCTTTAAGCAAGGCTAAACTTTTTTTCTAATCTGCGCAGTCGTTTTAAAAATTGTATATGGGCAGTTCCAGCGAAAAGTCTACTTTTTGTAACGTAACACCAGAAGTAATTTAAATTGTTTCTCAAAAAATTTTATATGTATAGTTTACTTTTTTATGTTTTGGTGTACAGCGCAACTAGCTCTACATTAAGTAACAAAACGGATAACGGTTGAACAGCATCGTCCTAAAATAAAACCTTATTTGCATTCTGGCGTTACATTAAAAAAAGTAGACTTTTCGCTGAAAATGCCCATATGTACCTTAAAACGAGCAAAGATTTTTAATTTTGAAAATAAATCTATATAAGTCCAAAGTTTACTAAAATAGGTTTTATACAAAACGTCTTGCCCAATTCGCAGTCTTATTCAGTTTTGTTATGCAAGCCAAAATCCACTTCCGTTTTTCTAACGTCACGCCAGCGCATATTTTTGCTTATATCCGAAAATCCTTAGTGTCGATTGCTGTAATTGCTTTTCTGAATATAGTGCTATTTCATTACTTTGCCTTTTTACAAATTTGACTTCTTCATTTAATTTGTTTACATTTTGTGGTACAAATATCACGACACGTCAAAATGGAAGTCATGGAAATATTACCATATACAGACACCACTACGTGACTAAAGACCAAAAAAATGTTTTGCATAAAGTCATGCACTTTTTTAATGGCCTCCAAAGGTTTGGGGCCTCGGTGTCATTTTTGCAAAAAAGTGATCATATTCTCAGGCTCTTATCTAATAAACCGTTCGGAATTATGGTTTTCTCTTTAAGGCAAAGTTGTAGCTCTTGTAGAACAAAAATTGTGAACATATAAAATCAAAAAATCTTTAAGATCAAAATCGCAAAAAAAACAAAAAAAATTTAATTAAATTCATGTTGTGAAATTCCTTTCTTCATAAAAATAATTTAATGAAAATTAAATTTGAAGAACTTTAGCCTAATTAAAAGTATCCATATTTGGATTAAAAACCTTAAACAGTTCAACAAAAATAATCACAATACTAACTAAAGGGTGGTTAAATTTCAAGGGCCGATGTTGATTTTGAATAAAACACAAACTATTTAGGAAATTATTGTAATTTTATTTTATTATGATATATTGGTATTACTCAATTATGTATGGAACAAAATATCGGCCAAATGGGCGCCGCGACCACGGCGGCACACCTCCATCCGATGGTCCAAATTTTCGATGACCCTGAGGCATAATGGAGGTTCTATGCCGTTAATGTGCCGAATTATCTCATCCTTTAGCTGTTGAATTGTTGCTGGCTTATCGACGTACACCTTTTCTTTCAAATAACCCCAAAGAAAAAAGTCCAACGGTGTCAAATCACATGATCTTGGCGGCCAATTGACATCGCCATTACGTGAGATAACACGGCCATTGAATTTGTTGCGCAAAAGAGCCATTGTTTCGTTAGCTGTGTGGCAAGTGGCACCGTCCTGCTGAAACCACATATCGTCCACATCCATATCTTCCAATTCGGGCCATAAAAAGTTCGTTATCATCTCACGATAGCGAACACCATTCACAGTAACTGCCTGACCGGCCTCATTTTGGAAAAAATACGGCCCGATGATGCCGCCAGCCCATAAACCGCACCAAACAGTCACTCTTTGTGGGTGTATTGGTTTTTCGACAATCACTCTTGGATTATTATTCGCCCAAATGCGGAAATTCTGCTTATCGACAAATCCACTGAGGTGAAAATGTGCCTCATCACTGAAGATGATTTTCTTCGAAATTTATCATCCATTTTCATAATAAGTCTGGATAACTTTAACACGTTGTTGGATTGTGTATCTCTCCATGGTTCAAATTGAGTAAGTCTGAAATAGAGAAATGTCAAATAAAATTCGGAAAAAAACTTGGCGTTTAGGTGTGGTTCACATTCAACATCGGCCCTTACAATTTAACCACCCTTTATTAATCGCAAAAAACTTTAAAAAAAAATTTTTAACCATTTATCCCCTGTTCAGGTGCCTAGGCAACAAACAGTTCAAAATTCAAGAAAACAATCAACTACAAAAATGTACCTTAGATCTCAATTAACAACTCCGTTTAGGCAGCGCTTAGGTAGCCGCAAAAGTAAAAAATTTTGCTCTCGAAGATGAAGTTATTTTGATTTTATATGACCACAATTTTTGTTCTTAATGACAAGAGCTACAACTTTGCCTCAGAGAGTAAATCAAAATTCCAAACGAATTATTAATTTTTATTTGCTTAACATCAACACAACACAGACTTTTCTTAAAAAACAAAAAATTTAAAAAACCTACAAAAAAGTTTAAACAACAAAACAAATATTCGTTATCACTATCGAAACTTCCATTCACTTTTTCTTTATTGTTACAACGCTTTCATAATTAATTGTGCGATGTCAACGTATCGTTTAAGCAACCACTTCAGGCTGCAGTGGAAAAACAAAAATCGAAAAAAAAATACCCAAAAGTGCCTCTACACAATTTAAAAACAAAAAGAAAAAACTGTCTCAATCACAAAAAATTTAAGACTTTTGACCAAAAACTCACTCCATCATATGAGTCGTTAGTATGGGATCAAGTTTTTTTTACCATTTCCGCGGAGGCGCCAATTATTGTACTTCGACGGAGCTATTAAGATAAGCTGGCGACAAAACAATACAAGAGGACACTGAAATTCAAAAAAAAAAAAATAACTCCCAGATGATAATGAAACAAATAAAAGTAATAAGAAAAAAAGAAACTAAGGAGAATATAAAGTAGACTCTTAAGAAATTCTTCGAGCGTAGCGTTTTCTTTATTATAAAATTTTAATATTTTATTAATTGTAAAGCATTTTGTAAATGTCGTTTGAGGTCTGTTTTCAATGAAATGGCCACTTAAAGAAAAAAAAACAATTAAGAGTGCTATATTCGGCTATGCCGAATCTTATATGCCCTTCACCATGGTGCGATAAGAGCAGAAAGTTGCATAAATATTGTTCTATAGACAAAAATAAATCTATTTAGTGCAGCGCCTACATTTTGTCGGATGTTGTCTATTGATTACCAATATGCTTCTAGTTAATTTGGAAACTTGGGCTCTTGCCCTTCTCCAGATGTACAGAAATCTATTACGTGTTTGTATAGGAAGTGACACGCCTACTTCTCCAATTCCGCCCACAGTTTGTCCAATGTTGTGTATTGATAACAAAGAGGCTTTTACCTAATTTGGAAAATTTGGCTCTTGCCGTACTCCAGATATACAGAAATCTACAATGGGTTCGTATGGGAAGTGCCACGCCCACTTCTTCTATCACGGCCACATTTTGTCAGATGTTGAATATTGATAACAAAGAGGCTTCTACCTGATTTGGCTCTTGTTGTTCTTAAGATATACAGATAACTACAATAGGTTCGTATGAGAAATGCCACGCCCACTTCTCCTATCATGCCAACATTTTGACGGTTGTTGTGTATTAATAACAAAGAGTCTTCTACCTTATTTGGAAAATTTGGCTCTTGCCGTACTCCAGATATACAGAAATCTACAATGGGTTCGTATGGGAAGTGCCACGCCCACTTATCATATCACGGCCACATTTTGTCAGATGTTGTGTATTGATAACAAAGAGGCTTCTACCTAATTTGGAAAATTTGACTCTTGCCGTTTTTAAGTTGTACAGAAATCTATAATGCCTTTGCCTGGGAAGTGAGACGCCTACTTCTCCAGTGACCTGGTAGGCTAGCTGGTAGTGAGCTAGTCTATCAGCGCCGGGGTTGCGGGTTCAGTTCCAGCCAAAGACTTTGGTTTCTTTCCCGCAGACAAGCTTAAAGCTTCGCGGGATTAGCTTAGGGAATTAAAAAACAATAAAATCCCTCCCACATTTTTTCGGATGTTTTGTATTGTTAACCAAGATGTTTTGGCTCTTGCACAAAGGATTTATGGGTCAAATTTAAGGCAGCCGTGGTTTATTGCTCATATCTCAGACCGATTAGCTTAAATAAACAGAGCATATGTGGCATAAATATATAACAACCTAGTCCCCATTATTTCTGAGCTCTTCGGAAAACCCGTTTCAACAGACAGACGGACATCGTTAAATCATTTTTGCTCCTCATAAGGACCCAGAATATGTTTACTTTATAGGTTCTAAGTTCAATACTGTAGAAATTACAAACCAAATAACATACTTGCACATGCCCTTTCCATCTGTGGTGAAGAGTTTAAAAATATACCAGTCAATGCAGTTTAAAAACAAGAGTCAATATGTCTGCTGCAAAAATTGGTACTGGATTTATTCCTGGAAAAAGCATACGAGACTTACAACATAGTTGCAGTACTTTTATACATAATTTTTTTTTACATGAAAAATTCTTCTGAAATGTTGCTAACTACTGGGTCCAGTCTGCCAATTATATGTTTTGACAAATGTTTCAAAAGTTTCGGTTGGCTCAACCTAAAGTGAATTTCGGCTAAGATTGGATAATTGCCCCTCTTACAGGTGTTTTTATCTTAAAGTTTATTCCAAAGTAAAAATATTTTAAGGTTCAAATTTATAAGAAACGTATATGTATTTATCCTCTGACTTTCTTAAATAAAATATGACAATAATTCAACTAATCGGGTTTTGAGAAATAGTGCACACTTCTCTTACCAACAGTTGGCAACCCTGCTTTTTTACTTCTCATTATAATAAAAAATGCCTCTACGCCTTTCTTATCGCACCTAATAAAAGCCAAACATACACATAAAGCGGCCACAATACTGTAGACTACGCTAAGAAACCCAAGAACTTGAAGAATTTTAAAAGGTTAGCCTGTCTGTCTGTCACCGTCCGTCTAGCTGGCCATCAATGGTTGCACGCCTGTCCCCTAAACTCTGTGCATTATCGTGTCATCAGACTGAAACAAAAGTCTGGGTCAGTCAGCCAGTCAGCCAGCCAGCCATTTAGCCACTCGTTCATTTGTTCTACCAAACAAATGTTTCTTTAAATGTTGCTGTATTTTATGTCACCAACAAATGACTCACTCAACTCAAGCAAGGCATCAAAAAACATTACGCGATACTCTAACTTGTCGCGTGCGTTAATATCCCACAACAACAACAAAGGCATAAATTAAACTCATTGGAAGTGGCAGTTTAAACAGGACATTTTCTATTCCACACAAACTCAAACACAAACAATAACGATTAGAATATTGTAGACCGACCATTTCAAATGGTGAGTAAATGTTACTTGCTGCCCTCTTACTATCGTTTCTAGGTTAGTTAAACGTCTAATTGATTTCACAGCAGGTAGAGTCACTCCTCCGCTACTCCTACTCCGAACTAATGGCTAAAAAGGCTCGTTATAATGTGTGTAACTAAAGTAGTAATTAAGTCAATATTTGTGTCGGTATAAATGTTTGTATATGTAACCACTTAAATAGTTACGAATTCTACTGTAAACTACTCCATAATGTCTTTTTTATTTTCCATTCATTCATTCATTCATTCATTTCTTCACAAATACAAAGGCTACTTTGAAACACTTGTTACCTTAACCCAGGTAGCGGCTGGGCTGTGTTTGTTGTTTTTTACGTGTCCGGAAGTAAATATCGGAAATTGCTTGTTATCTGGTAAAATTTATCGTTGCGTTAATTGTTTTTTTACCTTTTAAAAATCAATTAAAGGATCATTGTTTTTTTAACTTTGTTAAACAAGTTGTATAATTTTATTTATTTTCTTATGCGTTTTTTTTCATTGCAGCTGCCTTTCCCATTGCCCGCCGTATTGGCCATCCGTACCAGAATCGCACACCGCCAAAGAGGAAAAAGCCTAGAACTTCATTCACACGCATACAGGTGGCCGAATTGGAGAAACGGTTTCACAAGCAAAAATATTTGGCTTCGGCGGAGAGAGCCGCTTTGGCGAGGGGTTTGAAAATGACTGATGCTCAAGTGAAAACGTGGTTTCAAAATCGCAGAACGAAATGGAGGTGAGTTAAGAGAAAATTAATAATTTGTTAGTATGAAATTAAAAGACATATTTAAGATAAAAGTTTCTTGGTAAAAAGTGACTTTTACCGCTTACAGATTACGGGAAGATAGACAGATTAATGTGCCGTTTCCATAATGGAAGTGGTTAAACGTGTAGTAAAATTTATATGAAAAGCACTCAGTTTTTGGAGGTCAATCGCTTGTATTGTGGAAACCGCAATAAATTTTAGTTGACTACGTTCTTTATAACCTTAGTTATTGAAAAAATTAACATATTTAGTAAACAACTTACTTATTTTAAAATATACCTTGTTATATTTATACAGGGGTTGACAAATTAAGGAGTACAATCTAGGGTATTCATTTAACCGGGCTTTTGCTTTAATCGGTTAATCGCTCGATTAATTAACCGAGGTTTTGCTTTAATCGGTTAATAATCGGTTAATTTGGTTTTTGATCGGTTAACCGATTAATAACGTCTTTTTTATAAATAAGATCATTTCAATAATTAAAAATACGTAAGTTATTTATTATTTGAAGTTTATTAGTAAAAAAAAAAACAAGAATAACAATTCTTTATCTAAAACGAGCCAACAAAAAAAAAAAAAATAATTCATCTATGTATATGTGATATGTATTTTTAAATTAATACATAATCAGATGTGCTCTGGAAATCGAAAACGCGAAACGCAAGAACTTTTTAAGCGTCGTTTTTTAATAACATTTCTGTAGCAAAATAATTTTATTGACAAATATACAAATATTTTAATATTTTATAACAAAAATTATAAAAATAAGATTAAAAGTGTATTAGAAACAACTTTAAAATTCTTGCGTTTTGCGTTTTCGATTTCCAGAACACACCTGAATATGTATTTATTTAGTTATTTCAATAGTTTAAGGAGATCTGATAAAATAATTTTTTGGAAAACAATTTTAGTTAAGGATTAAAGCGATAATTTTTTTAGTTTTGACAGCACTTGACTTAGAAATTTTTTTTCACTTATCGTGGGTGTTGGAGGTATCAGAAGCAGCCCATAATACAGAATATCTAATTTCCCAATTCTTTTCCTGGATATTCTAAACATATAAAATCTTCCATTATGCCATTAGAGTCCTGATTTAATTTTTAAAAATTTTTAACACTTCTAATTGTTTCGGTTAATTCTGTTTAAAGAGTGTTTGTGTTACTATCGAGAGTTTATTCTGTTTTTGTACTGTATTTTAAGAATGTATTGCTAGAAGGAAATATATTGTATAAAAAAATATTTTCTAAACATGTATATGAGACGAAGCAACTAATTAAAACACAAAAAAATTTTTTAATATTACAAAAAATTAAAAATTATGTAGCATCGGTTAATCGGTTAATCGACTGAAATTAACCGGTTTAATCGTTAATCGAAAATAGACATTTTTAAATTAACCGATCAGTTAATCGGGTAGTAATTAATCGGTTAACCGATTAACGGTTAACCGAATGAATACCCTAGTACAATCTTATCATTATGGCAAAAAAAAAAATTGTTACTAAAAAAAAGATTAATTGCCTGTATATATAAAAAATTTTTAAATTAAATAAAGGTTTACAAAACAAATTTTGGATGAAAATTCTCCTTAATAAACGTTTGTTAAATTTAATAATCGTTTATAAATACGGGGGATTATGTTTAATTTAAACATATTATTGTCACCAACCACTTACTATTGTTAAATTAGTACTCCATCAAGAAGCTACAACCATATTATGGTTACCTCGAAACATTGTTATATAATTATATCACATATAGTCCGAAATAGTTTGCTATTGAAATTCAACCAGATTGGTCCACAAAAGGCTGAGATATGAGCAAAAAAACACGACTGCCTCTAAACTTTTTCATAAAATCCCATGCTGTTGTTGTTTTACTTCCTGTTTTTAGAACGCGAGCGCAAAAGTGACTCGTTTAACTTAAAGTTTGCTTAAAATCGTAAAAATGTGAAACCCGGTTTCAGTTTTAAAACGATTAAAACTGGTCGGTTTCGGTTCGGTTTTCGGCTTTGAAAATATCTAAATAAAACTACATACAAATATATTTTTTTGTATGTAATAAAATTTTTTTTATTTGTTTCAATTCTGGTACTTTTATTAAAAAAGAAACATTTGTTCTTCTGAGTACTTATTTTATATTTAAAGAATTTTGAAATACCTTGCCATAGTTCCAGGCTGTTATGTATAAAGTTTTTTTATATGAAGTACGAGTATTATGTATAGTTTGCAATTTCTTTTAGCATAAATATATATATTTTAAGTTAAAGCTAAAACTGAGAATTTTTCGTCGGTTTCGGTTTTTAGGCATTAAAAGCGCGGTTAGTGAAACGAGTCACTTTGCGCTCGCGTTCTAAAAACTGTCAGCTAAATATATCGACGGCTTATCATGCAAACCTGCTAACTCCCTCTCAAAATATTTTACAGGGAGACAAAAAACTTTTTATTTTTCAAATTAGCAGCTTGAAAGTAAAACAAAAAATATAGTTGTTTTTACAGGCTCAAACTAACGAAAAACAACACGCTGGTCGACGAGGCGTATCTTTCTCTACCATACGGCATCAAAATCTCAATTTACTCAAAAAGTGGCGTAGAAGGTTTGGTGGTCATATAGTGTTTTACACATAATGTCAACGTTCAAACTTTATAATTAAAAAGAAATATCTTGAAAAAACATATTTTATATGTGTTTTATTTACGTTTACTTTTGAAACCGCAAAATGGATAACCCTTTTTTTATTGTATAATTAATTTCTTTTATAACAATACATACATGTGCAGCGAAATTGATTTATCGGTGTCCGTCTGTTTTTCTGTACGAAGAACGAAAAGAGCAAAATTTTCCAAATTAAGTACAAGCATCTTGGTTATAAATACTCAACATCTAAGAATTGGTGAAGTGGGCGTAGCACTTCCTATACGAAGATATTATAGATTTTTTTATATCCGGACAAGCATTTTGGTTATCAAAAGACAACATCCGCCAAAAGTGGCACAAAATAGATTCATTTGTATCTAAAGAATGGTTTTTATTAAACTTTTTAAAAAAATAAAAATTGATTTCAATTAAAAAATTTGTGATTAAAAAATTAATTAAATTTGCACCAGTAAACAAATTAATAGTATCAATTAAACCAGTTAATAGTATTTGTTAAACGTTTAATTCACTGGCTTAAACGTTTAATTCACTTGATTAAATTTTTAATTAAAACTGATTATATTTTTGATTAATGCTTTAGTTGGTGAAAAATTTTCTAGAATTTTTTCTGTGTATCATAGTGAAGCGAGATTCGACATACTCGAGTCTCAAGTATAGCGCTTTTACTTGTTTTTACTAGTAAAGTAACACAAGGAAGACTATTGAAGAAATTCTTATAAAACAAGTTAAAAAAAAAAATTATATCTCAAAACTCAGTACGTGTGAAGTTGCATTGACAAAGTAAACACATTTCTTAAACTCGCGTTCCACACCATGCGTTCATGAGTTGCTCCGTTTTATGTATTTGTCCAAAAAAAAAGTAGACTCAGTGTAATTGTATGGAAGAACTTACACAGCAAAACGCATGGAATGCATATATGTACATATCGAACGCATGAAATAGGCTTAGTTTCTACTTTTGGCTTTGTGAAATACACAATGTGTATTATATTGACATTATATTCAGAACGTTTCTCATTGAATATTCTCTATAGCGCTCTAAACCGAAATTAATATTTTGTTAGTCATTAACGGCTTCCACTGGCCTTGTTTAAATTATTGTAATTTGTGCTTAAGATTTTCCTAATAAATCCATTCTTTCAGTCACGATACGATACAAAAATATCTTTTTACATGGCCTGCATCAGCATTTTGGATATACAAATTTGGCGTTCCACCTTTTTTGTTTATGCGGCATCTTCTTTTGAATAAATCCCAGTGTTTCCAAACGGAAAAAAAAAAGTTCGTTGTGTATTTCCAACGAGTCTGAAGCAAAATCAAGCCAAACCAAATATCAGCCATTTTATTGTACATAAATAAATTTTTTATAGTGTATTTGTTTTTAACCTAAAATATATTTTTTTATGAACAACCCTCATTAGTGTTAATGAAACCTAATAACCGAACATGGGGGGTGAACAGACGTTAGTTTAAGCAAACAAAAAGTTTCCATTATTGTTACTAATTTTTTTGTAAATTTGAATAAAAGCAAAAAAACAAAATGGCCACGAATTAAATTTGTTTTCCAGTAGACTTCGATATAAATCGCAATAATAGTAACCGTGCTAATAATCTGGGCTTAATTGAGTTGTTTCTTATCGAAATAGATCCAAATGGCTGCTGGTCATTCCATTTACTCATTTACAAAGGAAATTTATTCATTATATTTAGTTAAATGACTTAAAACATGCATTTTAAACATTTAGAAATTAATGTAATTTTTGTTATTTAATTATTTTTTATGCATGTTAGTTTAATGGAAGATTATTAAAAATATATACGGGGAGTTCTATAACGAAACGCAATAATTTCACTTAAACAGTTAAATAAATCAATATAATGAATTACACTATACTTTTCAAAGCATTTGTTGTAGTAAAATATTTTCAAGAAACTACATAAATCACAAATAAGATTCATTTTGCTCTGTCACAATAGCAATTAATTTAATTTGCTATGAACTCTTGGAGAATAATGCTTTTTTATTCTTTTTCGGTTTTATTAAATTAAATTGCACAAGAAATTTTAATTCTACCCAGAAAAAAATTAAAATTGATTTCAATAAAAAAATTTGTTCATTAAGAAGATTTTGTTGTGCGCTAAATTCCCAATTTTTATTCTTGATAAATACACTGAAATTTGTTGTTGAAGGATAAGCTAGTTCTTAAGCGCATTTAACTGGCTGCTTGGGCCAGATTATCAGAAAACATTCTCCCAAAAAATTTTTAGAAAAGGCAAAGATATTATACAAATAAAACTGTAAAGCGAATGAGAATTACAAACACTCAAGTCTTAATTGCAACGATATCAAAGCTTACACAAAACCCCAACAATAAACAGTAAGTTTATCTATTCTTAATTTTTTGTTATATTGATTACAAAATTAATAAAATTTGCACCAGTTTTATAGTATCAATTAAATATTTTTTGATATTAGCAACATTTTCTACAGTGATGTTGCTGATTTGGGTAAACGTTTAAATAACTACATTAAATGTTTTATTAAAACTAATTTTTTTTCTTTTATACATTTTTCTGTGTAATTAACAGGGAAACCAGAAATATGCTCTAAAAACACGTTTTATGCGCATTAAATATACAGTAAAAACTTAAAAATATGCCCCAAAAAATTCAAATATTGCTAGCTTAAAAACAAAATATTCAACAATTTAATAACAGTTCCATTTAATAAAAACAATCCTAAAACTATAACCGGTAAAGCCCAAACACTTTAGTATTTACAGACAAATTTTCGATATTTTATCCTATTTGGAACACACGGCTCAAAAAAAAAACAAAGCTATGTTAAGAGGTTAAAATTCATATAAGAGTTATTTGTGCCGAATATTATCTAGATATTAACATCTATATGATTTTTTTTGTTTTAAAGGGATTTTAGGGACAGTCCCTAAATTGTATATTAATGTTAACATTTAAAAGGAAGTTAAAGCTTTTTATAGGGCAAATGTGAACTGAAGCTTCGTACAGACGATGGTCAGATCTTACAATATTGTAAGCAGGCGTTGCCAACAGCAATATTTTTCTGACAATGGTGCGATTGTCAGATGCATTAATTTTGCACTTCTGCAAATACAAATGAGTTTACAATGTTCACACAGTTGTAAGACATTTTAGCCAATTTTAGTGCAGTTTAAGCAACGCTGCTTGCCAATATTGTAAGATCTGACCATCGTCTGTACGAAGCTTGATTCGAAAATAATTTGATTTGCAGTAAAATATTTTTGACGCGAATTTAATTTAAATACCAACATAATAAGATGGTTTACGGACACAAAGAGTCTAATTTGGAAAGAAGTTTTTATCGGAAACATGTTAAGTTATAGACCGATTCTCATCATTTATATAGACTTCGTTGTTAGTACAATTAAAATGTGCTTACCAAATTTTAGCAAATTATCATCTACAAGATTGCAACTTGTACTATGCGCACAAAATTAACATGGACAGGCAACCAGCCAGACGGTTATCGTTATCGTTAGGTCACTTCAAAAAGTGATTCTTAATCGATCGGTTAACTAAAGGATTGGTCCAGATTTCTTTGTATTACACACACCGCTAAGAAAATATATATAATTAATTTTTGCTTATACATAAAATTCTAAAGTTTAAAATAACATTTATCTTTAATGACAGCCTCCCTTTGTCTTACAATTTTTGAGTAATAATTAAATGTGCATAGAAGGCGAAATTATACCAACACGTTGGGTATACAGATAGATATTTAAAACAGAAAAGCCAAAATTTCGAAAAAAAAAATTTTTTGCTGCGAAAGTTCTTGGTGGCTTCTAAAAAATGTTGCAACTGCTGCAAAAGAGCTCTTTTAACTATATTATGCAAAAAAAATGCTGCAAACGGTAAAATATGCACTAACAAATCGATGCCAAAATTCATAAAAAGCTCTAAAACGGATAAATATATTGTTTCTGCCTTCATTGGTCTCACAAGGAAAATCATGCAATTGCATATTTTTGGTTTCTCTGGTAATTAACTTTCTACGCCGACGACCATACGGGCCCGATTTATGGCATTGTCCATTACTCTCGCTAAGGCTTCTTGACATAGACTCGTGACTACAAGCAACGGTTAAAACTGGCGATCTTGTCGACCAGTGTTAATCACCAAAACAAATGATTAGACGACCCAGGTTGCTGCCCTCAGAAAATTCCAAATCCGTGTTCCGTTTCTTATTAAGGTGTAATTTGTATCTGTTTACTTTACATATCGTCGTAACGAAGTTATCTTCACGTATATCACAAATAATTATTTTTTTTTTGCGAAATTTAATCTTTACAATATAAATCTTGTGCAAGGGAAAACAAACTTTAAACATCAACTTTAAAAAGACAAGCCAGAAGGGGAGTTCCATAAGAGAAAGAGACCTGGTGATTGCGCAGATCGATAGATCTGTAAAATTTATAACAGAAAACGGTCTCATCTAATTTTTGTATTTTGTGATATACGTGAAGATAACTTCGGCACGACGATATGTCAAAGCAGAACTTGCATTTACCGCCGTATGCAAAAATTATAGGGTGGTGTCTTGGATATCTTCATTTGTATCTTAAAGTTTTTAATTTCATACATATAGAAATGTTTCATTTTGGCTGATGGTTCAATCTTTAATTTTGGTATTGAATTACAGCAAAATTATTAAATACTGCTAAATTTAAAAAAAAAAGAAAAATAACATAAATATTAAGAGTGAAACTATTGGTGTTTTGTTATGGAACGTCTCATATGCATCTTAAATTGTGTATTTCAATTACAATAAAACATTTCAAATATTTCAACTGATATTGTCAACATGATAGTGGAATTTATTATTACAAAAAAAAAACACCCCATGTAATAATTCAATCATTAATCAGCTTTGTAGTTGATTTGTTATTTGTGTTTGTTATTCATGGGTTGAAACTACAAAAAAAAAAATAAATAATATTAACAATTTATAGTTAAATGATAATTAGTTTGACATTTCATATGATTTTTTATATTATTAATATTATTGTAAAGAAATTAAATACAATTTAATTGCAAAATAATGTTCAAATAATCATTAACTAGACTTTCCTCCCCCCACTAATTTCTTTATATTAAATGTTTAATCGCAATTATAAGTTTTCCGTGCAGTTTAGAAATTATTTTCAATAAAATTTTTTTTTAATTGATAATCAATTTTTGTTTTTTTTTTTAATTTATTAATTTACTTCAATGTTTATAATCAGTTGTTTAGTTTAACTTTTACGCGTGCATATTTTAAATTCAAATTTAAAGTTGTTTTTTTAACTTGGATAGTTGTTTTTATTTTCAAATGTGTATTAATATGAATTTAATTATTATTAACAAAATAAAATACATTTATGATTAATTTTCGAAAGTGTTCGATAAAAATTGATGAGTGAATGTTTTGATGGCATATTAATGTCATAATTAAAGAAGCCTTTAAAAATGTGTGTTTGAGTCATAAAATTCTATAAAATTTATTAATATGTATTAATAGATAACACTAGTTTACAAAATGAAATTTTTTTCATGTACATTTGATGAGATGTGATTTTTCTTATGTATTTTCTTCCGCTGAATTCAAAAATCAAGGTTAAATTTTTTTTATGGAACAGTTTTTGAGAAATGGTCATTTTCTCATTTTTTTCGTCCTTTTTCCACTTGACAAATTATATCTCGAGCTAGATATGTCCTATTGGGTCGTTATTGGTACCAATCTTTGATTGGTAAAGCGGTTCAAAACATATTGATAAAAATATGGCACATTTTCAAAAAAAAATAAAAAATATAAATATAATATATAAAAAATTAAATATGATTTTTTTGAAAATGTGCCATATTTTCATCAATATATTTTGAACCGCTTTACCAATCAAAGATCCAGTTATACATATTTGTTCGTCATCTCAATACCTTCCATTTGGTACCAATAACGACCCAATAGGACATATCTAGCTCGAGATATAATTTGTCAAGTGGAAAAAGGTCGAAAAAAATGAGAAAATGACCATATCTCAAAAACTGTTCCATAAAAAAAAATTAAACCTTGATTTTTGAATTCAGCGGAAGAAAATACATAAGAAAAAACACATCTCATCAAATGTACATTTTCAGTGTAAACCAGTGTAATTTTTAACAATTTTAAGAGCATATTTTAAATTTTTACTGAATACTTACAGCCATATTCATAAAAAGTTATTATTTTAAGTTTATACATAGTATGTAATAACTAGGGCAACCAAAAATAAGCACTAAAAAAACAGTTTTAAGCTCTTAAAAAAAGCGTTTAAAAACATGAAAATAAGCTGTTAAAATAAAAAAAAAGCAATTAAAATTTATGGTTTATTTTCCACTTTATTCGTTGAATGCGTTGTTACAGTAAATTATAAATTGATGCGATAAATTTTCGAAAAGAAACCCCTGTCTATTTGAAGTCAGCACGCTTTTGTACATAGAAAAAGTTCTTTCTACGTCTACAGATGTTAAGGGAGCATATTTAAAATTGAGTATTTGCTCTGAGGTATATTTTATACGATTGAACTCGCAATGCCGCTTGCCTCCCAGTATATCCACAATATCTTTTAGTACCGAAAATCCTTCATTTTTTAATAAAACAGATTCAAATTTTTTATTCACTTTGTCGCCTATATCCCCTGGAACACCGGAAATTTTTCTTACGGTGTCCATAACTATATTCACTTGGGAAACCAATGAAAGATTTTTTGTTTCCAATTTGGTTACTACTTCGTGTAAAAACCCAAAATTTACAGAAATTAACAATATTTGGTTGCGCAAATTATTTTCATTCATTAAAGCCTGGCATATACGCACTGCTGAAGAATCTGTAGAGTTTAAATTTGAAAAAATTTCTACGAAATTATCAAAATATTTGGCATAATAATTTACAGCCATTATCCACGTCCCCCATCGAGTTATCACTGGTTGTGGAGGTAGTGGTATATCTGGTGCTGTTTCTCGTAAGATTTGAACCCTTGCAGGAGATTTAAGGAACGTTTTTTTAGCATTTGAAATAAATTTGTCTACATTTGAGTAGTATTCTCTTATATGTTCACAAACTCTGTGAACTCCATGTGCAAGACAGGTTACGTGAGTTATATGTGGGTAAAATACAGCAATGGCCTTTGCAGCTTTCACCATATATGGTGCGGCATCACTTACAAAAAGAAAAATTTTCTGTTTATCTAGGTCAAATTCTTTCATTGAATCATCAAACAAACGTGCAATAGTGGAATGATTGACTTTTTCTAATACAGCTGTTTTTATTAAAAATCTTTTTTCTGAAATATTTTCATCCACATGCAGTATACCCACAACAACGTTTGCCACAAATCTGTTCGACGCATCGGTGGTCTCGTCTATAGAGACCCAAATAAAATGTTTTTGTATTTCTTCCTTTATTTTGTTAACTGTAGATTCATAAACTATTTTTGTATATTTGTTTCGAAGAGACGATTCAGATGGAATATGGAATGATGTATAGGGGAGACTGGGGCAGCTTCGGCACTTTTTTTTTGAAGCCCTGAATCTAAGAATGTATGCAACAGATTTAAAAATTGTATCGCTTGTTGTTCTCCTTGGATATTGAATAATAAAATATTAGTACAAAATTTTATGAATACTGTGTATTTGTTATGTTTTGTTGAGAATTAGTAAAAAAAGTCATTTTCTCTGAATGTGCCCCACGCCGGGGTAGCTTCGGCATTTGACGGGGCACATTCGTCGACTATATTCTTAAAGGCAGTGGTTTAATAAAAACTCCATAAAAAATAAAATTAGATGCCAGTTATAAACGGATTAAGCATTTTTTATTAGATGGATACAGTTAATGAAAAATAAACACATTTCTTGGAATTAGTAACTTAAGTTTTATTTCGGCCCATAGAACTAGCGAAATATTTTAATTTTCAGGCTTAACAAATAGAGATCAAAAAGATATGAAGCATCCGAAGGAAGTTAATTATCGAGTTGCAGTCGTCAAGAGTTTAAGTAATCTCAGTAACTTGATAAATTGGATTATTACTATATCGACCAAGTTTGACTAGGCCGAATGCGCCCCAATTGAAAATGCCGAATCTACCCCGAAAGCACTATGTACACTATTTTCTACTTTTTTCTTTTATTCTTCAACAAAGATTTAGATTTAATTTATTTTTTAGGAAACTAGCACAATTATTAATGTTGGTTTGTAATTTTTATTTTAAATATTGATAATTTTCAAATACAAAATACTTACGAAATAGAATCAAAATATTACAGAAACACTTGGAAAAACACTTAAACACGTGTAGCTTTTTCAGTTGGTAAGCTAGAGATGACAAACTTTGCGGGAGTTATTTATTTTGATTTTCGACACATTTTAATAAATAGTTAGTGATATAAAATAAGTGCATCATATCGAAAACGTCATTGACGAATGTACCCCAGTGCCGAAGCTTCCCCGGTCTCCCCTAGTTTTGAAGATAATGTTGTACTTTTAAATGTCGAATTTTGTATAATGGTATAATTGCTGATATAAAGGCTTCACAGAGATCAATGCAAAATTTATCGGCGGCCGATGAACTTGTTGAACTTTGTAGAAAAGTTTGTTGTAAATTTTTTTTTGATTCTCTTTCTTTTAGATCTTTGTGCTTTTTTGAATCCAGGTGTTGTTTTATGTTGTAATTTTTATCAACAGATAAAGGTTTTGAGCACACGTTACACACTAAAGCTGATCCATCAGTTTTTAAATCTGGATACTGTTTGACTAGCTTGCTCAAGTAAACCGATTTGCTTTCCTTGACTTTAGGCATTTTCTAAATAATAAAACAATAAACCAATTTTAACAAAGGTTTTAATAAATTAAAAAAAATTTATACTTACATCCAAAACGCAGAGGCTATGAAGGTAATTTTATCTGTTTTTAAACTAAGACAACTTTAAAAAGTTTTAAAAATGTTATGCTTTCAACAATTCAATGAAATTTTTAAAATGTAAATTTGTTGACAGTAAAAACTTGGCTACTTTGATTTAAACGTTTTTTTTTCAACCAGAGTTGTAGCAGCACAAAAAGTAAGGCGATTTCATGAAATAAAGTAAATGAAACAAATAAAAAAAGTTGCCACATCAAAAAAAAAAAAAAAACAACGATTTTTGCAAATATTTATTAAATAATTTTTTTTTTTCGTATGAAAAAAATGAAAAATTATCTTAAAATGACAAAATAAGTAAAAAAAAGCCGATATCGCAAAAATAACTAAAAAAAAGCCGATATTGCCAAAATAAGCAAAAAAAGCCCTAACAAATATAGCTCATTTTCTTTGTTTTTTTATGATCGGAATTTCTGTTCAATCAAAATCTTTCTATCTTGTAAACAAAAAAAAAGCAATTGCTTATTTTTGGTTGCCCTAGTAATAACTATTAAACGCTTTTTGTCTTATAAACCTCTTATAAAAATGTGTATTCATAAACGTACAAAAACAGCTCTTTTACTATTTTCTGTTTAAGTATGGCAACTTTCTTTATATTTGGCTGCCATTTTATTGTTAGTGATGCACGAAACTTCTATTCGGTTTACATGATATTCTATATTTAACTTTTTTTATAATTTTTTTTAATTGTAGACCTTCAAAATTATTCTTATCAAATAAAACTACATTCTATTTTAGTTTCTGAACAAAATGTGTCCGAAAGGTATCATAAAAACTCTTGTTTGAATCTTTTTTAAATATACGATAAGAAAGTATTCGAATAAAAAGTTTGTTTACTTCTTATAAACATCACTATTATTATGATTTGTTTATTTTATTTATTTTTTATATTTTTGAACAATAATTTGTTGTTTTAAACAAAAAAAAAAAACAACTGGTTGGAATAATTTAATAATTACCCTGCGGGAAATTTGTGTCAATTGGTCCAACAGACTGGTCCTGGGATTTGTGAAAATAGAACAAGTACAAAAAGAAAGGACTCATGACCAGTCAAAGAAGAACCAATCCCTCAACTGGTTTATGAAGAACAAAAAGGTAGAAAAAGTAATGAATTACAGTACAGTCTTCACCGGTAGTGTGACACATTTTTTGGGACTCTCTAAAATTTGGTTCTTGAATTTTATTCTAGGACTTGTTTTATTGAAATAGTACAACATTGTATTGAAATAATACTACATTGTAGTAACTGTCACTAAACCCGTTCATTGAGAATAGATGTGTGACTGTTCATATGGTGTCAATTGACCCTCTCCAATGACAACCCCGTGTAAAAGTGATAGGTCTTATCCATAGAAAGTGTTAAAACTAGAACCGGTCTCTACCACCAAAGACCTATCACGGGACTACTTTGGAGTCAGTTCTCTTCCCTCTAGGGTAATTAAAGAGAATATCTGCATTTGCCCCGGAACATATTCATTTAAATCATATATATACTTTTTAAATAATTATTAATATAACTTTAAATTGGCTGACTAAAACAAAAAAAAAATTAGTAAAATGTATTTAACATACCTATCCGTTGTAATAAATAAAACATTTTTGTCATTATTTTTTAACATATTTTACAAAAACAATATCATAAAATGCAAACACCTTTTAAAATATCATTTTATTTTTGGTTTAAAGAAGGGCAAATCCAACAATAAATTCTCTTACTTTATGAATGGTTTATTAAAGGTTCAATAGACTATTTTTCGTTTATGAATACAACTTTAACAATTTTTGCTTAAAATCGGTCAATTAATCATCAATAAGTTTTTATGAATACGGCTGTTAAATTGGCTGTCTAAAATAAAAAAAAATTAGGAAAATGTATTTAACATGTCCGTTGTAATAAATTAAACATTTTTGTTATTATTTTCAACATATTTCACGAAATAATCAGGTATGTGATGGAAAACGATTTTGAAAACAATACGATTTGAAAACGATAATATCGTTTCAGTATCTTTTAAAATTGATTTTTAATACATTTTCCTCTGTTTTCCTTCTTTTAAATTCTTTGTTATATATGTTAATTGAACTACATATATGTTGAACAAAAAATTAAGACTTAGCTGCAGAAATGGATTTTAAGATCGGTCGAAAATCAACACACCTACAAAAACGATCGTTTTTCATCACATACCTGAATATAAAATGCAAACATCTTTTAAAATGTCATTTTATTTTTGGTTTAAAGAAGGGCAAATCCAACAATAAATTTTCTTACTTTATGAATGGTTTATTAAAGGTTCAATAGACTATTTTTCGTTTATAAATACAACTTTAGCAATTTTTGCTTAAAAACGTTCAATTAATCATCAATAAGTTTTTATGAATACGGCTGTTAAATTTTATTATATTTCCGGCTGCCCTGCTCATTAACATAGTTACACAGGGAAACAAATTTGCAAAAAGTCTAAAGCGGCTTATATACACTTGCAATAAAATTGTTAAATTTTACGTATTGTACAAATATATTGCCAATGTGTATGTGATAGTCGAAGGTGGCACAATATATTGGCAATAATCAAAAGACTTTTGATTCTTATTGCACAACGAAAAGAAAGTGAAATGAGTTGGCAACATTGTACAATGCTGTTTATGTTATTCCTATAGGTTAAGTTCACCTTTTTATAGTATGTATGAAACTTATTGCATAATATAGGACAAAATGAAAATAATATGGCGAATATCATATTTAATAATATTGCAAGTGTATGGGCCGCTTAACGTATACTCTTCTAAAGGTTTGACTTGCTCCGAATCTGTAGTCAGAATTTCTCCATAGCATGAGGTTTTTGCGATATATTTACCATATTCAAAACGTTATAACTGCGCGAGTTAATCTTTATTTATATTAATACGCCGTCTGTAAGTCCTACAAATTACCTTTGAAAAAAATGTCTAACCTTTGTAATATCTTGTTCCTTTTCTGTGATATTCTAATCTTAAGTTTGAAAACTCCAATTTTTCTCTATATTAATAATACTTTTGCCATTTTATTTTTTTGTGATTTATTCTATAATTTTAAAATTCTGGGAACAGATTCAGATTCAGTGCAACTCAAATCTTAAGAAAAGTATATGTTAGAAACAGGGGTTTCACTTTTTCGAAATTTTGCAGCCCTGTGTTATGGAAATGGACAGAAATCAATGTAACACGCGGTTTTATTGTTCTTAAAAGACACCAGTACAAATATAATTTAATTTCAATTTTAATATAAGGAAAAAATAACGAGTACGTCAATATGGCTGACATTTAAATCAATAATTTAATGATCAAAATAAAAATTTCCTTAAAATTAACTACCCTTTAATCTCACGCAGAAAACAAGACACCAGTACAAATATAATTTAATTTCAATTTTAATATAAGGAAAAAATAACGAGTACGTCAATATGGCTGACATTTAAATCAATAATTTAATGATCAAAATAAAAATTTCCTTAAAATTAACTACCCTTTAATCTCACGCAGAAAACAAGAAATTACACTGTTTTTTTTCCTTAACACTGATTACAAATGTTAATGTCTTTCGATTTGACAGCATCAGATCTGTTAAATGTCAAATTTGCCTTAACATTGTTGTTGCAAACATTAAATATAATTAAATATAACTGTTATAGCTGTTTCCTGCTGTAGTACATCCCCCTTAAAGGAATAAATCTTCTTAAACTTTTCCTCAGCCACAAGCCAAAAAAAAAACAAAGGAAACAATTTAATTAGAGAAAACATATATTTTCTTGAAATTAAAACACTTAAACATACATACATACTCTTACAATCTTCTATATGAAATATTAGTTTATACTACAAATTAATTTACCACCTGAAATCTACCAACTATAATTTGTCTTTTTAGCAACAAAAAAAAAATAGGAACACAACTTTTCATCCAGCAAAAAGGAGTTTTTATTGTCTGTTTTATAAAATAAAGGATGTGGTGTTGAAAAACTGAAATAAATTTCTAATTAAAAATTTATACAAGTTTTTGGTTAAAATTGCAAAGTTTTTTGTTATTCTTGTTGTTGTTTTTGTTTTTTCAACCATTATAAATGAGTTTTCAAAAAATTGTTTTTGTTTCAGAATGAACAGAGAAAAATAGTTTTGCTTGAATTTCATTCATGTGTGTTTTACAGAAGAAAAATAGTTTAAGCCACAAATAGTTTTTCTATAAATCAAACTTATTACAAAATAAAAAAAATTATTCATGTTTATTTAGAAAAACAAATGTTGAAGCAATTATCAAGAACTTGGAAATATTTGTAATTTAAATTAAAAAATCCTATAAATTAAGATCCTTTTTGCTAGAATTTAATTTGCATCGTACATCGTAAGAACGTAGGATATAACGCTGTATATTTATAAAAACACGCATCGTTTACCATCATTTCCTCGTAAACGCACGTATTATGTTTTCTTTTGAAAATAATAATGGAAAATACCATGGTAGAATAAGTACAAGGTAAGTTCATTAGGGAGAGTTGTCATTATTTACCCAAGTTATGTCAAATTAATTTATTTGATTTTGGACGCTTGTTTTAATTTTTTCCTTATTTTCTCTTGTCAAATAACGTCAGACTTTAAAATTGGGCACAACATTTCTAAAGACTATACCTTGTACTAATTGTACCATGGAAAATATCAAATTAGGTCAATATTTAAAAAGAAAATCAAAAAAATAAAATAAACAAAAATTTAAATAAATTTGGATTTTCTAAGATTATTTTCCAAAGAAAACAAAAAAGCTTATGACGGAATTGTGGGTTATTAAACGGTGTTTTACGTTGTCACGTCCTACGTTTCTACGAAGTAAGACACAATTGTATTCCTAGCATAATCGACGTATAATGAAGATACGCCTTTACGTTTACGTCGGCTATTGTATGCCTTTGTAAAGATATCATTCGTTGTATTTTGACAACCTGTCTTACACTACTACATTTAAATGCGTTCCTACTAGGGTATTCAAACGATTAACCGTTGTTCGATTAATCGAATAATTTTGGGCGTTTAATTTTACGAATAATTTAAAATTGCTTATTTTCGATTAACGAATAATTCTTTATGTCTATTAATCGATTAATCGAATCTTCTACCAGACCTTAACAAGACTATTAAAATTGTTAAAAAATCAATATGAGATTCAACTGGTATAATGGAAGACTACCAATTATAAGAAAAGACGAGAGAGAAAAAAACAGAGAATTTGGATATGCTTTATAACGGTTTACTTTTAATCCCTTTAACGTCAACAACAAGTGTAAAGGCCCAAATACACTTGTCAAATGCTTCTCCAGCCGGCGAATTCAACGTGTACGTGTGTTGGACGTAATATTCGCCGTCCTATCTAAATTTTTTGATTTTTCATTAAGCGTTGTCTGTGTCACACATACAAACACATTTTCACTAATACTACCACAATGCTTGATGAGTATTTTGCTCAATGTATTTCGGCCTTAAGAATCTCTTCTAAATCAAGTTTCATCAAAACAAAAGAAAGAAATCGTTTGAAACATAAACATTTAAACGGTATACTATTTTTGAAAGATTATTTTAGACGAAAAGCTTAAAATTTGATGCTTTTTTTTTATTTGAAAATTTTTTAATAAAACTTTTATGTTAACAAACAAAATGTTTGGTCTTATTTTTAAACTTCTTAACTAGACAAAATTAAACTAATTCGATTAACTGAATAATATTAAATTGTTTGCTTTAATTTTTACCTCGAATAATTATTCGCCATAATGCCATAGTTCCTAAGCTAATGTATTTTTAAATATTTAATTTGAAAACACAAAGAGAATTTTCTTATATATTTTGAATTTTTCTTTTTCTACGACAATACGTTAGCAACCGGCATATAAAATAGAATTAGATTCAAGGCGAATTCATGTAAACGGTGGTGGCTACATACTACATAGTGGCTTATACTACAATAAGTGCAACACCAAAAAACACATTTTATTTTATTTTATTTGTTGCAAGGCGTATTAACTACAATGTAAGGACTACTTCTACAACAAAACAGCTTTTGTGGTGCGATGGTCAAAAATATTGGTAGTACAAAAGAAGGTTTGTTAACATTTAAACTGTAGTTTGTATACAAAGATTAACAACTCGACCACCGAAAAAAAATTATATGTTGTTCTGACCCCACTTTCCAGAAAATTCGCCTGGACTTGTTGCTTTCGTTGGACGATATGTGAAAAATACAAGCAACTTTTGCCATTTCTCTCTCTCTAAATAAAAAAAAGTAGCTTCGCTGTGGTTTAACGCCACCTGAAAAGTGAATTCGCCTTGATTAGATCTAAGTCGACGTACTTGTGTTATAAGAAATGTTTTTATTTTATTGCTCTTACTTCAAATATACGACATTTTTAAAAAAAATATTTTAATTGCTTTAAAAGAAATTCCTAAAAGAAATATTTCAATTTTTTATGATTTTACTCTAATGAACAATTATCTTTTTGTGATCTTTTAATTTGAGGTTCGACAATACAACGTCTATATAAAAATGTACCCTTAACACTGAGTCTTCACCTGAGATAATATCTAATATAATATGTGAGAGAACGTCGGCAGAATGAGAGAACAAATTTCTTCACGTTACGTATCTTATAAGATTTCATAATTCCAGTACAGTAAACTTGTGTCGTTTTTTTTCTTTTTTTTAGTTTTTTTTCTAGTTAAAAATATTGTTTTTCTAAATACTTGTCACAAGATTTGCACTATTTGCACTAAAAAAAATTAAACATTTTAATGAATGCGTCTTATAATTGTTTTTAAAATTGTTATGTATGTATGTATGTGTATTTTTGACAGCTTATCTTATAAATAAGTTGTTATAAGATTTTTTATAACAACTGTCTCATAACATTTATTATAATATTAATACTAACACTAATTGAGAGTCCACACTTTGATATTACTCTCTGCGATTGAATTACGTTTGCTGATATAAAAACCTTATATCTTATCTCAGGTGGAGACCCTGTGTAAGATCAATACACAAAGGGAAATTGTCGTGGATACCAGGGCTGTGGAGTCGTCAAAAAATAGTTCTAACTCTCGTTCCATTTTTGAAAACGTTTTTTCTTTTTCGTTTTATTTTCCAGCGGGTTCTCCTTTTTATTATTATAATCTTTTAGAATTCAATGAAAAAAATTTAAGTTAAAAAGGTATTCCCGCGTTGTTGTTTAGTGTGGAGTTGATTTTTTTACTACATTTTAAGCATTTTTTTCAATTTGGCAATGCCATAAAAAGTTGCACATCTGTTATACTTTTACTCAAATAATCTGTCACTAAAGCTTCGTACAGACGATAGTCAGATCTTACAATATTGGTAAGCAGCGTTGCTTAAATTGCATTAAAATTGGCTAACATGACTTACAGCTGTGTGAACATTGTAAGCTCATTTGTATTTGCAAAAGTGCAAAATTAATGCATCTGACAATCGCACCATTGTCAGAAAAATATTGCTATTGGCAACGCCTGCTTACAATATTGTAAGAAATATGTAAGGTTTTTTTGGAAATAAGAAGTTTAAAAAAACATAAGGCAACGCTGATAATAAGCTAGCCCATTAGTGCCAGAGTTGCAGGCTCTATTCCCGCCAGAGAGTCTGTGCTGTTGCACCACAGAGGGCTGAAGGTCTACGTCACTATTGCTCGGTTTATTAAGAATTTGAAATATACTTAACTTGTGAACGTATTTTTTATTCTTAATTAATATATAATCTAACAATTTATGCTTATTTGTATAAGCCATTTAACATTTTTTTTTTATTTCTTTTATTAAAGACATATTTAAAGAAAATTTCCTCAATCCTTTCCCTAATTCAAATCAAATGTAACCTCAACCACTTAAATCCCTCTAGTAGACATAATTATTCCATAATTATATCTCAAATACTCAGTCTATTATAACTGTTATGTCCTCATTAATAATTTAACGTTAATTATAATATTTTAAGTACAAAAGAGAACTTAAAGCAAATAATTTGCAAGTAAAATTCTTGCTCAACAAAACCTCTTTCCATCTTTCCTTCCTAAGAATAAACAAAAAAAAAAAGAAAGGAGTTTGCGCAGTAATAACAATAATTATTTAATCGTTCGTTATATACTCTGATTGTCTACGGAAGACCAAAGTAAATGGAGTCATCATTTATATTCTTCCTTTAAGTATATAGTACATCAAAATAAGAGGGTGGTATTGTAATGAAATCGGTTAGAGTGGGGTAGGTGGCGGGGTGGTGAAGTTGAGGCCATATTGAATATTTCATAATTGTAACAAGAAAGTTTTGCGATTTTTGGGGGGCAGCAACAATATGAATAAAGATAAAACTTGCCTGAAAACTTTTCTTTTTTATTGTTTTTCCCTGTAAACGTAAATCATTTTAATATTAAACTTTTGTTTTGTTGAATTAACAATGAATATTTGTTAAATACCTACTTTTACAAGCATATACACACATGGTTGTTGTTTTGTTGAATATAAGTAGTTTTTGGTTTTGAATGGAAGTGCGAGTAGAAGGAAATATTTACTTAAATTACTTTTCATTTATAGTGTCAACAAGTTTTCAAGGCAAAATGTCTAATTTTCAACCAAAACATTTATTAATTATATATTCGTTTATGAAAGATGCTTTTATAAGTTTTAATTGCAAGGAGAAAATTTATTTATTTATGCTCATATGAGGATAAATATCAATTTCAACAGGATATACCTTAGAGTATGTGGATAAAGATAAAAGGATGTGAGTGTTTGAAGGATAACTGATTGAAATTTAAGCAAATGAGATTTTTAATTAAATATTTAAGCATAATATTTAATATTTAAAAAAAATTAAAGGAGGTATCCGGAGTGTAGCAAAAGTTTTTGGCAAACGAAAATTTAGATCGAAATTAGTAAACATGTGTTTTTCGTTTGTTATGAAAAAAAAAAAGATTTTGAGAAACTTTGTCGTGAAAAATCGAAGGCTCCATTTTGATTTCAGAAACATGGCTCTGAGGAAAATTTCTAAGAATTTTCTGCAGAATACGCTTCTGCTATAAGCTTTGTGAAGTTTTTTTGCCCAAGCAAATTGACCCGCCCTAATAAATGTATATTAACTTAACAAGGTTTCGTTTAAATGTGCTACATTCCCATTTCATACTATTGATATTTACACTTGTAATCAGTGTTCGAAAATAAACACTAAATATCGCTTCTTAGTGTTCGGTTCGGTAGATTTGTAGAAAACACAAACGCCAATAGCGTTTGTGTAGAAAATCTTTAAAAAAAATAACGTTTCTCTGTTTGTCATCTTTCGAACACAAAAAAAAAGGCTCAGTTAGGCGAACGTTGCTGTACCCGAAATGTACCGCACCGTACTGTAAGCACGTTAGTGCACTTATAGAACGTTTAAAAACGTGTCATATCTTTTTCCCAAACATAAACAAAAAGCAATAGTATACATAAAACAATACACACAGTGATGGGAATCAAAAATGTTTAAATGGTGACCGGTATGCAGAAAAAGTACCAAATGATTTAAATGGTATTAAAACAGTATTTTGTGTATGTATAAAACGTTAATAACTTAATATTTATAATATAGATTTATAATAAACAAATTTGTATTTCAGCATATATACATATTTTTAGCAAACATATAGTAAATGTGCATACACCAAACGTTTTGATACCATTTAAAGACTTTTATATATTTCACATTTCCATTGTATGTGCGTATGCATATGTTTATTTTATACATCTTAACATATGTATATATGCATGTTTATTTGGAAATATGTTGTATTGTAAGTTGTTTTGTCGCAATTCCATAGCTATACTGCCAAACAAAAAAGAGCAAAAATACCCGCATGCAATGTAACATACAAGCCGACCATCACTGTTTTACAAATGTCACGTAACAACGGTATGAAATTCTATTTTATACAGAATGGTACGTTTCAACTAGGGTACATTACATTTCGGTAAGCTTTTGTATTGGTTTGCATATAACAAAAAGCGAACAGCTGATTGATACAGTACAGATACGGTACAGCAACGTTCGCATAACTGAGCCTTAATACTGTTTTTATCTAACTCTCAACAAAAGATGAGAACATATAATTCCGTTCGGTTTTCTTTAAAAAATCATAAACTTCATTGTATTCGGCTCATTCGTCGCTTTTGGCTGGTAAAAAAACCAAAGATTTTTTACAAAAACAAAATACACATACGAAAAAAAACCCAGCAAAATAATTTTACACAAACAAAAAATATACACAATACGGACACATGCTGTTCGTGCTGCGGTCGTTACTAAAATTTTTTGCTTGTTTATTTCTTTATCAATGTAAAAAAAAAGAAGTATTATAGAACATTAAAATAAAATGTTTGTCTACTGTTTTTTAACGAAGAACAGAACCATTATGTTCGGCTCTTTCTTGAAAATAGTTACGAACGGTATTAAGGGTTGTGTTCGTCTACACAATCACTAAAAAAAAAATAGAAATCGTTCTTGGGTGTGTGAGCCGAACGCTTAATAATATACTGTTTATTTTCGTACACTGCTTGTAATTGAGATACAAACAAAGCTCAAATAATATGTTGGTTTTAAGCAAGTATAGAATATTAGGTTCAAGGCCCATTTACTAGGTATATGCAACTCTCCATCTAAATATTTTTTGCAGAGTTGTGTTCTCATTTTGAAATTTGTCAAAAGTTGCTTACATTTTGCTCGTCATTGCTGTTTGTTTGGACATTTAATACAAACCTTCATACCATGTTCACACGGACAGCAATATTCGCGTTTGGCTCTCTTATTCCTGTTTCGCGCCCCAAACATGATTGAAACGACTTGTTTCCCCATACAAAATTTTGAGAGCGAAACTGGTCGTTTCAATTTGAAACAGGCTGCGAAACAGGAAAAATGTACTATCATCTCCAATTTTGATAACATTTATCGTTAGTTTATCTGAACTAGCTCTCAGAAAAATCAAAACAAAATAAAAATTGATGTTTAATAAAATAAAGTGATAATTATAACATAATAATATTAATAAAAGTATTAAATAATATATTTTTAAGTTTTATTTAATTTTTTTATCTATTTAAAAACAATCACACTAACAAAAGAAAAAAAAATGTCAAAATGAAACAAGAATGAATCGTATGAACAGCATGTTTGGCAAACTAGTTTCAGAGAGCGAAACGAGTGGTTTATATCGTCGTATGAACATAGCATCAAAATACACATATTTTTCTTGACGTTTTAGTGAGCTGTTTCTGACACATACGAAATAGTTTTACACAAACAAAATGTCAGTGGTTTTTTGTATTGTTGTAGAGATGCATAGACATTAATAATGGGGCTTAATTGATTTCCTAAAAACTCTAATGTGAGTAATTTCTACAATATGACTCATTTAAAATATTTTATTTACTTTAAAAAAATTGGCATCTATATTGATTTAAAGGCCGATATATCGCCTTAGTGACTATAAAAGGATAAGCGTATAATGTTGCCAATATCAGCAGTTTAAAACGTACAACATTAAAATTTTCTGCTTGGATTTCCCTCTTTGAATTATTTTTGGTTCAATTACTTAAATGCGAATGAGTGTGTTTGTATTTATTTTATTTTTCTTTATTATTTAATCAAGTTTTTTTTTTGACATGAATTATTGCGTGTGGAAAACAACTTAAAAAAAAAAAAACAAACAAAAAATGCACAATGTCTTAGAAAAAGTATAATAAAATCTTTTAGATATACAAAACAAACACTTTAATGGTTCAAAAAATAGATATGAATAACTGAAAATGAATCAATTAAGTTATAACTTTTGGAAAAAAATTTGTATAGCTTTAAAATTATTAAACAAATGTAAAACGTTTATTTAATAAAAGTAATAATAATTGAAAATAATACGAAATTTCTAACAAATAAATTAATACTTTCGAAAAAACTTGTAATTACTAAGATTTTGTTTATTGTGCTTTATTCCCAATTTAATTCTTGATAATACACTGAAATTTATTATAAGAGGATAAGGTAGTTCCCATGGGCATTTTACTGTTAGCTTAGGCCAGATTGTCAGAAAAACTTTTCCCAAAAACTTTAGGAAAGCTAAAGATATTAGATATGCAAACAAAACTGTAGAGTGAATGAGAATTACAAACACTCAATATTTTTGTTTGCAAAGATATCAAAGCTTAAAAAAAATACCAACAATAAATAGTGATTTATCTTTTCTTATATTCCCCTTGGAATTCACCCAACATTATTTGTAGTTGTAAGAAAAAGCTGTATTTCGCATTGTTATAAAACTAAAGCTTCGTACAGACGATAATTAGATCTTACAACGTTGTCATTTTTCTGACAATGGTGCCATTAATTTAACACATCTGCTAAATGAAAATAGCGTACAATGTTCACACAGTTGCAAGACATTTATAGTCAATTTTAATCACAACATTGTAGGATCTGAAAACCGTCTGTACAAAGCTTCAGAAAATATTTTTAGGTTTAGAACAAGTTCAATGGCAAGTTATAGACCAAGTAACCATTTTTTAAAATGGATATAAAACTTTCTTTGTTAGATTTAGAACTGGATTCAGGAAAGCATTTTAATTTGATCAATTCCTCTGCTAAATCTAATAATAAATAAAAAAGAAAATAATTGCTAGGCTAATTAATTTTTGTATAATAAATTCTTTCGACACATTCGGATTAAAGGTGTTTTAAGCATTTCAAAAATTAAGGCCGATTGAACTTACGAAAGGGTTAGCTGTCAAACGAGGTGTTACATTTTTTGGTACTCTGGCAAATAATCATGAATAAATACTCTCTTGAGCAACACTACGAAATTTTACAAAATTTACTTTAAAAAATAAGTAATTAATGTTTTGTCGCAAAATTGTGTTCAGAGATGAGGTTCATTTTTTGGCTTAACGGGTTTTTAAATAAGCAAAATTGACGCAACAGAATCTACAGACTCCCTTCGTCCAGAAAAATTCATCGTTTGTTGCGGTAAAACATTCGTCAGGATGCGTCGCACGCTACTACGTTCATACGATGATATTAATAAAGTGTTCATTAAAATAGAGTTATAAAAAGCAATCGCTTCTTTAAATAATTAAATTGATTTTTTTTATAAAACTTTAAAATTTGTCTATTATATCTCAATTTTATGTTATTTTTTAGTACACTTCAAAAGGGATTTCCTTCTTTAAATAGTAAAACTGATTTTTTTATAAAACTTTAAAATTTATCTTTTACATGTGGGGCTTTCCATGACAAACCGGATGGCTTAAACATTTTTTTTTTATTTTGATTTTCTCAATTTTGTGTTAGTTTTTGTACACTTCAAAAGGGACTTCGTAGTAAGTTTTAACAAATTTTTTATTACTCCCTTAAAGGACTCTTTTTATTGTTTTTTGTTCATAAATTCCTTAATAATGGTCCAAATTGTAATTTTGTGAAATATTGTTTTTAAGAGTTTTTTTACAGAAAAAAAATATAAAAAAATATTCTAAATCTTCTAAATCAAAATTTTTTGATTTAAATTTTTTAATCGCGTGTAATTTTAAACTTCTATTCACCCAACTACTTGCTAGCCCTTCTTGGCTGTGGGCCTTACATAGTTACTATTTTTTCGATTTTTAAAAATTTGAAACAAAAATTCATTTTAGATATTGATTTTTGTTTTATTAAATTTTCAAAAATCAAAAAAAAAATTAAGCCACCCGATTTGGAGTGAAATGCCCCATATATCATATGTGCCATATCTGACGTCTTTAAAAAGTCTCCATTTGTTAGCCAATTTTGACTTGACCGCTAAAATTAGCTAGATTTTAAGCCATTATAAGATTGCCATAAAAGAATATACGTATTTCTCAGTTTTTCTAGATCAATTTATTTCGAGTTTTTACGCGCAATTCAGTTTTTGATGTTAATTCACCTGTCTACCACTTGGGGAATTTCAATTACTCCCACACCCGTTGATCGAGATGCCAGATTTTTTGCTTAAATATTTCGTACTGTTCTCAGTTGATCATCATAGAAACATTTATGACCTTTTTTTGAAAATTTTTAAAAACTTAAAAAAACGTTTCTTAAACAAAAATGTCTATTGGCCTGATTAAATTTTCCATGGCTGAAAAATTGCTTAATCTAATCACTTAAGAGCTAAATAGACAACACTGTTGTCAGCTATGATTAAAAAGACACTTCTTTCTATAGTTGTTTGAGGCTTTTAATATTTATTTGGTCATAAATTTAAATTTTAAATATTAATATAACATAACTTAACTTAAAAAGGTTATAATAACTTTCCCAACTCCCCTAAGAAACTCTAAGAAACCATTTTAATAATAAATTTTTTATAAAGTGTTTAGAAAACAGATGCAAAGCCAACATTTTCCCAAGTATTTCTTGCCTGTGAGTAAACCTAAGATGGTAATTAAAATGATTTTGTTTGCTAAAAAGCCACAAAGGATTTTGTTTTCTTATAACCACAAGTTTGAAATATCTTAAAAATAATCATCATTTATTTTATGTTAAAATGGTATATTAAAAATCCCATCCCTGATTTTAATACAAACTATGTAAAAGAGGGTGGGCTCTTGTAAAGAGAAGGGAAAACGACTTTGTGAAATTAAGTTGTCTTAAATAATTTTTCAATGTAAACTTGAGTGTAAAGTTTTTGAGATTGTGAAAAAAAAACTTCTTAAAAGTTTTGAAAATAATTTATTAAAGCAGGGTGATGGAAATGGAGATATCTTTGCAAAAAAAAATCAGATGAAGGGAGGGAATTTAATTTCTTTTAATAAATATGCATTTTCTCACCAGTTAAACTCAATGAGTTGATAGTTTCTTATTAAACCCAGCAAAAACTTGGTAATGACTTGCAATTACTGAACAACTTACTTTTCAATGCCTACTTCATACCATATGCATTACATAGAAGTAATTTAAAAATAGCTGGCATATAATCTGAACCATAAGTACTTGTTTATGAGCTGATTAACGAAATTTATAATTAATTCATAATAAGAAGCATCTTAGGTTTTATTTATTTAAATTCTAATACCAAATGATTTTATTTGTACTAAATTGAAACAATTTGTAATTATTTTGAATATGAAAAATTTAAATACCTAAGTGATTTTGATATTTATTTTAATATTAAGAACTTGATTAAAAACTTGGTATTGTGGTCTAAAACAAACGATATTATAACGATATCGTCTAGGTGACATAAATTATAACATATGATATCGAACGCGAATGTGGTAATGACTTATTTAACTCCCTATTTGTAAGCGAGGGTGGTAAGTACTTGCCTACAATGACATCACCGTGTTAAAATAATAAGTTAAAATGCCAATGTAGAAGTAGTGAAGAGTAGTTATATTAGCTTTTTAACGCATTACTTTGCAATGTAAGTTTTTGCTGGGAAGTTATTTCATGATGGTTTAAATCACTTCTGATTTAATAATTTTTTACCTTAAACCTCAGAAAAAAGTCCCACTTACGGCCAATTTGTCCAAGTTTAGTTACAACTGTCAAAACTTATTGTGCACTGGAAGTAACAGTTATAGTCCGTTTTAACTGAACTTGGTAAAATTTGCCGTTAATGGTGGCTTTATTAAGGCTGACAGAACATGAAATTTAAAACAAATTTACTCGAAAGATCAATTTTTATGGCATTAACATTTGAATACGATTTCGGACGTATCGGCAGCACTGCTCTTCTTTAAAAAGCGCATTCTAGACGCCAATCTTAAGGCCACTTTATCGAGCACTGCTGGCCGTAAGTCAATAATAACCTCAATAATGTTGACTCTCCAAGGCGTCAAGTCTTGCTTGATTGCCACCATTAACTATTGGTTTTACATAAACTTACAGGAAATAATCGATAGGTGTCAAATTGCACGACCGTGAAGGCCATTTAACTGCCCCATTCCTTGAAATCAACTTATCGCCAAATTTCAATAACTCAGTAGTTGCGATTGCCGTTTTTTTAATTAACAAACTCGTTAAGCCAAAAATGAGCCTCTTATTCAGCTCGATTTCGTAAGTTCATATGGAGATTAGAGCGAGAGTACTGCCCTTATAGTCATTACTACAAAGTTCTTTTGTGAACTATTGATTGATAGAATTACTAAGCTTAAATGTAATGATGAAAATGAGGGGAAGGAGGACAGAGGAGACAGAGAACACCTTCTCTGTCACTGTACTGGGGGAACTGGAGTGCATTTTAGACTTCGTTAAAAGTTCGGGTTAGCTTAAAGGTTGGGGGATCTGTTTATTGGAACTCCATTGTATTATTATGTGTTGTAAAAAGCTTTTAAAGGGTGGTCCAATCACAATGCACGCTGTTAATTGTGAGTCACACCTTAACTTTAAGATTTTTGCCCAACTTAATTTGATATTTCTTTGTTTCCATGTTTGACGAATTATACTATTATGGAGAGATACACAACTGAGCAGCGCGTTGAGATTGTTGAAGCCTTTTACGGAAATATGCGTTCAAATCAAAATGCTTTTCGTGCACTTCGTGATCTGTAGGAAATATGAAAACAGAGTGCGGCAGAAGATCCGTCAACTTCGACTCGTGAATGGTGTTCGCTATCACGAGATGATTACGGACTTCTTGTGGTCAGAAATTGAGGATATGCTCCTGGACTGTTCCCGCAGGATGGTGCCGCACAGCCAGCGAAACAATGACGCTTTTGCGCGAGAAATTCAATGGCCTTGGAATCACACGTCGTGGCGTTGTTAATTGGCAGCCACGATCGTGTGATTTGACACCGTTGGACTTCTTTCTTTGTTACGTCAATAAGCCGAGAACAATTCAAGAGCAAAAGGAGGAGCTAATTCGGCACATTAACGCCATTGAACCTCAATTATGTCTCAGAGTCATTGAAAATATGGACCATCGGATAGAGGTGTGCCACCGAAGCCGTGTCGATTATTTAGCCGATATTTTGTTTCACACATAATCGTCATAGATACTTCTATTACTACGTTTATACGTAGCCTTCTCGCGAATAAAAATTATTAGCGTTTAACTAACTTATTAAGGGCAATCACGATTTGCAGTGCATGTTATGACTGATTGTGAGCATACCACTCTTATTTTTTGTGCAAATGTGCTATTTTTCTAAAAATTTATTCCGGCAACACTAAAAACTTCTGGCAGTACTGTAAAAAATCTGCATTTGTTTACAAATATACACAAGCAAATTAAAATAATTTTTTCTTTCTAATTAATTTAAATTTAATTCTCTATTTTATATTAAACCCCACGAAAATGTTAAATTTTTATATATATATGTGTATTTTTAAATTTATTTGCACATTTTTGATTTAATTTTACTTTTGTTGTCATATGAATGTGCCACATCGAAATAAAAACGTCAAACGGTTAAAAGTGTGGCAATGCTTAAAATCTTATTTGCAAATAGTGTCGTTAACCAGGAATTGTTTTCATGAGTTAGCTATTATATATAGTATATAAAAATTTTATTTACTGTTTATGCGGCAATATTCTCTACACTCACAATATTCTGTACGAAAAATTAACTGAAATTGTAATATAAAATAAATGAAAGTTCAATTAAAAACCGGTCTACCTATTTTTCATTTATTTTTAACAAAAAGTTCATTTAATTTTTAATGTCAAAAATTCAACAACATATTCCGTAAAATCAAATAAATATTCAGTTATTTTGTAAAATTTTACTGTCAAAAATTCAACACCATATTCAGTAAAAACGATTAAATATTCAGTTATTTATTAAAATTTTACTGTCAAAAAATTGACCACATATTCAGTAAAAACAATTAAATATTCAGTTATTTTATTAAATTTTCGTTTACTCCACAAAAGAGCCGAATTTCAAAAAAATACCAGACAGACACCTGTCCGCTTGTTTTTCTTATAAGCGAGAGAGGGAGAATATTTTTATTTACTTACCCAGTTACACACGTTTGTTTTAGTTTTGTTGTACTGACCACGTTGTTTACAGAAGAACTCTCATTTATAAGACACCAGCAGCATGACCGATATGGCTTCGCAATTATTTTACTTTTAAAATTTGATGTATTTAACTAAATTATTTTAACAAATATAAAATGGGAATTGCTTACACAAAACAAACAATTAATTTTTTATAGATAAGTAAAAATTAATTTTTGTTAGTAAAATTATATAAAACAACTGAATATTTAATTGTTTTTACTGAATATGGTGTTGAATTTTTGACAGTAAAATTTTATAAAATAACTGCATATTTATTTGTTTTTACGGAATATGTAGTTAATTTTTTGACAATTAATTTATATAAGATAACTGAATATTGATTTGTTTTTACGGAATTCGCGGTTGAATTTTTGACAGTAAAAATGAAATGAACTTTTCGTTGCTTTAAATTACATTTTTATTTACTTTAACAATAAGAAGAATTTAACTCAATCAACGGACAAATTTAACTGTAACTGAAAATCCGTATTAATATGCACTTAGTTTTTTGAATAACTGTTAGAATCAGTTAAAAATAAATTTGCTTGGAATTTTAAATGTTTATTTATTTAAAAATGACTGAACGGAATATTTCTTAAATAAATAATATTGTGAGTGTACTTGCAATATATTTATTTGCGAATAAGTGTTGCGTATAAGCGTAGTATATAATAATTAAAAATATTAAGATAATTCTCTGAAAACTTTTTGTTTTATTTACACTTAACACCGTGCTTCTCGATTGGACCACCCTTAATATTAGGTAAAATTTTAGTTTACCAAAATTAGTTACAGCAAAATTACATACATATAAATCACTCTTAAAGAAACACACATTTTTCTTATCTTCTTATTGTAAACTTTAAACATTATTATTTCTTCCACCTAAAAATAAATTAATTTTTTTCTCTATCCTTTTTATTTTCAGGCGTCAAACAGCCGAAGAGCGTGAAGCCGAACGTCAGGCAGCCAATCGCTTAATGCTGTCACTGCAAGCTGAGGCTATAAGTAAAGGTTTTGCCCCACCACCATCTGCGCCCCTGTCATCACAAACCGTTAATGGAGCACCACTGGCGGCACTGCATGGCTTACAACCTTGGGCTGAAGCGTCGCATGCAGCGGGTTGTTAAAAAAAATAACATCAATTTTATAAAACTTGAATCACATGTGATAAAAAACAAAAGTGTAAATAATGATTAAAGAAACAAAAAGGAAATCTAAAGAAAAAATAAAATTGTAATATTAAAAAATATCGAGAAAAATTAAAAGAAAAAAGTAGATTTCATTTAAAGTAGATTTGATAAAAAAAAAAAACTTTAACAAATTTCCTTTTAATTTAATTGAAAATTTTAAAAAAGAACCAGCTGTTGTATCTCTTAAAACCATTTTGTAAATAGTGAAATAAAGCTCAAATCTAATTTTGTTTTAATATTTAAGTTTTATTTATAAGATATTTTTATTAATAAATTAAGTCCACTTTAAAATACATAAACATTTATAAAAAAGCAATAGTAAAAGAAAAGACAACAAATATACAGAAAAATAAATTGATAATCAATAGCAATGCACTTTAAATAAATAAAAACTATTAAAACTACTATAAATAAATAAGAAATGAAATATAATATAAAAAAACAATAAATTAAATATTAAAATTATACGATTAGTATTTAATGTTTTAAAAAAATTAAGTAATTTATTTAAAACCAGAAAATGAAAAAAAAAAATATTCCAAACAATAACTGTCTTTATAATTTGCTTGTAATTTAAAACTTAAAAATAAAAAAATTACAAAAACATGCTTAAAAATTTAAAAAAAATATAGAAAATTACTTAAAGAAAAAATTAACAAATTTGCAGTTTTATTTACACAATTCCCACGCTCATTTTACTAAATATAAGATGATTACAACTTACAAAAATAAAATAACTACAACATGCCATATTTTATTTTTATTTTCTGAGACCCCACCTTAAACTATCAACACATTTTTCTAGACATAAAATAACAATTTTTTATTAATTAAATCTTTAATTTAACCCATCTCTTACTAACAATTATGGTAAAAAACAAAATAAAAGAAACAAACACACCGGAAACTACATAATTATATGTTTTAACACTAATTTAAATTAATTTCAAATGAATTCTTCCGTTTGTTCTCCAGCCAACTATCACGCCATCTGTTATGGTACCATGCTTAAGATTCCGAACGTTTTTTTTTCAATAATGTTTGTCGATGTTTCTTAGATCCTTTTGCCATAATAAGATTATTGTGAATTTGCAGCGGCTCGTTTGTTCTGCATTAATTTTTTAATATAATTTCAATAATTTTTTTGAAGATACTGAGTTTGCCGATAAAAAATTAATTTCCTACGACAATTTTTAAAATTTCGTACAAAAGAAATCATAAAATCAACAACTACGAGGGCTGTTCCAAAATAAGCTATCTTCACAAAGAGAACTTAGCAAATTGTTCATTATTTCTTAACAGAAGGGCATGTTTTATAAATCGAAATGAAGTGAATTTAATATCGAAGAACAACTCTTAAAAACAGGAAAAACTTCAGTAATTTTGTTAGTACATAATAGTATTTTCCATCAATTTGCGAAGATGTGGAAATTTTTACATAAGAAAATTCAAATTGTTTAACATCTTTATACTCAAAAGAAAAATCAATCCATCCGTACTCAAATCAATCCGAAGCGGTATTAATAGTCCGGTGAGTACGGATTTGTTTGAATCAAGTACAGAAACCTCGATTCAAGTACAGATTTTCAATCGCGAAATACTTAACTTATCCATATTCAATCCCGAACTCGTTCTTGGAATAATCCGAAAATGAGATTGATTTTAGTTAAACTTAGATTAAATCAATATCAAAATGCGCTTGATTCAAGTATTATATAGTTGATTCAATCTTGAATACGTACTTGAAATAAACCAAAATTGAAATTAGATGGAGAATTTTATTATCTACGATTGATTTACTTACCCGTTTTACACCTTACAGAATTTCAATTATTAAACACCAGCATCATTCCCGATATGGTTTTTAGTTTAAAAACCTACTGTATATATGTATATAATTGAAAATATAAACTAAATGAGAAGCAAGAGTTCTCAATTTTACTTTTTAAACATGAAAATAATAAGCCTTCGTCTTGTTCTGTTGGTTTTGTTGTTTCTACACACAACAAGCAAATCGTTTTTAAATGCTTGTGTGGTGTTGTTGTAGTGTCCACAACAAACTTTTATAACGATAATGTTTTCTGTGCTGTGTGTTGTCTAACTGTTTTAAAACAGTCATTATCAGCAGACCCCTGCAAATAATAGCACTAGTCCAAACACGCGTGTAAGGAGTAGCCCACAAGGGATTAGGACTAGTCCAAAAGTAAACCAACCGTATGGAAAAAACATGGTCTATTTTACATTACGATGTCCTAGGGCAGGACCATATAACCCAGCTTTGGATTACAAAGGAGCAGTCTTAAAACTACTCATGGAGTATACTCAAGAAGATTAATTTTGAAGTCGTTTAAAACAAAAACATGACGTTAAAAAACGAAGACATGTCATCTCACTACAAACACTTTTTAACAATGACATGGTTCATGCTTGCATTACATTGGACCAGTCCATGGAGAAGTCCATTTTATCAAAATGGATTAGGTAGTCCAATATTATTTGCAGGGACTCCATCCACCCACACCATAATAGTAAAGAAGGCATTATGCGTTTGTTTTAATGCTTATAACTTTTTAAAAGCTTTTAATAAGCCGATCGACTTAGTATCACTCTTTTTAATCGATCTAACGATGTCCGTCCGACCGGCTGGCTGTCCATATAAACCTTATGCGCAAAGTACAGGTCGCAATTTTGAGGATAATTTCATGAAATTTTGTACATATTCACAAGGACCAAGCCTACTTAAAATGGTGAGAATTGGTCCATAGTTTCAAACATCAAACATCTAATTATATTGGTATTTAGATAAAGTTTAGTTTAAACAATCTTTACAATCTTAATCATCTTACGGAATTTTATTAAAATTATTTAAGTATTTGACCATTGCTCACATACAAATACTGCTCCCGAAAATTGCTTGTTTTGCCATAGCTTTCTTATAAATATTCGCACGTAATGACATGAAAATTGGCGACAAAAACTTTTACGAAAGCTACTTTGGCATAGCAAAATATTGTGCTGAATCTTAACCTCATAAAAAAAATTTTATTTTCGCTGTGAACAGGTGCATGGTCAAACCAAACGCCGCACCCAGCATGGCCACAACTTTCTCATCTTTAAATTTTCGGTCAATGTAAAGCACTTTTTGAAATGCCTAGCAAGCTCACGCGCCTTAACCCGACGATCGATCATACAATACCATTATGTGGATTTTCTTAACTGTTTCTGGTGTGAACTGCTTAATTGGTCGACCACTACGGTGTTCGCGTTGCAAGCTTACACGGCCATGTTTAAACCCTGCCACCCAATTTTTTATAGTCATAAACAAAGGAGCAGATCTCCCTAGAGTTAAATCTGGTTAAACTTTAATATTGGTTGGGTTATTATTAGTTGATTTGACACCGATTATTGGCGCATAGTGCCGAAGTAAATGATTTTTATTTCTACCGATTATTTGCTGTAGCCTTAACGTGAGACCATGTAAGATGATTATTCTCCCTTTCAATATCATTTATTAAAATGCTCCTCTAAGATCCCCTAGGTCGGTCTCTATTTCGCTGCCCTTGTGAATTCCAGTTAAGAGCTGTTTAACATACATATATTGTTGTTGGGCTTTCGTAGGATGTGCCCAATCCATCTCCATTTCCTTTTTCTTAACTCTAGGTTTACCGGTTATAGCTAGCACCTCATATATAGTTCTTCATTAGTGACCTTATTGCCTGGCCACCATAGTCTTGAAGGCTCCTCAAATATTCTTTAAACTTGCAAATGCTGTCTTAGCTTTTTTGATCTGCAGCCTCCATCTTCACCAATTTTATTACCCAGGTAAGTATATTCAGGAACAATAATTAGTATCGTGGTTATTTTGTTGAACTATTCATGGTTTTTAATCCAAATTTTTAATATTTTCAATTAGGCTTAAGTTCATTAAATTTAATTTTCATTAAATTATTTTCATGAAGAAAGGAATTTTACAACATGAAAATTAATTAAAATTGTTATTGATAATCTTTCATTCTTGACCGTGGCCGGGATTCGAACCGCGGCCGGCAGGTTACCATGACATGTTTCGATCGCAACCACTCGATCTCCTCAGATGGATTTGCCGTTTTACACTCGCAGCCATCGACGACTGCTGACGTCAATAGTCAAACATCAATCCTTTAACCAAATTGTATTTTAACCTTTGGTAGATCGAAGTTTGCTTTTTTGAATGATTATCCATTTTAATTGATTTTACATGTTCTTCCTTACTTCTGTTTTTTCGTACTTTTGTCAAGAATTTTTCTAGAAGTCCAAAGTACATTTTTTGTTTTTTCATTTTTGTCTTTCCTTTTCTTGTTGACCTTTCTCAGCACAACTTGAAGGACAAATGAACACATAGAGCTCGTGCCCTAGCTTTAACAATAATTAGTATCGTGGTTATTTTGTTGAACTATTCATGGTTTTTAATCCAAACATCATCAATCATGCGGTTGCCTAGAGTAAAGTTAACATCTCTCGTCGAATTAATTTTTATTGACTTGGTTTTATCGACTTTAATTTTTAGTCCTACATTATATGCCTGTTAATATAGATCATTCCGCTGAGACTGCATATGGCGTTCTCTTCTTGATATGAGCACAATATCATCTGCATAATCCTGATCGTTCAAATGTTTCATTATAAGTGTATTCCACGTTATTTCCCTTTTAGTGCTTAGGTCAATTGCAGAACTTACCACTACGTCTATTACTACTAGAAATAATAGTGGAGAGAGTAACCGTCCCTGTCCGTGACTCCGACATGTGTGTCGATTGGTTGGGATAGGGAACCATTGTGTAGTACTCTACATTGGAAAGCATTGTATTGCATTTTTATTAAGTTACAAATCTTTTGCGGACCAATGCCTGTTATATGCTGTCATGTCTTATTCGGTCAAACACCTTTTCAAAGTCCACAAACACCAGTTCTAGAGATTCCCGCATTTCCTTGACCTGCTTGGCAATAATGCGAATATTTGCAATGTGGTCAACAGTTGATTTTTTTGGGTATGAAGCCAGCTTGTTGTTTTCTTAAAGCTTCGTCAATTTATTGTCAATTCGGCTAAGAATAATTTTACCACACTCAAAAGCATTATGCCGCTCCAGTTGTTACAATCGGTTAGTTCACCCTTCTTTGGAACTTATACAAGTATACCTTGTGTCCAGTCCTGTGGTATCGTTTCGGTTTCGCAAATCATAACAAACAACTTGTGTAAGAATTGTGCCGAGTACATTACTCAGACTTGAGCATCTCGGCCGTTACATTGTCAATTCCCGGTGACTTTTTGAATTTCATATCGCGAATTGCTTTTTCAATTTCGTTCCTATCCGGATTAATCGAGTTGACACGTGCAATGTTTCTTTGCGATCCTAAGAGATGTATTTGGGAGTTTGTAGTAGACGGTGTAACTTTAAATACATTTTTAAAGTGCTTAAAGCATCGTTGCAGCCGCTCACTGGGTTCCTTTAACAATTTTCACGTTTTATCTTTAATTGGCATTTTAGGACGAGTATTTCTACCATTAAGACGTCTAGTACAGTCGTATATTAAGTGTAGATCTCCTGTGCTTCTAGCCTTCACTGCTTCATCTGCTACAGAGTTCGACCAGTTTCTTTTATCGCGTCTACATAGTCTTTCAATATCTGATTTGGCTATTCTTCTGTCTTCCATTTTTTCGGCATGTTTGTTGTGAAATCCACTCTTTTTTACATTCTGAACCTTACCGAGTATCTTTTCACTGGCTTTGATATATGCATCTTTTATCTTTGCCCACAGCCATTCTATCTTGTGTGTGTCTTTTAATTTCTTCCAGAAAATGATGGCTTATGTTTTGGTTTTTAAGAGTTTCCACATTGCAACGACTCGTTGTTTTCTCGTTCTCTTTCTTCAAAGCACGCAATACTCCTTAACGTTTATCTGCAACTGGAAGGTGGTGGTTGGACGCAATATCTGCACCGCGCTTAGCTCTCACATCCAGCAAGCTGCGACGCCACATACGACTTATGCAAATATGGTAAATTTTTTTTCTGTCAGACCATTAAGTGATACCCACGTAACCTTGTGCCCTAGCTTGTGTAGAAACATAGACCCTTCAATCACAAAATTTTTTTAATAAGATTTTGTTTAAATGTGCTAAATTCCCAATTCTTACTATTGATAAACTGAAAGTTCACCATTGGTGTTCATGGACCCAATTCCATGTCGATTATATGCTCTAATCTCTGTTGTCGGAACCAATTTTTGCGTTTAAATCATCTAAAACTATATTTATGTCGCCTCTTGGCAGACTTTTTGCGGTGTGCTGTAGAAGTTCTCCTTTTCCTGTCGTCCTGCTAGATCTGAAGGAGCAAAGCACAGTATTTTCAAAATATATTTTACAAAAATAAGGGAAGAATTATGCGCTACTCAATAAGACATACAGAGATGCAGTAAAGTAAGTGAACGAACAAGTTTTATATAAAAAAAATTAAATTTCAATTGTCACGGCATTCCCTTACTTCGAAGCAGGTTTGTAAGGGATAATACTAAAAAATAAATGTAACAAAAAATCCAGATAGCTACACTCACCAGAATTTATAAGCATTGAATAAAGTTTTTTTTGTGTCAAAAACGTATTGCTTCAAAGTAGGAACTCACCATATAAAACTCATGCCTTTCGTAAGCGAGCGAAACCTTTATATTTCTCCTTTACGGACCTGCTTCGCTTGAAGCTTATTTTTTTATCAGGTAGCTACAATAATTCTCTTATCTACTTGTTGCCTACTGTCCTACTGAGAATAAATCCAAACCCTGCAATCTATGGTACATTATCGCCTGTATTGCCGGAGTACAACAATAGTTCCCCAAACTCAGTTAATCTCGCTTCTGATATGCCCAGTATTTCGATATTCATCCGTGAGGCCTTTTACCCAACTGAGCAATTTTACCTTTTTGGTACAGCATCCTGACATTTCAAGTTCCTATTCGTGTCCTTAGTTTCATAGCAAAAGTCGTCCACGTTGATCAGATTCGGTTTCTATCATTCACATTTGCGGTTTCAGTAACAATTTAAATTCAGGGCAATAGCTTACTTCCCTATTCTTGGGGCGGGGCTGCCACTTGAGATCACGCTGTCAAGGAACAGCATTTCTACTCTCAACCGCCCTCTACAAGTCAGACGTTGTTTGAGCCGTTTCTAACATGGAAAACAGTCGATCTATGGGAATTGACTGGGCTTTAATGCTTAATTTGAAGGCAGCATTTTTTCGCCTTTTCGGCTTATGGTTTTTTTTCAAAAGAACATTCCATAGCCCGTAAAATGTTCTACCATAGTCATATCCACCATCCGCTTCTTGTCCGGGACTGCTTGTTTATATCAACATACTTATTCGAAGCTATTCCTTGTACTAAGGTGTTACAATCCGCAACCTGTGACGCGTCCGGTAACCTGCAGCTGGCTTTCGTGAAGTTACCAATTTCACGGACTGGTTGGGTTGAGACCTTTAAAGTAAAAGTATGCTGAACATGTTCAATAATTGGAGTTGCTAATCCCGAAATCCCAATCCCGTAAATCCCGGGATTTTTGGGATTCAGTCAATCCCAAAATTTTTTACTAAATATTTTTGTTTTACCTTTTCATTCGTTTGCTGTGAAAAATTAAATATCATTTTAAATTTTGTTTAAATTTTTAACATTTTCCATTTATATTTGTTAGTTTTTTGATTAATTACCTGATATGTAAATATTCAAGTACAAAGTATAAAGTAGTTTTAAACATATATACTTATTTGGGTTAGGGCCATACACCCGAAACTTAAAATCCCGAATTTCACAGTCCCATATTTTAAAATCCAGAATCGCTAAATAAAACTTCTCAGCTTAGTTGGCCTAAGGCCGGGTCCATGGCTTAACAAGCACCGGCTTCGCTAGCTAAGTCTGGAATTTGCTTAATTTTTGATTTGGGAATTATTTAATTTTTTTAGGATTTATTTCTTTTTCCAGTTTTTGACTTATTGCATTTATTTTGGGATTTATTGCACCTGGGATTTATTTCTCGGTGCCTTATTTTTGTTGCAAATATTTCCTTTACTTAAGTATTTTTCTAATTGAAATATTGGGCAACCTCAAGAATGTCAAAACAAATCTAACAAAACTCAAAAAACACAATGAACTGTGTTGATGCAAATCGCTTAAAAAATGTGTGTTCCTTAAAAAAAACTAAAAATAATTGAAAATATTACAAAAAAAGTGTTTTAAAAAAAAAAACGTAATATATTTTTATACAAAGGTCCTCTGTGAAGATATTTCGAATGGCATTAAAAAGACAAAAACAAACAATGAAACGCTGCAAAGGTTCTTCGACGTCACGACTTATTAATCATCTTAAATAAGTCGATAAGCTTAAAAATTTCCCAAAATTTAAACAGGTTGTGACAACTTCGACTAAAATAATGGCACTGTAGCGCTTCCCTAGATAATAATTGTTGATTTAATTTAATTGGTAACACAGCACAACAAAATGGAGTTTTTTAAAATTTTTTATAAAAAAAACAACTGATCTTTATGTATTTTTATCTGCTGATGGCGTTTTGTTCCCACCAGCTCTAGCTCTTAAGATAAAGTGACATTTAACATTTTCATAATTTATACCATTTTTATAAGTATTATTCAGTCAGTATTTCATGAACGGTCCTCCAAACCTTAAAATAATTTCTGGATTATTAATCTTCACAAATATTTCTTTCAGTTGAGTAGAGTCGCATTATTATATATATCAGAATATCTTACTGGTATTTCAACAAAGTTAAAATTCTTTTATCTTTGGTTTAGTCCTTAAAACTTTTTTATGTAAGTTATCTAAAAAAAAAAAGTAACTGGTCCTTTATTTTTTTGTGCTATCTGACACTAGTTTTTTTCTGCCCCCTCTTGTGTAGGAGATATTTTGCATTAATTTGAAAAAATACTTTGAATATTCCTTTTTTACTCCATCCAAAATTATTTGATGTTTTGCTTCAAATTTATTTACATCAAATTTATTTTTAATAATATCATGGCTACAAAGAAAAGACATTGAACAAATAAGTGTTTGTGTTGTTTGTGGTGATTATATCCTTGAACGTTTTGTACTAGAGTTTTTTTTCCCCGGACTTTTTCGATTCCCGGGAAAGCGGGAAATTTTTTTAAATTTCCCGGGATCCCGGGATCCCGCTCCATATAAATAATACAAAGTAAATTTTGGTATTAATTAATGAAAAAAAGCTTTTATAAAAAAAAACGTAAGGGAACTTGTTTACAAAGAAAGTTTATGAAATGGTTCAATACTAAAAAATGAATGGAAGATTGTATTTTTTGTATTTGTATTTGTATTTATTATTTGCTTTTCTAACACAACAAGATACAATATCTTCTAAATTACAGCATTAGAATCAGATACGTTATAGGGCATGGTTTGCAGAAATAATTATTAAACTAAGCATTTAACATTATAAATAAACATTTAACATTTAAATTATATATGATTTAAGAAATAAAAATAATTAAACATAAAATTTAAAACAAACTTATATCTAGGTCCTAAATGTTTTAGTTATTAGCAAAGTGAGTTATTAACAATTTTTTGTAAGGTAAGGTAAGGGTAAGTTGTATATCAGTGGGAAGATGGTTCCAGAGGTATATTCTGGATATATAAAATTGGTTATAAGAAGCACTCTTGCGAAATCTAAAGGTGCGTATGCTATTGTTTCTTAAGGATGAGGTGAATGTTAACTTGTTGTAGAGATATTTAGGCTCTTTTGTTACTATAATTTTATGCAAAAAGATTAAACTTTTAAACTTGAGGTAGTCATCAAAGCGCATGCCAAAAACACGTTTGGAATATGGAGATACATGATCAAATCTCTGTAAGTCGAAAATGTAACGCGTGATGTTATTAAATGTTGTAACAAGCTTACGTTTGTCAGTGGATTGAAATAGGAACTTGAATTATTATTACCTCACGCCCTTATTCCCTATTATTATGCTTTTATTCAGTATTATTATGCTCTGGATAATTCATAAAACAATAATAAAAACAAAATAAAAATTGAGGTACTCAAGATATGAGATCAAAAAGTTAATTAATAAAATAGATAAAATACTTTAAAGAAATATATAACATTTTTTAATGGCTTAGGAAATAACTTTCTGACACACTCAAAGCGCTTTGTAAGTCGTCAAAAAGTATATTCCTGATTTTATTTACTAATTATCATGTTTCCGAAAAATTTCGTTCATTTTTTACCCAGGTTGGACAAATAACTAGTTAAAAGTGCACCGTTGTAGCATGCTTCGGATTCACAATCAGAAGCCATTTTTTCTTTTTTTAAAAACAACGTCTATATCAGTCAAATGTATGTCAAGGTTGATGCAAAAATAGCATCAACCGGACTGCTTCTTCCAAACCTTTTCATTTCAATAGGTCCATTTGTTATCTTTAGGACAATGTGTTTTTCAAGTGGTATGTTGTAGTATCTTACACGAGTTTCCAAAATGTTATTTTATTTCGGTTTCCCCGCACTTCACGGGTATAAAAGCCAACACAAATTGAAATTGAAAATTTGTGCTTATCACCTAATAAACATATCGCTCCTTCATTGCATTATAGTCATATCTTAAAATTTTAAGTAACTTTAGCAAAGTTTTCCTTCATACCTTCTCGTATTATATCTCAAACTGAGCCGAAGTTATAGAAAAATATATCTTTAAATCGTTACATTTTGAAAACTTTAATCGCATTTTGCCAAGATCGTTTGTTTTTGTAGATATGACTATGTTGCAATAAAGGAGCGATATGTTTAGGTATCTCCTATTTTTAAGACTTGTTCATGGACAATGAAACTTTACTGCCTGCATCTTATTTTGAATTAATGTACTTTATTAACTATTCTCTTCACTAAATGTAATAATTATCAACTGTTGCACTGCCCATTCTGCTTTTAGTAGATTTATTGCATCAGGAGACATTGATTTAAATACATGTACTCACTTCTTGTAATTGATCTAGTCCACAACCCATCCACAGACGCTAATTTTTAGAGAATAGTAAACTAAATTTACAAGTATAAATAGCTATTTTCTGAAATTATAAGGAATTTTTTTATTTCCCGGGATCCCTCAAGAAAAATCCCGGGAAAACGGGAAATAAAATAATGGAAATTCCCGGGACGGGAAAAACCCCTATTTTGTAAGTATTAACATCGACTCTGTAAAATAAATTTTGCAAAATAGTTTATTTTTATGTGAAGTGAAACATTTTTGGCACTTTTTAACACATGTAGAAAATAAAATAAAATGTGAAGTTGTTTTCTGAATACAGGATCCTTTTGAGGGCTTTTAAATTTTTTTTCTTAAATTATTTCGTTGGAATGTCTAGTTTGTGGGTAAATTAAAAATGGGAGAAAATTGGATCCTTCAAAGTTTTAAGGACCTTAAAAACATAATTTTGTACAATTCGTGCTTTACTTGCCTATGCGACTCTACTCAAATGAAAGAGAGTTTTGTGTAGATTAATAATCCAGAAAATATTTTAAGGTTTGGAGGGTCTTTCGTCGTGATATATTGAGGGAATTATACAAAAAATTTATGCAAATGTTAAATGCAACTAGAGCTACCCAGCAAAAACTTTACCTACCAAGTAAGTTAGCATATAATGTTGGAGAAAATAAACACTACTTATTTTTCGGCTGAATAACTACTTATTTTTGTTCGAGATGTCCACAGAATTCAGTACTTACAATACACTTACTAGAAGTCAAAAAATATCTAGTTATTATTTAACTACTAGTAAGTTGAATTGTAAGTACTTATAATATACTTACCAGAAGCCAAAAAATCACTACTTAATAGACCTAATAAGTAATTATTGAGTGCGTTACCAGTAAGTAAATATTCAGTACTGAAAACAACACAAGTAATAAGTAGTTACTGAGCTGATTATTAGTAAGCAAATATTCAGTAGTGAAAATAATAGAAGTAATTAGTAGTTGTTGTGGTCATTACTAGTAAGTACTTATTAAAGTTTTCAAAATAATGACAATTGTAATGACAACTACTTACCAGGTAACGTATGAAATAACTACCACCTATTACTAAAAATCAAAAAGTTTTTCCTGGGTACTGGAAAAAAACTAATGATTTCATCGTAATCAGCACTTTCAATTTAACTACAAGCAATGGACAGAAGTTTGGAAAATGTTGACGTGTTTCCCTCTGTAACCGTGTGCAGCATTTGTGAAGACATCGAGTGCAAGCTCTTTCCCTTGTGGAATTTCTCGAAGTCCACAGCAGCAATTGTGACGAAAACAGGAAAACAAAATTTTAATTGGTTTCCGAGAAAAATTGCATATTCTGCGGAAAAATCTAGTTTAAGCTAAAATATTCATGAGGCTATAAAATCCAAATGGCAGCTAAACTAGCAAAACCCAAATAGGGCTTTGTTAGTTTCGATAAACACTCCAACAAATTCCACACGAAAAGAAGTTTGCGATTTATGTGTTGTGTTGCATAGTTTAATTAACTGAAAAATACAAAACAATAAAAATAAAAACTTTACTCGCAATATTAATAAGTCATCTGAAGATAGCCCAAGCTGTTTATATATTCAACTTGCTGTTTTACAAGAATATGGAAATAATTTTAGTTATCGGCAATGGATTACAAAAATAACTCCATTGCTTCTTTCAATAATCTACCATTTTTACCTGGTCATACAACTCCCACCACATCTCAAAAGAAAAAAAAAACATGGAACTAAAAGAAAAACTAAAAGAACCACATCATTCTTCATCAATACATTTGATTGATTATTGACCAAACTTGTGGACAGTTTCATGTAAAACTAATCTGTTTATGTACAAACATGTCCTTTTAATGTAATCTGAAAGAAGATGTACAACAATCACACATCCTCGTCCAAAGAGTCTCCAAGTTTGAGAATGGGAGTTGATTTCATTTTTACAAAAAAAATAAAAGAAAACTAACCAATCAAGGATGAATGGAAGAATTAATATTTTTTTTTTTTTGGTTGTTCAAATGAAGACATGTGTTAAAAACAAGAATAAACTTTTCTCTACTTTTGACGAGAAATATACAAATTAAAAGTGAACATTTTTTCAACCAAAATCCACAAAAATAAGTTGAGAAAACAAAAACGAATGTTAAGATGGCAAAAGGAGTGAGAAAGGAGAAGGAAGAGAGGTGTGTTGTACACCGAAGAAACTTAACCAGATCAGAATGTTGTTTGATTCATTCGTTCGTTGTACACCAACTGCACGTGTGTCCAAATTAAAATTTGATGGTTTGCATGTTTATACGATTTGGACAATGGTCAAAAGATGGATGGACATACAGATAGACAGATAAGGTAGATGATTCCTTGTTATTTTGTACACGAAAAGGATTTAAAATGATAAATTACTTTTTCATTGTTGACTCCTTTTTATATTTTTCTTTAGCAGAAAGTTTTACTTTATACTTGTCAATTTCATTTAAGAATATTTTGAGCAAAAATCAATTTTATACAATATAACATTTTAAAGGATTTTTTACTAAAATTTAAAAGAAAATAATTTAATTTCAAAAAAAATTATGTATTTTCAAACATACCAATAAATCATTTGTATATAAAAATTTTTAAACAAATCCAAATTAATTACATTTTATTTACTTATACAATTTAATTTTATCAAATACTTTTTTTTAATAAGAACAACAGTAGCTCAAAAAGTAGCCAAATGTCTATGAAAATTTAAAATCACTCAACCCTCTGACATTAACGAGTGAATGAAGCTTGATTTTCTAAATGACAGCTAAAAATTTTAAACGATACTAAAAAATAACGTTAAAAAAGAATCATTCAAAACAAAACAGTAAATAAATTGTCAACCATTTTTCTTTCTAATAAAGAGGATAAAATAAAATGAAATAAATTTTCTAATAATTCACTGGGTACGAACACACATGACAGGTTTAGCATAGAAGACTTCAATAAAAAGGAAACAAATTTCATGGAGCTGTTATGATCAAAAAATAATATTCAAAAGAACCCTTTTTAAAAATTTAGTAGGTTAAATGTATATTACACCTGACACTCTATATTCGGAGTAATTATGAGTTTTACATGACCTTTGTAAGACCCCTTTCAGACTTTCCAAATTAGTTGCGCAAGTCAGTTTTTCATTTTCTTTTATTTATTTTTGAACTTGCTTTTATTTTCACACTCAGCAATTTAGTTGCGCAAGTAAGATTTTTATTTTCTGTTGAACTTGCTTTTATGTTCACACTCAGCCATTTAGTTGCGCAAATTTTAATTTCTTTTTACTAAAATTGTTTTTGGACTGCTTTATAGCGCGAATTTCGCGCTTTATCTCCTCCACAGTACAAGGGCTGTCCATTTTTCGCATTTCTAACAAAACTGTATTAAATGCTTTAGACCTTCTTATTGCTGTCCACATATTGAGAACATCTAACATTCAAAATACACTTATGCTGCTAAACGAAATTAATTAATTGTTTTGTTTCGAATTGCGTCCAATTTCTCATTTCTTTAATTAAAAATAATAATAAATAATAACAATAAAACGTACCACAAACATCAAACAACTCACTGAAAATCACGTGCACAGCTCTACTTTTAAACTAATTACGGAGTTCGGGTTGGTTTTACAGTTTGAATTCTGTCTTAAAAGAATTTTATGATGTCACAATCGACAAAAAGATGTTAATATATAAGGTTTAACTAAATGAATTAACTTATAACACTGTGCTAGAATTTGACACTTTTTTTTTGTGACCCGAAGTAGAATATAATTCATATGCATTGAAGAAAAAGTCCCATAACTGCCTAGGAGTCTCCCCTAAGGGGAAAATATATGACCGCACTACATTAGTTAATTGTCCATAATATTTTCTCGAAACATACATGACCCTTATCACCATCCATTAAGGGGGCTTTCACACAAATATGATTAATGAAATGCTTAAATTGGGCCTCTGCAGCTCGTACAATGCTCCTAGAAGGGTCAAATGTATTACCAGTCCTATTTATTTTTTATCCCCATCATTTGTTTTTAACGTACCTACCCGCCATTTTTTTTTTTTTTTTCTTAAGGGGGCTCTCATACAAAATTTTCAATATAGGCTAGAAATATATTGAAGAAACAGTCCCATAACTACCAAGCAGTCGCCCCAAGAGGGATAAAATGTATGGTCGTCCCCATTAGTTTTTCGTACTTAACATTTTCGCAAATCTTACTTGCCCTTTATCACAACCGCTTAGGAGGCTGCCATACAAATATGGCATTTTATAAATTTAACATTTTGTATCTTTTGTGAATAAAATCAAAAGTTGTAGACAGATTTAAATCATTAATGGCTTATTTTGCTTGGAACATTCTATAGGTGTAGAAAATATTAGAAGCTAAGCTGCATTTTCCAATTTTTAATTTTGCTTAAAAAATAATTTATAAATAAATTTTAATAATATAAAAAAAAAAAAAAAAAAAGTTGAAAAAATAAAATTTAATTTAATATTATTCTTCTTTATTAATTTGAGCTTAAGGTCACTTTTATTTCAAATAGTTCGTTTATTTATCGATATTTCGATTTCCTTTGGAAATCTTCTTCAGGATATTATATTTTTTAAAAAATTAACAAAAAATTGTGTTTGACAATTAATTAAAATTAAAATTAAATTAAATTAAATTTTTTGTTAATTTTTTAATAAATATAATATCCTGAAGAAGATTTCCAAAGGAAATCGAAATATCGATAAATAAACGAACTATTTGAAATAAAAGTGACCTTAAGCTCAAATTAATAAAGAAGAATAATATTTAAAAAAAGGTCGAAGAAATTATAATAAATTTAATTTAATTAAAAAATAATTTTTTGATTCCCAAAAAAAAATCATGTTTCCAAAACGACTACACGCAGAGAAAAAACATGATTACCAAGTGCTCACAACGAACATTTTTATTCATATTTGCCTAAAAAATTTATTATAGTCCTAATATAACTTGAAATTACATTCACTACAATAATAATATATGGTGTTTTACACCTTAAAAGTTACTCTGATCTAGCTAAACATATTAAATTATGTGAAATGTTTGCTACTATAATATACATATTTTCAACTATACAATTAAAATCATAATATAAATTGCACACTAAAGGTATGTTTAGTACTATAATTTTAGTTTGTTTTAAAACACATTCGCTAATTGGGCAAACATTTATTGTCAAAACAAACAATGTTTATTTATAAAAAAAAAAATAAAATTTTCTTCACGTGATTTACGTTTGCGAGCATCGGACAACTTGGATTATTACAAAATAATTAAAAATTTTTTCAGGGAGAAAAATTCCCTGCTGCCTTGGAAAACTTATAAGATTATTAAAACAGGTAAGTAATTTAAATATAATTATAAAAATACATACACACAAACGTTTTCTTTCTTGCAGCCAAAAACATTTACAACATTGAAAAAAAGTGGGGAGTCAGCTGATTGAATTTATCTGAACGGCAAATAAAAGGAAAATAATATTGTTAATGTGCAATTTTTCGTTGGGAAAAAAGATAAGCGCGTAGTGAGAAAACGGCCTTTAAATGTATGTATTTATTTTTATTTTTTAAATATGCTTTGCTGTTTATATAAAACAAAGTATATGTACATACATTTGTATTTTTAATAAAAAATAATTTTTTGAGAATAAATTTGTTATTGTTTTTATAGTGAGAACCATATAACATGTTGAAAAACTCATTTTACATGGTTTTGGGAAACATAGAAACATGGTTGGAAAGGTCGTTTGCGTTTTTCTTCTGAACATAATAATATGTTTTAGACAATGATAAGTTAAAAACATTATGTCCGAACATATATTGTTACTTAAGACGTGTTTGACACAATCATAACCCCAAACATTAATGATAGTTTGCGATTGTGATTGCATCAACCATGTTTTTTCTTTACGTGTACGCAGATTAGAAAAATGTTTAACCTGACTTGAATGTCATTTTATTGCGAATATTCGGTTTTTTTGTTTTTGCAATAAACTAAACCGTTTTTGAGTTACGTGAATACATGTTGTGCAACCTCCTTCATTTTCGAAATAACGGTATACCTCGAAAACATGACCTAACCTAAAAAAAATGTTGGCACCACTTGATTCAGCGTACCCGAATAACGTTAAAACGCCATGTGTTCCGCTTGTCTGTTTTTTCAACTAGCACAGTGTAGTTAACAATTAACATTCTGTGCCTCAGTTAACCATAGAAACAAGAAAGCCTTAAAACCTTAAGCGTTTCGATAGATTCCGCTTAAAAAACATTGTATTGAAATTAGAACCTAATTTAATTCTGAATATGCATTTTTCTCCAAATAAAATTTCGTAAATTTCTGGAAACTGAAAAACCCCGTGAATTTAGAATTTTTTGAGTTCTTTTAAAAAAGTTTCTTGCTTCGTTTGTAGTAAATTTTTATAACTTGCTCTGAACATTTTCGATTCTAACAATGTCTTAAATGTTTTATTTAAATCTCAAAAAATACAGGATATTTGAGGTTTTAAATATTCCTAAATATTAGTTGATTAAAAAAATTAATTGAAAACTTTTTACCACAGTATCAGGCGTATAACCGTCATCGGAGACCTTGATGTAGTTTTTTATCACAACCAACGTTTTACTACAGTTTTAATTTGTAAGTTATTCTATGTTATTGTTGTTCTTGCTTCTAAATACTAATGACTATCAACTGTCATATGCTCTAAAAGCAAATTAGAAATATTAACAAAAACAAAAGAAAACAATAAAAATTAAACAAAATATGGCAGTCAGTGTAGGCAGTCAACCAACGGCAACGAGAACGACAACGAAATCATAATGTCTGCCACTTAAATTTAATTGTTATTATTCTATTTAATGCCGTGGTTACTTTTCAGTTTATTTGTTAAGTAAACAATCGCTAGACTCATATTAAAAAAAAAAAATAATAATAACAACAACAAAACTTATAATAATGGTAGTAACAAAATAAACACACATTAATAAATGTCACATACAAACTCATTAGGCTGTCAACATAAGGAAAATTTCAATTTTTATGACCAAATTATACTTAATGATTTCGTTAAGGCTCAGTTAGCCGGGAGTACCAGTAACCTTACCGTAAAAAAGTAAGACCAATCTATTTCCTTCAGACTGAGACGTTATATCTAACTGCTAACTATAATCGTTCTAATTGCTTTACGTACAACTAAATGAATCAGCTGATTTGCAACGTTACTGTTACTCCCGGCTAACTGAGCCTTTATTTATTTGTTCGTTTGCTACACTTGCGCTCTATATCAAATTTTAAGTCAGAGATGATTTTAATATTGTGTTTTCAAGACATTGTAAATACTTATGTAAGTAATTTTGTAAAGCAAGATAATTTTTTTAACTGTAGAAATGTCAAATTTAAACTAGGTTTTCATTAAAACCATTAAAATTAGGGTTTTTTTTATTTCAATTATTTTATTTCACGTTTTCCAGGGATTTTTCTTGCGGGATCCCGGGAAAAAAATTCCTCATAATTTCAGAAAATAGCTATTTATACTTTGAAATTAAGTTTTCTTTTCTCTTAAAATTAGCATCTGTTGATGGGTTGTGGATTACATATATCAATTACAAGAAGTGAGTACATGTATTTAAATCAATATCTCCTGATGCAATAAATCTACTAAAAGCAGAATGGGCAGTGCAACAGTTGATAATTATTACATTTAGTGAAGTGAAGAGTTAATAAAGTACATTAATTCAAAATTAGATGCAGGCAGTAAAGTTTCATTGTCCATGAACAAGTCTTAAAAATAGGAGGTACCTAAACATATCGCCGCTCCTTCATTGCAACATAGTCATATCTACAAAAACAAACGATCTTGGCAAAATGCGATTAAAGTTATCAAAATGTACCGATTTAAAGATATATTTTGCTATAACTTCGGTTCAGTTTGAGATATAATACAAGAAGGTATGAAGGAAAACTTTGCTAAGTTTACTTAAAATTTTGAGATATGACTATGATGCAATGAAGGAGAGATATGTTTATTAGGTGATAAACACAAATTTTCTATTTCAATTTGTGTTGGTTTATATACCCGTGAAGTGCGAGGAAACCGAAATAAAATAACATTTTGGAAACTCGTGTAAGATACTAAAACATACAACTTGAAAAACACATTGTCCCAAAGATTACAAATCGATCTATTGAAATGAAAAAGTTTGTAAGAAGCAGTCCGGTTAATGCTATTTTTGCATCAACCTTGACATACATTTGACTGATGTAGACGTTGTTTATAAAAAAGAAAAAAATTCCTTCTGATTGTGAATCCGAAGCATGCTACAACGGTGAACTTTTAACTATTTGTCCAACCTCGGTAAAAAATGAACGAAATTTTTCGGAAACATGTTAATTAGTAAATAAAATCAGGAATATACTTTTTGCCGACTTACTAAGCGCTTTAAGTGTGCCAGAAAGTTATTTCCTTAGCTGTTAAAAAATGTTATATATTTCTTTAAAATATTTTATCTATTTTATTAATTAACTTTTTGATCTCATATCTGGAGTACTTTAATTTTTATTTTGTTTTATGAATTAAATTGTTATGTTTATGTTATCTTTTTACTTGTATCTAGAGCATAATAATACTGAATAAAAGAATAATAATAGGGAATAAAGGCGTGAGGTGATAATAATTCAAGTTCCTATTTCAATCTTCAATTAATTTTTTAGTATTGAACCATTTCTTTTACTTTCTTTGTAAACAAGTTCCCTTACGTTTTTTTATAAAAGTTTTTTTCATTAATTTATAACAAAATTTACTTTGTATTATTTATATGGAGCGGGATCCCGGGATCCCGGGAAATTTAAAAAAATTTCCCGCTTTCCCGGGAATCGAAAAAGTCCGGGAAAAAAAAAACTCTAATTAGAATACAAAGGAAGAAAGCGGTTAAAAAAAATCAGAACGAAAATACTTTTATATATTAAAAAGTATTGTATCAATGAGAATATCAAATAATTTCATAACTCTAAAAATCTGGTTACACTGTAAAAATATTTGAAAATAGTTGCCAAACAAAGCGAATTCATAACAGGAAACTCAGTACTACAATAAGTACAACTCGTACAAAAACCACTAGCAAATTGTTTTTGTAAAATACAATGTACAATGTCAAAAACCGAAACAAAACAAAACGGAAACAAAGATAAACCAAATTTTGACATCCAACAAATATAAAGCTTAAGAAAAAAATAAGGGCTTTTAAGATCACCTGTAATGAATTCCCCTTGTTGCCGAACCTCTATTTTGATAAAACATTTGTTTAATTTTACATAAAGCGATTAATAATTTTTGAATTTACATGTTCCCAAGAAACAGTGTGACCAGCTCCTAAAAAATTTTGAAGTTAATTTGGCTTCAAAAAAGAGCTAGAAAATGCTTAATATTAAATTAACTGCTAAAACCAGTGTTCGAAAATAAACAGTACATTATTTAGCATTCGGCTCACACACCCAAGAACGATATCTGTTTTTTTGGGGATTGTGTAGACGAACGCAACCCTAAATACCGTTCGTAACTATTTTCAAGAAAGAGCCGAACATTACATATTGTTCTGTTATTCGTAAAAAAAAAAAAAACAGAACAATTGAAGTGATACTGTAGACAAACATTATATTTTAATGTACTATAATGTTTCTTTTGTTACATTGATAAAGAAATGAACAAACAAAAAATTTTAGCAACGACCGCAGCACGAACTGCTTGTTTGTGTATTGTGTATATGTTTTGTTTGTGTTAAATTATTTTGCTGGCTTTTTGTTTTTTAGTTTTTGCAAAAAATGTTTGTTTTTTACCAGCCAAAAGGGACGAGCTCATTAATGCTCAACCGAACACAATGAAGTTTGTGCTTTTTTTAAAAAAACCGAACGGAATTAAATGTTCTCATCTTTTGTTGAGTTGGATAAAAACAGTATTATTTTTTTGTTCGAAAGATGACAAACAGGGACACGTTGTTTTTTAATGATTTTCTACACAAACACTATTAGAGTTTGTGTTTTCCACTAATCCACCGAACCGAACACTAAGGAGCGATATTTAGTGTTTATTTTCGAACACTGGCTAAAACATAATGCTAAAATTTAATTTTACACGTAAATATTTTCTTATAAGTCGCATATTTTTGCCATTTCTGCTTATATTTTTTATATCCTTTGAATGAAACAAAATTTCTTAAAATATAACACTTATTTAACATAAAAAGTTTAAAAACCAACAAAAATATTAATTCAGTCTTTGCTTATGTTTTCATTTATGTACATTAGGTCTATAAACCAATTTTTCTCATAGTACCACGAGTTGGGCAATGTTGTTTTATTAACGCACCAAATGCTAATTGCATAAAAATAAAATACAGCAAAATTCGGGTCATCGCCGCCAGCCGTAGTACAAATCTGCCAAAGGGTTTTGAAAAGTTAGATCGGATTTTCGAAATTTCGGCCCCTGAAGCTTTTGAATTTTTTGAAATCGCCTTTGGACTTTGTTCTTTATTATAATTAAGAAAATACAACAATATTTTAGAAGCCTTTGATTACACTGTGCTAGTTGAAAAAACTGACAAGCGGGGCGTTTTAACCTAACTCGTGTACGTGGACTCCAGTGGTGCTAACCGTTTTTGTAGGTAAGCTCTTGTTTTCGAGATATGCAGCTATTTCGAAAATTGAGGAGGTTGCACAACATTTATTCGCGTAACTCAAAAACGGTTTGTTTAGTTTATCTGAGAAAAAATTTGGCAATTTTCATGCCTAATCGAATTTCCACTGATGTTTTCTGGCAGAGGAAAAACTCTGTGTTTATTAAAAGGCAAATCAGAGAACCTTAATGGACCTAGAAAGGTCACATTCTGAAGGCTCAGTTAGCCGGGAGTAACAGAAACGTTGCTGCTTCATTTTGTTGTATATAAAAGGTCCTGAGATTTGGGAAAGTAGAACAAGTACAAAAGGAATTAACTCATGACCAGTGAAAGGAGAACCAATCATTTAACTGGTAAGAACAAAAAGGTAGAAAAAGTAATGAATTGCAGTACAGTCTTCACATACGGTGTGTCATATTTCTTTCGGACTTTGTAAAATTTGATCCTTAAATTTAGTTCTAGAACTTGCTTTATTGAAAAAAGACTACATTGTAGCAACTAACACTAAACATGTTAATTGAGAATGAATGTGTGACTTGTCAAATGGTGACTGTTAGGTGTTAATTGGCCCCCTGAAATGACAACCCCATGTAAAAGTAATAGGTCCCGTTCATATAAAGTGTTAGAACTAGAACCGGTCTGTCACACCAAACCCCTATCACGGGACTACTTTGGTGTCAGTTCGCTTCCCTCTAGGGTAGCAGTAAGATGTTACGTCTTAATCTGTAAGAAATAGATTGGTATTACTTTTTTACCGTAAGGTTTAGTTATTGTTACTCCCAGCTAACTGAGCCTTAATACGTCTCATCACAGAGGACACAAAATATAAATAGCAGCCCTTGTATTGAAACCAGTGTTCGAAAACTAAACACTAAATATTTCTTCTTAAGCTTCGTACAGACGGTGGTCAGATCTTACAATGGTGTCATTAAAATTGCCTAAAAAAATGTCTTGCAACTGTATGAACATTGTAAGCTCATTTTTATTTGGCTGATGTGTAAAATTAATGCATCTGACGGTGCCATTGTCAGATGCATTGTCAGAAAAATTGCATAATTGTAAGATTTGACAACCGTCTGTACGAAGCTTTAGTGCTCGGTTCGGTAGATATGTGGAAAACACAAACGCCAATAGCGTTTGTGTAGAAAATCATTAAAAATAATGTGTGATATTTTAGGTATAATCTTTTTGGCAACACTGGTTTAAACGTGTTTTGTTTCACAGTCAAACATCTTCAGTTTGGTCTATAATTTAACCATGAATCGTCTTACAAACGAACAACGCTTGCAAATTTTTGAATTTTATTATCAAAAATTATCGAAAAATTGTGTTCAGCGACGAAGCTCATTTTTGGCTCAATGGGTACGTTAATAAGCAGAATTGTCGATTTTGGAGTGAAGATCAGCCAGAAGCATTGCAAGAGCTACTACCAATGCATCCAGAAAAAGTCACAGTTTGGTGCGGTTTATTGGCTGGTGGCATCATTGGACCGTACTTCTTCAAAGATGATGCGAATCGTAATGTAACTGTGAATGGTGAGCGCCACCGTGAGATGATATCCAACTTTTTTTTGCCCAAAATGCAAGAGCTTGACTTGCATGACATGTGGTTTCAACAAGACGGTGCCACATGCCACACAGCATGCTTACCAATAGACTTATTGAGAGGCGAGTGCGGTGAACATTTTATTTCACGTTCGGGACCGGTTAATTGGCCGCCTAGATCGTGCGATTTAACGCCTTTAGACTATTTTTTGTTGGGCTATGTTAAAGCTCATGTCTATACACACATGCCCGCTTCAATTGACGCATTGGAAGACAACATTGAAGCATTTATTCATGCGATACCGGCCGAAATGTTGGAAAGAGTATGCCAAAATTAGACTAAGCGGATGGACCATTTGAGGCACAGTCACGGTCAACATTTGCATGAAATAATCTTCAAACATTAAATTATATGGACCGTACTATCGATTCAAATAAAGATTGCATGCATTTTTCTGAATTTTATGTGTTTTTTTTAACTTTCCTATAGCTCTTAAAAAATCACCCCTTATAACGTTTCCCTGTTTGTCATCTTTCGAACACAAAAATAATACTGGGGCCAGATTCTGGCATTCGTGATCGAGTACTTTCTCGATTCGAAAGCAATTTAATATCTAACTATTTCAGTCAATACTGAAGTAATTGGAAATATTTTTTTGTTATTGTAAAGCATTCATTTGAGTTTCACAATATAGAAAAAATAATTTTGATTAGTTCAGTATTGGCTGAAATAAAATTGCTTTCGAATCGAGAAAGTACTCGATCACGAATGCCAGAATTAGGCCCCTGATTTTATCCAACTCAACAAAAGATGAGAGTATTTAATTCTGTTCGGTTTCTTTTTAAAAACCAAAAGCTTCATTGAGTTCGGTTCCGTTCATCAATGTTCGTCGTTTTTGGCTGGTAAAAAAAAAAACCAAACATTTTTTACAAAAACAAAATACACTTACGAAAAAATTTTTTGTTTGTTCATTTCTTTATCAATGTAAAAAAAGAAACATTACACTGTGTCACAAATTTTTAATAAAGTCGTAACCAAATGAATCTGACACTTAATCTTTATGTAAAACTGTATGTTGAATCCGAATGTGAAGTCAGAATGGTCAAAAGTAGAACCGTTTTCGAGATAGTGGCAAATTACCGTTATTGGTGGGTTTTAAAAAGATGATGTCACTTTAATAAAAGTATCTTCGAAAATATTCTTCGGATTTTTTATTACTTTATTTTTATTTAAAGATAATAAAATTACTAAAACCACCACAGGTCGTACGTACCAATTGGTCAAGAAATGACTGAGTTACGGGGATACGAACGGTATTAAGGGTTGTGTATGTTAACACAAAAAACTAGATATCGTTCTTTCGAACACTGATTGAAACGCATTCTCGCGCCTTAAAAGTCTGTCTGTCCCCAAAAAAATAATATTCAAATCACGAATTTGCGGTCGAATTACCTTATCTGGTAGCCCAGCATGTAATTCCAATTTAATAAATTTAGAAAAAAAAATTGGTAAAAGGAAAGTCAATTGTTGATTTATTCAGTGGTCACATTTAAAGGTCGATCCACCCAAGTTGTCCGGGCAAAATTTTTTGTATATATTTAGAAGACTCTCTTTTTTAAAGAGAGAAAATCTTTTTTACGAGCGACACTCAGCTTTAATTGGTTTAATTCACTAAAGGTGGCAGCGAAAAGACTTCTGAGTTTGATAGTTCTAAACAAATTGTTTTGTTTTCACAATGTTTTGTTTAGAAATGGTTGACATTTTGAACGGTATTTTCTTAGAATGCAATGCAAAAAATCTGTTGTTTCCATTGTTAGAATGAAAGAAACAAAGATTATGCCATCCAAAAAACAAAATTGTAGTCTTCTGCGCTAGTCGGATAAATGACGTCACTCGAACTGCATTCCTATTGGCTTATAATTTAAAACTGAAAAACTTTAGATAGTTTTTGTTTTATAAAAAAAATTCATCAATCTTAGTGGTTTAGATTTGACAACACTTGACACGGACAAAAAACGTCATCTAACGAGAAATCATGCGCATCGCGTAATCTTGTATTCCATCATTCTTGGCCGTCACTGTGTGCATGAATTCGCCTTAGTTTAATTTTATATATTGTCAGGACAAACTTGAACTTGAAGGTTAAATTTTTTAACACAATATTTCTGTTTGTAAAACAAAATTTTGGGTGATAATCTTTTTTTATCCCTAATTATCGAACAATCCTTATAAATAGGCGTTTTCTTTACATCACAGCGTTTTCTTTACATCACAGCGCTGTTTCTCAAAACTATAATTTACAAATCTACAACTAAAATACATTAAAAAAAGAACAATTTTTGTTTGTATTTATTTTACTTGTGGACTTGTAACTTGTAGTTTTGAGAAAAAGGGCCCTGGCAGCTTTGATTTTCCGGATAATTTAATTTTTTTTAAATGAGTGAATCCTGGTGCAGAAAACTCTCTAAAACAATTTTAAAAACGTTACATTTAGAACCTCCTAACACGTCTAAGCTCTACTTAACATTATATGAATACACAAGAAATTGAAAAGATTGTTAAACGGTACTTTCGGTCGTAAATTTCTTTCTGTATTGAAAGAAAGTCCTCTTCGTTTTCTTTAAAATTTTAATCAGAACTTGAAGTATGATTAAAAATATTGGATTTAATTTAAATCCTCTATAGGCCATTTAGAAATATTTTCATGTCCTTAAATATTTATGTATGTACTATGTACAAAATCCTTGAAAATAAAAGCTCAAAAATAAAAAAATACAAATCCTATAAAGATTTCCATTTCTTTTGTACAATTATTTTGCATATTACCACTCCCTTTTGACCTTTTGCAGTTAAGCAAATTTAATATTTAACAAAAAAGAAATAAAAGGTAAGAAATAAGAAAAACATAATTTCGTTTCACAGAAAGTAGAGGAAGGAAGAAAAATGAATCTTCTTAAACAATTCTTAAGGGTCATTTTGGAATCTTTTTTTTTTTTTTTTTTTTTTTTTTGTTTGTTAAGTACTCGTATCTTGTTTAAACAATAATATAATTTGACGTTTTCATTTTCTGATTTGGAGAATATTTAAATTTTTTAACTGCAAACAAAAACAAATTCAACAAAAGTTAATTTGACGAGGGGTGAACAATAAAAAAATACATTTAAAAAAAAGAAAATAAAAAAAGATTTTTTATTTTGCTAAGAATTTTTATTTCCAGCTAAATGAAAAAGAGAATAAAAATATAACAGAGTACTTAATTCATTGTATGTAATTGTGTATGAGTTAACGAAATTCGCAAATTTGTTAAACATGTTTTCAGAACTTTCTGGCAATTAATCTTTTCGTAATTAAACTTAAAAATCCCCATTTTTGCTTTCGTTACTTAATAAAAGAGCATAAATGTAAAGTTTTGAATAATTTAAATTTATTCAATTGCCTCGTGTTACATGTCAAAAGAAAATGAGAAATCACTTTTTAACTTTTCCCTTTTTTTTGCCGCTGCTGATTCTTGTGCAGCTGAAATAAAATACATAGAAACGAAAAGTAAATAAAGGGTATTCCAAAATGAATGCAAAATTATAATTTTTCACGAATTGTGATGTAAAGTGCAAACTTAAAAAAAGGCGATTTAAAAGCAGATAGTTGCCGCATTTAGATTTCGAAAGTATGCCGAAAAAAAAGTATTTACAAAATGAGACTATTTGGATTAGAAAGAGACCTAATTCCCTCTTCCGAAGACCCAAAAAAATATAATCGATATTACGACCTTAATTTGCAATATTTTCTGCCTAAATTGAATGATGATCAGGTGTGTGCGGAAAATCGAAAACGTAAAACGCAAGAATTTGGAAAATATTTTTAATACATCAAAAAGTAATTTCAATTTTTGGGAATACAAAATTTTAATTTCAAAAGATTTTGTTATTCGTGCTTAATTCCCAGTTTTTATTATTGATAAAAACACTTGAAATTTATTGTTGATGGGATAAGCTATTCCTATGCGCATTTCACTGGTTGCTTAGGCCAGATCATCAGGAAACTTCATCCATAAAGATTTTGGAAAAACTAAAGATATTAAACCAAATAAAACTGTTAAGCGTATAAGACTTATAGCAACAGTTCTACTTGTAATAATATCAAAGTTTAAACAAAACACATCAACAATAAACAGTGGGTTTATCTCATCTTACATTCCCCACTACAATTAGTTGAAATTCTCTCAACATTAATTGTAGTTGTAAGTAGGTTAAGAAAAACAAAATAAAAACAAACAACAACTTACAAAAGATGTTGTCAATTAAGTGTTTTTTTTTAGGCCGTGCACTTGCCTGTTTATTATCAAAAAGTAATTTCAATTTTTGGGAATACAAAATTTTAATTTCAAAAGATTTTGTTATTCGTGCTTAATTCCCAGTTTTTATTATTGATAAAAACACTTGAAATTTATTGTTGATGGGATAAGCTATTCCTATGCGCATTTCACTGGTTGCTTAGGCCAGATCATCAGGAAACTTCATCCATAAAGATTTTGGAAAAACTAAAGATATTAAACCAAATAAAACTGTTAAGCGTATAAGACTTATAGCAACAGTTCTACTTGTAATAATATCAAAGTTTAAACAAAACACATCAACAATAAACAGTGGGTTTATCTCATCTTACATTCCCCACTACAATTAGTTGAAATTCTCTCAACATTAATTGTAGTTGTAAGTAGGTTAAGAAAAACAAAATAAAAACAAACAACAACTTACAAAAGATGTTGTCAATTAAGTGTTTTTTTTAGGCCGTGCACTTGCCTGTTTATTATCAAAAAGTAATTTCAATTTTTGGGAATACAAAATTTTAATTTCAAAAGATTTTGTTATTCGTGCTTAATTCCCAGTTTTTATTATTGATAAAAACACTTGAAATTTATTGTTGATGGGATAAGCTATTCCTATGCGCATTTCACTGGTTGCTTAGGCCAGATCATCAGGAAACTTCATCCATAAAGATTTTGGAAAAACTAAAGATATTAAACCAAATAAAACTGTTAAGCGTATAAGACTTATAGCAACAGTTCTACTTGTAACAATATCAAAGTTTAAACAAAATTGAAATTACTTTTTGATAATAAACAGGCAAGTGCACGGCCTAAAAAAACACTTAATTGACAACATCTTTTGTAAGTTGTTGTTTGTTTTTATTTTGTTTTTCTTAACCTACTTACAACTACAATTAATGTTGAGAGAATTTCAACTAATTGTAGTGGGGAATGTAAGATGAGATAAACCCACTGTTTATTGTTGATGTGTTTTGTTTAAGCTTTGATATTGTTACAAGTAGAACTGTTGCTATAAGTCTTATACGCTTAACAGTTTTATTTGGTTTAATATCTTTAGTTTTTCCAAAATCTTTATGGATGAAGTTTCCTGATGATCTGGCCTAAGCAACCAGTGAAATGCGCATAGGAATAGCTTATCCCATCAACAATAAATTTCAAGTGTTTTTATCAATAATAAAAACTGGGAATTAAGCACGAATAACAAAATCTTTTGAAATTATTTTTAATACACTTTTAATCTAATTTTTGTTAAAATATTCTATTTAATAGAGAAATATTTGTCATAGAATTCCTTTATTACGAAATCTTATTAAAAAACGTTTTTTGAAACTCTTGCGTTTTACGTTTTCGATTTCCAGCACACCCCTGGATATCTCATGCCATATTGCACATGATACAATACACCTACTACATCAACAAACCCACAATTACCCTTGCATTACCGGAGGAAATTGAACGAAATTCAGCCCCATTTATGTTTAATGGTCCCCGAAAAAAAAGGCTAATGTTCCATAAATATCCTTCATCATGTACTTCATGCTTCAGTAAAAGTAACAACCAAAAGACTCTGTTTCCACTTATTTAATTCAAATCTTCCCTTAATCTTGGGACACCCTTTACAAATATGTGACAGTGTGGGGTAGAAAAAAAGGACAAATGAAAATGAATTTTAAGCATCAGGTAACTTTTTTTAATTTAAAGAATTATTTAATAACCTAGCGTTCTGAAAAATACATCACAACTTATTCTCATACTTACCAAATATACATTAACTGCCGTACTCATAAAAAATAAAACAAGTTTGAAATGTGTTTTAAGGCAAAATTTTCATACAAATTTTTCTTAAAATACATTTAAAATCTATTTGAATTTTTTATGAATACAGCGGTTAAAATTTCAATAAAACCGGTAGAGACGTTTCATTCTGTTTTAAATTTAGCAATATCCAGCTAATACTAAAATCGCAATTAAAAAATGGGAGGGTCAAAATTTAGGGTCCCACCAAATTCCGATTATTATCTTAGCGAAATAAATATTGTACTTTTGAGTTGCTTTAAAAATACCGAATTGCATTTCAAATTGCTACAAGCTTTTGAGTTTGAATTTTATATTAACGACATTCTTAGCAGGATATTTAACCGGGCTGCCAGGTACTTTTTTCCTTGTCCCCAAATAAAAAAAAGATAAATCCCCAAAAATCCCCCAATTAAAAAACAAACCTTTAAAAAGTTAATCAGCCCAATTATGAATAAAAATTCCCCGGGAGTTTTCTCCCCTCTCCAATTTTTCCTATGTTAATTCAATTGTAAAAATGGGAAAAGGGAAAAAACTCCCGGGGAATTTTTATTCATAATTGGGCTGAATATTTTTTTTGTTTTTTTCTGACCAAATTTAAATTTTTTTTAAGAATAATAAGAACAATTATAATAAGAAATCCCCAAAATCCCCAAATAAAAATTTTTAGTAAAAAATTATTTTATTTTGTTTGTAGCGACTAATTCGGCATGTTTTTATATTATGCATTTGTGCTGTCCTGGACCCACCTTAAAGATCTACTCAGAATCACTTTCTGAGTCGATCTAAAGATGTCCGTCCGGCCGGCTGGCTGTCCATGGAATCTTGTGCGCAAAGTACAGGTGAAAATGGGCAGAATCGTAGGACCACGAGGGGAGATACGGGCAATTTCTGCCTTTCAGAAACTATAAAACCGATTTTAATGAAATTTAAAACAGATAGATCCATATTTATTTGCATACATGAGCCATGCAGTTTTTCAAAAAAAATACCACAAGGGGAGTTAGGGGGCAATTTCTGCCTCTCACAAACTTTCTTACCGATTTTAATGAAATTTAAAACAGATAGATCCACATTTATATGGACACATAAGCATGATTCTCCATGGGCCTCGAATAGGGTGCACTCTCGTACATGTGTTTTAAAGTACTGTGCTGTAGGGTACCATCAGGTCGGGCTTGACTAACTGTACTTTCTTACTTGTTTTAAATTCTTTTAATAGGATTCCAGTGAGGAATTACAACAGAACAATATGCCGTTTTTGAAGACGAATGAGACAATCTATAAGAATTTGGAGCTTGTTCAATCGGTTTTAGCCATCCTTTAAATAAACAACAAAAATACATATATCCGTCATTTATTTAATACTTCAATGCATCATAAATAAATACCAAAAGCCCAGCATTCTTTTTCCGCAACTTTATAAGCTGTATATTGTCTTTAATATTTATTTACTTTGTCTTTTTTTATCTTTAAAAAATCAAAAATTGTATGTGATGTTAACGGTCTTAAATTATTTTCTTAAATTCTTCTTTTTTAAAACATTCACTCTAGAATAATAACATAAGTTTACACACTCAACAAAAATGGTAATCGTAATCAGGACTCTAAACACCTTATACTATGTATCCACTATGAGCAAAACAACTTGTTTTGGGCAAAACTTGTCAAAGTGTTTCCATTATGTAAAACTGGTTTTGGTTTTCGAATTTTCGAAATCAATTTGACATTTATGTTGTAAACAAACATGGAAGCAAAAAAAAAATGTGTTGAAAAAAAATATTTATCTTTAACATGAAATTTCTTTTTTTGTTTTTCAATACACAGATGTACATATATGTACTTATATAAAAGCATATAGTTTACTACCTTTTTATTCTATTGTTTTATTATTTTTACGCTGTAAACAAATAAATCAGCTGGAGAGTTGCATAAACCTATTTAATAAGTCTTGATAGTTTGGTAAATATGTCACTTTTTTCGAAATTGTTAATCACCAATAATGGATAACCCAGAGTTGTATTCATGATTTTCGAGATGTTTTGGAGCAAAACTAGTTTTTGTTTGAGTTTTTCGAACATGAAAAATGTATGGGAAAACAAGTAGCAAAACACTTGTTTTGCTGCAAAACTAGTTTTGTGGCCCAAAACATGTAAGTGGAAACGTACTATTATCAGTTGTTGATACGACTAAGATATTTTGATATTTTATATACGAAAAAAAGAAAAATAAGCGTAAATAATAAAAACAAAAGGTAAAATATATTAGAAATGTGTAAAACCCCCAAATTTTTTTTTAAATCCTTAAATCTCCAAATGACTTTATTTGTCATTTTTGCTCGCATGAAATCCCCAAGTCTGGCAGTCCTGATATTTAAAGCTCATGGTGTTTTTTTTAGCTTAGGAGAAGGTAATAGTTTGCGCACACTCTACGGAAACATCAAACTGAAATCTGTAGACAAGCCCTCCAGTGAAACCCGCGAGGCACAAGAGCACGAGGAAGACCAAAACAAACGTGGAAGAGCGAAATAGAAAAATATGTTAAACAGCTTGGATATTATTACAACGAAAGAAAATTTATAGGGTTGCCAGCAAAATTACTATAAGCAAAACCGCCCCAAATAACATGTCAAAAATCGCGCAAAAATTTAATATATAAATTCGGGAGATTTTGCATAATATAATATAATGTATTATTTCACCCTTTTTATCGATTTTTTCGTAATTATTGGCTAATAACTCACTTTTCCAATAAATGAAAATAATTTTTGGGCGATTTTCCGATTTCTATTTTGATAAATTCTTCAATGAGACCCACAGAAAAACAAATTAATCCATCCGTACTTTAATCAGGCCGAAGCGGTGTCAATAGTACGGTTAGCACGAATTTCCTTAAATCAAGTACAGAACACTTAACGCAAGTACGGATTATTCAAGTGCGAAATACTTAACTTATCCATATTTAATCCCGAATTCGTACTCAAAATACTTAATTAAAAGTGAGATAAAAAGAATCTCAAACTGTGCTTGATTCAAGAATTTCTAAGACGGTTTAATCTCGATTCGTACTTGAAATAATCCGAAAATAATCACTCACCCCACAAAACCAGAAAGAATATTATTATTTTACCTACTCGTTACATATGTTTATTTCACTTTTGTTGTATTCCGTCATTTGTTTACAAAAGAACTTTCAATTATAAGACACCAGGAGCATGCCTGATATGGTTTTCGTTATCATTCTACATTAAAAATTTGATGTATTTAACTAAATAATTTAAACAAATAGAAAATGGGAAGTTTTGCTTCTTATTTTCCTCTTTAAACATGAAAATAATCAATATTTTTCTTATTGTAGTGTTGTTGTGTCAACAACAAACTTTTATAAACACGCATATGCACTCATATTGGTTTTCGAAAGTTATCCCATTTTGGATGGTTTTAAGTACTTTTAAGTGTTATCCGTACTAAAACTTTTGAGTACGATTCGTACTAAAGTAAGAAAAAAAAACTTTAATTTAGTACGAGTATTTTCTTTCTGTGTAGTAAAAATAACGGCTGTAAAATCTAGTAAAACAACTTTTATTTTCAGTAATTGATATTTTATTATTCATTCCAATCCCGAATAGCTAACTAAAGCGTTTCTGCATAACCGGCTTTCGGCCGGGCGGAGGCATTTTCTCCTTTATGGTAAAACAAATTCCGGGTTCGCTAACTAAAACTTCTCTGAATAGGAGGTTTTCCGCCGGGCGCAATGATATTCTCTCGTGTAACAAACAACGGCTTCAATAAAAAAAACTTTCAAGTTCGGCCTTGGGCCCGTCCGAAGGTTTATACAGCCGAATAGTAATAGCATCAAAATTCCGAAATTTATAATTCTGTATCTCAAAATCACAAACTTTATAATCCCGAATATCGAAATCCCAACTTTAAAAATGCGGGTATCAAATTCCGGATGTAGAATCTGTAGTTAGCGAAGCCACTGTTTGTTACCAAAGAGGAGAAAATCCTTGCGCCCGGCAGAGGAGCTTAAATGAGCGATTCGGGACTTTGAAGTTCGGTATTTTAAGTTCAAGATTTTTAGTTTCGGCCATTTGAACCCAATTGAAATACGTTCGTATTTAGTTTTAAGACTACTTTGTTATTATTTTTTGCCTTTTTTCACCATTTACGGATATAATTTCCATTATTATTTTTTGGGCCATTTTTCGTTTGGGAGATTTTTATTTTGCTGGCAGCCATATTATTAATCATTAAAATCCTGAATTCAAGATCGCACTAACTTAAGCTTTTCTGCATAGGCGGACTTACGACGTGGAAAAGGCGGCCCTTCGCTCCACCGGGAGCCAGAGGACTTACCAAAAATAATTCATTAACCTTCATTATGTGGCCTTTCCGGATGTTCTTCGACATCAACACAACGACCTTTGTCTATTTTCGACAAAGATTTCAGCAATTATATGCCAATTTTTTGCAGCACTTTTCTTCTTTAGAAAGCGCTTATCTTATTACGTTGCACACTCGGTAGCTTTTGGATACTATCTGACGTTACAAGCTGGACAAGATATTTTTGATGCACCCTTAAACTGTTTTGAGCAGAAAACGATCTTTAGAATTTTAGGTTTGTATTATTTTATTTTTTGAAATTTTTTGAAACGGCCAAAGGATCTTTATCTTTACAGTTGTAATACATCCGAGTAACAGGACATGGTCTATGCATTTAGATGTTAACGTCAATGTCGTACTAGGAAAATTTACTAGGTAATTTCTACCTTCTATTGTCGCCCCTACCAGGAGCACCACGAACAACAAAGTTGTATTTGAATTTCTATTTGATTCATACTTTCGTAGTTCTATACTAAAGAATTAAAAAAATTTGGAGGGATGCAAATTACGAAAAAGAATCATATGGAAATGTCTATTTAAGAATAGTTTTTGGTATGGTGGAAAATTTTTTGTAATTGGTGAAAGTTTTTAGTTTTCCTAAAAATATTGCGGTAGATAAATTAAAAATCTTCACTCTAAAGATCTCTTTCGGTCATCCAGAATAGTTAATCTTTGAAAAATTGCTAATTTAAAAAAAAATCCCAATAAAATGTTTAACATTTTTGACCCCACTGTTTCCATTCAATAAAATTCGTTTCAAA